>JARBWK010000003.1:9825096-10425096 GCA_030556195.1 Anolis apletophallus | reverse complement strand
CTCACTTTTTAAAGTCTATCTGGAGACAATTGTGCTTGAACCAATTACATTAGTTATATCCCGGCAATCTGATTAGTAAATCCTCCACATGTGCCATCGGTAAGGGCGCAGGAGTCTGCCGAAAGAGGGAAAACATCAAAAATATTATTTCTGAGTTGCCTTTGGGCTGATATGGGCGGGGTAGAACTAACGTAAATAAATAAATTTCTCAATACTTTGTTTTGTGTCAAAAGCATTGCATAAATAAATATAAAACTGATAAAATAGAGGGAGCAAAATTTTTGACCAAAAATGGGCAACAGCGACCACATTGTAGCCCTAAACCAGGGCTGCTCAGGAAGTCGACCGTGATCGACTAGTCGATCCCAAGTCCATATGAAGTTGATCCCAGCCAAATGGGGCAATTCTGCCCTGCGCGTGCGCACTCGCCGCCGCGCACACCCAGAAAGGGGATCCTCCTTGCCTGCGCGCGCGCACTCTCTCAATCTCTTCGCTGCCTTCCTCCTTCCTGCTGCGTGCTTTCGTGAAGCAGGAAGTCCTCTTCCTGATTCCTGCGTGCGCAGCAGGCCCCTCCCACGCATGCAGCAGGAAGCGTGCTCCTGCTGCACGCGTGGGAAGGGCTTGCGCACGCAGGAAGGGATGGCAACGGGAAGGGGATCTTCCTTGCCTGCCCACGAACGCTCTCTCCAGCTCCTCGCCGCTGCGTTCACTAAGCAGGAATTGGGAGAAGCCAAATGCGGCAAGTAAACAATTTTGAATAACAATTAAATTGGACTAAATAGGTAAAAATGAATTTAAATTTAATTTAAATCTAAATAAAATGGAATAGCTAGTCAAAATATAAAACAAATAAAATAGATGATTCCTAGCTGTCGCACTTGCGGCGGAAAAAAGGATCTGAGGTGGCAGCCCCTCCCACTGGCTATATATACTCAAGGGGAGTGGGCGGGGCTTCCATTTAAAGTGATATCTTTTTAAAGATTCCGAACTGTCTGCGCAGGCGTAGGGATTATACATCAGTACATATTAACAGAAGACACTCAGGGAACTACAGTTACAGGTAAGCAACTAATATTTCCTTCCTGTTGCGTGCGTGCGCAAGCCCCTCCCAGCAGGATGTGCGCTCCTGACTTGGATGCGTGCCCCTCCCATGATGACTTCCTGCTTGGCGAATGCTGCGTGCACAGCAAGCCTCTCCCATGCACGCAGCAGGAGCACGCTTCCTGCTGCGTGCGTCGAAGGGGCCTGCTGCGCACGCAGAAAGCAGGAAGGGATAGGGACTTCCTGCTTGGCGAACGCAGCGGTGAGGGGATGGAGAGAGTGTTCGTGGGCAGGCAAGGAAAAAGCCCCTCGCGGCTAGAAGGCGGCAGCAAGAGCGCACGCGCGGCGGCACCAAGGCGCGCACGGGCACCAGGTAGATCTTTTCAACTTGGTTGTTCATATAGTAGCTCGCATGTTGAAAAGTGTGGGCACCTCTGCCCTACACAATTCTTCCCCTGTCACAAGACGGCATTGTGGACAAGTATACAGATGCGGAGTTGCTTGTCCTGCTTCACAGTCACACACGGTGGAGGATTCTTCTGGTGGAGGAACCGTGTTCAAGCTCTTGGCCTTCCCAGGTAACTAAAGAACTAAATGTGTTCTTCCACATTTAGAAATTGAAACAAAGGCATTGCTTTACGACATTTTTATTTCTAAAGGTGAAAGAACACCTTTAGGTCCTCCGGCATGACTCTTACGGCCATTGCACATTGACCATAACATGTCTCTGGAGAACCTTCAGTGTTGCGTCTTTCAACACGATTTTCTGGTCCGTTCTGCTGGAAATTGGCCACAAAATTGTGTTGTAGGACCTATAAATACTTAGAAAAATGTTCTCTCTTGGAATAGCATGATTCTTGAGAAACGGGTAGAGCAGTGATTCTCAACCTGTGGGTCCCCAGGTGTTTTCGCCTACAGCTCCCAGAAATCCCAGCTGTTTCTGGGAGTTGAAGGTCAAAACATCTTGGGATCCACAGGTTGAGAACCACTGTGGTAGAACTTGACTATCAAATTGTACTGGGAGACTTAGATATCAAATAAACAATAGTAAACCCATAAACGTGGAGAGTTGGAGTAGTCAATCAAAAAAATAAAATCCAAAACGCGCACCAGTAGCTCTTGTAATATCCACAGAACTCACTGGCGGACCCCGAATGCATACCAATGGCTGTATTTGCAATAGCTGGAGAGCACCATCCAAGAGAGGTCTTCTCGGTTGCCATCGAAAGCTCATCAAAAAAAGTGTCAAAAGATGGATTGAGAAGCTGGGACGCCAGGATCAGGTCTTGCCACATTTGTCTGCCCTTACCACCCATGCATTGTCGGGGAGCAGAATCGGATCAAAGCATTACCAGGTGAGGTCGCTTCTTTGATCTGCATTCTGCCTCCTCCAGTTGAGCTGTGGGACTTGATGGAAACTTCTTTGGTCTGGAACTGGGGAAGGGTTGGAGATTGTGTAAATCGGTAGTTACCAAAGATGATCCATCCAGGTGTTTTGAACTTCAACTCCCAGATTTTCAGCTCTTCTCTTAACACCCAAGAGCAGGCATGGGCAAACTTGGACCTTCCAGGTGTTTTGGTATTCCACTCCCAGATCATCTTCGGTCTTAACACCCTAGAGGAGGCATGGACAAACTTGGACCTTCCAGGTGTTTTGGACTTCAACTCCCAGATCTTCTGTCTTAATACCCTAGAGCAGGCATGGGCAAACTTGGGCTCTCCAGATGTTTTAGACCCCACCCCAACTCCCAGATCTTCTGTCTTAACATCCTAGAGCAGGCATGGGCAAACGTGGACCTTCCAGGTGTTTTGGACTTCAACTCCCAGATGTTCTTCTGTCTTAACACCCTAGAGCAGGCATGGGCAAACGTGGACCTTCCAGGTGTTTTGGACTTCAACTCCCAGATGTTCTTCTGTCTTAATGCCCTAGAGCAGGCATGGGCAAACTTGGACCTTCCAGGTGTTTTGGACATCAACTCCTAGAACGTCTGCTGCTGTCTTGACACCCAAGAGCAGGCATGGGCAAACTTGGGCCCTCCATATGTCTTACCGCCCCCAAACTCCCAGATCTTGTCTTAACTCCCAAGAGCAGGCATGGGCAAACTTGGGCCCTCCAGATGTTTTAGACCCCCCCCAACTCCCAGATCTTCTGTCTTAACATCCTAGAGCAGGCATGGGCAAATGTGGACCTTCCAGGTGTTTCAGACTTCAACTCCCAGATCTTCTGCTGTCTTAACACCCTAGAGCAGGCATGGACAAACTTGGGCCCTCCAGGTGTTTTGGACCACCAACTCCCACAATTCCTAACAGACGGTGGGCTGTTAGGAATTGTGGGAATAGGAGGTCCAAAACACCTGGAGGGCTCAAGTTTGCAGAGAATTGTCGACATGGATATCAACAGGGATCCGTTCCTTATAAACAACACATTTGCTTCCTATGTTATTGCTACTCAAACTGTCTTGGGTACTTTCGGATAGAAGAGTGTATCATTTGCTGCAAATTGGGTTTAGTTTTGGGGACTCCGTACTTTTTGGGAGAGATGGCTAAGTAAATATACCTTGTTAAACTACAACTCCCACAATTCCCTAGCATTCAACCATCACAAAGTGTCAAACTACAATCCTTCTTCACTGTAGATCAGTGATTTTCAACCTTTTTCGAGCCACGGCACATTTTTTACATTTACAAAATCCTGGGGCACACTATCAACCAAAATGACACTCTAACACAGTAATACATATAGTTAATATGTTTTTAATGTATTTATACACTCACTTAGTGTGAAACCTGGGCCTGTTTCGATGAACACAAAATAGATATCCTGGTAAGAATGGTAGAAAGACACACACGAAGTTCTTGCTCAACAGCTGTCAGTCTCTCTCTGTGTTTAGTTTTTATCGCAGTCAAGCTTGAGAAGCTCATCTCACACAGATATGTGGTTGATCCCAAATTGCCACTGTCACTTGACGCGCAGCTGTAGCACTAACTCTAACTTTGTTTACTTAGCCGCGTCTGAGCGAATCCAAGATGGCGCGACCATAGCACTCTCATGTCACTTCCTAGGTGACGCGAGAGTGCTATGGTTCCATTTATTAAAGGGACAGATGCGCCTTATAGTTTATATATGAATGAAGTTCAAAAATAATTTCCCACGGCACACCTGATGATCTCTCACGGCACACTAATGTTCTGCGGCGCACTGGTTGAAAATCACTGCTGTAGATTCACTCTTGCAATTACCATGGCTCATCAAACTATTGGGAGATGTAGTTTGATGAGGCAGCAGTACTTTTTGACAAGAGAAGGAGGAAGACCTTGCAAAACTACAGCTCCCATTATTGCATAGCATTGAATTGGGCCATTGCACTTTAAGTGATACCAAATTGCATTAATTTTGCAGTGCAGATGCCTATAGGATGCTTTTGGAGGCAAGTGCTTTCCCACCAAAATGGCCAAACCCTTATGTGTATGTGTGTGTATACAGTATATATGAAATTACACAATTTTTTTAAAAAAAAATCTGTTCTAATGTGCCAAAATAAAATTATGTCGAAGATCAACCTATCTATTTTTCTTTGAACTGAGAATATCTATGGAAAAGTTTTCGACCTAATGCACTGGATGGCTGCTTGCATTGCATTTGCGTATTGTTGTTTATTCATTATGGAAAAGGGCATCGCAGAATTCTGTCCATGCTCAGAGACCCTGTTGGTTGCGTCACATGTTCCTGGATCCATATAAGCCTTGGAAGGGTTTGGATTGTGTGTGCATCCAATTTAATAACATTTTCTCCCAAATTTATATTTCACTCCTAAACTTTACCTCTTTGCTGGTACAACGTCTGACAAATCCTCTGTTGTGAAAAAAAAAATCAAAATACAAATGTTTTGTTTATATCAGGTATGGGCAAACTTGGACCCTCCAGGAGTTTTGGACTTCAACTCCCACAATTCCTAACAGCCTACTGGCTGTTAGGAATTGTGGGAGTTGGAGTCCAAAACACCTGGAGGGCCCAAGTTTGCCCATGCCTGGTTATATGAAGCCGTCCTCAAAGAAATATACTTTAACGTTCAATATTGTTTTATTTCTGTCTGAAATCGTATTGTGCATATCTTTATATGTTGTTGTATATCATTCTCTGATCCATCTCACATTTTGTATTGCCTGGATTGCTTGCCTTGACGCAAAATGGACTGTGTTGCTTTGTTAATAATCAGTTATTTAACAAGAGTCAATCTGAATGTAATTATTCATCAGTTCTGGGTTTTTTTGGTGGTCTTTATTCCTTCTCATTTTGTTCCTGGAGTGTGAGGTTTAATATACCAATGATGCTTTTATATATGTGTGTGTATATAAAACCAAAAATAAATAAAATGCCACGAAACTTACGCGAAAGTATTGCATCTTCTTTTATATTGCAAACCAGTAATGGGTGTAAGATGCATCTACACCAGTAGTTCTCAACCTTCCTAATGCCCTTAATACACTTCCTCATGTTGTGGTGACCCCCAACCATAAAATTATTTTCGTTGCTGCCCTTAAATGGGTGGCCTCCTTCCTCCGGGACCGGGGACAACGTGTGGAGGGGGGTGGGGAAGTCTCCGGGAGACTCCCACTTAATTGTAAGGGTCCCAGGGGCCATCCTCTCCCCTTATTATTCAATGTTTACATGCGCCCCTGGCCCAGCTGGCCCGCGACTTTGGTCTGGAGTGTTATCAGTACGCTGACGACACCCAGCTTCTGCTGAGAATGGACGGCAGGCCGGACTCCGTACCCGATTGTTTCCATCTATGCCTCGAAGCTGTGACTGGTTGGCTGCGTGTCAGCCGGCTGAAGGTGAATCCGTCGAAGACGGAGATCCTGTGGCCCGGTCGGCCTGGGCTGGGTGGGTGCCGGTTGCCTACCCTGGATGGCGAGCGGCTTAACCCATCGCCATCGGTTAAGAGCTTGGGGTTCTGTTGGACTCCTCGCTGACCATGGAGGCTCAGGTCTCCGTGGTCAGCAGGACGTCATTCTACCACCTCCGACAGGCTAGACGACTGGCACCCTACCTGTCCAGGAACGACCTGGCCACGGTAATCCAAGCGACGGTCATCTCAAGACTACTGTAATGCCCTCTATGTCGGCCTCCCCCTGTCGACAATCCGGAAACTCAAGCTAGTGCAGAATGCCGCCGCCCGCTTGCTGGCAGGAGTGCCGGTGAGGGAGCACATTACACCTATTCTTCGGCAACTGCACTGGCTTCCTATCGAGTACCGAATTGCCTTCAAGGTGTTGGTTTTGACCTTTAAGGCCTTGCACGGCCTAGGGCCTGCGTACCTGAGGGACCACCTTACCCCGTACTCTCCCCCGAGATCACTGCGCTCAGATGAACAGAATCTGTTGCTGGTTCCATCAGTCCGCTCCTGCCACTTATCGACAACCAGACAAAGGACCTTTTCCGTAGCGGCACCGGTACTTTGGAATGCCCTCCCGGATAGCACTCGAGCTATCTCGAACTGGCCCCCGCTTCGGAGGGCCTGCAAGACGGCCCTTTCGGCTTAGCCTTTAGTTAGGCACACCGGACCAAGAACTGTGCCGTATGTCCTCTCATTTAGTACTTGATGATGCTATATGTTTTAAATGTGGTTTTTATGTTTTATGTTTTATAAAGTGTAAGGCAACATGTTGTGACATGCTGCCTGTGAATTTTCTGTCATCCGCCCCGAGCCTGCTGGGAGGAGCGGAATAGAAAAGTGAACAATAAATAAATAAATAAATAATAACTTAATACTTAATAACTGTAATTTTGCTACTGTTATAAATAGTAATGTAAATATCCAATATGCAGGATGTATTTTCCTTCCCTGGACCAAATTTGGCACAAATACCCGATACATTCAAATTTAAATACTAGTGGGATTGGGGGGTTGATTATGTCATTTGGGAGTTGTAGTTGCAGGGAGTTGTAGTTCACCTACATCCAGAGAACACCGTGGACTCAAACAATTTTGAATCTGGACCAAACTTTGCACGAATACTCAATATGCCCAAATATGAACACTGGCGGAGTTTGGGGAAAATAGACCTTGACATTTGGGAGTTGTAGTTGCTGGGATTTATCGTTCACCTACAATCAAAGAGCATTCTGAACCCCACCAATGATAGAATTGGGCCAAACTTCTCACAGAACCCTCAAGACCAACAGAAAATATTGTGTTTTGTGATGGGTCTTTGGCAACCCCTCTGACACCCCCTCGCGACCCCACCCCTAGGTCTCAACCTACAGGTTGAGAAACTCTGATCTACACTGTAGAATGAATGCAGCTTGACACCACTTCAACTTCCATGGCTCAATGCAATGAAATCCGGGGATGTATAGTTCGGTGAGGCACCAGCCCTCTTTGATAGATGTCTAATGGTAATATAAAACGACAACTTCCAGGATTCCGTATCAATCAAGTCATGAAAAAGTGGTGCTGGAACTGCATTAATTCTACAGTGTAGATGCATACAAAGTCTCTGAAAGTAAAGTTTTTTTCAATAGACTTCAAGGGAGATGTTGAATCTAAGCTGGAATGTAGATGCATTCCAATGATCAAGGGTCTCTGGAGAACAAGCCCTATGAGGAGCAGCTTAAAGAGGTAGCCTGTAGCCTGCAGAAGAGATGGCTGAGAGGAGACATGATGAGGGCCATAGATAAATATGTGAGCGGAAGTCATAGGGAGGAGACTTGTTTTCTGCTGCTCGGATGTAGAGCAATGGCTTCAAACAATAAAAAAAGGATACTCCATCTGAACATTAGGAAGAACTTCCAGACTGTGAGAGCTGTTCAGCAGTGGAACTCTCTCCCCGGGAGTGTGGCGAAGGCTCCTCCTTTGGAGGCTTTTAAGCAGAAGCTGGATGGCCATCCGTCGGGGGTGCTTTGAATTCGGTTCTCCTGCTTCTCGGCAGAATGACGCCAGACTGGACGGCCCGGGCAGTGAGAGAATTGGCCGTGAGTAAGAACATTGTCCAGGAGACACCCAGGTGTCTTGCCATCCTATAGGAGGATTCTTTCATGTCTCCGCACAGGAAGCTGGAGCTGACAGACAGGAGCTCACCCCTCTCCCTGGATTCGAACCACTAACCTTTCGGTCAGCAGTCCTGCCAGCACAAGGGCCCGAGTACAAAAAGCGAGACAGCAGACAGTCTTAGAATTAGTATAGGAAAAATATGGCACCAAAATGGAGGTGATCTGTTGACCCATGGATACGGGGGCTTGAGTTTCCGTATCCACGGTTTAAGGTTCTCAAACTTTTTTGGCCTACCGCTCCCTTTCCAGAAAAAAAATTACTCACCGCCCCCGTATAAATTATTTTTTAAATTTTACTAGCAATTAAACAGAAAGATATATGTAATAATGCAGTGGTTCTCAGCCTTTCTAATGCCATGACCCCTAAATAAGGTTCCTCTTGTTGTGGTGACCCCGAACCATATTTTTGTTGCTACTTCATAAATAATTTTGCTACTCCTACAAATTCTAATGCAAATATCTAATATGCAGGATGTATTTTCATTGTTACAAATTGAACATAATTAAAGCATAGTGATTAATCACAAAAACAATATGTTTGGGGGAGTATGGACAACGGATGATGGGATTTGCAGTACCAATTCAGCTCTGACTTCCACAGACCACTGAGACCCCCACAAATTACAGAACTGGACCAAACTTTGCACAGAGAACCCCCATGACCAACAGAAAATACTAGAGGGGTTTGGGAGGAATTGGCAGTGATTTAGGGGACATGTAGTTCGCCTACATTTGGAGAGCACTATGAACCCAAACAACTATGGATTTGGATGAAATTTGGCACAAATACTCAATATGCCCAAATTTGAACACTGGTGGAGTTTTGAGAAAATAGCCCTTCTCATTTGGGAGTTGTGGTTGCTGGGATTTATAGTTCACCTACAATCAAAGAGCATTTTGAACTCCACCAACAAACTTGGCACACAAAACCCCCAATCATTCACCACCCTCTTAAAGGGGTTCACCGCCCCTCAAATTCCCCTAAGCCCCCTGTAATGATGTCGATTATTTGTGTGTAAATGTTGTATAACATATGTTAAATGTATGTTGTTTTGTGTAGTTCAAAGGAATATCCTATGAATTGTTGATGTGGGTGAGACAGAAGGGAGACTTGGCAGAAGCTCTGAAGAGCTGTCGCCATAGCAACCAGGGCCAGAGCCTTTTAGAATGTTCAAGGTATGAATTTTACAGTTGGTGAAGAGCGGTTGGAAGCCAACTGCCATGAGAGGGGGGAGGAGTTTGTTTTGAGTTAGTTGGTCTTAAGGACTGTAAGAGAACAGTTCAGTCTTTAGTTAGTCTTAAGGTCTGCAAGAGAGCAGTCCAGTTTTATGGGTGTAGAGACCCTAGTTAAAGATGGAAGAGTCCAGAGGTCTATAGAGGGTTAGTGGGAACCCTATAGTATAACCCCATTTGTGTTTTGTGTAACAGAATAAGTTTGTGCCTCTGAGGAAGTTTAAAACCAATCAAGATTTGTACCCATTTGTGTCATAATAAATTATTTACATCTTAAAAGAAAAACACCTCTGTTAGTTCTTTTATTGGTGGTGGCCCTCAAGGTCAGTGGTCAGACAGACAAATGGTGGCAGTGTGGTCAAGTGGTTACTGAGAAATTTAAAGTCTCTGCAATTCAATGGTTAGTGGGGAGAAGACAGAAGTTGCTGAGGTAACTTCGAGGCCCCCTTGCATTTAGGGTTAGCGGTTTGGAATCCGAAAGATTGTCCAGTCTGGTGCCGGTCAACAAGGGGTTGTCACACCCCCCACCGTCCCCTTGGATCACCTCACCGCCCACTAGGGGGCGGTACCGCTCACTTTGAGAATCAGTGGTTTAAGGTAGTGTTTCCCAACCAGTGTGCCATGGCACACTAGTGTGCCGTGAGCAATCATCAGGTGTGCTGTGGGAAATTGGAACCTCCAATACTCTTTCTTCCCCCTCCTGCCAAACACTGTTTATTTATTTATTTATTTATTTCCACCATTTCTACCCCGCTTCTTCTCAACCCCCGAGGGGGGACTCAGAGCGGCCTAACAATGGCAACAATTCAATGCCACACAGTATACATATAATAAAACCAAAAGCAGTTAAAATTAAAATACAATTAAACGACAGATAGCATTAAAATACATTAAAATACAATTAGCATTAAAATACATCATACACATTCACGTCAGTTAAAAACAGTATTCCGTCCACAATAAAACATCAGGTCTTGTCCACTGGTTTGCCATTTCAGTCCAATCTAAAGTGCCGTATTGTGCTAATGTGCAAATGCTTGGTCCCATAACCAGGATTTCACTTTTTTTCTGAATGCAAGGAGGGATGGAGTTGATCGTATATCAATAGAGAGTGAGTTCCACAGACGGGGAGCCACCACCGAGAAGGCCCTATCTCTCGTCCCCACCAACTGCATTTGAGAAGTAGGCGGGAGCAAGAGCAGGGCCTCCCCGGATGATCTTAAGTTACAAGGTGGGACGTAGCGGCGGATGCATTCGGACAAGTAAGCTGGGCCAGAACCGTATAGAGCTTTAAAGGTCAAAACCAGCACTTTGAATTGAGCTTGGAATTGGATAGGCAGCCAGTGGAGCTGACACAACAGGGGGGTGGTATGCTCCCTGTATGTAGCTCCCGTTAGTAATCTGGCTGCCGCCCGTTGGACTAATTGAAGTTTTTCTTCTCCACTCGGGCTCCCTTCTTTCCAGCCTCGCTCTGCTTGCTTTGCCTCGCTTTGCTCACGCTGCCGCTTCTGCGGGAGGGGGGAGGGAGGAAGACGTGACCCGTGCGGGCGCTACTGCACAGACTCGCCCCAAGTCTTCCTCCCTCCCCTCCACAGTGCTCTCTGGATATAGGTGAACTACAACTTCAAAACTCAAGGTCAATGCCCACCAAACTCTTATAGTATTTTCTCTTGGTTATGGTAGTTCTGTGTGGGAAGTTTGATTCCATTCCATCATTGGTGGAGTTCAGAATGCTCTTTGAGTGCGGGTGAACTATAACTCCCAGCTGTTGAGCAAGACCTTCATGTGTGTCTTTCTGCCATTCCTGTCAGGATATCTATGTTGTGTTCATCGAAACAGACCCAGGTTTCACACTGAGTGTGTAAATACATTTAAAAACATATTAACTGTATATATTACTGTGTTAGAGTGTCATTTTGTGTCATTTTGGTTGGTGGTGTGCCCCAGGATTTTGTAAATGTAAAAAATGTGCTGCGGCTCAAAAAAGGTTGGGAAACACTGGTTTAAGGGCCTCCTCGGGCGGGCCGGCAGTGATCTGAGGCCCAAGGAAGGAAAGTTTCATGCTTATATAGAGTTGGAGGTAGTAAAGGACACAAGGTATCATTATGGAGAGGAAAACGTTGCAAACAAATGATTCTTTATTGGGCAATTTGTTACATTATTAGGTTTAGGGAGAAGAAAGCAAGGCAGAGACAGAAGGCTTATTGAAGCTGCTGCTGTGACCAAACTCCCAGCGGTGCTGGCCCAACGGGGCATCCTGGAACTGTGGAACTCCCTGCTGCAGGTCAGATCAGCTTGAAAGCAGGGGGCTCCCGGAGGTTCGACCTCACATGTAGATGCAACTAGAGTGACCTGTCACTCGAAAAAAAATCTGGTTTGGTTTGTTGTTATTTACCATTTTTTGCTCATATTTCTGCTAATGTTTTGCTAAGACCTCAGATTGCCCTGAAGGGCCCAGGAGGAAGAAAAAGGAGCCTATGGTTGAGGAAAATCCCAATTGACATCAATATCAATGCAAAGTCTGCACAGTATAGGTTTGCCCTGCGACCAGGCGGAGAATGCGACCGACTTAGGTAATGCGATTATTGCCATTGCTGGAACGCTTTGAGCACTGCGGCAACAGCAGAAACATATAATTACTCCATCAGTTGCTTGATTGTACTTAATTGCTTTATTAAAACAGCTTTGCTGCCTTGCAATGGAGGGATTCCACCTAAGCGAGGCAGAGCAGCAGCCTTCATCTCCTTGCCAAGTGTGAGCCTGATATTGGTGGCTTATTGACAGATTGGTTGGGGCGTGGATCGTGTCGCAGCCGCCCACTTTCTCTCGCTCTTTCTCTCCTCCTGAGCCTTGCTTGGCCTTGGGCCTGACTTGTGCAAAAAAGCAACAGGCGCCTTCCGGGATCATGGATGAGACCAGAGATGTTGATATCCTTTATCACGATCACAGCATCTCACCGCTTGGCAATTAAGTAAACCCACATTCCAGGAATGCACAGTAGCAGCTTTCCAAAACGCCCCCGTGGGGTGTTATACGTATAGTTTTCCATGGAACATTATTTTCCTTATGACGGTGTCACAGCATCGTAGAGCCAGAAGGGTCTCGAGAGGCCATGTAGTCCAACCCCTTGCAGGAATGTTCAACTAAAGCACACTCCCACCACTTAAAAACCTCTCAAGAAGGAAAATTCAGTTTCAAGTTAAGTCTCCCTTATGTCTGTTGTGGATTACGCTATGTCAGTGTTTCCCAACCTTTTTTGAGCCGCAGCACACTTTTTACATTGACAAAATCCTGGGGCACACCACCAACCAAAATGACACAAAATGACACTCTAACACAGTAATACATATAGTTAATATGTTTTTAAATGTATTTATACACTCAGTGTGAAACCTGGGCCTGTTCCAATGAACACAACATAGATATCCTGACAGGAATGGCAGAAAGACACACATGACACAAAGAGCTTTATAGTTCACCTGCACAAAGAACTCCCCACCAATGATGGAATGGAAAAATGAACTACCATAACCAAGAGAAAATACTTGAGTTTGGTGGGCATTGACCTTGAGTTTTGGAGTTGTAGTTCACCTATACCCCAGAGAGCACTGTGGACTGAAAGAATGATGGATCAGGACCAAACTTGGCATGAATACTCAATATGCCCAAATGTGAACACAGATGGAGTTGGGGACAATAGACCTTGACATTTGGGAGTTAGTGATTCTGGGATTTACTGTGAACACACAAACAAAGAGCATCCTGAACTCTTGCAACAATGGAATTGAACCAAACTTGGCATATTGAACTCTCATTATTGTGCTGGTCAGTGACCGTAATAAAGTTTTGTATTGTATTGTAACTCTCATTACCAACAGAAAGTACTGAAAGGAACTTTTTAAAAAGTTATACTGTGATCGCCGTAAACACTAAACGATATAATATTATATTTTTGACAAAGATGATTTATAGATACTCTGTTTTATATACCCTTTCTTAGGCACGGTTAGGACACAATGTGAAATGAAATGAAGAATGAAAATAAGCCTCAAGCTGCATAACACACTGAGAATGTACCCTCTCCTCTCCCCCCGTCTATGTCTGGAGCACTCCCCCTTTTGTTACCCCCTATGTTCCTTACCCCCTCCCCAACTTCCCAACTCCCCCACCCCTCCCTTCCCCTGTGTAACCCCTTCCCCTACCCCACGTGCTATGTAATGTATTTTATGTTACTTTTTAATCTCTGAAAACCCTAATAAAGACCATTTATATAAAAAAGAAAGTACTGAAAGGGTTTGCTTGGGAATTGACCTTGAGTGTGGAAGTTGTAGTTCACCTACACCCAGAGATCACTGTGGACTGAAATAATGATGGATCTGGACAGGGGCGGCCTGACCTCTCCCGGAGGGGTAGGCAAGCCTGATTTTGGCGCCCCCCCCTTGCGGCTCCTGGACACTCCAGCGCATGCGTGGAGGCGTCCGCCCGGCCGCATGCGCGAGGACGTCAGCGCAGCTGCGTGAGCGCGTCCGCTTCGGCGGCGCGCACGCCTTGGGCGGCTCCGCACGGTCGCGCATGCGCGGTGGCATCCAGCGGCGGCAGCAAGTGCGTCCCGCGCGGTGGCGTGCAGCTGGCGGCGGCGCCCAGCCCAGCCGCGCATGCGCGGTTGTGTCCCGCCCGGCGCGAGGCATCCCAAGCGCGGCAGCGCCACGCCAGCGACAGCGCGCGGCTCTGCCTGCGGAGGCACAGCAGCGGGTGGGGCGGGCCGGCCGGCGCCCGCGCCCGGTTGACGACGCCCGCCCAGGAAACGTCGCTCTACGCGACCGCGTAGTCGGCGGAATGGGCGGGGCCGGCGCTGGATCTGGACCACACTTGAAATGAATGCTCAATATGCCCAAATATGAACGCAGATGGAGTTCAGGGGAAATAGACCTTGCCATTTGGAAGTTGTAGTTGCTGGGATTAATAGTTCCCCTACAATCCAAGAGCATTCTGAATTCCACCAATGATAGAACTGGGCCAAACTTCCCACACAGAACCCCCAGGTGGCTCCCTTCCTGAATGGCTCTCTCCCTCTTCCACACCAGAAGGGAAGGCACTCACTCGGTCCGCTGTTGCCCGCCTGCCTTCCTTCTTTCCTGTGGTTTGAAAGAAGAAGCTGGTGGGCCTGCCTCGGACTGCGCTCCTCACTTCCGCTTCCGGCTGGGGAAACTGGCTGGCTGAAGGAGGTGGCGCCCCGGCCCCTTCTTCTATTTTGCCGCTGCCCCCCCAAGCAGCAGCAGCAGGAGTTTGGCAGGAGGGGGAAGAAAGGGGGGAAGAGAGGTTTTTCCGCGGCGCACTAGGTGATCACCCACGGCACACTAGTGTAGCACGGAACAGCGGTTGGGAAACACTGAACTATATAACACGATTTTTGTGGTATTTCCTAATTGATTCTATCATTAAAAAAACATGGAAAAACTGCAAAAACATTGTTCCTGCAGGAGGGACATCCTGCAGCACATAGTTTTTCAATGAATATCACATTGAGTCTCAACCAAATCCACAAACATGTGGACAATTTCAACAGAAAGGAGGAAACAATGAAAATGAGCACAATCCGGCTACCAGTATTTTTTTTAAACCCTCTTAAAATCAGGACAACAACAACAACAACAACAACACTTTATTTATACCCTGCCACTATTTCCCAAGGGGACTCGGGGCGGCTTACATGAGGCCAAGCCCAATGACACATAATGAACATCAAACTGCAAATAATACAGCAATACAATCAATATACTTATACATAAACAATAACAGACAGTTTAACACTAAAAAAAACCCCCAAAAACCCCAGAGGAATTCCAGACAGGAAACAATCAGGGCCAGTTAACAAAGAATTCCCCCAGGCAGGAAGCAGCCAGGCTTTGAAGCTGCAAGGCCATTCCATGTTTAATCACAGTTGCTAAATAAAGAGCAGCACTCAAAAAGCAGGGGAAATCTAGACAAGAATAAATTACGGCCAGCTAACACCTCCCAACAAAGGATTCCCCCTGGCAGGAAGCAACCAGGCTTTGAAGCTGCAAGGCCATTCCATATTTAATCAAGGTTGCTAAAAAAAGAGCAACACTCAAAAATCAAGGGAATTCCAGATAAGAATAAATTACGGCCAGCGAACACCTTCCAACAAAGGATTCTCCCAGGCAGGAAGCAGCCAGGCTTTGAAGCTGCAGGGCCATTCAGTGCTAATCAAGGTGGCCAATTGCAACATTCACGCCTGCCTCAAGCAGACAAGAGTTTTTTCTCCCATCCTGGACTTTCCACATATATATATATAAACCCCCCTTACCTAGTTTCTAACAGACCTCACAACCTCTGAGGATTCCTGCCATAGATGTGGGCAAAACGTCAGGAGAGAATGCTTCTGGAACATGGCCAGACAGCCTGGAAAAGTCACAGCAACCCAATTTGACATACAAAAACAATGTTTCCATTTCAAAGTAAGTACTGCACAATTAAACAGGAATAATACTTTCAAACCAGGAACAGAACATTTTTCAAATTTGGTTACATAGTGTTATGTATTTCCCCTTCCAAAAATTTGAAACACCTCTATTTGCATTATATGAGCATCATGAAATATCTTGGAGATCAGTGTGGTTTAATTACATTATGTAACAAAACATTTTCCATGTTTTTATGATGATGATAAGAATAATAATACTTTATTTATATTCCACTCTATCTCCCCGAGGAAATTCAGGGCGGATTCCAGTTTATACAAACACAAAGGTAAATATTCAATACCTAGTAAAAGTAAAGGTTTCCCCCTGACATTAAGTCCAGTCTTGTATGACTCTGGGGTGTGGTGTTCATCTCCATTTCTAAGCCAAAGAACCGGCGTTGTCCGTAAACACCTCCAAGGTCATGTGGCCAGCATGACTGCATGGAGCGCTGTTACCTTCCTGCCGGAGAGGTACCTATTGATATATTCACATTTGCATGTTTTTGAACTGCTAGGTTGACAGAAGCTGGGGCGAACAGCGGGAGCTCACGCCACTCCCTGTAATCGAACTGCCAACCTTTTGGTCAGCAAGTTCAGCAGCTCACTGGGACTGTGGCACAGCTGGCTGGGAGTCAGCTGCATAAGATCTCTACTGACCAGAAGGTCATGATTTTGAGGCCTGCCCGGGTTGGGATGAGCGCTCGACCAAATTGTGTAGCTTGTTGTCGACCTTTGCAACCCGAAAGGCAGTTGCATCTGTCAAGTAGGAAAATTTAGGTACCACTTTGTGGGCAGGTTAAATTAACTGATTTACGAGGCCATAAAATCTCCAGGAAGTATGCAAAAGAATGAAGGAATGTGACAGCTCCCCCTGGTGGCCAGAAGCTGGAATGTTAAGTTGCCCCTGAGTGTCTGTCTATATATATTGTGTGCCTATGGCATTGAATGTTTGCCTGTATATGTACATTGTAATCCGCCCTGAGTCTCCTGCGGAGTGAGAAGGGCGAAATATAAATGCTGTAAGTAAGTAAGCAAGTAAGTAAGTAAATAAATAAAACAATGAAATACAGATAAAGGTAAAGACTTTCCCTTCTGGCTCTGGTGGTGGTGGTCATCTCCATTTCAAAGCCGAAGAGCCTGTGTTGTCTGTAGACACCTACTTCATGTGACTGGCATGACTGCATGGAGCGCTGTTTACCCTCCCACTGAGGTGGTACCTATTGTTCCACTCACGTTTGCATGATTTCGAGCTGCTAGGTGGCAGGAGCTGTGGCTAACAGCAGGAACTCATCCTGTTCTGCCGATTCAAACCGTCAATCTTCTGATCAGCAAGTTCAGCAGTTTAACCCATTGCACCACTGTGACCTCAATTGATAGAAGCAATTATGAAATGGCATTTATAACCCAGGAATTGAAATCGTGTTACATCGTATTATAGAAACATAGGATCAATTGTTGGCTGAAAAATGTGCTAAAGGCACCAGATCCAGTGTGATTTTGGAAGCAAAGCAGGGTTAGTTTTTTGATGGGAAACCACTGAAGAATACCGGTTGAGTGTCCCTTATCCAAAATGCTTGGGACCAGTTAATGTTTTGGTTTTCAGGGGGGGGGGGGGGGTTGCCTAATATTTTGGAGTATTTGCATGTACTGTATATACCAGGGGTGGGCAATTATTTTTTCCAAGGGGCCACACAAGAGCCAAAAAATATTATGGAGGGCCGTACCTAAAGGCTGAACTACAGTCTGATCTACACTATTTATTTATTTACTATATATTACACATCATTAATATTAACATATCAATATATCAAGAAATATTCATATATTATTAGTATTAATATCATAATTATTATATTATAGTATATACAGACATTATAAAATATTGAAATTATAATATAATATAACATTATATTATATTATTAATTATATTATTATATTATTATAAAATAACTATTATAAAATAATAATAAAAACCACTAAAATAAAATAAAATGAAATTCAAGAAGACAAGGTGCAAACCAAGATAGAGGCTGACATCCTCAAGAGAGGAAGGATCCCAAGATGGAATGGCCCAATGGACCCAGCCCAGAAGATAACAAAGCGGACCCAGCTGCCACCGCAGCAGAGCAGAGCAGAGCAGCAGATGATCAGAGGCTGCAGGCCTCTGCTCGCTCTCGCCCCCAGCTGTTCCCCAGCTGATTGCCCTGCCGTGGAGTGCCTGCCATCCTGGTTTTGGCATGCCTGCCATCCTGGGAGGCAATCCGGGCCTGCAGCGGGAGCAGTCAGCGAGCTGCGGCGGGTGATCGCCCTGGCAAACCGGAAGATGATCAAGTCACCTCCCGGGATGGCCGGCACTCCAAAGCCGCCGCTCCTCCGACTGTTCTCCGGAGCGGCGGGCTGTCTGCCGACGCAGGCCCCACATGATGGTGGCAGCGGCACCCCTTCCTCTTGGCCCCGCCCCCGACACCCTTCTCCCCAGGCCAGACGGAATCGGCTGCCAGGCCGCATCCAGCCCGCGGGCCTTAGGTTCCCCAGGTCTGGTATATACTCTAGTATTAGTATAGTTATTCAGCCTTTTTTTAGGCTGAAAAAGTCCCCCTTGGCTTATACTCGAGTCAAGGTTATTTATTATTTTACTCTTGTTGTTGTTACATTTACCATTTTACTCTATTATTACATTTATTATTTTAATTTATTGTTGTTATTACTACATTTATTATTTTATTATTAAATTTCCATTATTTTGCTCTATTATATTTGAAACATAACAAGATTAATACACAGCAAACAAGATCACTATGCTGGCTATATTATTATTATTACATTTATTATGTTACTCTATTATTATTGGAAGGATACATCAGCACATTTACATTGAAGAAGGTTAGAATAATGGTTTAATCAGAGTTGGGAAGTCTTACCTTAAATTACAATTTTATGTAAATATAAACACATTTAACCTACTGATGCCACAATCTGTATACCTTTATTAAGCGGAATGTTTGTATGTATGTGTGCGGAGGGTGGGAGGGCGGGAGGGCGGATATGTGGCAGCCACTTTCACAGGCCACAGCGATATGTGGCAGCTATTTGCATAAAGTCCTTTGATTGGCCAGCCTTGGCACTCCAAAATTCTAAGTGCCAGCTATTTGCATAAAGTTCTTTGATTGGCCAGCCTCGCCACTCCAAAATTCTAAGTGCCAGCTATTTGCATAAAGTCCTTTGATTGGCCAGCCTTGGCACTCCAAAATTCTAAGTGCCAGCTATTTGCATAAAGTCCTTTGATTGGCCAGCCTTGGCACTCCAAAATTCTAAGGCACCAGACAGAGGGCATTGATAGCCACAGATTAGCCAGCATCCCAGAATCCAGGCCTCTACATTCAAACAACAGGATTTCTTCCCACTGAGGGAAAAAATGCACCATCAACATTCCCTCCCCACTTGGCTCTGTGAAAACAAAATGGAATCCTGTTTTCTCCTCCCCCTCAGCTTTTAGAAAATGGCTGCCTGCCATTCCGCCTTTTAAAGTTACCAATCACCAGCAGAACAGGCCAGAACATTACAGGCCCCAAAAGAGAGTTTAGGGCAGGATGGCCCACGAATGATGGGATTTGCATCCCAATTCACTTCCCAGAAAACACTGTAGCCCCTACAAATCACAGACCAGGCCCAAAATTTACAGTAAGGCTTCATTAACTTGATTTTCCTGACTAGGCCTCAGTTAATAGGACATTGTGTATAGCCAGGCCCCAAAAGAGAGTTTAGGGCAGGATGGGCCACGAATGATGGGATTTGCATCCCACTTCACTTCCCAGAAAACACTGTAGCCCCTACAAATCACAAACCAGGCCCAAAATTTACAGCACGGCTTCATTAACTTGATTTACCTGACTAGGCCTCAGTTAATGGGACATTGTGTATGGCCTGAATTAACAGTAACCAACCTTGGCACACTGAGCCCCTATGACCCATGATTCATTCTACTGCAGTTTGGAGTAGGGAGGACCATGGATGATGGGACTTGAAGTACCATCACAGGTTATGAGATTTGTAGTACTTTCAAACTCTTCATTCCCCACAGACCAAGGCGGCCCTGAACCACAAGACCAAACTTGGCACACAGTACCCCCATGACCCACACTCCATCCTACTGCAGTTTAGAGGAGGATGGACCATGAAGGTTGGGATTTCAAGTACCTCCATTCACTTCCCAAGCCCGCTGCGACCCTCATCCAGTGCATAATCATGACCACACTTGGCACAAAAGCCCCCATGACCCAATGGACGTCCTGATGCAGTTCGGAGGGCGGACCACGGATGATGGGACTTGAAGTACCTCCACTCATTTCACCAGACCATTGCCAACCTCATCCAAACACTGATCAAGACCAAACTTGGCACACAGCGCCCCCATGACTCATTCTACATTCTGGTGCAGTATTGAGGAGGATGGACCACAAATGATGGGACTTGAAGTACCTCCACTCACTTCCCAAGACTGCTACGACCCTCATTCAATGACTAATGAAGACCAAACTTGGCACACAAAGCCCTCATGACCCACTCTACATCCTGTGCTGTTGGGAGGGGGATGGACCATGGCCAATGGGACTTGCAGTACCTTCACTAACTTCCTGAGACCACTGCAAGCCACATACACATCTAATAGGAACCAACCTTGGCACACAATGCCTTCCTCAAATAACCCGGGCACCGCCGGGTCCTCAGCTAGTTAATATAATGTTATTGGTATCTGTTCTTATTTTGAAATTGACTAGTAGCTGCTGCATTTCCCATACTAGGCTTATGCTCGAGTCAATACGTTTTCCCAGTTTTTTGTGGTAAAATTAGGTGTCTCGGCTTATATTAGGGTCGGCTTATACTTCATTTCATTTTCAATTTATTATTTGATCAGTCGCTCTTCACCGGAGTGCTCCGAGCGACTTACATGGCAATAAAACAACAAGCATATCAACAATAAATCACAGTTTAAAAGCTTTGACGAAGAGCCAAGTTTTGAGAGCTTGGGAGAATGACTGCAAATCAGGTATAGCTCTAATGTATGGAGGTAAGGAGTTCCACAAGGTTGGGGCAAGAACCGAAAAGGCCCTGCGCCTCGTGGAGTCCAGGCGAGCCTCCCTGGGACCGGGAATAGACAAAAGGTTTTCTTGAGCTGATCTTGGTGGTCTCTGATGGCAGATACGTGAAAGATGCTCTCTGAGGTATTTCAGGCCTTGACCATGAATGGCCCTAAAGGTCAGAACCAGTGTCTTATAGGTAGCCCGATGTTCTATTGGGAGCCAATGGAGGAGTTGTAGTACTAGAGCTATATGATGTCTCATTGTTGTCCGAGTGAGTAGTCTGGCAGCTGCGTTTTTGACCACCTGGATCTTGCGTGTCACCGAGAGAAGAGTACCAGCATACAATGCATTACAATAATCCAACCTTGAGGTAACTGTGGCATGGATTACCGTTGCAAGGGCTTCTGTTGGAAGGTAGGAGGCCAGCTGCCTCGCCTGGCGGAGATGGTAAAAGGCTGCTTACTGATGGTAGAAATCTGAGCGTCCATCGTCAACCGGGGATCCAGCAGGACACCGAGGCTCTTCACCATGTCAGATGGGGCTAACGGTTCACCTTCAAAGGTGGGCAGAGGGCAGGCCAGTTCTAGGAGCCGACCAGGCCATAAGATTTCAGTTTTGGCAGGGTTCACCTTGAGTCTGCTCATGCGCAGCCAGCCTGTCATGGCTTCCAAACACAAGGAGAAGTTATCAGGAATTGTTGTTCTCCCAGGTTCTAGATGCAAAAGGAGCTGAGTATCGCCGGCATACTGGCAACATTCTAAGCCGAAACTCCTCACCAACTCAGCCAGTGGTTGTACATAGATGTTAAATAGTACTGGGGAGAGAATAGCTCCTTGTGGTACTCTGCATTGGAGGGGAGATGTCTCGGATACCTGGCCTTCCCATTCTACTTTTTGGCTACGGCCCCTGATGAACGACTTAAACCATTTAAGGGCCACTCCTTGGACTCCAATAGCAGCTAGACGTTGTAGTAGCAGGTCGTGGTCCACTGTGTCGAATGCTGCAGTGAGGTCGAGAAACACCAACAGCACCAATCCACCCCGATCGAGTTGGCGATGGATGTCATCAGAGATGGCCACCAAGACAGTTTCTGTCTCATGACCAGGGCGGAACCTGGATTGGAAGGGGTCCAGTCAAGTACTGTTGAAGTTGGCCCACCACTGCTCATTTGATCGTCTTGCACAGGAATGGTAGATTTGAAACTGGACGATAGTTCGATGGAATCAATGGGTCCAAACCCAACTTCTTCAGGAGAGGACGAACTATTGCCTCCTTCAGACTCTCTGGGAAAACTCCATGCTCCAAGGAGCTGTTGATTATGGACATCAGGGGGTCTTGTAGGCCTTCCAGACAATCCTTAACCACCCAGGAAGGGCATGGATCCAGAGAGCAGGTTGTAGGTCTTGCCATGGCCAAGATCTTGTCAGTGGATTCTTTATCCTTGAGTATATACTTGAGTATATACGGTATATATCTTAAAAAACGTATCTCGCAGATGGGACCCAAGTCTAAACACGAAATTCACTGATGTGTCATATACACCTTATACACATAGCCTGAAGGAATATTCAAAAATAATATTGTGCATAATCTGAGGACCCACAGGTTGAGAACTAGAGCTCTAGAAAAGTTGCTTTAACAAATGGGATAAAGACATTTCAAAGTTCATTTGGAACGGGGGGAAAACCCAGAATAAAGTTTAAAACCTTAGCGGATGCAAAATATAGAGGGGGACTAGCATTCCCCAACCTTCATCTGTACTATGAAGCATGTGCCCTAACATGGGTAAAGGAATGGGCCACACTAGAAAAGAAAAAGATCCTAACACTAGAGCAGTGTTTTTCAACCTTTTTTGAGTCGCGGCACACTTTTTCCATTTACCAAATCCTGGGGCACACCACCAACCAAAATGACACAAAATGACACTCTAACACAGTAATACATATAGTTAATATGTTTTTAAATGTATTTATGCACTCAGTGTGAAGCCTGGGCCTGTTTCGATGAACACAACATAGATATCCTGGCACAAATGGCAGAAAGACACAAACTTCCCACACAGAACTCCCATAACCAAGAGAAAATACTATAAGAGTTGGGTGGGCATTGACCTTGGGTTTTGGAGTTGTAGTTCACCTATATCTAGAGAGCACTGTGGACTCAAACAATGTTGGATCAGGACCAAACTTGGCATGAATACTCAATATGCCCAAATGTGAACACAGATGGAGTTTGGGGAAAAGAGACCTTGACATTTGGGAGTTACAGTTTCCAGGATTTATAGTTAACACAGAATCAAAGAGCATCCTGAACTCTTGCAACAATGGAATTGAACCAAACTTGGCACATTGAACTCTCAGTACCAACAGAAAGTACTGAAAGGGTTTGATTGGGAATTGACCTTGAGTTTGGAAGTTGTAGTTCGCCTACACCCAGAGAGCACTGTGGGCAGGAGGGGGAAAGGGGTATTGGAGGTTCCAATTTCCCACTGAACACCTGATGATCACTCACGGCACACTAGTGTGCCATGGCACACTGGTTGGGAAACACTGCACTAGAGGGATTCGACCTTAGAAGAGGCTGGCATGACTACCTCTGGCATAGCAAAGCTAAAGTTGAAAAAAAATCAGAGCACTTTGTGAGAGCAACATTGCTAAAAATTTGGGAGAAATATAAAGCTTAGTTTTATAATAAGACCCTGTTGTGGCTTTCTCCAGTAGAGACCTTTCATAAGCAGGAAATCCCGAGTGAAAAATGGCTCACATATAAACACAACTACCATATTTTCTGGCGTATAAGACTACTTTTAACCCAAGAAAGCCTTATCAAAAGTCAGAGGTCATCTTATATGCGGAAGTTGTCTTATATGCCGGGAGTCATCTTATAGAGCAGGTGCTGAAACTTCCAATTCGGGTTGGAGAATCTGTGGTTGCCAAAGGCCAAACCGGGGATGGATGAGGTGGGGGTGGGTAGTTGAAAGGCCGAACCGGGGATGGGGTTAGACGGGGTTACACTGCCCCTGAAGACGCAGGTTTGCAGTTTGGGAGTGATCCTGGACTCATAGCAGAACCTGGAACCCCAGGTCTCGGCAGTGGCCGGGAGAGCTTTTGCACAATTAAGACTTGTGCGCCAGCTGCGCTTGTTCCTTGGGAAGTCTAACTTGGCCACGGTGGTCCACGCTCTGTTTACATCCCGAATAGACTACTGCAACACACTCTACGTGGGCCTGCCTTTGAAGACTTTCTGCAAGCTTCAACTAGTCCAATGGTCGGCAGCAAGGTTGCTCACTGGAGCAACAAACAGGGAGCGCACAACTCCTCTGTTACGCCAGCTCCACTGACTGCTGATCAGCTTCCGAGCACAATTCAAAGTGCTGGTTTTAACCTTTAAAGGCATAAACGGTTCTGGTCCAGATTACCTGTCCGAACGTATCTCCTATTATGAACCATCACAAAGTTTGAGATCGTCGGGAGAGGCCCTGCTCTCGATCTCACCAATGGTGTTGGTGGGGACGAGAGACAGGTCCTTCTCGGTAGTGGCCCCCCGTCGGTGGAACTCTCTCCCTAAGGACATCAGGTTGGCCACCTCCCTCCTGTCCTTCAGAAGACAATTGAAGACTTGGCATTGGGACCAGGCATTTGAATAATGGATAGCGGCAATTGGAAAGAAATGAGGATATCTGCAACTTTGGATTTATCCAGACTTGGACTTGGTTTTAATTGGCATGTTTAATTTGACTGTTTAATGAACTGCATATTATGTTTTTAAGGATTTTTAAGTTTTTATGTAATTTTGATTGTTTATATGTCAATAGCATCATGTGACGCTTGTGTGAGGCTGCCCTGAGTCCCCTTTCTGGGGAAGAAGGGCGGGGTAGAAATGCATGTAATAAATAAATAAATAAAATAAATAAGAGTAATCCATTGGGCACTTTGGATGGGCATCAGGAGCTCAGTTTTGCACCAACATTTACAAGTTGAGTCCAGATGTGGATTTGGGCATGCGCCAATGCACACTGGTGCCCTTAGCATGTCGTTACTCCCCAATACACAATGGATGCCCAGCCATAGTCATGTGACAACAGCCTTTAAATGACAACAGACATTGCAAAACTGCTCAATTTTGTTTCCTGTACATCTAGGTGTTACCGAACAATTTAGAACAGCCTGGCCCATAGGGGGCAGAGGCCCAGAAGTACCCCTAAAACGAGGATTTCAACAGAACCCCTGGTGAGTTTTTAAAAGCAATCTAAAAATCCCTTTCCCAAATGATCTCACCAAAGGAGTCCGGAAGAAGATGCCACCGAAGTTTTTATTCTCGTCAGCTGAGGAGGATGACAACTGCAGATATCCTTGCCGCAAAGCAGTCATAAAGTTACATTCAAAGTATATGCCATTTTATATATTTTTCCTGCTCCCTCGCGCCGGCTGGCTTCACAATGATTGGATAGAATGCTGGAGCCAGCTGGAGCGGGAACCAATGGTGAAACAGCGCCGCTTTTTCCCTGGCGAATGAGAAGCGAGGGGCAGGAATGTGTTCAAAACAAAGCAGCTGGAGTTTCCTTGATTAGATTTGTCCATATGTTAATGAACCCAAGCCCCTGACCTTTCGGGCCAGAGAAAAGTCTTTTGTTCTTCTGTGGGAAATGGGAACTGTCCTTAATGGCCCCTTCCTGTTGACAAGAGGCCACTACAGATCTTTCCAAGAGAGTTTCAGTTCTTTGGATGGTAAACAAATGGGAAAACTGTAGCCATGTACCAGTTTCCGAGGCTGGCAGAGGTGGCTGTTTATGAAATATAGAAATATTTATGCCATTTATCCTTCATTGGGAAGAGGGAACGAAACTTCAAGGCTCCTCTCCCTGAGAGATGAGGGGTCTTTTGTTTTCTAATACCAGAGGAGCCCTAGTCTTCATGCAAAAAGTCCTTGATTGGATTAAAGGTGGGATCTTTGGAATGTGGTTTCATCCGGATCTCAAAACAACAGCCGGGTCTTTCACAAACATGTAGCATTTCCTCATATTATTATTTTACACATGGGGAGGGGAAAACATGCAGGAAATGGTTTACATGGGAAGATTTCATAAGGGAAATTTCATCACCAATATCTCATAATTATATCATAGGCAAAGGAGTAGAAAGAAAGTCCATATGATCTTAAAAGACATCAAATCCATATACTCTGGGGAAATTCATGATAGGAGAGTCCATAAAAAAGATAGTCAACCTGTCTCCGTCCTTGGGAAACGATAAGAAAGAGTCATTTTGTTCTTAAAGATGCCAGACCACATAGAGCAGGGGTGCCCACACTTTTTCAGCATGCGAGCTATTTATAATAAAACCAAGTCAGAAAGATCTACCAAGAGAGAAGCAGAGCGGAGCAGGGGTGGGGGTGGGGCTTGGTGTAGCAACCCAGTTCTCGTTCGTGCCTGGGGGGCATGGGACAGCGCCAGGGGTCCCACTTGCATTAGAGCCAGCAGCAGCTGAGATAGATTCTGAAGAGGATTTAGAGGGGCTGGAAGAAGGAGATTTTGCCATAGCTGGGCCTTCCTCTCCCACAGAGAGCCTAGCCTGGGATGAAGGCTGGCCTGATCTTTACGAGGATATGGAAAGCCAGGTGCAAACTGAAAGCAGTGATAGTGAAGCGTATGAACGGCCGGGAGGGAGAGGTTCACAAGAAAGAATGCATGAAGACCTGGAGGAGGATAGCTGGGAAGGAGATAGGGAGTTTGACTCTCACGGAGATAGAGAATCAGGTGCTGGGAGGCAAGGCCGAACCTTTGATAGGAGACGAAACATCGAGTCTAGCAGGAGGGGCTGGTTTCATAGCCTAGACAGACCGAGGTCCCGCACCACCGATTGGAGGAGAAGCCTAGAGCGTCGGGGTCCTCGCCACGAAGATTAAGTAGAGGATCCGTGGGAACGGATCCTCAGTACCTCGGCCACGTCTATCCTATGCAGACGTGTTAGCGAGGCTGGACCACGGAGCTAAGTTTGGGCTAGTGGCCTGCCAAGGGAGCCTTGGATCTTGTACCTTGTTTTGTTCCTGATTCGCTTTTGCTAAGCGGAGCCTTGCCAAGGGAGCCTTGGATCTTGTACCTTGTTTTGTTCCTGATTCGCTTTTGCTAAGCGGAGCCTTGCCAAGTCTTGGAAACTTTCATGCCAAGTTGCTTTTGGACAATACCTATTACTTTGATTGTTTTTGCATTTTGGACAATTACCTTTTCTACTGTTTTTATTCTTCAATAAAGTAGTTAGCTGAATACCGTCTCTGTGTGTGTGATTAAGGGGCCGGCCAAGTCCTAGCATTGTGACACTTGGAGCAGCCTGGCTCCGCCCTCTCCCCCCTCTGGCCTTAGCTCTACCACAGCTTCTCCAGGCTAGAGGAGGGTAGTGCCAAGCCAGTGGTGGCATAGCTAGCCACTACTGGCTTGGCAATACCCTCCTCAAGCCTGGAGAAGCTGTGGCAGGACTGAAGCCAGGGAGGGGGCAGGGCTTGGTGCGGCATGGCTCCGCCCCCTCTAGAAGTGCCCCATCCGGCTGCGATCGACCTCCTTCAGTCCCGCGATCGACCAGTCAGTCGCGATCTTCTTCCTGGGTAGCCCTGACATAGAGCATGCAGGAACGTTGGAACTCCCTGCTGCAGGTCAAATAACTTAAGATGCGGGGGGGGGTCTTCTGACTGGCTCGCCTTCATAGGTTCATTCATAAGGATGTAGGTCCTAGTAAATACTTGCCCCTTGTCTTGTCATTGGCTAAAACACCAATGGGATTCTAGGCTTCATCACCACATCAAAGGAAGTCATGATGCCACTCTATTCTGTGTTTGTCAGCTGGAATAACATTGTGTCCACTTCCAGGCAGAACAATTTAAGAAATTGGAATGTGTCCGGAGAAATGGTCAAAGGTCTGCAAGCCAGGACTGATGACGAGTGGCTTAGGAGCGGGGTATGTTTAGCTTGGAGAAGAAAAGGTCAAGAGGGGACATGAGAGCCATGTTTAAATATTTGAAAGGAGGTCACATTGAAGATGGTTTCAGCTTGTTTTATGCTGTTCTGGAGATGATGGCATGGAGCCAGGGCCGTAGCCAGGATTTTGGTTCCGGGGGGTGAGTTTGGTTCGGGGCTGTGACTGGGTGGAAGAGGGTCTACCCTAGCAAACCTTTTGTATTGTTATCCCAATAACCCCATTAATGTGGGATATAATGAGCATAGTGATCAGATCATGATATGAATAAACATAACAGTTTAAATAATGTACCAGTAAGGCCTTTTCGCGGACCACCCTGAGAATTTCGGGGGGGGGGGCTGAAGCCCCTTAGCCCCCCAGCTACATGCCTGCATGGAGCAATGAGTTGAAACATTAGGAAAAGAGATACCACCAAAACATTAGGAAGAACTTCATGGTAGACATTCCTGGTTGGCAGTGGAATATGCTGCTTGGAAGTCTGTTGGAGTCTCCATTTGTTGAGATTTTGAAATAGAGCAGGGGCGGTCCTACAAGATAGGCCAAGTAGGCGGCCGCCTAGGGCGCCATCTGGGAAGGGGGCGCCATCCTGGCCACATGGGGCGCCATCCTGGCCCTGCCGATGTTCCTCAGACAGTGCTGCAGCTGCCTGCTTTTTGACCCCGGCCTTGTGCGCTCCGACGCTGCTTCTGGGCATGCACGGAGGTTTTCACGCAGGCGCAGTTGCTCCAGAGCTGAAGTTGAGCGCAGGAGCAACTGCACATGCGCGAAAACCTCTGCGCATGCCCAGTAGCTCCCTTGCGCAGAAGCCTGTAAGCAAAGCACTCCCTATTGGGCAGGCAGGGAGTGCTTCCCCTCTCCCTTTTGTCTCCGCCGCGCGCACGCTTTGGGGAAGGAGAAAAGAATCAGTGAAGGAAGTGTAAGTGAAGGAATGAATGAAGGGCTTTCCTCCTCCTCCTCCTCTGTGACCTCTTCTCTCCCTCCTTCCTCTCTTCGGCTCTATTTCTGCCTAGACCTGAGGGGCCTGAGGCTATGAGGAGTTGTGGGAGTTGGAGGCCAAAACACCTAGAGGGAGGGAGGGAGGGCCCAAGTTTGCCCAGGCCGCGCTGCCTGTATTCGACCTCATTTGAACATTTTGGCTGCTTTTCTATTTACATTTACATTGAGATCCTAATTTTGGACTTATGGGAGACTCCTATGAATTATGAGTCGGGTGGTAGGTAATAGATTCTGATTTTGATGCATTTGCATTGCATTTCTTGTTGATTATTATACAGTTCTGCTTAATATTGTCATACAATATAATACAAATACAATATAACAATAGAATAATGATATATTTTATATTACATGTAATATTACAAACAATATTGCAGTATAGTGGTATTGTACAAAATAGTAATATATAATACCTTATTTTACTTTATTTTGGGTTATTTGAGTTTTATAGGAGTCATGAAAATATTTAGTAGAGGATAATTTTATTTAAATAAATAATTCTATTATTTTATAATAATAATATAATAGAATGTTACATTATATTATAATGTCAATATATTATAATATAATTATATTGTAATGTAGTATAATATAATTATGATATAATATAGTACGAGTATGGTATAATATATTGTATATACATTGATACAATATAATACTACTAATGGTATTGTGGTATTATAATTGTATATTTGTATTACATAGGGGGGGCAAAATAATGTTTTTTTGGGGGGCGCCAAAATAATGTTCGCCTACCATTTCAAATTAGCTTAGACCGCCCCTGAAATAGAGGCTGGATGACCATCTGTCAGGAGGTTCGGATTGTGTGTTCCTTCATGGAGGAAGGAGGTTGGGCTGGAGAGTAATGGGGATCTCTCCCATCTTTAGGATTCTACGGTCCATATTCTGTTCTCGCTCTTATGCGCCATGATTTCCAAATACTCTTCAAAGGCTGCCCCTTGTTGAGAGTGTTGCAGTAGTCCGGCACAATGAATGAAGGCATGTCTTACCATGACCACAATGGATATTATTCCAGGAAAGATTGCAGTGGATGCCTCAGCCATAACTGTGCAAATACCTTCCCATTGCACAAGTGGGTGCCACTGACAAGTCAATTCACCTCCTGCACAAATCTCATGGAAACTCCACTGCTATGGGATCCACTTCTGGATGAGCTCAGCTGTATCTAAAAGGAATCCTAGAGTTGGAAGATACTCCAAGGAGGAGACCAAACTCCAAGGCAGTAACAATATTATAATTCCTACTGTGGCCGTTAAGGAATTGTGGGAGTTGAAGTCCAAAACACCCGGAGGGACCAAGTTGGCCCATGCTGAAAAAGTGTGAGACCAGAGGTGCTCACACTTTTTCAGCATGCGAGCTACTTATAAAACAACCAAGTCAAAATGATCTCCCTACCCACTACTCAGAGAGCCATAAAAGCAAAATATTTAGAAAATTTATTTCAGTGAGAGCCATATAATATATTTTAAGACTGAATTCAACTAAATGTGAGTATCATAAGCCCCTGAATTTATTCATAATAATAATGATGATGATATTCATTCAGCCTCTGCTACTACTACTACTACTACTACTACTACTAATAATAATAATAATCGTAGCAGTAACAACAACAACAGGTTCCTAAAGTAGAAGGAGACCTCCAAGGGCCATCCAGTCCAACCTCCTTCTGCCATAAGGGAAAAACATAATCAAAGCATTCCTCACAGATGGCCATTCAGCCTCTGGTAATAATAATAATAACAATGAGTTCCTAGAATATTTTATTTATTTATTTATTTATTTATTTCAGCTTGGTAGACTGCTCACTCCGAAGCTCAGAGCGGTTTACAACAATAAAATACCAATAAAACACATAACAACATTAAAACAGCGTTAAAAACAATTCCACCCCCCCCCCCAATAAACTGTAACAGGACAGTAGTGATGTAGCGGCAGTGACGCGGCGGGTGGCAGGTTATGGAGGGCACCGGTTAGAGCCGAATGCCTGCCTGAACAGTCAGGTCTTAACAGCCTTACGAAATGTCATCAAGTCCCGCAGGGCTCGCGTCTCTTCATGCAACGAGTTCCATAGCGTTGGCGCGGCCACTGCGAATGCCTTCTGCCGCGTACTGGCTAGCCTGTAGGTCTTTATGCCAGGCACTTCCAACATGTTGAGCCCCTCTGAGCACAGTGATCTTCTGGGCACATATGGGGTAAGCCACTCCCTCAGGTACACTGGCCCCAAACCATATAAGGCCTTGAAAGTTAGAACTAACACCTTGAAGAAGACCCGGAATTCAATTGGGAGCCAGTGCAGTTCGCGCAGCAATGGGGTTGCGTGAGCAGATCTTACGGCTCCTGAGAGCAGGCGTGCTGCTGTGTTCTGCACTAGCTTGAGCTTCCGGATCGTCGACAAGGGCAGGCCAATGTACAGCGCATTACAGTAATCAAGCCTCGAGATGACCATGGCTTGGATCACCGTGGCCAGGTCGCAACGGGAGAGATAGGGAGCCAGACGTTCTGCCTGTCGGAAATGGTAAAAAGCTGTCTTGCAGGCGCAGGCAACTTGCGGCTCCATAGACAGCTGGGGGTCCAGCTGGACCCCTAAGCTCTTTACTAGAGGCTGCGGGCATAATGCCACGTCGGCAAACGTTGGCAACTGGATCTCCCCCCCCCCCCCCACCCCGGGCAGCGCAGCCACAAGATCTCCGTCTTTGCCGGGAGGAGACCTCCAAGGGCTATCCAGTCCAACCTTCTTCTGCATCTGGGCGGCGTCGGGAGCCTGTGGGGTGGGACTGAGCCTTCCTCCCGCCCTGCCTGCGATCTACCAGGATGCCTATGCGATCTACCTATGCGATCTACCTACGTGATCTACCAGTAGATCATAATCTACCTAATGAGCACCCCTGATCTAGATGTTCTTCCTAATGTTTAGGTGAAATCTCTTGTCCTGCTATTTGAAACCACTGCTCAAATGTAGAATCTGATTTGATGAATTTTCAGCAATGAGTTGGCCATGTTCTATTATTATTATTTGAAACACAACAAGATGAGCCCACAGCAGACACTCTGCTGGCTGTTGTATTGGCTCACACGTTGGACACTTCCCAAGTGTCTAGGACTGTGTGATGTATTTCGGCGAATAATGCATGCAGATCCCAGTCCGATGCTCAAATCACTACACCATGTTGGCTTATCTTTATTGGTCCATCTGCCCATCCAGCCCATTTCCTCCATGTTTGTCCTGCAAGCCTCTGTGTTAGTCATCCCAAATCACAGGGTTTAAATCACTCTTCCCGGACGCCTTGGAATCTGTCCCAGTCGTGAGTGAGCGCCTCCTGAGGAGATCACTTCCTCGAAGCCAAAGAAACAGGTGGTGGGGTCTGTTTGTTTCTGCTTTCTCCCCTGGATTGCCAACCTGGGGGTCAGAGATAAAAAATCTGGGCAGGAAAGAAACAGGAAATGTCCAGGATGTGGCTGTGTCCCCTCCAAATTGGGAGGACTTGCTCCGAAGGTGACCTGAGTGCCAAGGTTACTCCGTTAGTTACCCTGTCTATCCTACAACTGCAATGTAAGCTATGGCAGTGTTTTTCAACCTTTTTTGAGCCGCGGCATATTTTTTACATTTACAAAATCCTGGGGCACACCACCATCCGAAATGACACAAAATGACACTCTAACACAGTAATACATATAGTTAATATGTTTTTAAATGTATTTATACACTCAATGTAAAATCTGGGCTTGTTTCGAGGAACACAACTTAGATATCCTGGCAGGAATGGCCGAAAGACACAAACTTCCCACACAGAACTCCCATAACCAAGAGAAAATACTATAAGAGTTTGGTGGGCATTGACCTTGAGTTTTGGAGTTGTAGCTCACCTATATCCAGAGAGCACTGTGGACTGAAACAATGTTGGATCAGGACCAAACTTGGCATGAATACTCAATATGCCCAAATGTGAACACAGATGGAGTTTGGGGAAAATAGACCTTTACATTTGGGAGTTACAGTTTTTGGGATTTATAGTTAACACACAATCAAAGAGCATCCTGAACTCTTGCAACAATGGAATTGAACCAAACTTGGCATATTGAACTCTCATTACCAACAGAAAGTACTGAAAGGGTTTGCTTGGGAATTGACCTTGCGTTTCCCACGGCACACCTGATGATCGCTCACGGCACACTAGTGTGCCACGGCACACTGGTTGGGAATCACTGAGCTATGGTATTTCCAAGCTTGTTGGGGAGATACGGTCTTTGGGAAACTCACCTTAAGGGATTGATTCTTAAACTGTGGGTCCTGGCTACAAAGGGGGGGGTGTCTCCTTTGATCCATGTTGGTGTCCTGAAAAATTTGGAAACAGCAAATTTGCGAACGCCATCTATTAAAACTAATCTGTTAGCAACAGTGTACAAGTTTTAAAAACTGTAGAAAATGCATCAGCTGTACTTCATACAAACTGTTCAGCAAGACTTTCAATTGAGTAAATGTTTGGTTTTATATCTGTTTTATATGCCTACATACCCAGGTCCGTATCAACATATCTTGGGTGGAAAAGGTTTGGGGTTCCCTGCCTTAAGGCACTACCAAGAGCTTCCAAATTTGCCCAGTGTGACGGCGCAGTGAGCACCACCTACATAAAAGATTTTGAGTTTGCAAAGGTTTGTTTTGTTAAGATGTGTTTTTGTAGCCTGCACAGTTTGCTAAAGGTTTAGTTGCATTGATTGGTCCCTAGCAACTGCCAATCATCGTTTGCAGAGCCCAGTTAAGTTTGTTCCGCCCCCTTAACCAGGGATATGAGGAACAAGCCTTTTTACAGGCAGAGCTTTCCAGAACTCCTTCTGTAAAGGACGTGTTTCGAAGGTTGCAAGACCAGGCCTTGGTCAGGTTATCTTCCAAAACCAGACTGATTTTCTTTGGGACTCAAGCAGAAGGTTCAGCATATCGGAAGGCTGAGCGACCCTGAGGAGTCTCAAGTGCCATCATACCAGTCATTTGGCATCTAGAGCGGGAGTCAGGAACCTTTTCGACCCAGAGAGCCATGAAAGCAAAACATTTGGAAATTTATTTCAGTGAGAGCCATATACTGTAATATATAAATTAAGACTGAATTCAACTAAATGTGAGTATATACGTACATACTATGAGAAAAGGATTCCCCCGGCAGAATGATGGGACACTTCAGACCTGGCTCTGCAAAAGGCATGCTCAGGACTCTGGGAAGGAAGAGAAGATGGAAGGAAGGAAGGGGGAAAGAAAGAAAGAAAGACAGAGAAAATAAAGACGGGAGGGGGAGGAAGAAAGAAAAGAAGATCGAAGTATGGAAAAGGAAGAAAAGAAAAGCAGGAGAGAAACAAAGCGGGGAAAAGAAAGAAGGAAATGGGAAGGGAGGAAAGGAAAGGGTGGGGAAAAGAAAGGAAAGCGAGTGAGGAAAAAGTAAAATAATGAAGGGCAAAGAAGAAAATAAAGAAGGGAAGAGAGGGAAGTGAAAAGAAAGGAAGGAGAAGGAAAGGAAGACTTGGGGAAAAAGAATAGAAGAGGAAAGAAGGAAGAGGGAGGGAAGGAGAATGGAGGAAAGAAGGAAGGAGAGAAGGAAAGGGTGAAGGGGACAAAGGAAGGAAGGAAGAGGAAGGAGGGAAGGAAGAGGGAGAATGGAGGAAAGAAGGAAGGGGAGAGGGGGAGAGGAAATGAAGGAGAGAAGGAGGAGGAAAGGGTGAAGGGGAGAAAGAAAGGAAGGAAGAGGGAAGGAAGGAAGAGGGAGAATGGAGGAAAGAAGGAAGGGGAGAGAGGGAGGGAAAAGGAAGGAGAGAAGGAGAAGGAAAGGATGAAGGGGAGAAAGAAAGGAAGGAAGAGGAAGGAATGAAGGAAGAGGGAGAATGGAGGAAAGAAGGAAGGGGAGAGAGGGAGGGAAAATGAAGGAGAGAAGGGGAAGAAAAGGGTGAAGGGGAGAAAGAAAGGAAGGAAGAGGAAGGAAGGAAGAGGGAGAATGGAGGAAAGAAGGAAGGGGAGAGAGAGAGGGAAAATGAAGGAGAGAAGGAGAAGGAAAGGGTGAAGGGGAGAAAGAAAGGAAGGAAGGAGGAGAATGGAGAAAAGAAGGAAGGGGAGGGGAAAAATGAAGGAGAGAAGGAGAAGGAAAGAGGGAAAATGGAAGGAAGAGGAAGGAAGGAAGGAAGGGGAGAGGGGAGGGAAAATGAAGGAGAGAAGGAGAAGGAAAGGGTGAAGGGGGAGAAAGGAAGGAAGAGGGAGAGCCAGATGCAATCATGAAAAGAGCCACCATCTGGCTCCCGAGCCGTAGGTTCCCTACCCCTGATCTAGAGGAAGACTTTGTGCCTTCAATTTTGGCTATTTGACTGGTGCTGCGAGTGTCCACACCTCAACGCCATTGAGAGAGAAGGAACTCGGTGGGCCATCCAGCTATAGCTTCTTGGATCAAACGGCAACAAAACTGTAAAGTAAGATCTTTCCTGCATCATTTTGGGGAAACCAAGCAGAGTGCCTGAGTGATAATCGCTCATGTAATGAACAGTAAAGTTAATTTAAGAGTCCAGTTTGGTCCTTGGGAGCACCGAGTCTTTAGAGGAAGGCAAGAAGCAATCCCCCGGTATAGAGAAACCACGTCCTGGCCCTTACTGGGCATTTATAGCCTGGGAGCGACGGCACACCCAGCATAGTTGTAGTTTTCGTTTTCCCCTCTTTTCCTACCAGTCTATACAAGAAGCATTTTTGGAAGTGTTCACTGTAGAATTAGTGCAGTTTCATGTCGCTTTCACCACCATGGCTCAATGCTATGGGGATTTTAAAAAATAAATAAATAGGGAAATCTCCCGTTGTTGCACTTTTTAGTTGATTCTTAGGCCAGTGCCAGATAATCCATGTCGTCAAAGCAGAAAATCCACATTATCTGCTTTGAACGGAATTATCTTAGTCTACAGAGATACTCGGAGGAACACCTCAGCAAAAGAGAGTCCAAAAGTGGCAGGCTAAAACCTGGAACCTCAATCAGTGGCTGATACTGATATCGAGCAAGAATTTGGGGGTCTTACCATGAAGAGACCAGTCAGACCCACCAAAGAGGATCCGATATAGCCCTGGCAAGATAGGAAGCAATCTATTGGATTTTTCCTGAATTTCCCAAATAAAATCTCACCAAGTTGAAGAAATGCCACCGAGTTTTTTATTTCGTTCCAGTTGGAGTGGATGTCAAACTGCAACCATTTGCCCAAAAGCTGACATGCCGTGCAATGCAAAACATTACATTTTTATAGAAAAAAACGGAGCTGTCATAATTCATGAATCATGCGGAAAGTCCATGGGGTTTGATAAGAAAAAGTTTCCACAAAGTTTCTGAAAGTCCTTCAGAAGTAGACAAAACTCCCATAAAAGTTTGAGAAAGTCCATAAGTGTTAAAGGGAGATGATTTCGTGAGTATATGTGATTCCCACTGGGGATCGCTGCAGATGCAGGGAGCTGGAGTCTGTTCATTCAGGAGAAGAAAACTACAAATCCCTTCTTACCATGGGGCCAGAGTGGCCTGCTTGCTTCCCGGGGGTCCCAAAGGGTGACCACAACAGGCTTCCCGGGTCATGGGCTTCCGGACATCCACAAGACAGTGGCAGAATAGTTGTTGTAGTGAGGAGCCATGGATGACAATCAGCTGGTTTCCACTTGAAGTTTATTTCTTCCTCATCAGAAAAGGTTATTCTCGAGGTGTAGGGGCTGAAAGAGTAGAAGTGAGATAGCAGTTAGTCTTATAATTAGCCTAGGAAAAATATGGCACTGAAATGGAGATGATCTGTTGACCCGCGGATACGGGGGCCTGATGGGTTTCTGTATCCGCTGTTCAAAGGAATGCAGTTTTGGCCTCCCCGGGACACTAAGAGCATCCCGAGCAAGCCGGCAGTGATCTGTGGCTTGTAAAAGGAAAAGCTGATGCTTTGGGAGAGTTGGAGACAGTAAAGGACACAATGTATCACTATGAAGAGGGAAAAGTTACAATTAAATGATGATTTATTGGGACATTTGTTACAATGTTAGGGTCAGGGGAAGAAAGCAAAGTAAAGAAAGATTGCTTGTTGAAGCTGCTGCTGTAGCCACACTCCCAGCAAGGTCAGATCAGCTTGAACGCAGGGAGCTTTCCATTGTACACTATCAATATGACTAGCCCTGAGCTCTATAGGATAGAGAGAAGGCAGTTAAAGTGGGATCAAACTGGTATTAATGTATAGTGCAGAAGCGTTCCAGTATAGAAGGGACCTGAAGCTGTTAGGAATTGTGGAAGTTGAAGTCTAAAATACCTGGCGGACCCAAGTTTCCCCATGCCTGGTCTACCCTGTCATTAGATACCCTGTATCTAGTCCGTGAGCTGCTTTTTGCCGACGATGCTGCCCTTGTCGCCCATTCAGAAGCAGCTCTGCAGCGCCTGACATCCTGCTTTGCAACAGCCTGAAGTCAACCTGAAGAAAACAGAAGTTCTCTACCAGCCCGCATCACAGGAAGAACACCATTATCCCCACGTCAGCATAGGCAAATCTGTGCTTAAGTCCGTTCAGCAGTTCACCTACCTGGGAAGCATCATCTCTTCAGACACCAAGAATGATAAAGAGATAGATCACAGATTAGCAAAGGCATATCGTGCATTCGGAAGGCTTCACAAAAGAGTCTGGAGTAACAAGCACCTGAGGCAAAGCACAAAAATCAGTGTGTACAATGCTGCGGCGTCTTTCGAGAAGATACGCCGAATGGGTCTCGAAGAGAAACGACAACGCAGAAAGAACCGCAACTTGGAAACAACATCACCCAAGGAGACTTTCTGCTGTGCTTTCTGCAACCAAACTTGCCTATCTCAAATTGGCCTTTTTCGTCATCAACGCGCTTGTAAAAAGTGTGGGATGAGTCCTTCATAAGAATCTTCGTTCGCGAAATAATGCCGAGAGAGAGAGAGAGGGAGAGAGAGAGAGAGAGAGAGAGAGAGAGAGAGAGAGAGAGAGAGAGAGAGATGGCAATGTAGATTCAGGCTGTATTACATTAAGGTTGTCTTTATTTGGTTTCACTTACTGCATTTCGGTATTAATATCAAGTCAATAAAGAATGTATAGTACAACATAGTGTTTATTAAGCCTATTTTAATAGTAACGTCCAAGCAACCAGAAACTACATTGATCCGGCATCTACCAATCCCTCTGGAGCAGGGGTGCTCAGAACGGTGATCACAATCACCAGGGTGATCTTCGGGCCTCATCCTGGTGATCTTCAGGCCCCTGACCAGGTTTTTTGCTGTTGGTCCTCTTCACACGCCCCTGCACGCTGCAAAGAAGTCCTCCGTCGTTGCTCCAGAGTCCAAGAGGCAGAATGGGCCCCCTCTTTTGGATTCCTCCTCCTCCCTCCGTCCTTCTCCAGCCACTCAGAGTCGTAGGAGACCAAAGGGGGCTGGCCTGGATGACGCGATACATGGCTGGCCCCGTGCGCATGCGCAGAAGCGCCCATTCTGCCTCTCTGACTTCTCGTAAGCTCTTGGAGGCAGCACACATGCTGGCGGCGTGGAAATAGGGGCAACGACGGAGGAGAAGAAGGACGCTTTGGGGTCATTTCCTTATCGCATCTCAAAGGTCGGTCTTTTTACTTTGGGGTGGGTGCTTGATTGTTCTGTGGCATGTCTCTTAGTTTATTTTTAATGTTTAAAAATGGCCTTTTAGCTCCAAAGACTCTCTGTTTGCTTTGTTCCTTGAGAAATATATGTTGGGGAATATGGACATGTGGGAGAAATGGGGTGGTTGGATGTATTTTTGCATGCCCCTTTGTTTACCTTGCTGAGTATTAAATGGCCTTGCAGTTCAAAAGCCTCTCTTCTTACTTTCTGGCTGATAATATGTGTGGTAATATGACAGTGTGGGAGAAATGGGGTGGTTGGATGTATTTTTTCATGCCCCTTTGTTTACCTTGCTGAGTATTAAATGGCCTTGCAGTTCAAAAGCCTCTCTTCTTACTTTCTGGCTGATAATATGTGTGGTAATATGGCAGTGTGGGAGAAATGGGGTGGTTGGATGTATTTTTTCATGCCCCTTTGTTTATCTTGCTGAGTATTAAATGGCCTTGCAGTTCAAAAGCCTCTCTTCTTACTTTCTGGCTGATAATATGTGTGGTAATATGGCAGTGTGGGAAAAATGGGGTGGTTGGATGTATTTTTGCATGCCCCTTTGTTTACCTTGCTGAGTATTAAATGGCCTTGCAGTTCAAAAGCTTCTCTTCTTACTTTCTGGCTGATAATATGTGTGGTAATATGGCAGTGTGGGAGAAATGGGGTGGTTGGATGTATTTTTGCATGCCCCTTTGTTTACCTTGCTGAGTATTAAATGGCCTTGCAGTTCAAAAGCCTCTCTTCTTACTTTCTGGCTGATAATATGTGTGGTAATATGGCAGTGTGGGGAGAAATGGGGTGGTTGGATGTATTTTTGCATGCCCCTTTGTTTACCTTGCTGAGTATTAAATGGCCTTGCAGTTCAAAGGCCTCTCTTCTTACTTTCTGGCTGATAATATGTGTGGTAATATGGCAGTGTGGGAGAAATGGGGTGGTTGGATGTATTTTTGCATGCCCCTTTGTTTACCTTGCTGAGTATTAAATGGCCTTGCAGTTCAAAAGCCTCTCTTCTTACTTTCTGGCTGATAATAAGTGTGGTAATATGGCAGTGTGGGAGAAATGGGGTGGTTGGATGTATTTTTATGCTCTGTTTTATATTGTTGTTATTAAATTGAAATGTTGATGTTTTATAACTTCATTTTATGTAAACTGCCCCAAGCCTGCTGGAAGGAGCGGGACATAAAAATGAATAATAAATATAAATAAATAAATAAGAAAATAGTTATACGTTTTACATTTCTGGGCAGGTGATCTTTGGGACTTGGTTTTTTAATCAGTAGCTCCCATGCTGAAAAAGTGTGAGCACCCCTGCTCTGGAGACTCAATAACAGTATTTGCCGTCTTGGAGGAATAAACCAAAGTCCCTTCCACTCTATTCCAATGGCCTCGACATCTGACTCATTGCATTCCCCCTTATGTTGCTTTGGCCATGATTTGCACAAACCGAAGAGTGGCCATATATGTGCATATGGGGAGAAGGAGGCAGGGAGAAAGAAAGGGGATATGTTCCCCCTGCGAGGATAAACAGTTCGTGATTTCTTCCTCAGCAATGGAGTGAGACATCAAGAGAAGCCCCAGGACTCATAACATCCGGCTGGAGGGGCCCGGGTCCTGTTATCAGCCAGGAAACGGCTGGACTCGCATCCGCTCCCTCTCCGCAGCAGAAGTCTCCTCCAGTGGCAAGACTTGGCAGGAAAACACTAGCACAGCCAAGGAGCAGCAGCCTGTCTTAGGCCTTCTCACTCAGCACACTTCTCAGTTTGGGGACCCAAATGACGCCTCTCCTTTCATGCAGCTGCAGCAGCAGCAATAGTAGGACCTCAGTTGGAAGGCTTCCAATAACAGTGGTTCTCCACCTTCCCAATGCTGCGACCCCTTAATACAAGTTCTTCATGTTGTGGTGACCCCCGACCCTAACATTATTTTCGTTGCTACTTCATAACTGGAATTTTGCTACTGTTATAAATATCTGATATGCAGGATGTATTTTCCTTCACTGGACCAAATTTGGCACAAATACCACGATACGCCCAAATTTGAATACTAGCAGGGTTGGAAGGGGATTGATGTTGTCATTTGGGAATTGTAGTTGCTGGGATTTACAGTCCACCAGGCATGTAGCCAGGGGGGGGGCTAAGGGGGCTTCAGCCCCCCGAAATTCTCAGGGTAGTCCGCGAAAAGGCCTTACTGGTACATTATTTAGACTGTTATGTTTATTCATATCATGATCTGATCACCATGCTCATTATATCCCACATTCATGGGGTTATTGGGATAACAATACAAAAGGTTTGCTAGGGTAGACCCTCTTCCTCCCAGTCTTAGCCCCCCCCCCCCCCCGAATCAAAATCCTGGCTACGGCCCTGCAGTCCACCTACAATCAAAGAGCCTTCTGAACTCCACCAGCAATGGAATTGAATCAAACTTGGCATACAGAACTTCCACGACCAGCAGGAAAGGGTTTGGTGGGCATTGACCTTGAGTTTTGGAGTTGTAGTTCACCTAAATCCAGAGAGCACTGTGGACTCAAACAATGGTCGATTTCGACCAAACTTGGCACAGATGCTCAGTGTGCCCAAATGTGAACACTGGTGAAGTTTGGGGAAAATAGAGCTTGAAATTTGGGATTTATAGTTCATTTACACTCAAAGAGCACTCTGAACCCCACAAATGAAAGAATTGAAGTCATAGCTTTTTGTGCTATGCATATTCAAAGACCCTAATCTGTCACTCCTTTCCAGCTGTTACTAAGGAGGCTGTCCAGACCTTGAACCGGTGCTTGGCTGCTGTGTCAGACTGGATGAGGGCTAGCACATTGAAACTGAATCCAGACAAGACAGAGGTCCTCCCGGTCAGTCGAAAGGCCGAACAAGGTGTAGGGTTACAGCCTGTGATGGATGGGGTTACACTCCCCCTGAAGTCGCAGGTTCGCAGCTTGGGAGTGATCCTGGATTCATTGCTGAGCCTGGAACCCCAGGTCTCGCTGTCTCGGCGGTGCCCGGGAGAGCTTTTGCATAATTAAAGCTTGTGCACCGGTTGCGCCCATAGTCTGATCTGGCCATGCTGTAGTTACATCCCAAATAGATTACTGCAACGCGCTCTACGTTTTTCAAAAACTTCTTTAAGTACATCAGAAGCAGGAACCCAACTGGAAAAGCAGTTGGGCCACTTGACGACAATGGTCAGAAAGGGAAAATCAGCGAAGACAAGGAGATTGCTGAGCGGCTAAATGATTTCTTTGCCTCCGTTTTCACACAGGAGGACAGACAACATATGCCTGCAGCTGAGTCAGTTTTTTCAGGGAGGGAATCAAAAGAATTAAAACAGATAGAGATAAACAAGGAGGATGTTCTCATATGCCTTACTAAACTAAATGTCAACAAATCACCAGGTCCAGATGGCATCCACCCCAGAGTTCTTAAGGAACTCAAGTGTGAAATTGCTGAACTTCTAGCTAAGATATATAACCTTTCTCTAAGATCAGGCACTGTACCCGAGGACTGGAGGGAGGCAAATGTAACACCGATCTTCAAGAAAGGATCCAGAGGTGATCCAGGAAATTATAGACCAGTCAGTTTAACCTCAGTTCCAGGCAAAGTGATGGAAACCATTATTAAAGAAAAAAATACTAGGCACATAGAAGAACAGGCATTGCTGAAAGAAAATCAACATGGTTTCTGCAAAGGCAAATCATGTCTTACTAACTTGTTAGAATTCTTTGAGGGTGTAAATAAACACATAGATAAAGGGGACCCAATTGATATTGTTTACCTTGACTTTCAAAAGGCTTTTGACAAAGTCCCTCACCAAAGGCTCCTAAATAAGCTCTTCAGCCATGGAATCAGGGGACAGGTCTTGTCCTGGATTGGAACCTGGCTAAACTGTAGGAAACAAAGGGTGGTAATAAATGGACACTTCTCTGGGTGGAAAGAGGTGAGAAGTGGCGTACCCCAAGGTTCAGTTTTGGGTCCGTTACTTTTTAATTTATTCATTAATGATCTGGATGTAGGAGTGAATTCTGAGGTAGCAAAGTTTGCAGACGACACTAAATTGTTCAGGGTAGTTAAAAATGAAACTGATTGTAAAGAGCTCCAGAAAGATCTCTCGAAATTGAGTGAATGGGCAACAAAGTGGCAAATGCATTTTAACCTAAACAAGTGTAAAGTCATGCACATCGGGGCAAAGAACCCCAACTACACCTACAAATTGATGGGGTCAAAGCTTTCTGAGACAAACCAGGAGAGGGATCTTGGGGTCTTGGTGGACAGCTCAATGAAGATGTCAACCCAGTGCGCAGCAGCAGTGAAAAAAGCAAATTCTATGCTAGGCATGATCAGAAAGGGAATCGAAAATAGGTCAGCAAATGTTGTATTACCTCTCTACAAATCGATGGTAAGGCCACATTTGGAGTACTGTGTACAATTCTGGTCTCCGCACCTTAAGAAGGATATAACGGAACTGGAAAAGGTACAGAAAAGGGCAACAAGAATGATCCAAGGGATTATGAAATCAGGTTGCAACGCCTTGGTCTTTTCAGCCTTGGAAGACGGCGTTTAAGAGGTGACTTGATCGAAGTGTATAAAATCATGCATGGGATAGAAAAGGTGAATAAAGAAAAACTATTTTCTTTGTCACAAAACACTAGGACTAGGGGCACTCCTGAAGCTCCAAGGTAGGAAAATTAGGACTAATAAAGGGAAATATTTCTTCACCCAGAGGGTCATTGGGTTATGGAACTCACTTCCAGAAGAGGTTGTGACAGCTGTCAGCCTGAACAACTTCAAGGCAGGATTAGACAGATTCATGGATACCAAGTGTATCGGTAGTTACTGAAAAGGACATTCAAGTGCCACCTCGGAGTTGGTTGAGGTAGGCAGGATTTCCCTGGGTACTGGTTGTGGGGGGTCGGGAGCAGGTCAGGGTTTTGCCCTCCTTTCTGCTCGAGATCCCCGTGTACAACTGGTGGGCCACTGTGTGATACAGAATGCTGGACTAGATGGGCTGAGGTCCGATTCAGCATGGCTCTTCTTATGTTCTTATGTTCTTAAAGGCAGTGGGGCTGCCTTTGAAAATGGTTCAGAAACGTCAGTTGGTCTAATGGGTGGCAGCCAGATTGCTAACTGGGGTGACATACAGGGAGCATACCACCCCCTGTTGTGCCAGCTCCACTGGCTGCCTGTCCATCTCCGAGCCCAATTCAAAGTGTTGGTATTGACCTATAAAGCTCTATATGGTTCTGGCCCAGCTTACTTGTCCGAACGCATCTGAATCTATGTCCCATCTCGTAGTCTAAGATCATCTGGGGAGGCCCTGCTCTCGCTCCCGCCAGCATCGCAAATGCGGCTGGTGGGGACGAGAGACAGGGCCTTCTCGGCGGTGGCGCTTCACCTATGGGACGCACTCCCAAACTAAATAAGATCAACTCCATCTCTCCTTGCTTTTAGAAAAAAGCTAAAGCTGTGGTTCTAGGACCAGGCCTTCGGGCAGCAGACGTAAATTGTACCTTTTGACTTGACTGGACTGACAATATGTTCTGCTTGATGGCTTTAATTATTGTTGTATGTAGTGATTTAAATGTAATGGTTTTAATGGTTTATTGATGTTGATTATATGATGTATTTTATATTGTATTGTGGTGTTGCAGCCAAAGTGCTGCGAATGTAAGCCGTGTTGAGTCCCCTGTCGGGGTGAGAAGCTACGGGGTACAAATACCATAAATAAATAAATAAATAAATAAATAAATAAATAAATAAATTTCTCACACACAGAACCCTCATGACTAACAGAAAATATTGTGTTTTCTCATTGTCTTTGGCGACCCCTCTGACACCCCCTCAGGACCCCCCCAGGTTAACAGGGGTCCTGTGCCCCTAACCACAGGACATTTGGAAAGATTACAGCATTGTTGTTGTTGTTGTTGTTGTTGTTGTTATGCACCATCAAATGAAATGGCACTATACAAATGAAACAACCAAAAACATTATGTCCTGCCAAAGGCTTACAGTCTAATATATACATCTGTGCACAGACAGACACACACAGAAGGAAGGAGCAATAACAAAACAATGCAATACAATTGTGAAACAAATCACACAGGTAAAATGCAAATAAAAAAAAACACCACGTTATGCCAAGCAAATTAACTGTACATGGAATCCAAACATATGGAACAACATAAAACTAAAATCCCTGCAGTTCGATATGACCGCAAGAACATATTTTGTTAAGCTCAGATTACATATAGTGTGCAAATAGACCCACAAGGCTAGAATGATTTATGTTTTTGAGCCTCTTATAATACACCTGGGAATAGTTAAGGTTAACCACTTGGATTCAGGTCTTTTGAATATCACTGAAATAATCTTAGACTGCATAATAATAATAATAATAATATAAACTTTATTTGTACCCTGCCACCATCTCCCCAATGGGGACTCTGGGCGGCTTACATGAGGCCAAGCCCAACAATAAAATAAAATCAATCAAAAAACAATATAATCAATTACATAGAACATAAACTATATTTAATACTACAATCAACATAAGATTACAGTAAAATAAGACCATTTATGACGCAGGACTAAAGGTAGTATGTACATGATTAGAAGTGTTCTATGAGGTCTTCAGGAGATCTAGGTACTTCCACACTACAGAATTATAGCACTATGATTCCATTTTAGTTGCCATGGTTACATCCATTGGACTCTAGAGACTTGGGTTTGAGTTCCTAATTAGTTGTGGAAGCGCACTCAATGAACCTGGGAAAATTATACTTTTTATCGGCCACAAAGGGAGGCAATGGCAAAGAAATGCAGTTAGTCTACACACTGTCGAATTAATGCAGTTTGATACCACTTGGGCTGTGATGGCTCAGTGCTATGGGATCCTGGGATGTGTAGTTGCATAAGGTCCTTAGCCTTTTTCTGTTAAAGAGCGTTGGTAACTCACCAAACTACCACTCCCAGGATTAGATGGTGTTGAGCCATGGCAGTTCAAGTGGTGTCAAACTGCATTAATTCCACAGTGTAGATGCACTGCGCTCCAAGAAAGCTCAGCCTAAAGGCTCTCATGCTTGGCATACAAGAGATAGACAAGCAGAGAACATGATGGATTTCATGTTTTATTGATTGATTGACTGACTGGTTTTTATCTGATCTGATCTGTTTTCAATCATTTCCCTCTTTCCATTCCTGGATGGCTTCCAACAGAGCTAGAAAAGATGCGATGAAACATATTAGATGACACAGTTTATGTTGAAAAGAATAAATTATACTGTTGGCCCCATATCTATACATTCTGCATCCACAAAACCTGCAGCTTGAAGGTATCTTTTTCATTTCCAAAAGAACCCAACAGCTTGATTTTGCCGTTGTACGTAAGTTATTACATCATTGCGTATAATGGAACAGCAAAGGGTGCATCTACACTGTTGAATTAATGTCCTTTGATAGCACACTTTAAATGCTATGACTCAATATTATGGGATCCTGGGAGTTGTAGTTTCCCAAGGGCTTTAGCCTTCTCTGCCAAAGAGTGCTATTGCTACGACTCCCAGGATTCCATAGCATTTGACTTGGAAGCAGACAACAACAACAACAACAACAACAACAACAACAACAATGGAGGAGCATACAGATAAAATCTTGATGTTGTTTATTTGTCCAGTTGCTTCCGACTCTTCGTGACCTCCTGGACCAGCCCACACCAGAGCTCCCTCTCGGCTGTGGCCACCCTCAGCTCAAGCCAGTCACTTCAAGGATACCATCCATCCATCTTGCCCTTGGTCGGCCCCTCTTCCTTTTCCCTTCCATTTCCCCCACCATCATTCTCTTCTCTAAGCCAGTGTTCTTCAACCTTTTTTGAGCCGCAGCACATTTTTTACATTTACAAAATCCTGGGGCACCCCACCAACCAAATTGACACAAAATGACACTCTAGCACAGTAATACATATAGTTAATATGTTTTAAAATTGTATTTATACACTCAGTGTGAAACCTGGGCCTGTTTCGATGAACACAACATAGATATATCCTGGCATGAATGGCAGAAAGACTCAAACTTCCCACACAGAACTCCCATAACCAAGAAGAAATACTATAAGAGTTTGGTGGGCATTGACCTTGAGTTTTGGAGTTGTAGTTCACCTATATCCAGAGAGCACTATGAACTCAAATAATGTTGGATCAGGACCAAACTTGGCATGAATACTCAATATGCCCAAATGTGACACAGATGGAGTTTGGGGAAAATAGACCTTGACATTTGGGAGTTACAGTTTCTGGGATTTATAGTTAACACACAATCAAAGAACATCCTGAACTCTTGCAACAATGGAATTGAACCAAACTTGGCAAATTGAACTCTCATTACCAACAGAAAGTACTGAAAGGGTTTGCTTGGGAATTGACCTTGAGTTTGGAAGTTGTAGTTCACCTACACCCAGAGAGCACTGTGGACTCAAACAATGTTATGTTATGTTGTTGTTTGTTTTCTATCGAGAATCACAATGTTGGAAGCAGGCTTACCACTTTAAGGTCCCTAAAACAGGCATGGGAAAACTTCGGCCCTCTGGGTGCTTTGGACTCCAACTCCCACCATTCCTAACAGCCTGAGGCCCTTTCCTGCTTAAGTGGCTGGGGGAAGGAAAAGGGTCTGAGGCTGCTAGGAATGCTGGGAGTTGGAGTCCAAAACACCTGGAAGGTCCAAGTTTGCCCATGCCAGCTTTCAACAGAGACCTTTTCCTCCCCCTTCCCCTTCGCGCCCTTTCTTCCCCCTCCTGCCAAACACTTACTTTTTCTTCACTGCCGCTTCTGCCGCCATTTTGATCCGAGGGGGCAGCATGAGCATGTTCAGGAGGGGAGGGGGGAGGGAGGAAGATGTGACCCGTGCGGGCGCTACAGCGCAGACTTGCCCCAGAGCAAAGCGAGCAGAGCGAGGCTGGGAAGAAGGGAGCCCGAGTGGAGAAGAAAAAGTGTTCAGCAGGAGGGGGAAGAAAGTGTATTGGAGGTTCCAATTTCCCACGGCACACCTGATGATCGCTCACGGCACACTAGTGTGCTACGGCACACTGGTTGGGAAACACTGTTCTAAGCTTTCCTTTCTTCTCATGATGTGGCCAAAGTACTCCATCTTCACCTCTAATATCCTTCCCTCCAGTGAGCAATCGGGCATTATTTCCTAGAGCAGTGTTTCCCAACCAGTGTGCCGCGGCACACTAGTGTGCCGTGAGCGATCATCAGGTGTGCCGTGGGAAATAGGAATCTCCAATACACTTTCGTCCCCCTCCTGCCGAACACTTTTTCTTCTCCACTCGGGCTCCCTTCTCCCCAGCCTCACTCTGCTCGCTTTGCCTCGCTTTGCTCACGCTGCCGCTTCTGCCGCCATTTTGATCCGAGGGGGCAGCGTGTTCAGGAGGAGAGGGGGAGGGAGGAAGATGTGACCTGTGCGGGCGCTACTGCGCAGACTCTCCCCACGTCTTCCTCCCTCCCCCCCCCCCCGAACATGCTGCCCCCTTGGATCAAAATGACGGCAGAAGCAGCAGTGTGAGCAAAGCTCCAACATTGATCCAACATTGTTTGAGTCCACAGTGCTCTCTGGATATAGGTGAACTACAACTCCGAAACTCAAGGTCAATGCCCATCAAACTCTTATAATATTTTCTCTTGGTTATGAGAGTTCTGTGTGGGAAGTTTGTGTCTTTTTGCCATTCCTGCTAGCAGGGGCAGTCCGACGTATACGCAAAGTAAGCGGCCGCGTAGGGCGCCACCTTCTGGGAAGGGTGCAGCCATGCTGGCTGCGCCGCCGTAGCAAACCTCCCTGCTGCGTCGGCTTCAGTGCCTGGCCTGCAGGAGCTTCTGAGCACGCGCGGAGATTTTTGCGCATGGGCAGTGGCTCCGGAGCTGAAGTTGAGCTCCGGAGCCACTGCGCATGCCCAGAAGCTCCTGCAGGCACTGAAGCCGAAGCCTGTAAACACGTCACATCAGCACTCCGTCTGTATTCGGCATGCAGGGGGCGGAGGCAAAGGGAGGCTTAACCTCTCCCTTGCCTCCGCCCCTGCGTGCCGAATACGGAGTGCTGACGTGTTTACAGGCTTCAGCTTCAGTGCCTGCAGGAGCTTCTGGGCATGCGCAGAAGCTCCTGCAGGTGCAGAAGCCTGTAAACACGTCACGTGACGCAATTGGGCAGGCAGGGGCGGAGACAAAGGGAGAGGGGCGGAGACAAAGGGAGAGGGGCGGAGACAAAGGGAGAGGGGCGGAGACAAAGGGGGCACCAAAGTAATGTTAAAACACCATATAAAATAACCTTAGACCGCCCCTGCCTGCTAGGATATCTATGCTGTGTTCATCGAAATAGGCCCAGGTTTCACACTGAGTGTATAAATACATTTTAAAACATATTAACTATATGTATTACTGTGTTAGAGTGTCATTTTGTGTCATTTTGGCTGGTGGTGTGCCCCAGGATTTTGTAAATGAAAAAAATGTGCCACGGCTCAAAAAAGGTTGAGAACCACTGCCGTAAATAATAAAGAACATAAGAACATAAGAACATAAGAAGAGCCATGCTGAATCGGGCCTCAGCCCATCTAGTCCAGCATTCTGTGTCACACAGTGGCCCACTAGTTGTACACAGGGATCTCTAGCAGAAAGGAGGACAAAACCTCACCTGCTCCCGACCCCCACAACCAGTACCCGAGGAAATCCTGCCTGCCTCCATCAACACAGAGGTGGCACTTGGATGTCCTTTTCAGTAACTACTGATTCCCTTGGTATCCATGAATCTGTCTAATCCTGCCTTGAAGCTGTCCAGGCTGACCGCTGTCACAACCTCCTCTGGAAGTGAGTTCCATAACCCAATGACCCTCTGGGTGAAGAAATATTTCCCTTTATTAGTCCTAACTTTCCTACCTTGGAGCTTCAGGGAGTGCCCTCTAGTCCTAGTGTTGTGTGACAGAGAAAATATTTTTTCTCTCTTCACCTTTTCTATCCCATGCATGATTTTATACACTTCGATCAAGTCACCTCTTAAACGCCGTCTTTCAAGGCTGAAAAGACCAAGGCGTTGCAACCTGATTTCGTAAGGGAGCCGCTCCATCCCTTGGATCATTCTTGTTGCCCTTTTCTGTACCTTTTCCAGTTCCGTTATATCCTTCTTGAGGTGCGGTGACCAGAATTGTACACAGTACTCCAGATGTGGCCTCACCATAGATTTGTAGAGAGGCAATATAACATTTGACGACCTATTTTCAATTCCCTTCCTGATCATGCCAAGCATAGAATTTGCTTTTTTCACTGCTGCTGCGCACTGGGTTGACATCTTCATTGAGCTGTCCACCAAGACCCCAAGATCCCTTTCCTGGTTTGTCTCGGAAAGCTTTGACCCCATCAATTGGTAGGTGTGGTTGGGGTTCTTTGCCCCGATGTGCATGACTTTACACTTGTTTAGGTTAAAATGCATTTGCCACTTTGTTGCCCATTCACTCAATTTCGAGAGATCTTTCTGGAGCTCTTTACAATGAGTTTCATTTTTAACTACCCTGAACAATTTAGTGTCGTCTGCAAACTTTGCTACCTCAGAATTTACTCCTACATCCAGGTCATTAATGAATAAATTAAAAAGTAACAGACCCAAAACTGAACCTTGGGGTACGCCATTTCTCACCTCTTTCCACCCAGAGAAATGTCCGTTTATTACCACCCTTTGTTTCCTACAGTTTAGCCAGGTTCCAATCCAGGACAAGACCTGTCCTCTGATTCCATGGCTGAAGAGCTTATTTAGGAGCCTTTGATGAGGGACTTTGTCAAAAGCCTTTTGAAAGTCAAGGTAAACAATATCGACTGGGTCCCCTTTATCTATGTGTTTATTTACACCCTCAAAGAATTCTAACAAGTTAGTAAGACATGATTTGCCTTTGCAGAAACCATGTTGATTTTCCTTCAGCAATGCCTGTTCTTCTATGTGCTTAGTAATTTTTCTTTAATAATGGTTTCCATCACTTTGCCTGGAACTGAGGTTAGACTAACTGGCCTATAATTTCCTGATCACCCCCTGGATCCTTTCTTGAAGATCGGAGTTACATTTGCCTCCCTCCAGTCCTCGGGTACAGTGCCTGATCTTAGAGAAAGGTTATATATTTTGGCTAGAATTTCAGCAATTTCACACTTGAGTTCCTTAAGAACTCTGGGGTGGATGCCGTCTGGCCCTGGTGATTTGTTGACATTTAGTTTAGTAAGGCATGTGAGAACATCTTCCTTGTTTATCTCTATCTGGTTTAATTCATTTAATTCCCTCCTGAAAAACTGACTCAGCTGCAGGCATATGTTGTCTGTCCTCCTGTGTGAAAACGGAGGCAAAGAAGTCGTTTAGCCGCCGGCAATCTCCTTGTCTTCACTTATTGTCCCTTTCTTACCATTTTCGTCAAGTGGCCCAACTGCTTTTCTAGTTGGGTTTCTACTTCTGATGTACTTAAAGAAGTTTTTGCTATTTTTTTAAATATTCTTAGCTATATGTGCCTCAAAATCTCTTTGGCTTTCCTGACGGTTGCTTTGCATTTAGTTTGCCAGAGCTTGTGTTCCTTTCTGTTCTCCTCAGTAGGAAGAGCCTTCCATTTCTTAAATGAGTTTTTCTTCTTTCCAATCACATCTTTTACTTCATTTGTAAGCCATGCCGATGTCCTCTTGGACTTTCCCGGCCTCTTTCTTATTTTAGGAATGCATTTTAGTTCGGCTTGTTTTAAAGTATTTTTAAACAATTACCAAGCATTTTGGAGGGATTTGATTTTTTTACTGTTCCTTTTAGTTTGTTCTTTACTATTTTTCTCATTTTGGTGAAATTCCCTTTTGAAAATTTAAGGTCTCTGTGTTAGTTTTCACTGACAGTTTGCTATCCAAACTTAAGTTGAAGGTTATTGTGTTGTGGTCACTGGTACCTATGGGCTCAGTTACAAGGACATCTTGAACGAGATCTTGTTCATTAGTTAGCACCAAGTCCAGGATCCCCTTTCCCCTGGTTGGTTCCATGACCATCTGCTCAAGGGAATAAATAATATTGTATTTCCATGTTACTTGTAAGCTACTCTGAGTCCCCGTTGGTGAGAAGGGTGGCATATAATTGTCGTAAATAAAATAAATAATAAATAACTATCACACAAGTGCCCTAACTTGGGGCTTCACTAATAAGATTGAAACCATCGATATGATTTGATCCCAATCCATCTTGGGAATAAATCTTCCAAAATGTGTTGAAATCCAATGCCTTTTGTTCAAAATAGGGTATGGACAGCCATGACCCACAAGTGATATGGATCCATCCGATGCAATTAAACTCATTTAGAGCTGATGGAGTATTTTTATCTATTCTAACCCAGAGCTTCCAAGGGCAAAGGTCAAAAAATCCAAATGAGTACATAGAATGGAACTGATGGGCTCTGTTGAGTTGGGAGGGTAAACATTTTTTTAAAAAGTATAATTCAGATATTTTTGGCCAAAAATCCAAGGTTGGGCAGGATGGCATTTGCCTTCTCCTCCCAAGCAGTTGCTTCCTTTTCTGGGGACCTCCAGCTTGAGCACTTTCATCCAGATCTCAAACAGGAAAGCAGGTCAGACCCAGCATCCCACCCTTTCCCCTCCTTCCCCCTCCTCAAATTGCTTTTTCAGGTTTCTCCTCCATTTTTAGCCTTTCTTACTCGATCCCAGGAGGATCTATGGGGGGCGGGGGAGGATCAGTCACGCTTTTGGCTACTCCCAGTCCCAAGCCAAACTTGGCCATTTCCTTCCCAAAAGAACACAGCAAAATAGGCTTTGGAGGAGAATGACGACATCAAGAGAGGCCCTTAACTCCAAAGGAAAAGGCACTGTGGAAAGAAAGGGAGGAGATAGGACGATGACAGGTCCATCCTAGTTGGAAGACGCAGCAGCCCAAAGGGACTTGCAAGGCAAAACAGCCTCCTTCCAGGTTTCAAGTCTTGGCTGGGCCCCTTCCACGTTAGCAGTGTAGACCAGTGTTTCCCAACCAGTGTGCCGGGGCACACTAGTGTGTCGAGAGTGATCATCAGGTGTGCCGTAGGAAATTGGAACCTCCAGGAAGGGGGGGGGGGGCAGAGTCTAGTGTGTTGAAGTATAAAAACCCTAAGAAACCTACCTCGATAAAGGCACAAAATTACAACCACCCCCTCCCCACCCGTTGTCTACTTGGTCTCTCCCTCTCCATGCATTGGGAAGGCCCGCCTCCCTTTCCCCAAGTAGAAACCTCCTCTTGCCTCCTGGGGGTTCTGTGTGCAAAGTTTGGCCCAGTTCTATCATTGGTGGGTTTCAGAATGCTCTTTGATTGTAGGGGAACTATAAATCCCAGCAACTACAACTTCCAAATGTCAAGGACTATTTCCCCTGAACTCCATCTGCGTTCATATTTGGGCATATTGAGTATTCATGCCAAGTTCGGTCCTGATCCAACATTGTTTGAATCCACAGTGCTCTCTGGATATAGGTGAACTACAACTCCAAACTCAAGGTCAATGCCCACCAAATTCTTATAGCATTTTCTCTTGGTTATGGGAGTTCTGTGTGGGAAGTTTGTGTCTTTCTGCCATTCCTGCCAGGATATCTATGTTGAGTTCGTCGAAACAGGCCCAGGTTTCACACTGAGTGTACAAATACATTTAAAAACGTATTAACTATACGTATTACTGTGTTAGAGTGTCATTTTGTGTCATTTTGGTTGGTGGTGTGCCCCAGGATTTTGCAAATGTAAAAAGTGTGCCGCGGCTCAAAAAAGGTTGGGAAACACTGGTGTAGACTCATATAATCCAGTTCAATTTGGATGAAAACTGGGGCACATGTGGCCAAGCAAAATCAGAGTGTGGTCAAGGTGGCAAAAGTTATGGATAAACTAGAATTCTGGGTTGCTGTGAGTTTTCCGGGCCGTATGGCCATGATCTGCAGCAAACTTGGCATGAATACTCAATATGCACAAATGTGAATACAGATGGAGTTTGGGGAAAATAGACGTTGACATTTGGGAGTTACAGTTTCTGGGATTTATAGTTAACACCCAATCAAAGAGCATCCTGAAGGTCTATAAAACAGGCATGGGAAAACTTTGGCCCTCTGGGTGCTTTGGACTTCAACTCCCACCATTCCTAACAGCCTGAGGCCCTTTCCTGCTTAAGTGGCTGAGGGGGAAAAAGGAAAAGGGCCTGAGGCTACTAGGAATGGTGGGAGTTGGAGTCCAAAACATCTGGAAGGTCCAAGTTTGCCCATGCCAGCTTTCGACAGAGACCTCTTCCTCCCCCTTCGCGCCCTTTCTTCCCCGTCCTGCCGAACTCTTTTTCTTCTACACTGCTGCTTTTGATCCGAGGGGGCAGCGTGAGCGTGTTCAGAAGGGGAGGGAGGAAAACGTGACCTGTGTGGGGACTAGTGCGCAGACTCGGCCCAGAGCAAAGCGAGGCAAAGCGAGCAGAGCGAGGCTGGGAAGAAGGGAGCCCGAGTGGAGAAGAAAAAGTGTTCGGCAGGAGGGGGAAGAAAGGGTATTGGAGGTTCCAATTTCCCACGGCACACCTGATGATCGCTCACGGCACATTAGTGTGCCACGGCACACTGGTTGGGAAACACTGGTTTATGGTATTTAGCCCGAGGGCGACTCTCAGCCCAAGGGTGACTCAGGGCGGTTTACAATTTATTTATTTATTTATTTACTGTACTTTTTTACCGCCCCTCAGCCTGAAGGCGACTCGAGGCAGTTTACATAAGGCAATTGCTGCCTCCAGATAAAATACAATTAAAAAACAATAAAACAATAACCATATAAACAATTAGTAATTAGCATTAAAAACATACGATTGCAATTCTCAGCATCCCGTTAAAATCGCTTTCCATCACATTGTCAATCATTCCGTGGATCTAATTATACAGTTATATTTCGTCTGCAAATTCCTGTTCAAATAGCCAAGTCTTAACTTTCTTTCGAAATGTTAGGCGGGAGGGGGCTGATCTAATGTCCCTAGGTAGGGTGTTCCAAAGCCGAGGGGCTACCACTGAAATGGCCCTGTCTCTCATTCCCACCAATCGGGTCTGCGACGAGGGCGGGACCGAGAGAAGGGCCTCCTCGGATGATCTTAAACATCTCGCACAATTGGCAATAATTCAATGCCACAACTTGAATAACAGTTAAAAACCACCATAAAAACATTAAAACATTTAACATATAAAAATATAAAATTAAAGTTTAAAAATATTACAAAATATTAAAAAGCATACAAGCCTTAAAAACATTATTGTGGGCGTTACCATGTCGTGTCGTTATTCAATTTCGTCAGGTCGTTCCGTTAATTCGTATAGCTATGCTGTACTTGGAAAAGCCTGTTCAAAAAGCCAGGTTTCCACATGCCTTTGAAAACCCTGACAAGACAGAGGTCCTCCAGGTCAGTCGCTCGCCTGATCAGGGTATTGTGTGGCAACCTGTGCTGGATGGGGTTGCACTCCCCCTGAAGTCACAGGTCCGCAGTTTGGGGGTCCTCCTGGACTCAGGGCCAACACTTGATGCACAGGTGTCGGTGGTGGCCGGGAGGGCCTTCGCACAATTAAAACTCGTGCGCCAACTGTGACCATACCTCATGAAGTCAGACTTGACCAAGGTGGTCCATGCCTTAGTTACCTCTAGACTGGATTACTGTAATCCGCTCTACGTGGGGCTACCCTTGAAGACGGCCCAGAAACTATACCTCGTCCAACGTTCGGCAGCCAGGTTAATAACAGGGGCAAATTACAGGGAGCTGTTAACCCGCCTGTTTAAGGAGTTCCATTGGCTGCCGTTTATTTTTCAGTCCCAAATCAAGGTTCAGGTCATCACCTACAAAGCGGTTCAGGACCTGCCTACCTTTGTGACTGTATCTCCCTCCATGTACCTGTCTGATCCCTTCGAACTTTGGGGGAGGCTCTCCTCTCTTCCCTAACACTGCCTCAGTCCCGACCTGTGGAAACAAGGGAGAGAGCCTTTTCTGCAGTGGCTCCCCATCTATGGAATGCACTGCCCGGTGAGATTAGGTGAGCCCATACTTTAGAAAGTTTCAAGAAGAATCTTAAAACCTGGCTCTTCTGCAGCACTTTTGGATATTAATTATATAATCTCATGCTACCATTCACCCTCAATATTTACTATGAGTGCACACCTCCTCCCACTTTACATGAAGGTCCTCTTCTCGACCCCATTTCGAAAGAGTTTTCTCCCTCACTAAAAAATTTGCTCCACGGCTATCTCACCCCGTTTTTAACCCTATTTTCTCTATTTTAATTTGTACATGCGGCCCGCTCATTGTTCTGTGTCATGATTGGCTTTGTTTTATGGTAATTATATATTGGTTGTACTATTTTTTATAGTTTATGTTCTATGTAATTGATTGTGTTATTTTTATGATTGATTTTATTCTGTTGTTGTGTCTTTGGGCTTGGCCTCATGTAAGCCGCCCCAAATCCCCGTTGGGGAGATGGTGATGGGGTACAAATAAAGTTAATTAATTAATTTATTATTATTATTATTATTTGTTTAGATTTTTTATTGTGCCTTTCAATATATAAATTAATTAATTATTATTGAACACTAGGAAGAACTTCCTGATGGTGAGAGCTGTTCAACCGTGGAACTCTCTGCCTCAAAGTCTGGTGGAGCTCCTTCTTCGGAGGCTTTAAAACAGACATTGGATGGCATCTGGCGGGGGTGTTTTTATTGTGCTTCTCCTGCATGGCAGACAGCGTTTGGACTAGATGGCCCCATGCCCGGATTACCCATAAGGCCAACGAGGCCATGGCCTAGGGGCGCAAGCCGGGGGGGGGGGGGGCGCAGATCACAGGCAAAAAAAACCCCTGGTCTGCGCCCCTTTCCCCCCCATTCTCATGCTCCTCCTCGCTCCTTCTCCTGGCAAAGTCTTTGCTCAATCCCCTCCGTCTCTCTCTCTCTCTCGCGCGTGCTCTGTCGCTCTCTCTCTCTCTCTCTCTCTCTCTTGCATACTCTCTCACTCACTCTCTCTCTCACGCGCGTGCCCTTTCTCATGCGCTTTCTCTCACGCATGCTCTCTTGCTCCCTCTCTCTCTCACGCGTGCCCCCTCTCTTGCATGCGCCCTCTCTCTCTCACGCATGCTCTCTCTCGTGCTCTCTCTCGTGCTCTCTCTCGTGCTCTCTCTCTCTTACACTCTCTCTCTCTGCTCTCTCTCTCTTGCGCACGCCCTCTCTCTCTGACGCGTGCCTTCTCTCTCGCGCGCGCGTGCTCTCTCTCTCTCTCTTGTGCACACCTTTGGAGCGCGTTTGCACCCGCTGCACTCTCCCCAAGCCTCCCAACTCCCGAGAGCACAGCGGAGCTTTCCAGCCGGTGGGAATGGGGACCTTGGAGGTGGCAGGAGGTTGTCTTAAAGGGGGCATCATTTCAAAGTGTGGCCTAGGGTGCAAAAAAGTGTTAATCCGGGCCTGCATGGCCCCACTCTGATTCTGTGATTCTATGACTGCCTTTTCTAGTAAGTCACGCTTTCCCATGAAATGGCCAAAGTCTGTCACTTTCAGTTGAGTCATCTTGCCTTCTAGGGAGAGTTCAGGCTTGATTTGCTCTAGGGTCCACTTATTTGCTTTCTTGGCTGTCCCTGGGCATGGAGATCTCTCCTCCAGATTATTTATTTATTCAACCCAGGGGTTTTTAGTGTTTGGCACTGAACTACGTGCATTTGGGGCTTATTGGTTTTAGGGTGGATCAGCCTTGATGGAAACTTAAGAGTGATGCATCCCTAACACAAACACATACCTCATGGGTTAAAACCAAATCAAACATTGAGTTTATTTGGAAACGCTGCTACAGGGCATCACAAAGACAGGGACACAGAAACCACAGTGAGCATCTTGCAGCAGCGAAGATGGGGCATCGCAAGGGCTATTGCCTGCCCACCCCTGAAATAAAGAGACCACACAAGTATAGTTGGGTTCAAATTATGGGCAACTTTTATTGTAAATTGTTACCTATTTAATTCGTCCTAACCTAAATTAGTAGGAATCAGGAACTTGGTGACAGAGCCGAGGAGGTATCCCAATTGGCTATACCCCTCGGCTAACAGTGGCAAAAACCTCTTTGCTCTAACCAGAACCAAACAACAGTTAAACAAGTGGACAGAAGTCTATATCGGAAGAATGTCACAATCAGACTCTGTCATAGTATGCCATTAAGCCTTGCCTCACCGAAACTACCTTTCGAGTGAGTGATTGAACAAATGACCCACCCCCCATCCTGAACTGTGGGAGGGGCTGGTGTGAAGACAACTTTGCATACTCCTCTCTATTTTCCGCTGGCCTAATTAAAAGTAGACCCACCAAACCATCTAGCCCCTAACCAGTCTAGGGCTAGGCAAAAAACCTTCAAAAATCAAAACGAAGGAAAAAAATTCCTCAACCGGCCCCGGTTCCGCGAATCCGCCGGTTCCGCGACGACCAATACTATACTGTTAATGGGCGGGTGTGGTGGGCTGAGCCTGGCTCCGAATGAGCTCTTCAGGGGGCGGGACGGCTAGAGGCCGGCTCCGCCCCCCTGATCTAGATGGTTCCAGGGAGGAACCATCGTCTCCTTTTCCTGGGGGGAGGCAAACTTCTTTCCTTCCCCCTTTGGAGGAAGGAAAGTCCCATGTAAGCAAACATACATAAATCTCACAATGTTAAGCCCTGTGTAGTGATTTCCAAACCTTGGCACACCTTTAGGGACACTATTTGAGGGTTTTTTTAATGCTCATAGACATTATACTATTTAACACTGTGGGAATGGAAGAGAAGAAGGTTTTGCACCAAATACAGTACATATTTCAATATAGATATACTAGCTGACCCATCCACGTGTTGCTGTGGGTATGTGTTTGTTTCCTCCTTCCTTCTGTCTGTCCTTTCCCTCCTTCCTCCAGTTCCTTCCTTCCTTCCTCTTCCTTCCTTCTTTTCTCCCCCTTTACCTTTCCTTCTCTCCTTCTTTTTCCTTCCCTCTCCCCTTGCTTCTTTCCTCCATTCTCCCTCTTCCTTCCTTCCTTCCTTCCTTCCTTCCTTCCTTCCTTCCTTCCTCTTCCTTCCTTTCTCCCCTTCACCATTTCCTTCTCTTTCTCTCCTTCCTTTTCCCTCCCTCTCTCCCCTTGCTTCTTTCCTCCATTCTCCCTCTTCCTTCCTTCCTTCCTTCCTTCCTTCCTTCCTTCCTTCCTTCCTTCCTTCCTTCCTTCTTCCTTCTTTTTCTCTCCCTTCCCCCTTGCCTTTCCTCCATTCTCCCCCTTCCTTCTTTCCTCCATTCTCCCCTTCCTTCCTTCCTTCCTTTCTCCCCTTCACCCTTTCCTCCATTCTCCCTCTTCCTTCCTTCCTTTTTCTTCCTTTTTCCCTTCACCATTTCCTTCTCTTTCTCTCCTTCCCTTTCCCTCCCTCCCCTTGCTTTTTTCCTCCATTCTCCCTCTTCCTTCCTTCCTCTTCCTTCCCCTTCCTTCTCTTTCTCTCCTTCCTTTTCCCTTCCTCTCTCCCCTTGCTTCTTTCCTCCATTCTCCCTCTTCCTTCCTTCCTCATCCTTTCTTTCTCCCCTTCGCCCTTTCCTCTTCCTTCCTTCCTTTTTCTTCCTTTCTCCCCTTCACCATTTCCTTCTCTTTCTATCCTTCCCTTTCCCTCCCTCCCCCTGCTCTTTCCTCCATTCTCTTCCTTCCTTCCTTCCTTCCTTCCTTCCTTCCTTCCTTCCTTCCTTCCTTTCTCCCCTTCACCCTTTCCTCCATTCTCCCTCCTCCTTGCTTCCTTCCTTCCCCCCCATTCTCCCTCTTCCTTCCTTTCTCCCCACTCACCCTTTCCTTTTCTCCTTCCTTTTCCTTTCTCCCCCCATTCTCCCTCTTCCTTCCTTCCTTTCTCCCCTCTCACCCTTTCCTTTTCTCCTTACTTTTCCTTCCCCTCCCCTTCGTTCCATAACCAGGGAAGGGATCCGCTGCTGTCTCTGGCGCCGCCTTCTCTTGTCCCTTCTCTGCCGGGCCTGTCCTGGGAAAGGCCTAGGTGGGGCCTGCAGGCGGCCTCTGAGCGGGCGAGGCTGTGGGCGGACTTCCTCGGCGCTGCTTCTTCCTCCTCCTCCGCCTCCTCCTTCTTGCTGCCGCCGGGGCCTGGAAGGGCGGTGGGAGGAGCATGGCACGGGCAGGAGCGGCAGCGAGGCCTGCCCGCCTCCTTCCCCTCCGTGCTCTTCCTTTCCCGCCCTGGGCAGCTGGGCCACACTCGTTGGGGATGTGGCGGCGACAACGGCCTCGCCCCCTTCCCACACTGCCAGGGCTTGGCCTGCTGCTCCGCCGCTGCGGCGAGCATCCTCTGGCCATTTTCCCCGGAGGCCTGGCGGCGGGGCGGGAGCAGAAGCTCTTGCTGCTTCTTTCTCCTTCTCCGCCTCCTCCTCCTCGCTGGCTCAGCTGCCGCCATGGCCTTCCCCGCCCCCGGCTCGGCCTGCTCCTCCTTTCCCTCCTCTGCGCATGGTAGGTGGTTATTTTCAGTTTGGGGGGGGGGGAGAGGAGAGTGGGTGCAATTTTGTTGTCTGTCGCAGTGGGTTATGGGAATTGTAGTCCCAAACGCTTTTCGGGTTTTTTTGTGTGTTTTTAATTTCGAGGGGGGTTAAAGCTGGAAACATAGCGAGTAGGGGTGTGTGTGTGTGTGTGTGTGGGGGGGGTAGTTTTGTGTGTCTGCCTTGTGTGGTTTTGTTGCCTATATGCTTATAATAACGGATGTTACATTTTTATATATATAGATTAGTTCTAGTACTTGGAGTAATACATGACGATAAAAAAGATTCACAAACACACAGTTGGAAGCAACAACTAGCACATATCAAATAACATATAATATAACAGTTTCAAATCGATAGACTTTGACATACAGCCCACATAGGCACAGTGACAGAGCAGTCCAAGTATCGCACCAGCCAATGGCAAACCGCAAGACAGGGAGTGTGGGAAAAAGTCCTGGGAGGGGATAAAGTAGACGGAGAGGAAAGTCTTTGAGGGAAATCAAGTCCGTCCCCTGGGATGGAAAATACTCATCCAGGTTCACCAGAAGACGCCCAGAATCTCCTCCTTAGGAGGGAAACCTGGTGGATAGTCCATCTACAGAGCGAGTTTCCCCTCGGCCTCAATGACCCCCTTTCTGTATCCGCCCTTCTCATGTGAGACTAATCAGGATCCCTGTATTTAGGCTCTGCCTCCGCTGCCCAACTTACCTTCGGGTCCGCGGGACTTACCATGTCGGATCATAACCATTGCTGGTATGTAGGGTTTGCCTCATTGCATTGTCTCCACTGTGGAAATATGGTAGCCTGTATATACATGAATGTATCTTTAATGTTTCAGAATGTATTGTATCCTGTGTCACATTGCCCGGCACTGATACCACCAGCTGCTTGAGAAAGCCCCGGTGGGGGCGAAACGGACTCGGCGCGCTATCACACCGTCGCGGCCTTGGCGTCCTTGCTTCGCGAACCAGCCATGTATGCCCTCCGCACGGGATTGAAACTCTTGTGGTGAACCTGGATGAGTATTTTCCATCCCAGGGGACGGACTTGATTTCCCTCAAAGACTTTCCTCTCCGTCTACTTTATCCCCTCCCAGGACTGTTTTCCCACACTCCCTGTCTTGCGGTTTGCCATTGGCTGGTGCGATACTTGGACTGCTCTGTCACTGTGCCTATGTGGGCTGTATGTCAAAGTCTATCGATTTGAAACTGTTATATTATATGTTATTTGATATGTGCTAGTTGTTGCTTCCAACTGTGTGTTTGTGTACAATTTCCACTACAGTAACTAGTGTTTGTATAGATAAAAAAGATTCAGCTTGAATGGTTCCTGCTTATATGAATCTTCCATCTTGAGATCCCCCCCCCTTTTTTTAAGGGAGGAGTGATTTATGACTGGCACAAATCCAATGCCATGTTGGCACCTCAGAGACAGAGCCTAAGGAAAAGGGGAAGATAGATACAAGTCAAAAGGCTCCTTAGCTTCTCATTGGCCTTTATGAGAGCAACTCAGCAGTTTTATGGAGCTGTCTGAGGTTCTGAACCAATTTTGGGTTCACCTCTTGAAAAACTCAATGTAGATTCACCTCTCCAAAACAACAGAATCACTGGTTGCTTTGGTATAAGTATGTTCAAATTTCCACAGCATAGAAACTTTGCTTTATTAAACTACAACTCCCAGAAAAACTCCACCTAGCATGGAGTAGAGGAATTCTAGAATGGTAGAAACTTTCCCAAAGTCTGTCAATTTCCCTTCCAAGGGATTACAAATGAACCTGAACGTAAAAGCCTCCTTGAGGATTACTTCTTCTTCTTCTTTGGCTTCTTGTCCTCCCCTTTGGGCTTACTTTCCGACTGTTTCTTCTTAGCTTTGCCCTCTTTCCTTCCTTTCTGGCTTTCTGGCGTCGGAATTGGCGGGTAGATGGGTGGCGGGTTTAGCATCAGGGTCTTCTTCTGGAGCCTGAGCTGCAAGATTTCAAAGGTGGTCTCAATCTCATGCTGGATGATATCCTGGAGAGTCTGGAGCTGGGCTTTGATGACTTCTCTGACGAGGGAAACGACAGCCTGGAAAGCAAACACAGTACACCTTGAAAACAAAACCCAAAATGCACCAAAGCAGCGATGACACCAAGCATTCCCACCATACATTTGATACAAGGGCGGGTCAATAAGTCCGTGACTTTTTGAATTTCCCACTTCTTAACTGAAAGGGCAACACTGCTCCTGTCAACAGGCATCTGTCAGTTGACTCCTGTCAAAATCTGAACAAGCTGTGCCATTTAGTTTGTGTTTGACAGCCATTGATAGCAGACTACCATGTGATTTGAGGAGAAAATGGAAAAAAGTGAATTTTGTGTGCTCATTAAGCATTATTTTTTGCAGGAACAACCATCACTCAAACCAAGGCTAAGCTTGATCAATACTATGGGGACTCTGCACCATCAATTTCAATGGTAAAAAGGGGGTTTACTGAATTCCGTTGTGGCCGTACAAGCACGGAAGATGCCAGACGTTCTGGACGCCCAGTTGAGGTCTCTACACCTGAAACAATTGAAAAAATTCATGATATTGTGTTGGCCGATCGGAGATTGAAAGTGCGAGAGATTGTGGAAGCCATAGGCATCTCACATGGCTCAGTGGTTTCAATTTTAAATGATCACTTGGGCATGAGAAAACTTTCCGCAAGATGGGTGCCGCGTTTGCTCACAATCGACCACAAACCCAATCGTGTGACAATTTCGCAGGAGTCTTTGGCGTTGTTCAACTGCAATATGGACGTGTTTTTGTGCTGTTTTGTAACCGTGGACGAAACGTGGTTCCACCACAACACACCAGAGACCAAACAGCAGTCAAAACAGTGGGTTTCTCAGGGTGAATCGGTGCCAAAGAAGGCCAAGGTGGGTTTGTCAGCCAATAAAGTCATGGCAACCGTTTTTAGGGATGCACGCGGTATAATCCACATTGACCAAATTCAAAAGGGTCAAACAATCAATGGCGAATATTATGCCAACTAATTGGGTTGATTTAATGAGAATTTGGAGAAAAAAGACCGCATTCGGCCAAGAAAAAAGTTATTTTGCACCAGGACAATGCAAGGGTGCACACATGTGCAGTTGTCATGGCAACAATCCATGAATTGGGATACGAATTGCTCCCTCATCTGCCCTATTCTTTGGATTTAACCCCAAGTGACTATTTCTTGTTGCCAAATCTGAAGAAATGGCTCATTGGAAAGAGATTTGACTCCAACAATGAAATCATCTCACAAACAAATACCTATTTGGATGACCTCAACAAATCTTTTTTTTTTGGAAGGGATAAAAAAATTGGAGAAATTCTGGACAAAGTGTATAGAGCTCAAAGGAGACTGCGTTGAAAAATAAAATGATTTTGTTTTATCCCAAAACCTGTGTTTCATTCAAAAAGTCACTGACTTATTGACCCACCCTCGTACCTTGGATAACTCAAATAGGATTCACCAGTCATCTGAGAGGAGAAGACTGAGAGGAGACATGGGAGCCAAGGTGAAATACTTGAAAGGATGTCGTATTGAGGAGTTGGCAATGGATTCAAATGGCAGGAAAACAGATTCCACCTAAACATTAGAAAGAACTTCCTGATGGCAAAAGCTGTCCGACGGTGGAATACGCTGCCTTGGAGAGTGATTGTGTTTTGTTCTTTGGAGTATTTAAACAGAGACCAAATGGCCATCTGTTGAGAGTGCTTTGATTGTGCATTCATGATGCATGGCAGGGAGTTGGACTGGATGGCCCTTGGTTCCCTTCCAACTCTGTGATTCACAATCCTATGATCTCCCCAGCCAGCATGGTGCAAGATACGCCAGCAGTGGCTAACTTTACGTCTGTTCCAGGAATCCAAGGTGGGGCTTGGGAACAGAGAGCTCTAGTTTGCAACTGGAGCTGGGTAGGGGCCAAAAAGATAGTGGTGGGGGGAGCCTCTGAGGTTGCATGTGGGTCAAGGAGGCAGCTCGCGGCATGTGGATAGAGATACCTGTCAACAGAAGCCACAGGGCTGCTGTGATGTTTGGCTGCTATCCCATATTCCCAAGAGCTATTGAGCTTGGAAGGGATCCATCGGATCTCGGAGGCCCCTGCGAGGGCAATGGGACCAGGTCCAAGACCCACCGAGAGGAACACCGAATCCAGGGGAGTTTTCCATTTGCGCCCAGGGTGGGATATTGGCACAGCTGGGTTTCGCACTCTGCTCAGGTTCAAAAGGTGACGCTCGCTGCTCCTTCGCTGTGCCTTCGCCCACAGGTCTTGGCCTGGTGACAGCTTGCACATGCCCGACACACAGAGGGTTTGTTTCATTTCGTTTTCGTAAACGGGGCCCATGGATGCCGCTCCGCAAAATGGGCTGACCCTAGAAACGCCTTTGAGTTTCAATCCATTTCCCCAAACAGAAAATACTTTGGAGCAAAGAATTGCTGTCAGGGAGCAAGTCCAGGCAGGTGGAAGGCTTCCATATGGAGTGAGCGGACAAACTGGATTGTCACAGATAGATGACGCAAATTTTGACTGGCAAAGTGAGAGAGAGAATTTGGGGAACAGGAACCCAAAGATGTAAGTATGGGATGCTGTCAACCTGTGGTCTAAAGTGGGAAATCAGATCCAAATTTATTGAACTGCAAGATTACAAATCTGGGAACTATAGTCCAAAAATGGACACTCAAAATACTAACACAGATCAAACGTCCTAGGCATTTAGCCCGTCTTACTTCTTACTCCTTCTCCAAGAAGGAAAATGTATGGACTTCTAAATGTCTCTGTTCCACAGTCAACATGAACTCTGTTCCGCAGTCGACCATTCACTATTGATCCACCATTTAGCCATGATGGGAGTTAGGGGGTCCGCCCTTAAATGGGTGGCCTCCTTTCTCCAAGATCGGGGACAATGGGTGGAGAGGGGAGGGATGGTCTCGGAAAGGGTCCCCCTTTATTGTGGGGTCCCCCAAGGGGCTATCCTCTCTATTATTTAACATCTACATGCATCCACTGGCCCAACTGGTGCGTAGCTTTGGTCTAGAGTGTCATCAGTACGCTGATGACACCCAACTGGTGCTGAGGATGGAAGGCTGGCCGGACTCTGTACCCAATTATTTCCATCAGTGCCTTGAAGCCGTGACTGGGTGGCTACGGGCCAGCAGGTTGAAGGTGAACCCGTCAAAGACGGAGATCCTGTGGCTGGGTCGCTAGGGGGGGGGGGGGGCAGCTCCAGCTGCCAATAATGGACGGCAAGGTACTTAGCCCGTCGGACCTGGTTAAAAGCCTGGTGGTCCAACTGGACCCTTTGCTGACGATGGAGGCTCAGGACTCCACCATGAGCAGAGCGGTGTTTTTCCATCTGCGCCAAGCAAGGCGGCTGGCGCACTACCTTTCCAATGGTAACCTAGCCACGTTAATCCAGGCCACGGTCATCTCGAGACTGGACTACTGTAACGCCCTTTACATTGGCCTTCCTCTGTCGGTAATCCAGAAACTTAAGCTGGTGCAAACGCTGCGGCTCAACTACTGTTTGGTGCGGCACTATTGTGCCACTTCATTCAAGTCCTACAGCGATTGCACTGGCTCCCCATCGAGTACCGGATTGCCTTCAAAGTGCTGGTGTTAACCTTTAAGGCCTTGCATGGCCTGGGGCCAGTGTACCTGAAGAACCGCCTATCCCTGCACATTCCCAGAGACCACTACGGTCCATGGATCAAAACCTATTGGAGGTTCCATCACTTAAGATCTGCCACCTGTCCTCGACGCGGCAGCATACTTTCTCTGTAGTAGCGCCTACCCTTTGGAACGCCCTCCCAGAGGAGGCTCGAGCAATAACTGACCTACAGGCCTTCCGGAGGGCCTGCAAGACCAATCCATTCAGACAGGAGTTTAATCTTTAAGGCTGTTAAATTCCACTCTTGCCTCAATCTGTTTTATTATGTTTTTAACTATGTTGTGATTATGTTGTTCACTGGTGTGAACCACCCTGAGCCTCTTTGGAAAGGGAGGTATATAAATTGAAATAATAAATAAATAAATAAATAAAATAAACTGATCATCCCTAAGATTGAGACAGAATCTCCTTTCTTGAAATTTATACCCACAGATTGAGGCCTGAATTGGTAGCGACTAATCCACATTAGTCCTCTGCCATCCTATTGTTTCAGTGGCTTTTTAAATGTCCCAGCTTCTTACGTCTCCTCCCACTTCCCCCCCTGGCACACTTCAATTGCTGTAAATTCAAAGCAAAATACTTTGCATTAAGTTAACTCAGCAAAAGGGGGACAAGAGGGGCATCCCAAAAGTTGCTTCTCTCTAGTCCAGTGGCTCTCAACTTTCCTAATGCCATGCCCCTTGATACAGTTTATTTATTTATTTATTTCTATCTATCCCGTCACTTCTCAACCCCCGAAGGCGGACTCAGGACGGCTTACATTGTGCCCCGTTAAGAGGCTATTACAAGCAATTACAATAATAAAATCACAAATTAAGATATTGTAATTAATACAATACATAATTAAAAACCATATACAAGCCAACATTAAAACAATAAACCACTCTCGTTAGTCGTAACGTCGTTGCAATACGTCCCTTTAAAGTCCTGCATTACATCTATTGACCAAAAGCCTGGTCCCAGAACCACGATTTTAATATTTTTCTGAAGGCCAAGAGGGATGGAATCAATCTTCTCTCGTTTGGGAGTGCATTCCATAGGCGGGGCCCACTGCCGAGAAGGCCCTGTCTCTCGTCCTCACCAGGAGCATTTGAGCTGTTGACGGGAGCGAGAGCAGGGCCAGATTATCTTAGATTTTGAGGTGGGAGGTAGGGGTGGATGCGTTCGAACAAGTAAGCTGGGCCAGAACCATTTAGAGCTTTATAGGTCAAAACCAGTACTTTGAATGGGACTCGGAGATGGACCGGCAGCCAGTGGAGATGACATAATGGAGGTGGTATGTTCCCTGTATGTCACCCCAGTTCGTAATCTGGCTGCCGACTGTTGTACTAGCTGAAGTTTCCGAACCGTCTTCAAAGGCAACCCCACATAGAGCGCATTGCAGTAATCTATTCGGGATGTAACCAGAGCGTGGACTACTGCGGCCAGGTCAGACTTCCCAAGGTACGGGCGCAGCTGGTGCACAAGTCTTAGTTGTGCAAAAGCTCCTCTGGCCACCGCCGAGATCTGGGGTTCCAGGCTCAGCGATGAATCCAGGATCACTCCCAAGCTGCGAACCAGCGTCTTCAGTTCCTTATGTTGTGGTGACCCCCAACCATATAATTATATTCATTGCTACTTCATAACTGTAATTTTGCTACTGTTATTAACTGTGATGTAAATATCTGATATGCAGGGTGTATTTTCATTCACTGGGCCAAATGAATTTGGCATCAGGAATTTAGCACAAATACCCGATATTAGCCCAAATTTGAATAGTAGTGGGATTGGGGGGATTGATTTTGTCATTTGGGAGTTGTAGTTGCTAGGATTTATAGTTCACCTACAATCAAAGAACATTCTGAACTCCACCAATGATGGAATGGACCCAAACTTGGCACACAGAACTCCCATGACCAAGAGAAAATATTGGAAGGGTTTGGGGGGCATTGACCATCAGTTTTGAAGTTGTAGTTCGCCTACATCCAGAGAGCACTGTGGACTCTGGACCAAACTTGGCACGAATACTCTATATGCCCCAAATGTAAACATTGGTGGTGAACACACGGAACCCCCATGACCAACTGAAAATTTTTCTGATGGTCTTTGGCAACCCCTCAGACACCCCCTTGGGACCCCAGAGGTCCTGACCCCCAGATTGAAAAACACTGCTCTAGTCAAATACAATTAACTAGTGTCTTTTTGAAATAGGCAATGTATTCCATTTAATGAGGATAAACAAAGTGTGGCTTTTTACTGTTCCTCTTTGTGGTCCCTGATTCTTTAGACCAGTGTTTCCCAACCAGTGTGCTGTGAGCGATCATCAGGTGTGCCGTGGGAAATTGGAACCTCCAATACCCTTTCTTCCCCCTCCTGCCGAACACTTTTTCTTCTCCACTTGGGCTCCCTTCTTCCCAGCCTCGCTCTGCTCGCTTTGTTTCGCTTTGCTCTGGGGCAAGTCTGCGCAGTAGCGCCCGCATAGATCACGTCTTCCTCCCTCCCTCCTCCCCTCCTGAACACGCTCACGCTGCCCTCTTGGATCAAAAGCAGCAGTGTAGAAGAAAAAGTAAGTGTTCGGCAGGAGGGGGAAGAAAGGGCGCGAAGGGGGAGGAAGAGGTCTCTGTCGAAAGCTGGCATGGGCAAACTTGGGCCTTCCAGGTGTTTTGGACTCCAACTCCCACCATTCCTAGCAGCCTCAGACTCTTTTCCTTTCCCCCCTTCAGCCACTTCAGCAGGAAAAGGCCTCAGGCTATTAGGAATGGTGGGAGTTGAAGTCCAAAGCACCCAGAGGGCCGAAGTTTTCCCATGCCTGTTTTAGCGACCTTAAAGTGGTGAGCCTGCTTCCAACATTGTGATTCTGGATAGAAAACAAACAACAACATAACATGGCATAGTTTGAGTCCACAGTGCTCTCTGGGTGTAGGTGAACTACAACTTCCAAACTCAAGGTCAATTCCCAAGCAAACCCTTTCAATACTTTCTGTTGGTAATGAGAGTTCAATATGTCAAGTTTGGTTCAATTCCAATTGTTGCAAGAGTTCAGGATGCTCTTTGATTGTGTGTTAACAATAAATCCCAGAAACAGTAACTCCAAAATGTCAAGGTCTATTTTCCCCAAACTTCATCTGTGTTCACATTTGGGCATATTGAGTATTCATGCCAAGTTTGGCCCTGGTCCAACATTGTTTGAGTCCACAGTGCTCTCAGGATATAAGTGAACCACAACTCCATAACTCAAGGTCAATGCCCACCGAACTCTTATAGCATTTTCTCTTGGTTATGGGAGTTCTGTGTGGGAAGTTTGTGTCTTTCTGCCATTCCTGCCAGGATATCTATGTTGTGTTCATCAAAACAGGCCCAGGTTTCACACTGAGTGTATAAATACATTTAAAAACATATTAACTATATGTATTACTGTGTTAGAGTGTCATTTTGTGTCATTTTGGTTGGTGGTGTGCCCCAGGAGTTTGTAAATGTAAAAAATGTGCTGCGGCTCAAAAAAGGTTGAAGAACACTGCTTTAGACTAATTATTTTTAACAAAAAGAGGGAAAATAATCCTTCCCTGAGGCTCCCAGGCAACTATTCACCTTTGAATTGATGCCAGGACTTTCCTGTGGTTTTCAAACTTCAGCTCTCCATGTGTTTTGGACTTCAGCTCCCACAGTTCCTAACAGCTGATGAGCTGGCTGGGACTTCTGGAAGTTGAAGTCCAAAACATCTGGAAGACCAAAGGTTGGGAACCACAATATTACTTATCCAGGAATCCCAAATACTTCAAAATCCAAAATAGTTCACACAGGTGAACAGATTACAGTGACTCCTCTGAGTTCTGATGGTACACAAACTTTGCTCCATGCACAAGATTATTAAAAAATATTGTATCAGATTACCTTCAGGCTGTGTGTATAAGGTGTAGATGACACATCAATGCATTTCGTGTTTAGACGTGGGTCCCATCTCCTACTTATCTCATTACGTGCGTATATGCAAACGGGGATCTTTCAAAGCCTGAAAAAAATCCCCAAATCTGAAACATTTCTGGTCCCAGGCATTTTGGAGAAGGGATAAACAACCTGGGTTGCTGTGAGTTTTCTGGGTTGTATGGCCATGCTCCAGAAGCATTCTCTCCTGATGTTTCACCCACATCTATGGCAGGCATCGCCCCAGATCCATCAGGCAAAATGGCATGGGAACAGGAGCTTTCAAGGTGTGCAATTGTTTTGTATGGGATCTATTTTATTTTGTGCTGGCGAAGGCACCGGGACTGTGGTGCAGCTGGCTGGGAGTCAGCAGCATTAAGGTCACTACTGACTGAAAGGTTATGAGTTCGAAGCCAGCCCGGGTTGGAGTGAGCTCCCGACCAAAATTGTGTAGCTTGTCGTCAACCTTTGCAGTCCAAAAGACAGTTGCATCTGTCAAGTAGGAAATGTAGGTTCCACTTTGTGGGGAGGCTAATTTAACTGATTTATGAGGCCATAAAAATCTCCAGGAAGTATGCAAAGAATGAGGAAGCGACAGCTCCCCTGGCGGCCAGAAGCTGGAATGTTAAATAGCCTCTGAGTGTCTATATGTTGTGTGTCTATAGCATTGAATGTTTGCCATGTATATGTACATTGTAATCTGCCCTGAGTCCCCTGCGGGGTGAGAAGGGTGGAATATAAATACTGTAAGTAAATAAGTAAGTAAGTATAAATAAATAAATAAATAAATAAATAAATTTCATGTCTGGAATCACTTGATTGCTGTCAGTTTTCTGAGCTATATGGCATGTTCCAGAAGCATTCTCTCCTGATGTTTCACCGACATCAATGGCAGGCATCCTTAGAGGTTGTGCGGTCTCCGAGGTTGCCTGCCATAGATATGAAATGAATGATGGCTACTCAATGATGTATGGCAATTCTCAACAGTGGGATGTGCTGTGGTGTCTCTTAGCAGAGTCTGGATGGCTTGGATTCTGTCTTTCTGTGTGAAAGAATGGGGTTGGACTGGATGGTCCTTAGGGGTCTCTCCCAATCACCCGATTCTATGATAAAGGAGCTGAACTGGCAACCCTATGAAGGACATCACCAAGTTGGAACAACCCCAAGGGCCATCCAGTCCAACCCCATTCTGCTATGCCAGCGTTTCTCAACCTTGGGGTCGGGACCCCTGGAGGAATCGCAAGACAGTGTCAGTGGGGTCACCAAAGACCATCTGAAAACACAGTATTTCCTGTTGGTCATGGGGGGGGGGTGTTCTGTGTGAGAGGTTTGGCCCAATTCTATCATTGATAGGGTTCAGAATGCTTCCTTGATTGTAGGTGAACTATAAATCCCAGCAACTACAACTCCCAAATGTCAAAGTCTGCTTTTCCCAAACTCCATCAGTGTTCACATTTGGGCATATTGAGTATTTGTGCCAAGTTGGGTCCAGATCCATCACGGTTTGAGTCCACAGTGCTCTTTAGATGCAGGTGAACTACAGTCTGGATGGCCATGTTCCAGAAGCATCCTCTCCAAAACTCAAGGCCAATGCCCACCAAACCCTTCCAGTATTTTCTGTTGGACATGGGAGTTCTGTGTACCATGTTTGGTTCAATTCTACAGTTGGTGGAGTTCAGAATTTATTTATTTATTTATTTATTATTTCATACCTATCTGCCCCCCCCCCCCCCCCAAGTGGCTCGGGGCGGCTCACAGCAGTCCATAAAAACACAGTCAGCAAAACATATCGCAAAACTACAGCAAAAAACACAGTTAAAATAGAACTACAATTAAAACCGCAGATAAAATCACAATAGGCCGCATGTTAAACAATTGCGGCAGCGGATACATAGTGCAAGATGGCAGCGTAAAAGGGAACTGCAATTCAGCCAACCCCGAAGGCCTGCTGAAACAGCAGAGTCTTACATGCTTTCCTAAACGGGAGAAGGCAGGCAGGGCGTTCCAAAGTGTTGGAGCCACAATGGAGAAAGCCTGCCGACGGGTTGCAGACAGAGGATGAGTCTTAACGCTAGGAACAACCTGGAGATTTTGCTCTTCAGAGCACGACGATCTAGTAGGGTAGTATGGGACAAGGCGGTCCCGTAGGTACACTGGCCCCAGACCATGTAAGGCATTAAAAGTCAAGACTAACACTTTGAAAGCAATCCAGCATTCTACTGGAAGCCAGTGCAGTTCGCGCAGAATTGGCATGATGTGATGGCCAATCGGGACCCCCGCCAGGAGTTGGGCTGCAGCGTTCTGCACCAGCTTGAGTTGCCAGATTACTGACAAAGGAAGGCCAATGTACAGAGCGTTACAGTAGTCTAGCCTCGAGATGACCGTGGCTTGGACCACTGTGGCTAAGTCGTGCTGGGACAAGTAGGGGGCCAGCTTCCTCGCCTGGCGAAGATGGAAAAATGCCACCCTGCTGACGGTGGAGACATGAGCCTCCATCAACAACAGGAGGTCTAAAGTTACTCCTAAGCTCTTAACAGAAGACGACGGACATAGTGTCACGCCGTCCAGGGTCGGAAGTTGAACTTCCCTATAGTCCGGGCGACCCAGCCACAGGATCTCCATCTTTGCCAGACTCACCTTCAACTTACTGGCTCTTTGATTGTAGGTGAACTATAAATCCCAGCAATTAAAACTCCCAAAATGACAAAACCAACCCCTACCAACCCCACCAGTATTCAAATTTGGGCGTGTTAAGTATTTGTGCCAAATTTGGTCCAGTGAAAGAAAATACATACTGCATATCAAAATGGGTGGCCTCCTTCCTCCGGGACCGGGGACAACGTGTGGAGGGGGGTGGGGAGGTCTCCGGGAGACTCCCACTTAATTGTGGGGTCCCCCAGGGGGCTATCCTCTCCCCCTTATTATTCAACGTTTATATGCGCCCCCTGGCCCAGCTGGCTCGCGACTTTGGTCTGGAGTGTTATCAGTACGCTGATGACACCCAGTCTTTGCTGAGAATGGACGGCAGGCCGGACTCCGCACTGATTGTTTCCATCTATGCCTTGAAGCCGTGACTGGTTGGCTGCGTGCCAGCCGGCTGAAGGTGAACCCGTCGAAGACGGAGATTCTGTGGCCTGGTCGGCCTGGGCTGGGTGGGTGCCGGTTGCCTACCCTGGATGGCGAGCGGCTTAACCCATCGCCATCGGTTAAGAGCTTGGGGGTTTCGTTGGACTCCTCACTGACCATGGAGGCTCAGGTCTCGGTGGTCAGCAGGACGTCATTCTATCACCTCCGACAGGCTAGGCGACTGGCACCCTACCTGTCCAGGGACGACCTGGCCACGGTAATCCAAGCGACGGTCATCTCGAGACTAGACTACTGTAATGCCCTCTATGTTGGCCTCCCCTTGTCGACAATTCGGAAACTCAAGCTAGTGCAGAACGCCGCTGCTCGCTTGCTGGCAGGAGTGCCGGTGAGGGAGCACATTACACCCATCCTCCGGCAACTGCACTGGCTTCCTATTGAGTACCGAATTGCCTTCAAGGTGTTGGTTCTGACCTTCAAGGCCTTACACGGCCTAGGGCCTGCGTACCTGAGGGACCGCCTTACCTTACTGCGTACTCTCCCTGAGATCACTGCGCTCAGATGAACAAAATCTGTTGTTAATACCATCAGTCCGCTCCTGCCACCTATCGACGACCAGACAAAGGACCTTTTCCGTAGCGGCACCGGTGCTCTGGAATGCCCTCCCGGACAGCACCCGAGCTATCTCGGAATTGGCCCCCTTCCGGAGGGCCTGCAAGACGGCCCTCTTCGGTTTAGCCTTTAGCTAGGCACACTAGACCAACCAACTTTACTACATGTCCTCCCACTCCCGTGTGTTGACGCTGCACGGTGTTTTAATGTGGTTTTATGTTTTGTTTTATTAATTGTAGGGCCGCATGTCGACTTGTTGTGGCATGTTGCCCGAAATTTTTTTTACTGTTATCCGCCCCGAGCCTGCTGGGAGGAGCGGAATACAAAAATGAACAATAAATAAATAAATAAAATAAATACTTACATTACAATTCATAACACTGGCAAAATAATAATAATAGTGATGATAATGATAATAATAATAAACATTATTTATACCCTGCCACCATCTCCCCAAAGGGGACTCGGGCGGCTTACATGAGGCAAAACATACAGTTCTGAAGTAGCAACAAAAATAATTTTATGGTTGGGGGTCACGACAACATGAGGAACTGTATCAAGGGGTCGCGGCATTAGGAAGGTTGAGAAACACTGTGCTATGCAGAAACTCCAAATCAAAGCATCCCTGACTGACGGCCATCCAGTCTCTGCTTAAAAACCTCCAGCACATTCTCCAGATTTACCTCTCTGCTCAGGCCACCGGCTTGCCTCTGGACACTCCTGTACACTTCCTGCAGTAGATGTTCTTTCTTTACCCAGAGGGATTCTCGGATGCGTTCCAAGCTGGCCCGCTTTTCATCTTCGGCCGCAGAGAGGGCGGACACCTGCTGCTCAAACTTCCAGGCTTCCAGCTCCATGCCTTCGCTCAGGGGCAAAGGGATGGGGGGCGCATAGACCTCCAGGCTGTCAAAGGACTGCTGGCGGTCCCTCTCCCGAGTCAGTACAAACTGATAGAGCCAGTAATGCTTGATGAACGTATTGTGGAAGTAATCGCAGATGGCACGCGACTGAGTTGGGGACAACTTCACCTGGAAGTTGACAAGTTTCTCTTGCAAGGCTTGGATGGCTTGTAAAGGGGCAACACCTGTGGTGGGGCAATGGAAGGAGGAGATTATTTATTATTATTATTATTATTATTATTATTATTTACCTGCTTCTCCTCATAGTTGGAGATATAACAAAGTTAAAGTACAGATAAAGCACAATATCATTAAATAATACTATACCCCATACTATAACATACCAGGGCGGCCCAGCGATTCCGCAACCTACGCTGGTCGCGTAGCCGTCATCGGCTGGGAGGGTCACCACCGGCTGGGAGGGGTGCCGCCGCGCGACTCCGCGCCCCCACGCCGCCGCACTGCCCTGCGCCGCCGCCCGCGCGTGCGCAGAGCACCTACAGGCGCAATAGCGCCTGTAGACGTTTATGTGCACGTGTGAACGTTCGAGCACGCGCACTCGCTCCCAAAGTGCGCCTGCCGCTTTGGAGCCAGCATGCATGCGCAAAACCTGCACTGCACGCATGCGCGCTTGCGCTGCTCCAAAGCGGCAGGCGCACTTGGGAGCGAGTGCGTGTGCTGCTCATTTCTTGGCGTGCGCAGAAACATCTACAGGCGCTATAGTGCCTGTAGGTGCGTCTGCGCATGTGCGGCCAGCAGAAAGGTGCGCCGCGGAGGTGTGCCGCGGCCGATGGGGCCGGCGGCGGCGGTGTGGGCGTGGCGGCGGCTGTGAGTGACGCGAGCGGCGGGGGCGACAAAATTTCTTCGCATACCCCCCCAAATTAGGTCAGGCTGCCCCTGAACATACCATACATTCAGGCCCGGATTAACCCCTTTTGGCATCCTAGGTAGGGTTGCCATATTTTGATAGAAGAAATAAGGGACATTTACGGGATTTTTTCGCAAAAATAAGGGGACACTTAATAAAAACTTGAAAATCAAACGTTAGGTATAAATACTTTTATTAACAGAATAAGATAATGATTGAAATTCACAAAAGAAACTGACTTACACCCTTCTAACAGTACATAGTATGTTTCTGCATGTTTTGTCATGCAGAAAAAACATAAATAGAACTACCTTATTTACTCCATCTGCATTTAGTACTTGCCTTTGCTGACTTCAAAAGTGCACTGTCTAACTTTATCATGTTAGTCCCAGCTTGTACCAAAACATGCAAATGTGAGTAGACCAATAGGTACCACTCTGGTGGGAAGGTAATGGTATTCCATGCAGTCATGCCAGCCACATGACCTTGGAGGTGCCTATGGACAATGCTGGCTCTTTGGCTTAGAAATGGAGATGAGCATCAACCCCACATAGTCAGAGATGACTAGACTTTACATTTCCCATGTGTGTATGTGTGTATACTAAAATGTGCTTGTGTATGTGCACCACCCAGCAGAGTTGACACGACTAGATTTAATGTCAAGGGGAAACCTTTACCTTTCCTATGCATATATGTGTGCATACTAATATGTGCACCACCCTGCAGAGTTGACATGACTAGACTTAATGTCAAGAGGACACCTTTACCTATACCTTTTGATGTGCAGATATGCCTACATATTGTCACGATGCACTGACTTGACCGGCCCCTTAATCACACGGACTGAAGGCTAACTACTTTATTGAATATAAAACAGTTCAAAAGGTATAATGTCCATAAGAATAGCAAAGTAATCCAAAAGGCTTGAAGCAATCAATGTCCAAAACAGCTTGGTAAGGCAATCCAAAGGCTTTAAGCAGGGCTCCGCGCAGCAATGCGGATTCAGAAACAAGGCAAGGTAAATGCAAGGCAAGACTTGGTGGCCACTAGCCAACTTAGCTCCGTAGACCCACTTCGCTACACGTCTGCTCAGAAGAGATGTGGCCGAAGCACTGGGGATTTGTTCCTACGGATGCTATACTTAATCCTTCGGCCGAGGTCCCCGACGCTCTAGGCCTTGTCTTCTCCAATCCTTGCTGACGGACCTCGGCCTGTCTAGGCTGCGGTGCCATCCCCTTCTCCTGGACTCAATGCTACTTCTCCTATCAAAGGTTCAACCTTGCCTCTCAGCAGCTGGGTCCCTATCACCATGAGAGCTTTCCTCCCTAGAATCTTCCCAGCCGCTTTCTTCCATGTTTTCACTTAGAAGCTCCTGTGACCCTCCCCCCCGGATGCTCATAACTTCCACTATCACTGCTTTCCATTTGCACCTGGCTTTCATCTATGTCTGCATAGGGGTCAAGCCAACTTTCATCCCAAGCCAAGCTTTCAGTGGGAGAGAGGGGCCCAGTGATGGGAAACGCTCCTTCAGGTAACCCTTCCAAATCCTCTTCAGAATCTATCTCTGCAAGTGCAGGCCCTAATGCTAATGGAACCCCCGGTGCTGTTCCCTGGTCCCCAGGCACAAACGAGAACTGCTGTGCTACACATATATGTGGAAGGAGGGACCTTTGTCTCAGCCAGCAGGTCTTCCCTGGCCCTTCCTCCCCTCCTTGCTTTCCTGCTTCTCGCGTGAACTGGGTGCGTGGGCCGGGCACGAGCGCCTCTCCGCGTGGCCAGCAGGGGGCAGAAGGCCTCCCCACCCCCACCCCTCCCCTTCTTTCCTCCCTCTGGTGGGGAAGCAAACCCAGCCCCAGCAACTGTAAATACGGGACACCCAAAAAAGGGCCAAAATACGGGACGTCCCGTATAATACGGGACATATGGGAACCCTAATCCTAGGCCACACTTTGGAATTATGCCCCCAAACCAATCTCTACCGCACCCCCCCCCCCACACACACCTCCTGCTCCTCCTCGTGGCACCACGCACCCTCCTTCCTTGAGTCAAGGAAGGAGGGTGCGAGGAGGCAGAGGGAACCCCCGCCACCGGGGCCGGCAGCAGCACCGGGGGCGGGGTTTCCCTCCGCCTCCTCCTCCTCGTGGCACTGCGCACCCTCCTTCCTTGAGTCAAGGAAGGAAGGCGCGAGGAGGAGGAGGCAGAGGGAAGTCCCACCCCCGGGTCTGCTGCTGGGCATGCGCAGCAGGAGGGCGCGAGAGCCTCTGCTCCTCCGCCATGTCCCTGGGTGCTGTGCATGCCCGGCAGCAGCCCCAGGGGCTTCCCTCCGCCTCCTCCTCCTCGCGTCCTCCTTCCTTGACAAGGGGGTGGGGACGATGGCGAGGGGCGCGCCATTCCCTCCTCCCCGCCCCCTCGCAGCACTCTCCCCTCACCCTCCCCCGAGAGAGAGAGAGTTGCGGTTTTGTTTCAACTTTTTTTTAGGTCCGTGTGAACTGTGCCCCCCTTGGCTTGTGCCCCTAGGCCATGGCCTAGAGTGGCCTTATGGGTAATCTGGGCCTGCATACATTTTGTATTATTTATTTATTTATTATTTATTTATTTGCAGCGTTTTTACCCCGCCCTTCTCAACCCCGAGGGGGGGGGGAAACTCAGAGCGGCTAACAAAGGCAATCCAATGCCACAATCAATACAATATAAACCATCAATACAAAGTTAGACAATAGCAGTAAGATTAAAACAATAACCAACAGCCATTAAATCAGAACAATACTCCGTCCACAGTTTCGAATCGATAAGAACAATAAGCCATATCCCCAAATCTATCGCCATCACTAATCCATTCCAGTCAAGATGTTCCTTAAGCTATTGTGCAAAGGCCTGGTCCCAAAACCAAGATTTTAGTTTCTTTCTAAAAGCCAGGAGGGATGGGGACGAGTGTATTTAGCTTGGAAGCGCATTCTACAGGTGGGAGGCCACAGCCAAGAAGGCCCCGTCCCCCGTCCCGTCCAGCTGCATTTGAGATGCTGGCGGGAGCGAGCTGGACCTCCCCAGAAGATCTTAAATTGCAAGGAGGGACGTAAGGGCAGATGTGCTCTGAGAAGTAAGCTGGGCCACACTTTAGGTACCTCTAGATTGGACTATTGCAATGCGCTCTACGTGGGGCAGCCCTTGAAGACGGCCCTGAAACTTCAATTGCTCCAACGATCGGCAGCCAGAGTACTAACTGGAACGAATTACAGGGAGCAGTCTAACCCCCCTGTTTAAGGAGCTCCATTAGCTGCCATTTATTTTCCGGTCCCAATTCAAGGTGCAGGTTCTTACCTACAAAGCCCTGAATGGTTTGGGACCTGCCTACCTTCGTGACCGCATTTCCTTCTACGAAACCTACACGACCCCTTCAAGCTTCCAGAGAGGCCCTTCTCTTGCTCCTGCCTCTGTCACAAGCGCAACTTGTGGGGACGAGGGAGAGGGCCTTCTCTGTGGTGGCCCCTCAGCTCTGGAACTCACTCCTTGGAGAAATTAGGCAAGTGCCCACCCTGGCAATCTTCAGGAAGAGCCTAAAAACCTGGTTGTTCTGGTGTGCCTTCAAAGAATGAACAATAATCCCTGACCTTGACCAAACCCGGCATAAAATGTCCTCGGATGCACTTTATCTCACCCTCTAGTGCAATTGAACCCCATTGTTTCATCCCACCTGAACCTCCTTGTAGATACACTACACTACTTATCTCACCTAGAGTTTTTAAACATATTAATATTTGCAACTGGCTCAGCCCATCGTGATCGATTATAGTATTGTGTGGTTATTTTGTATTTTTTTTACTATTTTTATTTTATTTTATTGATGTACTATTTTATGTTGTATATTTGCTTTTGATGTAATTGGCCTCATGTGAGCCACCCCGAGTCCCCTTGGGGACATGATGGCGGGGTATAAATAAAGTATTATTATTATTATTTTTATTATTGAAATAAAATCATGAAAAGCAAATAAAGACAAATAAAGTATTATTATTACTGAAATAAAATCATGAAAAGCAAATAAAGACAAATAGAGTATTATTATTGAAATAAAATCATGAAAAGCAAATAAAGACAAATAAAGTATTATTATTATTGAAATAAAATCATGAAAAGCAAATAAAGACAAATAAAGTATTATTATTATTATTGAAATAAAATCATGAAAAGCAAATAAAGACAAATAAAGTATTATTATTATTGTCATGAAAAGCAAATAAAGACAAATAAAGTATTATTATTATTATTGAAATAAAATCATGAAAAGCAAATAAAGACAAATAAAGTATTATTATTACTATTATTATTGAAATAAAATCATGAAAAGCAAATAAAGACAAATAAAGTATTATTATTATTGAAATAAAATCATGAAAAGCAAATAAAGACAAATAAGGTATTATTATTATTGAAATAAAATCATGAAAGGCAAATAAAGACAAATAAAGTATTATTATTGAAATAAAATCATGAAAAGCAAAGAAAGACAAATAAAGTATTATTATTATTGAAATAAAATCATGAAAAGCAAAGAAAGACAAATAAAGTATTATTATTATTGAAATAAAATCATGAAAAGCAAATAAAGACAAATAAAGTATTATTATTATTGAAATAAAATCATGAAAGGTAAATAAAGACAAATAAAGTATTATTATTATTGAAATAAAATCATGAAAAGCAATTAAAGACAAATAAAGTATTATTATTATTGAAATAAAATCATGAAAAGACAAATAAAGACAAAAATAAAATCATGTATTATTATTATTGAAATAAAATCATGAAAAGCAAATAAAGACAAATAAGGTATTATTATTATTGAAATAAAATCATGAAAGGCAAATAAAGACAAATAAAGTATTATTATTATTGAAATAAAATCATAAAAAGCAATTAAAGACACACTTAACTTAAGGAAACACTTTTCCACACTATTTTAAAAACAGCTTTCTGGATGTTATAAGCATTGATCCTTGGATTTTTTTTTTTGCCGGTTGCTTGAGAGTTCCATTTGCGTGAGTTCCACTCTTAACTGCCATGACTCGTGCCAAGGAATCATGACAGTTATGGTTTTACAAGGTCTTTAGCCTTTTCTACCCAAGATTGCTAAAGCTTCACTAAACTACAACTCCTGTGAGTCTTGGCAATTGAAGTGATGTCTAACTTAAGTGAATTCAGCTAGGACCATTATAAAGGAATTGGCTTATCAGGGGTGTTTTGAAACCCCCAAAATCAAAACTGCTGCCACCAAAATATAATAATAAGATAGACTCTTATTATTATGAAAAAGAGTTACTGAATAAGATTAAAGCAGCAGAGCAAAATTTGAAGCTGAACCCGAAAGACAAAACTACAAAATCAAATCTAAATTCCCTACTAAAGCAAAAAGAAATCCTAGACCTGGAAACAATTAAAAGCAACCTAATGTTTCTAAAACAACATCATTTTTTAAATGCTAATAAACCCGGTAAATGGCTGATGGCCAAAATCCGGAAAAAAAAACCAGCGGAATCATATTACACAAATTATAGAAAGAAATAAAACTTTTAATGAAGACACACAAATAAGAGATAAATTTCAAAGATTTTATAAAAGCCTCTATACGTCGGACGATATCCAAAAAGAAGTTGTACAAAAATACATCAGTGACAGAAAACTAGATAAGTGTAGCACAGCAGTTCTCGTTTGTGCCTGGGGGCAGGGGCAGGACCGGGGTCCCATTGGCATTGGGCCTGCAGCAGCGGAGATGGATTCTGAAGAGGATTTAGAAGGGTTAGCAGAAGGAGAGTTTCCCATCACTGGGCCTCCTTCTCCCACAGATAGCTTGGCTTGGGAGGAAGGTTGGCCTGACCCTTACGAATAAAGCAGAATTGGTGCTTTTAGCAGAAGTACAGTCAGAAGAGAGTGATGCACAAGCACAGAACTTAGTATAGCGAGATAGCTTGCCAAAAATCATGCTAAATGCCATTACGAGAATAATGCACTTTGATTGGTAGGTCAGGCACAAGCTGTGATTTGTTAGAGTACATCATGTGCCTTTCCTAGATAACACTGGCCGTGATTGGTCTAGCTAGCCCCAACGTGCGTTTGTTTACATTGTAGCTGATTGGTAAGAACTGCGCATGGGCAAATGAAACCGTTCCTCCCTGCTGGCACAGAGGGACGTTTTAGAAATGTTGCTAATTCAGTACAGGATGCTCATACAGCAGATAACATACTGTGGGAATGAAGAATTAATAACTGCGTAGTGCTGTTTAGCAAATGAGAATGCTAATAGAGTATGATCGCAATTAAAGTGATGTATAATTGGATAATAGAAATGTTTAATGCTGTGAACCAATGAAAATGATAAAGAAGGGAGGGACGGGGACCTGCCGCCATAGCGTGTATATAAGGGAAAGTTAGAGATTGATCGGGTTCTTGCCCTGAGACAGCAAGTTCTGTGGGCAGGTCCCGTCCGCTGACGTTGTGCAAAATAAACTTTGGCTTCATTGCACCCGCAGTACGGTTGTTGCGTTTTCTCTCGTTCCTGTGCTTGCACGGCTGCGCAACCTGTAAGTGAAAATTAACACCTGGGAGTTTTGGGACTCCAGATTTGCTGCTACACGACGAGACAGATAACCAGGTGCAAATGGAAAGCAGTGATAGCGAAACTTATGAACGGCCAGGGGGAGAGTTTCACAGGATCCTTTGAGTGAAAACATGGAAGAGAGCGGCTGGGAAGAATCTAGGGAGGAGAGCTCTTACGGAGATAGGGCAGCAGATGTTGGGAGGCAAGGCCGTGCTTTCGATAGGAGACGGGACATCGAGACTAGCCGGAGGGGATGGTACCATAGCCTAGACAGGCCGAGGTCCGTCAGCAGAGATTGAGACGACGAAGCCTAGAGCGCCGGGGACCTCGGCAGAAGGATTAAGTATAGGATCCGTGGGAACGGATCCTCAGTACCGCCACGTCTCTTCTGAGCAGACGTGAAGCGAAGCTGGTCCACGGAGCTAGTGGCTTACCAAGTCTTGTTTTGCATCTTGTACCTTGCCTTGGTCCTGAATCCGCATTGCTGTGCGGAGCCTTGCCAAGTCCTTTGGATATTTTACCAAGTTGTTTTGGACATTTGATTGCCTTTTGCCTTTGGATTTGTTTTGCTATTTTTATGGACAATATACCTTTTGAACTGTTTTTATATGTATATGTACTAATAAAGTAGTTAGCCTTCAGTCCGTCTCTGTGTGTGTGATTAAGGGGCCGGTCAAGTCCGTGCATCGTGACAATAAGATTGCAGAATCACAACGAGAAGAGTTAAATAAACCAATCACAGTATCTGAGACCATCAATGCAAAAAGAAAATTGAAAAATAACAAAGCCCCGGGTCCCGACGACTTTACAGCCAAATATTACAAAGTTTTTTCAGACGAATTAACCCCTCATCTATGTAAAATAATGAACGATGCAATGAATGGTAAAGTAATACCAGATACCTGTAAAGATGCCACCATCACCATAATTCCAAAACCGGGCCAACCAAGAACAGAGATGAAAAATTACCGCCCAATATCCTTATTAAATATAGATTACAAGGTATTCACGCGCAGTCCAGCCGAAAGACTCAAAGTCTTTCTGAACAACTGGATAAAGCCGGAACCTGCAGGTTTTTTACCGGGGAGACAAGGCAAGGAGAATGTTCAAATCCTAGTTGACTCGGTCGAATATTATAGGCAGAATATCCAAAAAAAAGTAGCTTTTCTCTTTGTCGATGCAGAGAAGGCCTTCGACCGAGTCAACTGGGACTTTATAACTCTACTGACCAGAGAACTAGATCTAGGGTTCCATTTTTGCAATGCGATCCAGTCAATTTATTCCCGACAACAGGCTAGGTTACTAATTAATGGGGCTGAAACAAAGACCTTCCCTATTGAGAAGGGTACCAGGCAAGGTTGTCCGCTTTCCCCCCTACTATTTATTTTAGCCCTAGAACTATTAATAAACTAGCTGTACCCGGCACGAGTTGCTGTGCCCTTTTTAGGAGATGCGAGAAAGTTCAATCATCCACGGTGTGCCCTCCTCTAAACTGCAGTTGGAGGGAGTGTGGGTCATGGGGGGCATGGTGTGCCAAGTTGGGTCTTTATTGGTCTTGGTTCTGGGCCACAGTGGTCTGTGGGGAATGATGGGTTTTGAAGTACTACAAATCCCATTTTCCATGGTGGTACTTCAAGTCCCATCATGCATGGTCGGGGCTCTGTGTGCCAAGGTAGGTTACTGTAAATTCAGGCCATACACAATGTCCCATGAGCTGAGGCCTAGTTAGGAACAGCAAGTTAATGAAGCCTTACTGTCAATTCAGGCCATACACAATGTCCAATGAGCTGAGGCCTAGTCGGAGAATCAAGTTAATGAAGCCTTACTGTCAATTCAGAGCGTAAACAGCTTCCCAGTAAGTGAGGGCTAGTTAGGGAAATCAAGTTAATGAAGCCTTACTGTCAATTTAGAGCGTAAACAGCTTCCCAGTAAGTGAGGGCTAGTTAGGGAAATCAAGTTAATGAAGCCTTACTGTCAATTTTGGGCGTGGTCTGTGATTTTTTGGGGTCTAAATTTTCGGTTGGAAGTGATTTGGGTGTTTGTGTTGGGGTTTGGCTCAGGTCTTTTCCTTATTCTGTTTTGGCAGTTTATTATGGATCGGAATGTTCATGTTGGCTGGCGTGTGCAGCAGTTATGCAACCGCCCTTATTTGCAGCCAATCATGTTGTTCAGAATGTAGAGGCTGGGTGAGTCTTTGGCTGCCCCAGAGGATGCTGGTAAATGTAGTTTTATTTTTATTCGTTGTTTTGGGGGACATTTAGGTTTTGGGGGAAAATTTCTTTGCTTCAACCGTACCTTGCTTGAGGCCTATTTCTGTTGGCAAGTATTGTGTTTCTGCGTTGTATGGTTTCTTTGTTTGAGGTATACATCACATGACGTGAACTCATTTATATAATAGATGATATACGTCAAGATGAAGATCTGAAGGGGTTGAAGATAAATAAAGAATCATTGAAAATTAGAGCATTTGCAGACGACCTTGTCTGTATAATTGAAAAACCCCTAGAAAATATTAACCAATGGTTAAGTAAAATGGAAATCTACGGGGAAGCAATGGGATTCAAGTTAAATAAAAGTAAAACCAAGATACTGACAAAAAATATTCCTCAAAAGGAGAAAGAAGAAATTGCGAGAAAGACAGGTATAGAAATTACAAATATAAAATACCTAGGTATCATACTGACTCCCAATAATATAAATCTTGTAAAAAATAATTATGAAATAACATGGAAAGAAATCAGGAAAAATATGGAAAAATTGAAGCATCTTAACCTCTCCATGCTTGGAAGGATATCATTAATTAAAATGAACATTCTTCCCAAGATGCTGTTCTTGTTTCAAAATTTGCCCATTTTAACAAATGACAAACTTTTTGCCAGCTGGAGAAAGGACCTAACAAGGTTTATCTGGAGAGGTAGACAACCTAGGATAAAATGGGCAATATGATTGATGCCAAAAACAGGGGTGGACTTGGTGTACCGGATTTGCAAACATACCACGAAGCATGTGCCCTGGATTGGGTATGTGATTGGGCAAATTTGAAGAACAAAACACTTCTCGCGATAGAGGGGATGAACTTAGGGTGGGTGGCACCAGGGCCGTAGCCAGGATTTTGATTGGGGGCTGAGTTTGGTTCGGGGGCTGAGACTGGGTGGAAGAGGGTCTACCCTAGCAAACCTTTTGTATTGTTATCCCAATAACCCCATTAATGTGGGATATAATGAGCATGGTGATCAGATCATGATATGAATAAACATAACAGTTTAAATAATGTACCAGTAAGGCCTTTTCGCGGACCACCCTGAGAATTTCGGGGGCTGGAGCCCCTTAGCCCCCCCCGGCTACATGCCTGGGTGGCACAGTTATATGTGTTATGAAAGAGTCAAAATAGAAAAAAAACTTTAGAAATCACCCCATACGAAGGTCATTATTGAAAACTTGGCTCAAATATAAAGGACGCCTATGCGCCAAGACCTCCATGTGGATGTCCCCCCAAGAGGCCTTCTTCCGAAGACAATATGGCAGGAACGATTGGCTGAAATATGGTGATATACTTAAGGAAAGGAATAATGAATGGCAACTGAAGGATTTTGTGGAGCTGAGGGAACTTGACGGGTCTATGAATTGGCTACACTACCTACAACTCAGGGAGATCTATAACAAGGATAAGATTTTGGGATTGGAGAAAAAACAACAATTTTGGGATAAAATACTATTGAAAAAGTCCAAAAAGATAACACTACTCTATGCTAAACTCTTAGAAATAAAATCAGAACAGGAGGTTATAAAAACCTGTATGATAAGGTGGGCACAAGACCTGGGCCGTGAAGTTCCCTTAGCTCTATGGCAGGGCTGTCCAACTGGCGGCCCGGGGGCCGTATACGGCCCCCCAGCCCCTTCCCTCCGGCCCCTAACTTGTTTTAATAAAATACAAATAAAAAATAAAAATAAAATAAAAAAAATAAAATACATACCTACTTCCGGGTTTAGGCAAGCATCGCGAGACTACGCCAGCCACATACGGGATTTCGAGGGAGGTCAAAATCCCGTATGTGGCTGTGTAGTCTCGTGATAGCTGCTGAAATCTCGGGTCCCGCGGACTTTGCGGCTGGCCTGGGCGCGCGCCTCCTCCTCCCTCGTGGCTGCTTCCAGGCCAGCCCCCATTCCCTCAGAGAGAGGGAGGAGGGGAGTGAGGCAGGGAAAGCCCCCTCCTGGCTCCGTCCCTCTTCCTGTGGAGGGTCCTCGCTTCCCGCCCCACGGATGGGAGAGTCGCTGCGCCCGGCCTGAGCTTGGCCTCGGCTCCAGTGGGGCTCTTCGGGGACGGCGTTGGCATTGGCGCTTCGGCCCTGTGGCAGGGCTCCCGCAGTATGGGTAAGGAAGGGCCTGGCTTGAATCAATCAATCTAAAAACAGTGGGACGTTGGGTGAGGGGGGGAGGGGTCCGTCAGCGGCAGTTTCCTTGGGGATGCTTCCTCCCCCTCCTCCGCGCCCCCCCCCCCTTGTTGTGCTGCCTTCCCCCACGTGCAGGGCGCAACGTGGCTTCCTTTGCACCTGCCCCATGGCTTGTTTTCCCTTCAGTGAGAGAGGGAGCTCTTGGGCCTCCTCCACCCGCCTCTGGGAAAGGAGGCCCCATCAAGCCCTGCGACGGCATTGAGGTGTTTGGGTTTTTTTTGGTGTGTCCCAATTTGAGTGTGGACTCAAATAACTCAAAGGTATTAGGAAACATTCCCCCAAATCCACCAGTGTTCCCATTTGGGTATATTGAGTATTCATGCCAAGTTTGGTCCAGATCCATCATTATTTGAGTCCACAGTGCTCTCTGGATGGAGGTGAACTACAACTCCACAATTCAAGGTCAATTGTAAGTAAACTGTAGCTAGGGAGGGGGCGGAGCCGGGGAGGGGGCGGAGCCAGGGATGGGGCGGAGCCGAGGAGGGGCGGAGACGTGGAGGGGGCGGAGCTGGGGAGGGGTGGGGACGGAGCCGTGGGAGGGGTGGAGCCAGGGGCGGAAGCAGACCCTTCGGCCCCCCAGGTGATCAGTGACCGGAATCCCGGCCCTTGCGCCCATAGAAGTTGGACAGCCCTGCTCTATGGGAAAGGCTATGGAAAACTCACTGGAGATACACCAACTCTTATGAGCTAAAAGAAAATAATATAAAAATATTTCATAGGTGGTATCTTACCCCGCAAAAAATTGCTTGCTACAAACTATAGCCCCAATTGTTGGAAGTGCAAGACGGAGGCTGGTACCCTCATGCACCTATGGTGGAACTGTAGAAGAGTACAAACTTTCTGGTCTAAGTTACATAAAGTTATATCAAATATGTTAGAGCTAAAGTTCCAATTAAAACCTGAATATCTTTTACTGGGCCTATTGGACTTTGATATTGATAGAAATCTAGAAAGGATATTTGTGTATTGTATTTCAGCAGCCAGGCTGACACTGGCAAAGAATTGGAAAACGGACAACATCCCGGATATAAAAGACTGGTCGGCTAAACTTTTCGAAATTATGAAGATGGACATTTTAACACAGAAGTTATCCCAAGGAAATATACTTAAGAGAACAGACTGGTCCAAGGTGGTGACGTTTTTAAAGCAGAAAAATCTCTAGGAAGTAAGGATGCTTAGCTATTGGGCACCGGATATACATTAGACAAGTAGAGGATAACATAGGTAACACAATATAGGGTGTTACAGAAGGTGGGCCTGCGGGTTGGAAGTACTCATGTAATGTCATATTGTATGTCTTTTAGAGTGTTATGTTAGTAGTGTCTTTAGTGTGGTTTGTCAACAGTCTTTCTGTGATGTCTTGGTCTAACTATATGTACAAATTCAATAAAGAGGATATTTTTAAAAAAAAGTCTTTCAGGATCAATCATAGGGTCTCGACGATGAGCGGGAACAAGGCACAACACTGGATCAAGTCAGCCCGGTGTAGGCTGGCTGACACAAGCTTGGCTGGGAGGCCCGATGAGGCCTCTTCTCCTTAGCGTCTCCTTACTGCGGCGTTGGTACGAGATATTGGCAATGGGGCATCTCTTGCCAATTATAGTATTCCCTGGCTTTGATGTAGTTAAGGCCGAGTGTCACAGCACCATGATGGATGGGTGCCTATATGTTACGTTACCTCAGCCTTTCTGGTATGCACAGCTCGTTTGTGGCTACCATCTGGACAAAAGGGAGGTGATCTCTCAGTTCCTACGGAGCGCCTCACTATCAGGGAGGCTGGATGGTTTAACCTTGAGCTGCCTATGTTATGCATTCATCCCTTGCTTCTCACGGGAAAGGACGGGAGGCCCAGGGCAAGGTTTAAAAGTAAAGCAAGCTGGCTTGGACAGCACCTTATTGCCGCCTTGGCTAAAGTCTTGCTCAAGCAAAAGTGATGCCTGAGGCCCTTGAGGTGTGACAAACTCTCACTAACCCTGACCCTTCTCTTCTTCCCAAACTCAATCTGCTACTCTCTTCTTCAATACCCAAACTCCATCTTCAACACCCAGTCTCAATCTGCTCTCAGATTTCAAAACACCTCTTCTTGAGAGGATTTTTTTTCTTTTTCCAAGTTAGGCTCCGCCCCCTTCTCTACCAGCCAATTCTACTTCCCTCATTTCCCTCCAGGCCGCACTTAGCCACGTCCCCTATTGGAAATGAGACCCTAAGATGGATGCCTCCATTACTGTCACGATGCAAGGACTCGGCCAGCCCCTTAATCACACACACAGAGACGGTAATCAGCTAACTATTTATTGAGTAATAAAGAACAGATGAAAAGGTAATTGTCCATTAAAAATATATAAAAGTTCAATCCAAAAATAGGGAGTGCGTAGAATAGTCCAAAAGCAAAGGCTTAGCAATAATAATGTCCAAAGGCAAAGGTCTTGGCAAAGGCTTGGCAAAGTCTCCGCAAAACAAAGCGGATCAAGGAACAGGGCTCCGCAAAACCAAGCGGAACAAGAAACAAAGCAGGATTCAAACACGGTCCAAGAAAACTTCTTGGCAAGGCACGAGCTGGCAACTTGGCTCCGTGATCCTTCGCTCGCTTCACTTCGCTTAGATTAGAAGTGGCCGAGGTACTGAGGATCCGTTCCCACGGATCCTATACTTAAACCCCGGGGCGAGGCCCCCGACGCTCTAGGCTTCGGCGGTAGTCTGTGCTACGGGATCTAGCGCTCTCTGGCGCTCTAGACTGCGGTGCCATTCCCTCCTACTGGACTCGATGCTCCGTCTCCTATCAAAGCCGTCCTTGCCTCCCAGCACCTGGCTCACTATCTTCATGAGAGTCAAACTCCCCTTTCAGCTTCCATGGCCTCATCGCCCATGTTTTCCCAAATTCGCTCCTGAGATCCATCCCCCCGGTTTCTCATAACATTCATCGCTATCAGCACTTTCTGACTCAGCCTGACCTTCCCAGTCCTCATAAGCATCTGGCCATCCCTCATCCCAAGCCAGGCTCTCTGTGGGAGAGGAAGGCCCAGCTAACTCATTAACCCCTTCCTCCATGTCCTCCTCAGTTGCGGCTGGCTCCAATGCAAGTGGGACCCCCGGTGCTGTCCCCTGCCCCCCAGGCACGAAAGAGAACTGGGTTGCTACAATTACGTCCCATCTAAAATGGCTGCCAAGGTTTTGGGCCTAGCTTTTCAGGCTTCTCTAACCTCCCAGGTAAGGAATTCACTACAACCATTGACAAGGAAAGCCGTGCCTGGTGAACCTTCACTAAAAAAAGATCAGCCAGGAGAGAGTACAAGTATTCTGTGCTGAAGGCAGAGCTTCTTTCCTCCATTCTCCCTCTTCCTTCCTTCCTTTCTCCACCTTCACCCTTTCCTTCTCCTTCTCTCCTTCCTTTTCCCTCTCTCTCTCCCTTCTTTCTTCCATTCTCCCTCTTCCTTCCTTCCTTCCTTCCTTCCCTTCACCCTTTCTATCTCTCCTTCCTTTTCCCTCCCTCCCTCTCCTTCCTTCTTTCCTCCATTCTTCCTCCCCCCCTTCCTCTCTCTATTCTTTCCCCCCAAGTCTTCCTATCCTTCTCCTTCCTTTCTTTTCACTTCCCTTTCTCCCCTTCTTTCTTTTCTTCTTTTCCCATCATTATTTTACTTTTTCCTCACCCCTTTCCTTTCTTTTCCCCACCCTTTCCTTCCCCCCTTCCCATTTCCTTCTTTCTTTTCCCCTCCTTGTCTCTCTCCTGCATTTCTTTACTTCGTTTTCCATAGTTCTTTCTTCTTTTCTTCCTTACTCTCCACCTCCCTCCTTTATTTCCTCTGTCTTTCTTTCCGCCTTCCTTCCTTCCGCCTTCTCTTCCTTCCCAGAGTCCTGAGCATGCCTTTTGCAAAGCCAGGTCTGAAGTGTCCCGTCATTCTGCCGGGGGAATCCTTTTCTCATCGTATGTACGTATAGACTCACATTTAGTTGAATTCAGTCTTAAAATATCTATATATATAAAAAGAGAGAGTCTGTTTTTGACGCTTATGCACGGACACACCATAACACCCAGACCCTCAAAACCCACCACACACATTTCAACAGACCAACACCTACAAACGTGGCACAAAAAAACCCCCAAAGCATAACTCCTAAGACCCCTAAAACCGGCCCCCAAAAAACCCCATACAAACCTATGGAGGGATCCGGAACACCAAAAAACTACAACCAAAATGGCGCAAAAACCACTTCCTGTCCCACAAATAACACTCCCCCGGAAGTTGTTCCTCAAAAAAAAAAACCCAGCAGGAAACACATACCTAAAACACTCACAGAAAGTTCGTAGCATTCTCCCTCTCCTCCGCTGCCTCTCTTCCGCTCCCAGCAGAGGAGGGGAAGAGAGAGGGACCGTGCGGGCCACTTTCACAGGAGGAGCTGAGGACGTGCGGCCAACCACAACAACGTTCTCAACGCAGCCCTCCTCCCTCCAAAGGTCACTCTTCGCCCACCCTATGGCTGGGAAGTGACGAAGGGGGAGCGATGGCGGCGGCGCACGGCCGCTCTTCCGGCCCCTTTCGCTCCCTCCGCCACCTCCGTGCTGCTCCCTGAAGAGGAGGACAAAGGGACCCCCGCGATCGCTCTCCCTTCGCCCTTTTCTTCTGGAAGCGGAAGAGAGATCGCGCGGGGGCCCCTTTCGTCCTCCTCTTCAGGGAGGAGCACTGAACCGGCGGAGGAGAGCGCACAGGGGCCGGAAGAACGGCCATGGCGCCGCCGCCATCGCTCCCCCTTTGCCACTACCCTGCCACAGGGTGGGCCAAAGAGCGACCTTCGCAGGGAAGAGGGCTGCGGTGGAAAACGGTGCTTTGGTCGGGACCACGTCCTCCACCTCCTCCTGCGAAGGGGCCCGCACGGTCTCTCTCCCTTCCCCTCCTCTTCTGGGAACGGCAGAGAGGCACCGGAGGAGAGCGAGAAGAAGGCGGCCATCAGGAACCAGAACAGATGGACAACGAAGACACAGGCAAGCTGACAAAAAACAAAACAAAAAAAAAACCCCCACTACTGCACAAAAAAAACACAAACCTACACAAATAAACACATACATAGACACCAATAGTATATATACACACACATACAAATATATACACACACAAAACCAAAAACACATATATACACAAACCCATACATTCACCCACCCACACACACAAACACCCCCAAATATACACAGACACAAATAAAAACACACACACAACAATTAAACACACATACAGCCATACATACACACAACCAAACACATATATACACACACACAACACACACTCACATCATAACATACCCTTACATACTTTCCAACATCTCCTACATAGGGCACAGCAACGTGTGCCGGGTTAAGCTAGTATTATATATATATTATATGGCTCTCACTGAAAGAAATTGCCAAATATTTTGCTTTCATGGCTCTCTGAGTCAAAAAGTTTCCCGACCCCTGCTCTAGCACTTCAGCATTTAACAACTCTGGGTCCGTGAAAAATGTTTTAATAATAAAGAAAAAAAACATATAACATGCTCAGAGTCCTTTGATAGTCTATAAATATTTGGGGGGAGTTGCTGAGGCTTCACAATAAAACTACCTTAATTCTGCAATGTAGATGCAGTTCTAGATGTAATGTGCTTATTCTTTGACTTTGGGAGGAAATGAATTGATTATGAGTAACAAGTTATTCATATCTTGCTCCTGCCAAGCTTGGAGCGTTTGGCTGCTCTTGATACATCTGTCAGCGCCTGAGTATTTATTTTCTTCTGTTTCTGAAGGCTGTGTCATGTTCAAGAGCATTCATTCACCAGGGGATTTTGACGAACCTGGATTTCTTTGAAATGCAATGCAAGAAAATACATGATACCAGATGAATGTTTGAACAAGAGGAGAACATGACAGGAGTTTTGAGTGTCGATGCAAAGAAAACAGGTGTATTAATCCACCGATGCATTAGGAAGAACTCCCTGCTCGCAAGAGCTGCTCAGCGGTAGAATGGAACTACTCTGGAAATTGGGGAAATATCCTTAGGATATTTTCAAAGAGATGATTTAGGGTCTTTTTTTTAAAAGATACTATAACTGGGAGTCTTTTCTTAAATATAGATGATTCCCGAGGTTCTCTTCCAAGATGGTGCACATTTCAAAGATCTTCCTTCTGTTCGGCATAGTCAACAAAATAATTTAAAACAGTGTTTTTCAACCTTTTTTGAGCCGCGGCACATTTTTTACATTTACAAAATCCTGGGGCACACCACCAACCAAAATGACACAAAATGACACTCTAACACAGTAATAAATATAGCTAATATGTTTTTAAATGTATTTTTGCATTCAGTGTGAAACCTGGGCCTATTTCGCCGAACACAACATAGATATCCTGGCAGGAATGGCAGAAAGACACACACGAAGGTCTTGCTCAACAGCAACAGAACTTCCATAACCAAGAGAAACTACAGTTTGGTGGGCATTGACCTTGAGTTTTGGAGTTGTAGTTCACCTATATCCAGAGAGTACTGTGGACTCAAAAACAATGTTGGATCAGGACCAAACTTGGTATGAATACTCAATATGCCCAAATGTGAACACAGATGGAGTTTGGGGAAAATAGACCTTGACATTTGGGAGTTACAGTTTCTGGGATTTATAGTTAACACACAATCAAAGCGCATCCTGAACTCTTGCAACAATGGAATTGAACCAAACTTGGCATATTGAACTCTCATTACCAACAGAAAGTACTGAAAGGTGCCGGGAAAAAAATTGGTTGGCATAGCTACCTAATGTATAATAAGATTAAGCAAGACAGTGGCTTTAATAATCATGTTATAAGATCCACGCTACTTAGAATATGGAATAAGACAAGAAAGTTCCTCTGTAACAAAATTCCGCTTTGGGTATCGCCCTTGGAGGCCCTTCAGGTGAAAAGCCTAGAAAATGGCATCTGGCCTAACTACAAGGATCTGCTAAAAAAATTGGAGGAAATATAATTCTTAAAAATCAAGAAGAACCTCTCTCCCTCAATTTAAACTGGTTCCAATACAACCAACTGGAACAAAGGTTCAAAGTAGATGGAAAGACTGGGTGGGACTGGGCTCCAGCTAGAGGAGAAAAGCTTTGGCTCCAATCGGAAAAGAAAACGGTGAGGGCTCTATATAAACTCCTGCTGGATGGGGAGAGAGAAAGTAAACCGGAACAAGAATATAAGATAAAATGGGAAACCAATCTTGGCCATAAAATTTCCCAAGAGGACTGGGATAAAATTTGGAAAGTAAAACAAAACTATTCCCATGCATATTGTATCAAGGAAAATACATATAAAACTATATATAGATGGTACCTGACCCCAGCCAACTGGAAAAATAAATAAAAGTGGAAACAACCGTTGCTGGAAATGCAACAACGATAAGGGGACCTACTATCACCAAATGTGGACCTGTAAAGTGGTAGGAAGCTATTGGAATATGATCCATAAAGTGGTCTCAGAAATATTGAACTTGAAGGGGGGAAAGAAACCAGAATTATATTTATTAAATATTACAGGGCAGGACGTGAATAAAGATGCCGAAAAACTATTGACATATTTGACAGCGGCGGCGCGAATCACTCTGGCTAGACATTGGAGATCCCCTGAAGTCCCTGATGAGGAGGAATGGCTCAATAAGGTCTATGAGGTCATGGAAATGGACAAACTCACCCAACTCCTTCGAGACAACTCTACAAAAAAGTTTGTACAAGTGTGGCAACCCCTCATCGAATATACAAAAAAGAAAAAGAACTTAGACCTAAAAGGCTGGAAACTCTAAAAATTCACCCAAAAGGGAAAAATGGTAACAAAATAGATTCAGACTTATTGTATGTAACCTGAGATGTGAAGTCAACATCGTCGTTCTATACGTAACCCGTTGTATTTTGTTTTTAAGACTCCCCCAACCCCTATCCCCTTCAATGTTGGTGTCTGTGTTACTTGTTATGTACTTTTATTGTGTGAATAAAGTCTTTAAAAAAAAGTACTGAAAGGGTTTGCTTGGGAATTGACCTTGAGTTTGGAAGTTGTAGTTCACCTACACCCAGAGAGCACTGTGGACTCAAACAATGTTATGATATGTTGTTGTTTGTTTTCTATCCAGAATCGCAATGTTGGAAGGAGGCTCACCACTTTAAGGTCACTAAAACAGTCATGGGAAAACTTTGGCCCTCTGGGTGCTTTGGACTTCAACTCCCACCATTCCTAACAGCCTGAGGCCCTTTCCTGCTTAAGTGGCTGAGGGGGGGGGGAAAGGGCCTGAGGCTGCTAGGAATGGTGGGAGTTGGAGTCCAAAACACCTGGAAGGTCCAAGTTTGCCCATGCCGGCTTTCGACAGAGACCTCTTCCTCCCCCTTCCCCTTCACGCCCTTTCTTCCCCCTCCTGCCAAACACTTACTTTTTCTTCTACACTGCCGCTTCTGCTGCCAGTTTGATCTGAGGGGGCAGCGTGAGCGTGTTCAGGAGGGGAGCGGGGAGGGAGGGAGACGTGACCCGTGCGGGCGCTACTGCGCAGACTCGCCCCAGAGCAAAGCGAGGCAAAGCGAGCAGAGCGAGGCTGGGAAGAAGGGAGCCCGAGTGGAGAAGAAAAAGTGTTCGGCAGGAGGGGGAAGAAAGGGTACTGGAGGGTCCAATTTCCCATGGCACACCTGATGATCGCTCATGGTACACTAGTTTAAAACATGATTTAAAACATGAATAGCCCAGTCTGTTTATTGTGTCTCCTTAAAGTTGCATCTGCACTGTAGAATTAGTGCAGTTTGACATCACTTTGGACTACAATGGCTGCTTGCTATGCGATCATAGGAGTTGTAGTTTGGGGAAATACTGACTGAGAATGTGAAAGACATTGCAAAACTACAACTCCCAGGTTTCAAAAGCATTGAGCCATGTCTGTCCAAGTGGTGTCAAACTGCATTATATTTAGATGTATAGTAGGCATGGTTAGGTCCAGTCGGAATCTTTGTAATTAAGATTAAATTCGGATCAAATTCCTTTCTGAAGCGATTTCGAAGCGATTTGGGAACCCGGAAGTATCCTTGCCCTTTTAAAGCCATTGTCGCCATCTTTGTTCCGACTCAGGAAGTGATTCAGAAAAGACCCAGCGTTTGGAGGCAAGCAGCAGCTTGCATGCTGGGATGCTTGCCTCCAGCCAATGAGGGGAAACCACCTTAGGAGGGGTGGCGTTTTGGCATGGCACCCGGAGATGTGAACAGGAAAGGACTAGGCAGCTTGGGTGGGAAAGGTGCCACGCCATCACTTTGCAAGGGAACAACATACCCAAGGAACCTAGTAAAATGTCGTCCCCCCCTCCCTTGTTTTCCTGAATGGACTGGGATTTGGAGGAGAATAAGAAAGGGGAAAGGACAGGCCTGGATTAAGCAATTTTGGCGCCCTAGGCGACACTTTCAAATTACGCCCCCAAACCTCTACCGCACCCCCCCCCCTCACCTCCTCGCGGCTCCGTGCGCCTCCTCCTCGCCATGCGCCTGGCTTCCTCCTCCTCCTCCTTGTCGGGTGCCCGGCATCGCAGAGGAGGAGGAAGCCAGGCGCATGGTGAGCAGGAGGAAGAAGCTAGGGATGGCTCGCCCCCGGAAGCGAGCCATCCCTTGCTTCTTCCTCCTGCTCGCCATGCGCCTGGCTTCCTCCTCCTCCTCCTTGTCGGGTGCCCGGCATCGCAGAGGAGGAGGAAGCCAGGCGCGGTGAGCAGGAGGAAGAAGAAGCTAGAGATGGCTCACCACCAGAAGCGAGCCATCCCTTGCTTCTTCCTCCTGCTCGCCATGCGCCTGGCTTCCTCCTCCTCCTCCTTGTCGGGTGCCCGGCAGAGGAGGAGGAAGCCAGGCGCATGGTGAGCAGGAGGATGGAGGAAGCCAGGCGCTCGCCATGCGCCTGAGAGGAGGAGGAAGAAGCTAGGGATGGCTCGGGATGGCTCACCACCAGAAGCGAGCCATCCCTTGCTTCTTCCTCCTGCTCGCCATGCGCCTGGCTTCCTCCTCCTCCTCCTTGTCGGGTGCCCGGCATCGCAGAGGAGGAGGAAGCCAGGCTCGCATGGCTTCCTCCTCCTCCTCCTTGTCGGGTGCCGGCATGAGCAGGAGGAAGAAGCTAGGGATGGCTCACCACCAGAAGCGAGCCATCCCTTGCTTCTTCCTCCTGCTCGCCATGCGCCTGGCTTCCTCCTCCTCCTCCTTGTCGGGTGCCCGGCATCGCAGAGGAGGAGGAAGCCAGGCGCATGGTGAGCAGGAGGAAGAAGCTAGGGATGGCTCGCCACCAGAAGCGAGCCATCCCTTGCTTCTTCCTCCTGCTCGCCATGCGCCTGGCTTCCTCCTCCTCCTCCTTGTCGGGTGCCCGGCATCGCAGGAGGAGGAAGCCAGGCGCATGGCGAGCAGGAGGAAGAAGCTAGGATGGCTCACCCCAGAAGCGAGCCATCCCTTGCTTCTTCCTCCTGCTCGCCATGCGCCTGGCTTCCTCCTCCTCGCCGGGCGCCTGGAATCGCGGAGGAGGAAGCCAGGCGCATGGCGAGGAGGAGGAAGAAGCTAGGGATGGCTCACCCCCGGAAGCGAGCCATCCCTTGCTTCTTCCTCCTGCTCGCCATGCGCCTGGCTTCCTCTCCTTGCCATGCACCCAGTGTCGCGGAGGAGGAAGAAGGGATGCCCCACCTCCGGGGTGCGTGGAGCCACGAGGAGGTGCAAGGGGGCGCCAAGGAGGAGTGCAGGAAAGGGGAGGGGCGCGGGGTGGGCGTGGATGGCACGCAGGCGCAGAAGCGCCCAAAGATCAAACTTTTTTTAATTTCAATTTTTTTTAATTTTGGGGGGTTTGGACCTGCCGCCCCCCCCATGACTGCCACCCTAGGCCATGGCCTAGATTGGCCTTATGGATAATCCGGGCATGGGAAAGGAAGATAGATAATGAAAGAGGAGAAGGGAAGGGAAAAAAACAGCAGGAAAAATGTCAGTTTAAACCAGTGTGGATGGATTCCTTTCCTTTCCCTCATGCTTCTGTCTTAAGCGAGAGAAGCGGTTTTAACCAGAGTGGATGGATTTCTTCCCTTTGCTTCCCCCTCCCCTTTCTGGAGTAAAACAACTACTTTCAAAGTAAAGACCACCCAATGAAACAGGAAATAACACTTTCCAACCATTAACGAAGGATTCGGAAATTTTGAAAAGTCTTGAACTTTTTTTCCCTGTGAATATCGGAATTGACTTTAGATCCGAACCACCAGCGCCCCCTACATCCGAAACGAGTTTTGAACCATTTTAAAAAATCAAACAAGCTTAATGTATAGATGAGGCATCTGTCTCCTTCGGAAGAGACATAGCATAATTATTGGGTGCAGGGTTTGCCATCTGCACCGAATGACGCCATAAAAAGGAGTGACACCAAAATCACGTTTTTCAGGTCTGATATGGAAAGAGGTCCATAGGGTTGGAAAGCATGAATGACTGCACTGGAAGACACTCATTTACAATGTAGAATTAATGCAGTTTTACACCAATTTCAGCACTCCGGCGCAAATGCTTTGGAATCCTTTAAAGCCCTTTAAAGCTCTGACTTAAACCCAGTACGGATAGGGGCAAATCCCAAACAGGTTTCCTCCTACCTGTTCCATCTCCATTGGGGCTAACGGTGTCACAATCCGAGCACAGACATTTTGGAGCCATCCTCTTGGCACAAGCCTGCTCATTAGCACTCGGCAATATTTATTTAATGGGACACCTAAAAGTGAGATCATTTATTATACAACCCAGTCTATATTCAAAGGTTCTCATTTCGGGCTGGGCGGAGATGAGAAGCCATTCGGCTATTGTTTATTTAAAGGCTCGCACTGGGTCAATAAAGCCGTTCTATCAAGATGCCAATAAATAAATATAGATATATGTATGGAATCCGGATTAGATCGGTTGAAGGAAGAAAGGGCTCCCTTCCAGACATAAAGTTCTAACAAAACCCAGGCTTGAGAAAGACTTAAGGCAAACAATGAGAAGGAAATTCGTCTTCACAGTTTCTTTGCAAGACATTAGAGAGAGAGAGAGAGAGAGAGAGAGAGAGAGAGGGAGAAAGGAGTGGCGCCATTTATGCCTATTTCAATTTCGAACTCTAAACCCTTCCCCGGAGTCTCGGTGTGCAAACATTGGGGGGGGGGGGAGCCCAATAAAACCAGCTAAGTAGCATCAACACCAAATGCTGAATATCATGATACTACTATCCTTATTGAGGAGGAATAAGAATTTGTAATCTTGGCCCTCTTCTCTTCTTGGCTTTTCTTTACAGACGAAGATTCAGGAAGGACTCATCCCATGCTTTCTAGAAGTGCGTTGATGACTAAAAAGGCCAATCCGAGATAGGCAAGTCCGGTTGCAGAAAGCACAGCTGAAAGTCTCCTTGGGTGATGTTGTTTCCAAGTTGCGTTTCTTTCTGCGTTGTCGTTTCTCTTAGAGACTTGTTCGACGTGACTTCTCAAAAGAGGCCGCAGCATTGTGGATAGTGCATCTCCATGCCTTCCGAAGTGAGGCCAGGGTGGACCATTGTTGGTGATCAATCTGGCCAAGCCTGAGATGTTGTTTCAGGGAGTCCTTGTATCTCTTTTTCGTGGCACCTCTCTTGCGCTGAAGTGTGGCGAGTTCACCGTAGAGTAGTATCTTTGGGAGGCGGTGGTCCTCCATCCTGAGTAGTATCTTTGGGAGGCGGTGGTCCTCCATCCTAGACCCGTGCCCTGCCCTGCCCAGCACAGATGTGTTCTCAATAGCATGGCCTTGATGCTGATGATCCCTGCTTGCTCAAGGACAGTGACATTAGTCACATAGTCAGTCCAGTGTATATTTAGGATTGTGCGACGACAGCGCTGATGAAAGCGTTCGAGGAGTCATAGGTGTTGGCGATAGGTGACCCATGTTTCAGACCCATAGAGGAGAATAGACAGAACGATAGCTCTGTACACACTGATTTTTGTGCTTTACCTCAGGTGTTTGTTACTCCAGGCTCTTTTGTGAAGCCTTCCGAATGCACTATATGCCTTTGCTAATCTGTGATCTATCTCTTTATCATTCTTGGCATCTGAAGACATGCTTCTTCCCAGGTAAGTGAACTGCTGAGTTAAACACAGATTTGCCCATGCTGACGTGGGGATGATGGTGTTCTTCCTGTGGTGCGGGCTGGTAGAGGACTTCCATTTTCTTCAGTCTGACTTCCAGGCCATACAGCTCTGCAGCTGCTGCAAAGCAGGATGTGAGGCACTGCAGGACTGCTTCTGAATGGGTGACAAGGGCAGCATCGTCAGCAAAAAGCAGCTCAGTGACTAGGTAGTTTAGACCAGGCGTGACCACACTTTTTCAGCATGCGAGCTACTTATATTAAAACCAAGTCAGAAAGATCTACCTACTTCCTCAAGGCTGGAGAAAGGAGGGGGCAGGGCAGGCGGCGGGGCTTGGCTGGGGGCGGGCCAGGCCACCAAGCCCCCCCTGGAGCTCCCAGTGGTGACATAGCTAGCACAAGGCTGGCTTGGCACTGCCATCCTCAAGCCTGGAGAAGCTGCTGGTAGAGCGGAGGGGGCAGGGGCGGAGCCAGGCTGCACCAAGCCCCACCCCTCCCTCTGGCTGGAGCTCCCAGCAGCTTCTCCAGGCTTGAGGATGGCAATGCCAAGTCAGTGGTGGCATAGCTAGCAGAAGGCTGGCTTGGCCCTGCCCTCCTCAAACCTGGAGCAGCTGCTGGGAGTGCAGAAGCCGGGGAGGGGGCGGGGCTTGGCACAGCCTGGCTCCACCCCCTCTGAGAAGCGCCCTATCCGGCTGGGATCACCTCCTGCGGTCCCGGGATCGACTGGTCGATCGCGATCGACTTCCTGGGCAGCCCTGGTTTAGACTCTTAGTGCGAGCCCGCAGACGGCTTAAGTTGAACAAGCTACCATCAGTACGATAGCGTATATATATGCCGTCTTCTTCTTCGAGATCTAACGCTGTGATAAATAGATCAATACGAGGGCCTTTCATTAAAGATTTCCCCTGACCCATTTCCGGTGGACTGAGAGCAATGAAACTTGGCACACTTATAAGTCTTTCTCTCCTTGGGACACACATTTCTCCTATCTATTGAAGCAACTGTAAACACCTTGCTTGTAGAAGTCGACAGATTGCTCCAAAAGCCACGTTATGACTTCGGAAATAAGAGTCTCATCATCTGAAAAATGCTTGCCCTTCAAAAATAACTCCATTGTTGGAAAGAGATGGAAGTCCAATGGTGCAAGGTCAGGTGAATAAGGGGAACGCGGTAGAATTTCAAAGCCACAGGAGCATGCTTCCCTTTGGGCAACATGTGAGTTGTGAACTGTCTTGCAGAAGGTGAATATCTTTGGTGAGCATGTCATGTCTTTTGGTTTTGATGACCCTCCACAATTTCCACAGCAGTGAAGCATAGTATGCCCCAGTGATCATGGTGCCCTTTGCTAGAAAATCCATCATCCTACTCCGTGCTGGTCCCAAAAAATGTGAGCATGACCTTGCCTGCTGAGAGTTGGGCACTTGCCTTCTTTGGAGGCAGTGAATCATGATGTTTCCATTGCATCAAGTGGACTTTAGTCCCAGGATCATAGTGATGGACCCAGCTTTCATCCTGTGGGATCGGTCTGTGCCACATCATCAATAGAGTCTGAGAGCATTCAACTTGTTTCTAGTTCTGGAAAGGGGTGAGTAGCTGGGGGAACCCAGTGAGTGGATACCTTATGCATGTGAAGATGGTCTTGCATGATTTTTTCCCAGGACCCCACACTATTCTTGGGCTAGGTGGTGAATGTTTTTGGGTTAGGTAGTGAATGGTTATGCAGCAATTTTCCAAAATAGTGATCTCCACTTGCTGGATGGTGTGTTTGAGGCCTGGTTGATCCACACAATAAATGGTTCAAAACGCGTTTCGGATGTAGGGGGCAGTGGCGCTTCAAATGAATTCTGAAATTTTCTGGGAAAAAATTGAAATAGATTTGGATTCATTCCAAAATTTCAGAATGGCTTCCTTAATGGCGGACCGCCTCCAAACTGGGTTAAACACCCAGTTTGCAGATGGATGTCTCCCCCCGTCAGAACGGATGTCTTCATCCCTGGGTGTTTAAACAGTTTGCAACTTCCCCTTGTCTTCTCTCCTTTGTAATGCAACTTCTCATGGGCAAACATAAGAGAATTATGAAGCTGGCTAAACTACTATCTTTGTTGTAGAGTCACATCAGAATTCAGGTCCGTTCAGAAGCGGAGGGAAGGCATGGGCTTCCAAACCCGGTTTGGAAGCACCTTCGACTCTTCCTCCAGGATAGTGCAGCAGAAGAGGAGGAGAATAAGGAGGATGAAGAGGACAAGGCCCTGATCTACTCTACAAGGGAGATCAAGACCAGCGCTGGCCCCGTGGCACTTGGCGTAGGCTGCAGGATGGCGCGTGTGTGCAGGGATGGCGCGTGTGTGCGCCAACGGACATGAGGAAGCCCTCGAGGCCATTGGTATCAGGTAATACGGGCCCGAAGGAGAAGGCGGGGTAGTGCTCTGCCGTCTGCTTGCCCTGGTTCTCAGGAGGAGGGAAGAAATTTACACAGAAGGCACGAAAATGGTGATTCCTTTGCAAAAATGGCGGCGATGGCTTCGAATTTGGTAATTCATTTCTGGGTTGCTTAAAGCACTTCAGAAACACTTCAAAAGTAATTTAGAATCGAATTTAATACGAATTTGATCGTGATACGAAAAACCTAACCAGGCCTAGTGTGTTCATCAATAGCAGAGTGGGTTTGCCCTGGAATTGGAGCTGTTTGCACTGAAGTCCAACCACATTAGAATTGACTATTTTTGAATACATTATATGATGGGGAATCATCACCATAAACCTCTTTCATCTCATTGAATGTCTCCTTTGGTGTGCAGCCTTTCAAGGAAAGGAATGTGAGAACTGCTCTGTATTCTACTGGATCCATTATCAAACTTCACACCAGCACCTGTACAATCAAGACCGTTATCAGTTCTGAGCTGTAAATTGGCACGCAACCTATAGAGACTTATATCATTGCACATGTGCAGTTTCAGCGCCCTGTGATAAATAGAAGTGAATCAGGGGAAATCTTTAACGAATGCCCCTCATACAGTCAGCTCTCCACATTTGTTGGGGTTTGGGGTGCAGGACTCCTGTGAAAGTGGGAATATCTATCTATCTATCTATCTATCTATCTATCTATCTCCCCAAGATAAAACTTTGAATCTCATACAAGAAAAAAGGTGGGAATTATATTGTTTTGTTGTTGTTGTTGTCATTATTATAGTGTCAATCTGTGTTTTATAGGTTACAGCAGAATCTTTGATGGTGCAAAAGATCATAAGAAATTATGGGTTTACATGAAAATAAACAGGAGTGACGCAACATTCAGTTGGCTCTGATGCATAGCCTATATTTTGAACTAGAGGTCAATTTGAATATAACATATTGAAATACATTGACGAAGGCTTCAGACAAGACAGCATTTTATCACCCTATCTGCTTAATTTATAAGCAGAACGTATGCTATGGAAAGCAGGACGAGACTCACAGGTAGCAGATGGGAAAACTGGGGGAAGGAACACCAACAATTACAAATATGCAGATGATACCACTTTACTTTCAGATAGTAGCACAGGCTTGCAATGGCTGCCATTGAAAATTAGGAAAGAAAGCAGGGTTAGGATTGAATATTAAGACAAAATGATCACAATTGTTTGTGAGATCACAAATAATCTATATGACTTAGAGTGACTTAGAGTGGGTAATGAGAAAAGTGAAATAGTTAAAGGTTTCCTATACATAATGGAGACTGTTGCCAAGAAATCAGAAAAAAGGCTAAGGCTTAGGGTGTTTGATACCACTTAAACTGCCATGGCTCAGCTCCAGATCATGGGAGTTGTAGTTCTACAAGGTTTTGAGACTTCTCTGTTGAAGATACTGATGGCTCATCAAACGACAAATTACAAATCACAGGATTCCATAGCACTGGAGCCATGGCAGATAAAGTGTCATCAAACTGCATTATTTTGCATGGTGCATTCGATGCACTCTTGTAAAAGCAGCCCTGGAGGACCTAAAAAAGGCCTTCAAGAGTAAAAATGTACTGTATACTTTGGTCATAATAATCCATGCCATAGGATTTCTGATTTCTATGTCGTCTAGTTCTCAAAGTTGGCAGCAAATAAAGTTGGTAGTAAGAACATCAATTTATTTGAAATAGGGTGATTGAATAGATACTATGGACTGCTCTAAAGGTCAGTAAATGGGGCCAAAAGAAAATCAATCCCAAATTCTCACTAGAAGCCAAGGTAACTATAGAAAGCTACTGTATATTGGAGATATCATGAGGTTATCTGACTCATTAGATGATTTTATATATATATATATATAATGCTCTGTTCGTAATGAAGCTGAAGTAAACAAAAGAACCACTGAAAAGAATCACACCAAATCTGGCAGCAAAACGTCTCACAACGCAAGGTATGACCAACAAAAATAAATATACAAAAAAGAACTAAGATAACTTACAAACCCTAAATCCTAAAAAAGGAGAAGATGCCACTAAGGCCCTTGCCTTTCCACTCTCAGCCACTTCAGAATGTTAGAATGCTGAGGTGGACCAATCAGAACCCATATGCAAATAACACCACAGTGGCAACCAATCATCATTTCTGACAGCCTCAGGCCCTTGCCTTTCCCCTCTCAGCCACTCCAGAAATAGAAGGGACTCTACCATTGTATTAGGGGAGAACAGACAGGAAGGAGAGAAGAGAAGAGGGAGGGAAAAAAGGGAAGGAATGAAAGAGGGAAAGGGGGACGGAAGGAAGGAAGGAAAGAGAGAAGGAGGGAGGAAGGGAAAGAAAGAAAGAAAGAAAGAAAGCGGGAAGGCAGGCAGGAAGGAAGGATGGAAGGAAGGAAAGAAAGAGGTATCAAAGGAAGGATGAAGAGAAAGTAGAAAGGAAAGAAAAAGGCAAGGAAAGGCAGGAAAGAGGTAAAGAAGGAAGGGAGGAGAAAAGGAAATAAAAAGTGAAAGAAGGAAGGAAACAGGGAGGGAAGAAAGGAGATGAAAAAGTAGAGAAAGGGGGGAGGAAGGAAAGAGAGAGAAAAGGATGAAACCAAAGAGTGAATGAAGGAATAAAAGAAAGAGGTAGAGAAGGAAGAAAGGAGAGAAAGGGGAAGGGGAAGAAAAAGGGGGGAAGGAATAGGTATGTACCTCACTTTCATAATAGTCCAGATATCTACCTCTACTTCGAAAATTCTTACTATAGGTCACAGCAACCTGTGGCAGGGCACAGCTAGTGCTTAGTAAAAAAAAGGAAGACTGCAGTACAGATGGATTGATCAGTGATGCCACTATCCTGACTTTGTAAGGTCTGAGCAGGGCAATAGATGGCCGGGGCTCTTGTGTTCAGTGCTCTCTCCTTGTGTACAGCTGCATTTAGACAAGGGTCCAAGCCATTTGGGTAGTCCGTATGCAGTGCATGAGCAATTGGTACAGAGGAAAACACATTGCAGGCCTTTGCGTGTGGTTTGGCAACCTTCCCTTGGTACATTGGGAGATGTCCCTTCCCTCACCTCTCCCCTTGTGTACATTTCCCCCCGAGTTTGCATGTGTCTTCTTAAGTCTTTGCAAATCAGCATAAACAAACAAGCCTCCACATTTCCCAGATTGGAGATGAAATGCTCCTAATGGATATTTGGCTGGTGTTGTGTATTAAGAAAGCAGCCTTTGCCTAATGCCTTCTCTTTCTTTGGGGGGGGGGGGTAGCAATGCCCCCTTTCCTGTCCCTGTTTCAATCATGGAGGGAACAACTGTCCCAGTTTAGGACTTTGGGGACTTTGGAGGACAAGATAGTCCTTCTTTGCCTTGGTCTTCTTGAGGGGGAACAACCAAGGGCCCCCTGGGTTCAAGTTAATCTGACCTGCAGCAGGGAGTTCCACAGTTCCTGGATGCCCTGTTGGGCCAGCATTGCTGGGAGTGTGGCTACAGCAGCAGCTTCAACAAGCAGCCTTTCTTTACTTTGCTTTCTTCCCCTGACCCTAACATTGTAACAAATCCCCCAATAAAGTATCATTTAATTGTAACCTTCCCCTCTTCATAGTGATACATTGTGTCCTTTACTGTCCCCAACTCTCTCAAAGCATGAACTTTCCCTTTTCCGAGCCGCAGATCGCTGCTTGGTCACCTGGGATGCTCTTACAGTGGAGGGCATGAGCGGGCTCTGAACCACGGATACAGAAACCCATTGGGACCCCATATCCGTGGGTCAACGGATCACCTCCAACCCAACAGCAACCACGTTGTCTGTAGCCTCCAACAATTCTTCCTCTGTACATGAGACAGGGCATAGTGCACAAGCATACAAATGTGGAGTTGTCTGTTCTGCTTCACAGTCACACAAGGTGAGGGATTCTTTTAGGTAGTGCCATTTTTCCAGGTTGTCTTTTGATCTGCCCACTCCGCTTTTGAGTCTGTTGTGTTTTCTGATGACCTTTGGTGACCCCTCTGAAAACCACTTGTGAACCCCCCCCCCCCACAAGGGTCCCAATCCCCAGGTTAAAAAAGACTGGTCTAGACTAGGAGTGGGCAATTATCTTTTCCAAGGGGACACACAAGAGCCAAAAAATATTATGGAGGGCCGAACCTAAAGGCTGAACTACATTTATTTATTTATTTACTATATATAACACATCATTAATATTAACATATTAATATATCAAGAAATATTCATATATTATTAGTATTAATATAATAATTATTATATTATAGTATATATATAGACATTATAATATATTGAAATTATGATATAACATTATTATATTATATCATTTATTATATCATATTATTATAAAATAATAATAAAACCACTAAAATAAATTAAATCAAGAAGACAAGGTGCGAACCAAGATAAAGGCTGACATCCTCAAGAGAGGAAGGATCCCAATATGGATTGGCCCAATGGACCCAGCCCAGAGGATGGCAAAGCGGACCCAGCCGCCACCGCAGCAGAACAGAGCAGAGCAGAGTAGCAGGCGATCGGAGGCTGCAGGCCACCGCCCGCTCTCGCCCCCAGCCGTTCCCCAGCAGATCGTCCTGCTATGGAGTGCCTGCCATCCCTGGAGGTGATCCGGGCCAGAAGATCTAGTTGCAGGATTTCTCTGCCCTTCGGCCCTCCAAATATGTTGGACTACAATTCCCATGCTGGTTAAGTGTTGCAGCCAAGCACAGTTGAAACACACCACTATGTTGGAAGGTGCCCAGAGGTGGCCCGAGGTAATTTCAACTGGTAGGCAAAAATTATTTTGCCCCCCCCCCCCAAAAAACCCAAACCTGGAGCAGGCATGGAGGTGGAATTACCAGCCAGCGCGGAGGTGGAGTTTCCAGCCAGCGTGGAGGTGGAGTTTCCAGCTGGCGGCAGTGCGCCCCTGGGGATCTGGTGCTCACGGCAGGCGCCTACTCCCCCGAGTGCGTTAATCCGCCCCTGAAGGTGCCCCAACTTACGTATTTTGCTAGAGCCTCTTTGCAAGCAAAGTCTGCAAAAGCACCTTTTTTTTGAATGGCAGTTTACTGCCAATGAACTGTTAAGATACACTTGTGCATGATATCTAATATGGCCCTAAAGGCAACAAGCCAATCTTTGGGTGGTTAGATTCCAGGGCAGCTGTGCCAAAAGTCCCTCCAGAGTATATCTTTGAGCCACTCCAAAATGTCATTTTACAGTGTGAGCTGTCTTTATCTTTTGTAAAGTTTTGACACCTAATCTTGTTTGTTTGCTTTTTCTCTCCCAGAAAGCTTTATTTCTGGAGATTGACTCCTGGCTTACTCCCACTTTTTTTTTGTTGAAAGACTTCAACCGCTCAGTTATCTGCTCATCCGTGGTGATTTGGTCGGGCTGATAGTAAAAGAAGGCAGAAAAATATGACTCTGAATTTCTGGCAAGGCAAACGCAGGATTCAGCTTTGCTTTCAGCAAGTTGGCTCCCGGCTTTTCCCACCCACCATCACATGCATACTCCAATTCAGCAGATAGGGGAAAAGGTAAATAATATGGCCTCCATGAGCCAGAGGTAGGAATTTGGATGATCCCATATGCAGTCAGGATGGAGCAAGGGGGTGTATGCTGGCTGATATCTATCAGACCATGCACTGAATGCTAGCATAAATGAAGACCAATCTCTGTTCAAATATATCCACACGAACGTGAAATGTACTTTGCATATAGATGTCCACCAAGGTTCCCTAGCTAATCTGGGTTTCTCTTTGAAATCCTAGCCAATCAGGATTTTTCCTTCACATCACAGCCAGTCAGCCTATCAATCTTAGTCCAGGTGTATCTGCTCTATAGAATGAATGCCATTTGACCCGACTTTAATATTTATTTATTTATTTACAGTATTTATATTCCACCCTTTTCACCCTGCAGGGGACTCAGGGTGGGTTACAATGTACATATACATGGCAAACATTCAATGCCATAGACCAGTGTTTCCCAACCAGTGTGCCGTGGGAAATGGGAACCTCCAATACCCTTTCTTCCCCCTCCTGACGAACACTTTTTCTTCCCCACTCGGCTCCCTTCTTCCCAGCCTCGCTCTGCTCACTTTGCTCTGGGGCGAGTCTGCGCAGTAGCACCCGCATTGGTCACATCTTCCTCCCCCCTCCCCTCCAGAACATGCTCACGCTGCCCCCTCGGATCAAAATGGCGGCAGAAACGGCAGTGTAGAAGAAAAAGTAAGTGTTCGTCAGGAGGGGGAGAAAGGGCGCGACGGGGAAGGGCGAGGAAGAGGCCTCTGTCGAAAGCTGGCATGGGCAAACATGGACCTTCCAGGTGTTTTGGACTCCAACTCCCACCATTCCTAGCAGCCTCAGGCCCTCCCCCCCCCCCCAGCCACTTAAACAGGAAAGGGCCTCAGGCTGTTAGGAATGGTGGGAGTTGAAGTCCAAAGCACCCAGAGGGCTGAAGTTTTCCCATGCCTGTTTTAGGGACCTTAAAGTGGTGAGCCTCCTTCCAACACTGTGATTCTGGATAGAAAACAAACAACAACATAACATAACATTGTTTCTGCATGCCTGCATCAACACAAACACAACTGTAACTCCCAAATGTCAAGGTCTATTTTCCCCAAACTCCATCTGTGTTCACATTTGGGCATATTGAGTATTCATGCCAAGTTTGGTCCTGATCCAACATTGTTTGAGTCCACAGTGCTCTCTGGATATAGGTGAACTACAACTCCAAAACCCAAGGTCCAGAGGGCATTGAATCAAGCCAACATTGGATCTGGACTAAACTTGGCACATAGAGCCAATGTGCCCAACTGTGCATAGAGGCAGAAATTGGGGAATAATTGCCCATTTTCATATGGGAGTTGTTGTTTACCTGGTTCCAGAGCATCCCAGAAGGCAGCTGACGGGCTCGACACACTCCACTCCCATCCACAAGTGTGATGAGACTTCAATGCACAGGCGTGAAGGCCTGCCAAGTGCATGGACAGGGGCTTCTTTGGTGCCTGGGCTGTCGGCGCACTCCCCTTCCTCTCCTGGCACCGAAGCCTGAAACCGGGGGCGCCGAAAAGGAAAGAGAGTGCGCCGAGGGACCAGGTGCAGACAAGGACCTCAACATGCCACATACCAGTAAGGCCTTCTTGCGGACCACCCCTGAAAATGGGGGGAGGGCTGAAGCCAATCAAGGCCTCCCCCCAACTACATGCCTGTGCCTTGCCAAACTCTCAGAATTCCATAACATTAAGCCATGGCAGTTAAAGTGGGGTAAAACTGCATTAATTATACTGTGTAGATCAACTTTTCTCAACCTGGGGGTCAGGACCCCTGGGAGAATAGTGAGGGGGTGTCAGAGGTATTGCCAAACACCAACAGAAAACACAGTATTTTCTGCTGGTCATGGGGGTTCTGTGTAGGAAGTTTGGCCCAATTCTATCATTGGTGGGGTCCAGAATGCTCTTTGATTTAGTTCAACTATGAATCCCAGCAACTACAACTCCCAAATGTCAAGATCTATTTTCCCCACAGTTCACATTTGGACATATTGAGTAACCGTGCCAAGTTTGGTCCAAACCCATCATTCTATGTGTCCACAGTGCTCTTTGGATGTAAGTGAACTAGAACTCAAAAAATTGGAAATGTCATGAACAGGAGGGGACCTTTTTTCACATGTGGTGAACTTGCAAGAGTGCCAATAAGTTCTGGACAAGGATACATGGAGAATCTCAGAAAATGCTGAACAGGAAATTTAAGAAGAAGCCAGAATATTATTTACTGGGAATTACGGACTCAGACCTCATATTTACCTATATGGTAACCGCAGCAAGAATTTCTTTTGCAAAATTATGGAAACAAGAAAAAGTCCCGGATATAGAGGACTGGATTAACAAGCTTAAGGAAATAAAAGATATGGATAAATTAACTTTTTTGTTAAAGAAAAATGAAGGAAGACTAATAAAAAGTACAAATTGGGACCTCTTGATAGAATACGAAAAAAGTATCAATAGAAAAGACTAATGAAATATATAAGGGATAAAGAGAAAGAAGAGAAACAAATTAAGAGAAGAAGCAAGTTTGGAATGACAATCATAACACTTTTTTAAATAATGATTTTTTCTCTCTCTTTTTAAAAAATTATTTTCCCTACTTTTCTATACATATATTGTTCCCCCTCTTTCTCTTATTGTTTACCTGGTTTTAGAGCAGGTTTCCCTTCCCCTTATTTCCAGGAAAAACCCTATATAGTTCCCAGGCCCGGATTAACCCCTTTTGGCGCCCTAGGCCACACTTTGGATTTACGCCCCCAAACCAACTTCTACCGCACCCCCACCTCCTCCTCCTTGCGGCGCCACGCGCCCTCCTTCCTTGAGTCAAACGGTTTTGTTTCAACTTTTTTTGATCCATGTTAACTGCGCCCCCCTTGGCTTGCGCCCCTAGGTCATGGCCTAGGGTGGCCTTATGGGTAATCTGGGCCTGACGGTTCCGGCTCAGTTTACCTGTCCGAACGTATTCTCCCCTATAAACCATCAAGAGTACTAAGATCGTCTGGAGAGGCCCTGTTCTCGGTCCCACCACCTTCGCAGGTGCGTCTGGTGGGGACGAGGGACAGGGCCTTTTCTGCGGTGGCCCCCCGGCTGTGGAATTCCCTCCCAAATGAAGTTAGATCTGCCCCCTCCCTCCTGACTTTTAGGAAGCGGGTGAAAACGTGGCTGTGCAATGAGGCCTTCGCAGAATGAAGGAGGAGATCGCGAAGCGACTAAATTCGCCAACCACTTGATACGGACCAAATATATGGGTTAAGTTGGACTTGATTTTACTTTGGTGAAAGGCTTTTAAAATGTATTTATTGTATTGTATTTTATTGTAAATTTTATTGTAAATTTATGATGTTTTAAGATTTTAGATTTTAAATGTTAGCATTGAATACTTGCTGTTTGCCGGTCTGAGTCCCTCTTCGGAGGTGAGAAGGCCGGGGTATAAAAGTTATAAACAAACAAAATAAATACATTTCCCTTTCCCTTATTTCTATACATATATTGTTTCCCCTCTTTCCCTTTAACATATTATTCACTTTATATATGTTAAAATTTTAAAAAAATGGAAAAAAATAAATTAAAAGTCAATGCCCACCAAAACCTTCGAGTATTTTCTGTTAGTCATGGAAGTTCTGTGTGCCAAGTTTGGTTCAATTACATCATTTGTGGAGTTCAGAATGCTCTTTGATTGTAGGTGAACTAGAAATCCCAGCGACTACAACTCAAAAATGACAAAATCAACCCTCCACCTCAACCCAACCAATATTCGATTTTGGCCGAATCGTGTATTTGTGCCAAATTTGGTCCAGTGAATGAAAATCTTGCATATCAGATATTTACATTACGATTCATAACAATAGCAGTTATGAAGTAGCAACGAAAATGATGTTATGGTCGGGGGTCACCACAACAGGAGGAACTACAGTATATTAAGGGATTAGGAAGGTTGAGAACTACTGGTGTAGATGCACTCTGGACTAGGAGTAAAGGGTGCATTGACAATGTAGAAATAATGCAATCTGACACACCTTGAACCGCCATAACTCAATGTGTCAGAATCCTGGGATTTGTAGTTTGCAGAGAAGGCTAAAGTCCTTGCAGAACCACAACTCCCAGGATGCCATAGCATTAAACTATGGCAGTTAAAGTGGTGTTAAGCCACATTACTACTACAGTGTAAATGCACCTTGGAGGTGTCTTTTTAAGCCACTGTGGGAACCAGGATACTGAGTGAGAGGGATGTTGAATTTTCTTCTCTCCGACTGAGGAATGTGGCCAGCTCAAATATACAGGGTAATCTTCAGAGTGCAAACTGTTTGCCTGGGACACCTGGCTTTCGAAACCTCCATTAGACAGTTCTAACCGGGGACCCACCCTAAAACCTTGGGAACTGGCTGAACTGTGTCATAAATAAACAACAGGCAACCCAGGGATGTGCAAACCAGTGAAGTTCAGGCTCTTCAAGGTTCTCCCATTTCCATCTTGAAACTCATTCCAACTGGGGTTGTTTTGCATTTACTCCAGATGCACCTACACCACCGCTTTCCAAACTGTGTGTCGCGACACGTTAGTGTGTCGGCTGCAGTGTGTAGGCGTGTTGCACGGATGTAACAAGAAGCCTCTGAGTCTACATGAAATAAACAATAACTCGTATATTTAAATATATATAACTAAAAGGTTTTCATGAAATATGTAATGTCCCCATACATTCCATTATTATAATTTATGTACCATATATTCTGGAATACAAGGTGACTAGGGGTGTAAGATGACCCCCCAACTTTTAAAGATAAAATACAGAGTTACGGATATACTCGGCGTTTAAGACTACCCCCCCTCTTCCAAGACTATGCCCCCCGTCGCTCTGCATTTAAGGACCTTCTCGCCCTTGCCGCTTACCTCCTCCGAAGGCCACTGGGCTTGATGGCGTGCCTAGGCTCCCAAGTCAAACATCTCTGACTCCTACTGGATGATAATGCTGTCACCCAGCACTGTTAGCACCGCTCAAGGAAGCGTCTCCGGATGACACCTGTGCCTTGGATGTGCTCCCAGAGTCATGCTGGGAGCAGTAGTCCCCTGACTCCTACTGCTGCCAGCATGCCTCTGGGAGCACATCCAAGGCATGTTGTTGCCCAGCGCTGCTAAGAGTCAGCGGAGGGACCAAGGGAAGCGTCTCCGGATGACTCTAAGCAGCGCTGGGTGATGGCGTGCCTTGGATGTGCTCTCAGAGGCATGGTGGGAGCAGTAGTTCCCTGACTCCTACTACTCCCAGCATGCCTCTGGGAGCACATCCAAGGCACGCCGTCGTCCAGCGCTGCTAGGAGTCGGTGTCCGGAAGCTCAAGGAAGCGTCTCCGGATGACACCTAGCAGCGCCGGGTGATGGCGTGCCTTGGATGTGCTCCCAGAGGAATGCTGGGAGCAGTAGTTCCCTGACTCCTACTACTCCCAACATGCCTCTGGGAGCACATCCAAGTCATGCTGTTGCCCAGCGCTGCTAGGAGTCGGTGTCCGGAAGCTCAAGGAAGCGTCTCCGGATGACTCCTAGCAGCGCTGGGTGATGGCGTGCCTTGGATGTGCTCCCAGAGGCATGCTGGGAGCAGTTGTTCCCTGACTCCTACTGCTCCCAGCATGCCTCTGGGAGCACATCCAAGTCATGCTGTTGCCCAGCGCTGCAAGGAGTCGGCGTCCGGAGGCCCAAGGATGCGTCTCCGGATGACTCCTAGCAGCACTGAGTGACAGCGTGCCTTGGATGTACCCCCAGAGGCATGCTGGGAGCAGTAGTCCCCTGACACTGGGAGCACATCTAAGGCACCCCACCGTCCAGCGCTGCTATAAATCAGTGTCCGGAGGCACTTCCTAGACAAGCCTTCGGAGGAGGTAGGTGGCGAGGGTGGAGGAGGTACTTGAATGGAGAGCGGCGGGGGTCGCAGAGAAAGCCCAGTGGGCCATCACCCCCAGCCAGTCTTTGTGGCAATGCGGGCTGCCAGTCCTCCTTGCCATGCCCTCCCTCCTTCCACCCTCCTCCTCCTCCCTCCCTCCTCAAGCCATGCCACTAAGGGTGATTTTATTTATTTCTTTAACTTATTTTAATTTATACCCGGCATACTAGACAACCCCCAACTTTCCATACGTTTTTCCAAGCATAAAAAGTCATCTAGTATGCCGGAATATACGGTATGTTTGTATCTCTTATAAGGGGTTCGTTCAATCTCCTATTTGCTCGGAAAACTGAATTACCGTGTCACGAAATGATACATTTCTACAAAATGTGTCACCAATATGAAATGTTTGGAAACTTTGTTCTACACTGTAGATTTCATGTAGTCTGACACCACCATAACTGCTATGGCTCAATGCTATGGAATCATGGGAACTGTGGTTGTGCACGTCTCCAGTCTTCTCTGAGACTCTTGACATATGGGACTCCATCCACACCCCAAAAATGGATTATCTGGGCAGGTTTGTATCTGAAATCATAGAATATTGAAATGTTTGGAAACTCTGATCTACACTGTAGATCTAATGCAGTTTGACACCACCGTAACTGCTATGTAACATTTGTCGATCTCACCAAAGCCTTCGACACTGTGAGCAGAAAAGGTCTGTGGCAGATCCTGGAACGTCTAGGATGTCCCCCCAAATTCCTCAAAATGATTATCCTGTTACATGAGGGCCAGCGCGGTCAAGTCAGATATGGTGATGCTCTCTCGGAGCCCTTTCTAATAACTAATGGAGTGAGACAAGGTTGTGTTCTTGCACCAACCCAGTTTACAATCTTCTTCAGCATGATGCTCCAAAGGGCTACGGCATATAGTGCATATAGTGCATTTGGAAGGCTTCACAAAAGAGTCTGGAGCAACAAGAACCTGAGGCAAAGCACCAAAATCAGTGTGTACAGAGCTATCATACTGTCTATCCTCCTATATGGGTCTGAAACATGGGTCACCTATCGCCAACACCTACGACTCCTCGAACGCTTTCATCAGCGCCGTCTTCACACAATCCTAAATATACGCTGGACTGACTGTGTGACGAACGTTGCTGTCCTTGAGCAAACAGGGATCACCAGCATTGAGGCCATGCTATTGAGAACACAGCTGCGCTGGGCAGGACCCATCTCTAGGATGGAGGACCACTGCCTCCCAAAGATACTACTCTATGGTGAACTCGCCACTGGTCAGCGCAAGAGAGGCGCCCCCAAAAAGAGATATAAGGACTCTCTGAAACAACATCTCAGGCTCGGCCAGATTGATCACCAACAATGGTCCACCCTTGGCCTCACATTGGGAGGCATGGAGACACACTATCCACAATGCTGAGGCCTCTTTCGAGAAGACACGCTGAACAGGTCTCGAAGAGAAACGACAATGCAGAAAGAGCCGCAACTTGGAAACAACATCACCCAAGGAGACTTTCTGCTGTGCTTTCTGCAACTGAACTTGCCTATCTCAGATTGGCCTTTTTAGTCATCAACGTGCTGGTAAAAAGCGTAGAATGAGTCCTTCCTGAATTTTCGTTCGCGAAGTAATGCCGAGAGAGAACTGCTAGGGCTCAATGCTATGGATTCATAGGAACTGTGACTGTAAGACGTCTCCAGCCTTCTCTGAGACCCTTGAAATGTGAGACTCCATCCACATCCCAAAAATGGATTCTCTGGGCAGGTTTGTATTTGAAATCATAGAATCTTAGAGCTGGAAAAGACTATAAGGGCCATCCAGTCCAACCCTACGCTGCCATGCAAGAAGACACAACTCAAGCCCTCCCGACAGATAGCCATCCAGCCTCTGCTCTTCTTTTTACTTTCATGTCAGGAGCAACTTGAGAAACTGCAAGTCTAGAAGACTCCCTTCGTTCTCCCTACGTGACATAGACCCAGAGTGACCAAGTTGTGCAAATAGCAAAGTGTTTGCAAATTGTTATGTGTGTAGTTATTTTGGGGGGAGGTGGATGGAAAGAGTGTCAACATGCCAGAAGCAAGTCTTGCGAAAGGCAGGGGAGCTGCTAATATGACATTGGGAGAGTCCGCATTCCCCGCCCACAGGAGTGTGGAGTTAACCTCCCTTGATAACAGGTTAATCTCTCTTATCAAGGCGCTCCTGTGTGGGTGGATTCTTATCACATTGCCCAGTGATGAGAGGCAATGAAGGGAACTGGGACGCTGGGAGAAACCAACATGATGGGCCTTTTTTCTCCTGGAGCAAATGTGCCTCCAATGGTGCATCTACATTGTCCAGTTAATCCAGTTTGACACCACTTCTACTGCCAAGGCTCAATGCTATGGAATTCTAGAGTCGTTAGCCTTCACTGCCAAAGAGTGCTGGTGCCTCATTAAGTCACAACTCCCACAATTCTATAGCCTTGTGCTGTCAAACTGGATTAGTTCAACAGTGTAGGTGCACCCCAGGTTGCTGGTTGACTTATGACAACCTTATGACTTCCTTGTTCCACAAGAAACACTCATGGTCAGTTCCTCCTTCCAAAATATAGCCAACCGCACTTGGTAATCATTGGTGTTAGGATGATTTATGCCATCATATCTTTCCCATTTCTACATATGGCTGTGAAAACGAGACATTGACATTGATGTTAACTGATAGGAAGAAAATAAACTCATTTGAGTAGCAATGCTGGATCTAGGAGTCTTAATGCAATGTTTCCCAACCAGTGTGCTGTGGCACACTAGTGTGCCGTGAGCGATCATCATGTGTGCCGTGGGAAATTGGCACTCTCCTCCCTCCTAGCAGCCCCCTCACAAATTGAGCCTCTCCGCTTGGAAATGGTTTTTTTTTTTGTACTATTTTACTGGATTTTTCAAGAGTTGCCTCCCCCAAGGAACTGTTTATAACAGTTTCATGACATCCATAGTTAACTGGAAGCAAGTTTCACTCAGGGTGAAATTTCACAAAGGTCTGGAGAACAAGCTCTATGAGGAGCGGCTTGAAGAGCTGGGCATGTTTAGCCTAAAGAAGAGAAGGCTGAGAGAAGACATGATAGACATGTATAAATATGTGAGAGGAAGTCATATATATGTTGTGTTCATCGAAACAGGCCCAGGTTTCACACTGAGTGTATAAATACATTTAAAAACATATTAACTATATGTATTACTGTGTTAGAGTGTAATTTTGGTTGGTGGTGTGCCTCAGGATTTTGTAAATGTAAAAAATGTGCCGCGGCTCAAAAAAGGTTGAAAAACACTGGCTTAGTGGACGACAAGCCGAACTTGTCAACAGTGTGTTCTGGCATCTGAAAAAGCCAAAGTGGTTATAGACTGCATCAATATAAAGACCTGGATGATGGAATAGAGACCATGCGTATCAAATTTGCAAATGACACCAAATTAAGAAAGGTAGCAAATACCTCAGAGGACAAGATCTGGATTTGAAATGACCTCAACAGATTGGAAAACTGGGCCCAAACTAAAAAAGAAAGAATATAAGCTCCATTTTCCTAGTTTGCAACAGACCTCTCAACCTCCGAGGATGCCTGACATAGATATAAGATTATATACATATAATATTGATAATATTATAATGTAATACAATATTATAATTATATATTTTACATTACAGGCAATATTACTAATAATATTACAGTACAACCTTATAGTACAATGTAATATATAATATTAATATTGTGCTATGGAAATAATATAATATATTGTATTTACATTTTACTTGTAAGCCGCTCTGAGTCCCCTTCGGGGCAAGAAGGGCTTTATTTAATTTTTAATTTTAATTTTAATTTTTTTTAATTTTTAATTTAATTTTTTATTTTATTGTAATTTGTTGTTTGTTTGAGCTTGGCCTCATGTGAGCTGCCTCAAGTCCCCATCAGGGAGAGGGAGCAGATTACAAATAATAATAATAATAATAATAATACACTTTATTTATATTCTGCTCTTCTCACCCCGAAGGGGACTCAGAACGGATTACAGGTACACAGTATGTGTAGCAGACAATCCCTGCCATTTCCACATACACACATATAGACGAACAAATAAAGATTATTATTATTATTATTATTAATATAAATATCATAAATAAATAAATAAATAGATGCAGGCAGAATGTCAGAAGAGAATGCTTCTGGAACATGGCCAGACAGTCTGAAAAACTTACAGCAACCTAACAAAAAGAATATCAACAAGGACAAAAAATGAAATATACAGGTATAGGATGGGCGACATCTGACTTGATAAACATGTATGTTACAGGGGACTAGGAAGTTTTAGTAGACCATAATCTGAACATGAGCCAGCAGTATAATGCAACAGCTAAAAAAGCCCATGCAATTCTAGGCTGCATCAATAGGAAGATAGTGTCTGTCTAGACCAGTGTTTTTCAACCTTTTTTGTGCCGCGGCACATTTTTTACATTTACAAAATCCTGGGGCACACCACCAACCAAAATGACACAAAATGACACCCTAACACAGTAATACATATAGTGAATATGTTTTTTAATGTATTTATACACTCAGTGTGAAACCTGGACCTGTTTCGATGAACACAACATAGATATCTTGGCAGGAATGGCAGAAAGACACACACAAAGGTCTTGCTCAACAGCTGGGAGTTATAGTTCACCCGCAATCAAAGAGTATTCGGAACTCCATCAATGATGGAATGGAATCAAACTTCCCACACAGAACTACCTTAACCAAGAGAAAACACGATAAGAGTTTGGTGGGCATTGACTTTGAGTTTTGGAGTTGTAGTTCACCTCTATCCAGAGAGCACTGTGGAGGGGAGGGAGGAAGATGTGGGGCGACTCTGCGCACTAGCGCCCACACGTCTTCCTCCCTCCCCCCTTCCGCAGAAGAGCCAGCATGAGCAAAGCGAGGCAAAGCGAGCAGAGCGAGGCTGGGAAGAAGGAGCCCGAGTGAGAAGAAAAGTGTTTGGCAGGAGGGGAAGAAAGGGTAATGGAGGTTCCAATTTCCCACGGCACACCTGATGATCGCTCACGGCACACTAGTGTGCCACAGCACACTGGTTGGGAAGCACTGGTCTAGACCAGTGGTTCCCAACCGTTTTTTGACCAGGCACCACTTCACCAAGGAGCACTTTGGCCAGAAATTACTCTCCAACATTAGTACCAAAAGAATTATGAATCAATCAACGGTAGATTCAACTCCTACGACTCCTCGAACGCTTTCATCAGCGCTGACTTCGCACAATCCTAAATATACACTGGACTGACTATGTGACGAATGTTGCTGTCCTTGAGCAAGCAGGGATCACCAGCGTTGAGGCCATGCTATTGAGAACACCGCTGCGCTGGGTAGGGCACTCTAGGATGGAGGACCACCGCCTCCCAAAGATACTACTCTATGGTGAACTTGCCACGGTCGGCGCAAGAGAGGTGCCCCAAAAAGAGATATAAGGACTCCTGAAAGAACATCTCAGGCTCGGCCAGATTGATCACCAACAATGGTTCACCCTGGCCTCACATCGGGAGGCATGGAGACGCACTATCCACAATGCTGCGGCCTCTTTCGAGAAGACACGCTGAACGAGTCTCGAAGAGAAACGGCAACTCAGAAAGAACCGCAACTTGGAAACAACATCACCCAAGGAGACTTTCTGCTGTGCTTTCTGCAACTGGACTTGCCTATCTCGGATTGGCCTTTTTAGTCATCAACATGCTTGTAGAAAGCGTGGGATGAGTCCTTCCTGAATCTTCGTTCGCGAAGAAAAGCCAAAGAAGAAGATTCAGTTTGGTTATTTGGGGTGCTGATTCAGAAAATTGCATTGGATAGACCACATCAGCTCTAGTTTGTGATACAGAACATATGCCATCCAGTAGTCGCCATCTGCTTGCCCACAGAAAACCATATTTAATAAGCCTTGACACTATACGAAGGTTTTGTGAGACCAATCACTCTCATTGCAAAGGTGGAGTAACAGTGAGGACGTGGACCATATTCAAGAATGCCTATGAGGAATGCCTTAAGGAGCTGTGTAGTATGTTGAGCTTGGAGAAGAGAAGGTTGAGAGTAGACATGTAAATCTAGTCGTGACCAACTCTAGGGGTTGGCGCTCATCTCCATTTCTAAGCCGAAGAGCCAGCGTTGTCTGTAGACACCGCCAAGGTCATATGGCTAGCATGACTGCATGGAGCGCTCTTACTTTCCTGCAGAAGCCGTACTTATCGATCTACTCACATTTGCATGTTTTTGAACTGCTAAGTTGGCAAAGCTGGGCCTTACAGAGAGAGCTCACCCTGCCTCCCGGATCCGAACTGCCGAACTCTAGGTCAGCAGGTTCAGCAGCTCAGTGGTTTAACCTGCTGCACCACCAGGGGAGCCATGTTTAAACATGAGAGCGTGTTTAAATATGTGAAAGAATTTCTCATTGAAGATGGATCTGTTTTCTCCTGCTCCAGAGATCAGGACACAATGGTTCAATGGATTCAAATTACAGGAAAAGATACGAGGACAGGTCAATAAGTCTGTGACTTTTTGAATGAAACACAGGTTTTTGGATAAAAAAATCATTTTATTTTTCAACGTAGTCTCCTTTGAGCTCTATACACTTTGTCCAACGTTTCTCCAATTTTTTAATCCCTTCCAAAAAATAAGATTTGTCGAGGTCATCAAAATATGTATTTCTTTGTGAGATAATTTCATTGTTGGAGTCAAATCTCTTTCCGCCGAGCTATTTCTTCAGGTTTGGAAACAAGAAGTAGTCACTCGGGGCTAAATCCGGAGACTAGGGCGGATGAGGGAGCAATTAGTGTCCCAATTCATGGATTGTTGCCATGGTTACTGCACATGTGTACACCCTCGCATTGTCCTGGTGCAAAAGAACATTTTTCTTGGCCAAATGCAGTCGTTCCCCCCAAAAAAATCATTAAATCGACCCAATAAGTTGGCATAATATTCACCATTGATTGTTTTACCCTTTTGAAGGTAGTCAATGTGGATTATACCACGTGCATCCCAAAAAACGGTTGCCATGACATTATTGGCTGACAAACCCACCTTGGCCTTCTTTGGCGCCGATTCACCCCAAGAAACCCACTGTTTTGACTGTTGTTCGGTCTCTGGTGTGTTGTGGTGGATCCACGTTTCGCCAAACACTCCTGTGAAATTGTCACACGATTGCGTTTGTGGTCGATTGTGAACAAACGCGGCACCCATCTTGCGGAAAGCTTTCTCATACCCAAGTGATCATTTAAAATTGAAACCACTGAGCCATTGGAGATGCCTATGGCTTTCACAATCTCTCGCACTTTCAATCTTCGATCGGCCAACACCATATCGTGAATTTTTTCAATTGTTTCGGGTGTAGAGACCTCAACACCAGAACGTTTGGCATCTTCCGTGCTTGTACGGCCACAACAAAATCCAGTAAACCACTTTTTTACCATTGAAATTGATGGTGCAGAGTCCCCATAGTATTTATCAAGCTTAGCCTTGGTTTGAGTGATGGTTTTTTTCCGCGAAAAATAATGCTTAGTGAGCACACAAAATTCACTTTTTCCCATTTTCTCCTCAAATCAGGCGGTAGTTTGCTATCAATGGCTGTCAAACCCAAACAAAATGACGCAGCTTGTTCAAATTTTGACAGGAGTCAACTGACAGATGCCTCTTGACAGTAGCAGTGTCGCCCTTTCAGTTAAGAGGCAGGAAATTCAAAAAGTCACGAACTTATTGACCTGCCTCATACCGTATCCAAACATTAGAAAGAACTACATCTAGAAGTTACTATAATGCCAATGGGTACATGGGTTCACTCAAAATAATCTTCATAGCTGCCCTATCAACTAGCTAGACAATAGATGCCACCATGCTGACTGGGGATGTTAGGAACTTTCGTCCAATCAGAGCTTCGAAATAGATCAGATCTTTCTAATTCTCAAACCTCAAAGCTATCAAAGCATTTTCTTTTTTTCTGCAAGTTGACTAAGGGTGTTGCAGTGATTTGACCACTGGACTGTGGCCAGACCTGGATTAAGACCTTTTTGCACCCTAGGCCACACTTTGGAATTATGCCCCCTTTTGCGCACCGCCGCTTGGGCCCCGCCCCCGGACGGAGTGATGTCGCTCGGGACCCGCCCCTGGAGGGAGTGACGTCACTCGGGCCCCGCCCCTGGAGGGAGTGACGTCGCTCGGGCCCCGCCCCCGGAGGGAGTGACATCGCTCGGGCTGCACTCCTCCTCCCTCTCTTCTTCTGAGGCCATGGCGAGTTGTCCCAAAGGCAATGCCAGCTGCGCTGCGTGAATGGGAAGCCGCGTGGAAGGACGCCGTGCAGCTGCCGCTGGAACAACCCGGCATGGCCTCAGAAGGAGGGAGGGAGGAGGAGTGCAGACCGAGCGACGTCACTCCCTCTGAGGGCGGGACCCGAGTGATATCGTTTGGGCCCCGCCCACGGAGGGAGTGATGTCGCTCGGGCCCCGCCCCCGGAAGGAGTGACGTCGCTCGGGCCCTGCCCCTGGAGGGAGTGACATCGCTCAGGCTGCACTCCTCCTCCCTCTCTCCTGAGGCCACGCCGAGTTGTCTCACAGCGGCAGCTGTCCCATGGCGTTGAAAGGACACCTCGCAGCTGCCGTTGGGGACAACTCGCCGTGAGTCATCGACCATTTTTTTTTGGCCATGATCTGGCGCCCCCCTCGGCTTATGCCCATAGGCCACAGCCTTGCCGGCCTAATGGACAATCCGGGCCTGACTGTGGCTGGGGACCAGGATATGAGTCCCTGCTTGGAAAGGGAAACTCACTTGGTGAGCCACACTCTCTCAGCCTCTGATGAAAGTCATGCCATATCTCCAAAGACAGCCACATTTTCACAGCCTCCAAGGGAAGAAATGGCACATCTCCAAGAAAGCCATTTTCCAAACTCTAGCCATTGCTTGCAAAACAACAACAGAAACTCTCCGAAATGATTCACACTGAAATCCCAGATCCGGGAGCTCCGGTGTCCTCCGTAGCCCATCTCCCTTACAAACCCCGAGTTAAATAAACACACACTTGCCACACCTTGATGGTGTGAACTGAAGGCATTATCTCAAGCAAACAAGGGGAGCATCAGGAGCTCTAATTTGCTTTTTGGCAGCCAACGTGGGGCGAAAAGCATAGGGGGAGGTATGGAGGTGGAGGGATGGGGAAAGAAAATATACACAGGCCCTTTCAGGATTTGGAGGTCAGGGCAAAAGCCCATGTTTATCAAGAGTCAGGCTAGGTATACAGCCCAAGGTGAGGGGAACGGTGCCAGGAATGCATGTGTGCACACGCTTGAGGTTGCTGCTTTTTAACATTTTAAACATTTTATCTTTTACATATGGCCCGCTCATCGCTATTGTGTCTGTATGATTTTATTTTGTTGTATGATTTTATTTCGTTTAGTGCATTTTTATGATTATTTACCTTATTGTGTTGCTGCTTCGTGTTTTGTTTTGTATTATTTTATGGTAATATACTGTTGGGCTTGGCCTCATGTAAGCCGCCCCGAGTCCCCGTCGGGGAGATGGTGGTGGGGTATAAACAATAATAATAATAATTATTATTATTCTATGTAGTGGGCTGAGTCCTTGATGTAGTGCGTAGTGAGCCCAATATGGATTTGTAACTGTGCAGCCAGTTTTTTTTTTGTGTATTTCTATTTTTGCACGTTGCTCACGCAGCCACAAGAGGGAGATGTGAGGCAGGTTTAATGAATTATTATTAAGGTCTCCTTTATTCCCTGTAAAAATCACATATTTCCCCCCGAAATTGGAGCAAAGTTACTATTGAAAATGGAAGAATTAAGTCCAAAGGCAGAACGTCCCGTTGAGTATTAAGAAGAGAAAAATAATGGCAGCAAAGGGTTTACATAATTTTAAAGGGGGGAAAATTATTCAAATATGTTTTATGCTTTGCCTCGCTCATTAATCCAAATGGATGCTGTAATTGTAAGAATACTAGGGGTGCATCTACATTGCACAGTTAATGCAGTTTGAGACCACTTTAACTGCCATGGTTCCATGCTATGGAAACCCAGGATAGATTCATAGAGTTGGAAGAGACCTCATAGGCCATCTAGTCTAACCCCCTGCCAAGAAGCAGGAAAATCGCATTCAAAGCAGTTGTACTTTTGCAGGATCTTTAGCCTTCTCTGACCAAACTGCAACTCCCACCATCTGACCAAACGAAACCACAAATTCCAGGATCGCATTAGAGTTGTAGTTTGGTGATGCACCCCTTGGCAAAGAAGATTAAAGACCTTGAAAAACTACAGCTTTTAGGGTTCCATAGCAATGAACCATGACAGTTAAAGTAGTATCAAACTGCATTAATTTCAAAGTGTAGGCACACCTATACTGTCTCCACGTGCCAGGCTTTATTTTGTTTTTGATGTTTACATTGCTTTATCTCGTTGCATTGCTTACTACATGTTTATCCTGTTGACATAATTTTCCTATCTGAAATTATTTTAAAATGTTTATATAGATGTTATCTGTACGCTCCTCCGTTGTTGTTGCTGTTGTTGTTGTCCGCCTCCAAGCCAACTGCAGCTCGGGATAGCCTTCTCGCAAGGTTTGCTTAGCAATCCTGGCTCATGACAAACACTTTCCCCAAGTTTTTATTGGCATGTTGGCATTGCCATTCCCTTCCTCTGGGAAAAGGAGACTTGCCCAAGGCTACCCATTTCCTTTCTGTGGCTAAAACACTAAAACCACTATGCTAGGCTGCCTCTTTGGAGCCATTCCGATGTTCCACAATATAGGCTGAGATGTAAATATGTTAATGACGATGTTATCTGATCGGAAAATAGTTGATTGGGGTGTTCTTCCCAGTTGATCTAATTCTTTGTTATGTGCCATCAGATCCCTCTTAACATATGCCAGTTCTGTGAGCTCTAGTGAAGCTTAGGCCTTGCAAGGCAGATGTGGCTTGCTTTCAGTGTTACACAATCCTGGGAGTTGTGGTTTGACAAGCCTTTAATGTCAAATAGTGTTGGTGCCAAACTACAAATCCCAGGAGTCTATAGCAGGGGTCGGGAACCTATGGCTCGGGAGCCAGATGTGGAATGTCCATGGTTAGAGAAAAAAACAAACCTCAAAGCAAGTGTGAATGTTGCAGTTAGCAAGCTTGAAAAGTATCGAGTAGCCATGAAGCTGCAAAGTCAATCAGTGAGGGTATCTGCCTGGCCTCTGTTGCCTGAAGTCACCCTCTGTTTGGGAGGTGCTAACTGGCACTTGGTTGTTTACTGTCTAGAGTTTTTCCATTTCGGAGTGGTTTTTGTTTTATTATTTACTAGCTTGGGAACCCGGTGGTGCCCGGGTGATTTGAAAAGGGTATTGTTTGTTTTTGGATGTTAGGTAATATCAGTTTAATCATATATTACAGCAGTGTTTCCCAATCAGTGTGCCGGGGCACACTAGTGTGCCGTGAGCGATCATCAGGTGTGCCGTGGGAAATTGGAACCTCCAGGAGGGGAGGGGGGAGAGTCTAGTGTGTTGAAGTATAAAAACCCTAAGAAACCTACCTCGATAAAGGCCCCCTCCCCACCCGTTGTCTACTTGGTCTCTCCCTCTCCATGCATTGGGAAGACCCGCCTCCCTTTCCCCAAGTAGAGACCTCCTCTTGCCTCCTGTGGGTTCTGTGTGGGAAATTTGGCCCAGTTCTATCATTGGTGGGGTTCAGAATGCTCTTTGATTGTGTGTTAACTATAAATCCCAGCAACTACAACTCCCAAATGTCAAGGTCTATTTCCCCTGAACTCCATCTGCGTTCATATTTGGGCATATTGAGTATTCATGCCAAGTTTGGTCCTGATCCAACATTGTTTGAGTCCACAGTGCTCTCTGGATATAGGTGAACTACAACTCCAAAACTCAAGGTCAATGCCCACCAAACTCTTATAGCATTTTTCTCTTGGTTATGGGAGTTCTGCGTGGGAAGTTTGTGTCTTTCTGCCATTCCTGCCAGGATATCTATGTTGTGTTCATCGAAACAGGCCCAGGTTTCACACTGGGTGTATAAATACATTTAAAAACATATTAACTATATGTATTACTGTGTTAGAGTGTCATTTTGTGTCATTTTGGTTGGTGGTGTGCCCCAGGATTTTGCAAATGTAAAAAGTGTGCCGCGGCTCAAAAAAGGTTGGGAAACACTGGTTTACTGTCTAGAGTTTTTCCATTTCGGAGTGGTTTTTGTTTTGTTATTTACTAGCTTGGGGACCCGGTGGTGCCCGGGTGATTTGAAAAGGGTATTGTTTGTTTTTGGATGTTAGGTAATATCAGTTTAGTCATATATTACAGTATGTCTTAATCAAACTCAAGTTTGGTCCAGATCATTGGTGGGGGTCACAGTGGTGTCTGAAAGTGGGTGAAGGTGCTGCCAATCCTATCATCTGATATCCATCCTCCCCCAAACTGCACCAGGATGTAAATTGGGTTACCAGTTGTCTGTTTGCCAAGTTTGGTCCAGGTCATGTTTATTTAAGAAAAGGGGGTTTTTAAATTAAAAAAATGAATTGTTTTGTTGAAGCCTGGCCTGTCGGTGTTCTGGAGTCTCTGCTGATCTGGATGCGCTGTAATGTTCTTGCTTTTGTTGAAGCCTGGCCTGACGCGGTTCTGGAGTTTCTCCTGCTCTGGATGCCCTGGCCTTGTGTTGTTTTTGTTGAAGCCTGGCCCATTGCTGTTCTGGGGGTTCTGCTGCTTTTAGCATAGAGGCTCTATCTTGCATTGCTTGATGTCTGGCCTGACGTTCTGTAGTCTCTGCTACTCTGGATGCCCTGGCCTTTTCTCGCTTTCGTTGAAGTATTCTGAGTCTGGCTTGATGTTGTTGGTTTTCCTCATGTTGGCAATCAGTTGTCTCACATGATTGCTGTTGTTATTTTCCCTTTTTTTTTTTTTGCTGTTGCTGGGATTTTCCAATGCCCCCCTTTTGAGACATGCTGCCACTTTGCTTGAAGGGTGTCTGTCTATTTTGGGGCCTAGCTTGTAATGCTAGTAATGCTCTCAGTACACCAGGAAACCCTCTCACTGTAGTGTAATCCTCTCAGAAAATGAGCATTCCATTGCCAACGGAAAAAAACCCTGTCAACTGGCTAACTGACTGCCTGAGGCCTTACCTTTTCCCTCTGAGTCACCTTAGAAGGTTAGAATGTGGTTGGCCTATCGGAGTCCGTTATGCAAATACCATTTCAGTGGCAACCAATCCCCTCTGTCTGGGGCCATAGAATGTTGGTGTTCTTAGGCTGGCCAGTCAGAGCCCGTTATGCAAATAATCCCACTGTGGCAGCCAATCGAAACGCTGGCACATATTCCTCCCTCTGCTCGGTCGCTCAGCCGCACCACCCCCCGCAAACACTGACTTTTATTATATGTATAGATAGATAGATTTATTTATGTCTGATATTTCTATCCCGTCACTTCTCTACCCCCGAAGGGGGACTCAGGACGGCTTACATATAGTAGCGGTACAATGCCGCTACAAACAATTACAATAATAAAATCACAATTAAATACAAACAGCAATCATTAAAACAATAAATACAACATTAATTAAAACCATAAACATCACAATATCATCAGCCATAACGTCATTCCAGTCCATATCCAACTACAATGTTCCTTCTGTCTATTATCCAAAAGCCTGGTCCCAAAACCACGATTTTAGTTTCTTCCTGAAGGCCAAAAGGGATGGGGTCGATCTTCTCTCAATTGGGAGTGCATTCCTTAAGCGGGGGCCATGGAATTTACTCGATTCTCGTGTTTTTTAATACTGGTAAGCAGATTTTGTTCAAATTGTCCATATACTTCCGGATTTCAGTGGCTTCTCTGTTGTCAGAGTGGTCCAGCATTTCTATGTTCTCAAATAATATTCTGTGTCCAGGTTGGATCATCAAGTGCTCTGCGATGCCTGGCTTATCTGGTTGAATTAGTCTGCATGCCTTTCATGTGCTTTGATTCGTGTCTGGGAATTGTGTTTGGTGGTCCCTGTGTTGACCTGTCCACAGCTGGACAGTATGCAATAGACCAGGGCTGTCCAACTGCCGGTCCTGCAAGTGTTTTGGACTTCAAATCCCATCTGCCAGTTTACCAGCTGTTAGGAGGGATTTGGATCCCATCAGGAGAGAATGCTACTGGTTAGACAGCCCGTTGGTTAGAGGATCCCATCAGGAGAGAATGCTACTGGAACATGGCCGTACAGCCCAAAAAACTCACAGCAACCCACTAATTCCAGCCATGAAAGCCTTCGATGACACATAAAACTATATCCTCTTCACCTTTGTCTCTTTCCTGGTCCTGAAATATGGCACCCAAAAATGTCAAGTCAATGCCAAAGGAGTCAGTAGCCAGCACTGGACACTAGAGCAGTGTATCCCAACCGGTGTGGCGCGGCACACTAGTGTGCCGTGAGAGATCATCAGGTGTGCCATGGGAAATTACAGTGGAGAGAGAGAGAGAGAGAGAGAGAGAGAGAGAGAGAGAGCTAGCAGGAAACTTCAGGCAGCGGAAATGAGGCTTTCCTGGCCGAAGCAGCAATGCCAGCCAGCCTGGCTGCAGTCAGGGAGAGCCCTCGGCGTCCAGAACTTTCCTCCCTCCTCTCTCTCTCCTTCCCTTCCTTCCTTCCCTCCCTCTGCGCGCCAAGGGCTACCTGGCCGGGCTGCGGCTCCTCCTGCTTCCTGGCTCCTGGGCGCTCTTCTACCCTCCTCCCCTCCGGCAGCAAGGAAGAGGAGAGGGAGTAGAAGTCTGCGGGAGCTGCCCCGCTCCCAGAGGCTCGAGGCTTTCTGCCCTCTAGCCCCTCCGCACCGGGGAAGGGGAGCAACCCCTCATCTCCTGGCCTCTCCTGGCTGGGTTTCCGAGTTTGCTGCAGAGCAGAGGCGAGGCCGGGATGCGCAGCTCTATAGCTCAGCTTGGTTCCTTACCGATCTGGCCCCAAGGCGACAGCAGGGAAGGGACGTCTTGCGAGGAGGCACTCCCGGGGGGGGTGAACCCCTTCGGGAAGGAGAGCTGGGGGTGGAAATGGCTGTGAGCCTCCGCTGCGCACCCCGTGTGCTCAATTCCTATTCGTCCTGCTCAGCCAAGCCCACATGCGCTTCGGTCACTCAGCGCAGCCCTCCCCCGCACGACGGTGATGGGCCTCCCGGGGGGACGGGGCGGTAGGGGCTTTGGCGGAAGCAGCGGCGTCACGATGGGGGAGGGTGACAGTTAGTAAAATGACATTGTTTGAGTCCACAGTGCTCTCTGGATATAGGTGAACTACAACTCCAAAACCCAAGGTCAATGCCCACCAAACTCTTATAGTATTTTCTCTTGGTTATGGGAGTTCTGTGTGGGAAGTTTGTGTCTTTCTGCCATTCCTGCCAGGATATCTATGTTGAGTTCATCGAAACAGGTCCAGGTTTCACACTGAGTGTATAAATACATTTTAAAAACATTTTAACTCTATGTATTACTGTGTTAGAGTGTCATTTTGTGTCATTTTGGTTGGTGGTGTGCCCCAGAATTTTGTAAATGTAAAAAATGTGCTCAAAAAAGGTTGAAAATCACTGCTCTAGAGAATCAGGAGAACAATGAAGATACAGGTTGGCATGAGTTTGTGTTGATCCTTCTTCATTTCCCCCCCAAGTAAACAGTTGAACTCTCTGCCCCTGAGTGTGGTGGAGGCTCCTTCTTTGGAGGCTTTTAAACAGGCTGGATGGACATCTGTCGGAATTGCTTTGAATGAGATTTTCCTGCTTCTTGGTAGAATGAGCTTGAACTGGATGGCCCACAAGGTCTCTTCCAACTCAATGATTCTATGGTGAAAGGTGAAGTGAGGAAAGCCACCAATCAGCAATCTCCACTTGCTCAGGAGGACCATCACACCTTGTGCCAACCAAGAAACATCAATCCACTTGCCCAGAATTTATTTATTTATTTATTTAAAATTTTTGTACCCCGGCCTTCTCACCTCCAAGGAGGGACTCAGACCGGCTTACAGCAAAATTCAATGCCGTACAAATTTAAAACATCTTAAAACAGCATATTAAAATACATAAAAACAGAGATACATAAAAACCACATTGCCATTAAAACCACATTCAACTCGGTCTATACAAGTGGTCACCTATTTCAGATTGAAATCCATCTCAGCTTATTCTGGGAAGGCCTTGTTCCACATCCAAGTCTTTACTCGTCTCCTGAAGGACAACAGGGAGCCGGCAGATCTAACATCGCTTGGGAGGGAGTTCCACAGACGAGGGGCCACAACAGAGACGGCACTGTCTCTCGTCCCCACCAGACGCGCTTGCAAAGATGGCGGGATCGAGAGCAGGGCCTCTCCGGAGGATCTTAATGTCCTTGATGGTTCATAGGGGAGAATCCTTGACTTTGGAACACCCTCCCTAGAGACATCAGATCGGCCCCCTCCCTCCTGACATTTCGCAAGAAAGTCAAGACCTGGCTGTTTGAGCAGGCATTTGCTGATGAAATATAAAGGTTTAATTAGATATATGGAATGACGACGATGTGACGGAAACTGATTTCAACATGACGCTGAGACTGCAATTGTGTTTTTAATTGTTAATTTGTTGTTATATGGTTATTTTTGTTTGTTTGTTTGCTTGTGTTGTATTGAGGGCAGAGACTGCCTTGTGTAAACTGTCCTGAGTCGCCTTCGGGCTGAGAGGTGCGGTATAGAAACGTGACAATAAATAAATAAATAAATCTGTTCGGACAAGTAAACTGGGCCGGAACCGTATAGGGTTTTGTAGGTTAAAACGAGCACTTTGAATTGTGGCCGGAAACTAATTGGCAGCCAGTGGAGCTGGCGCAACAAGGGAGTTGTATGTTCCCCGTACCCCACTCCTGTTAGTAACCTGGCTGCTGAGCGTTGGACTAATTGCAGTTTCCGAACAGTCTTCAGAGGCAACACCACATAGAGAGCGTTGCAGTAGTCTATTCGGGATGTAACCAGAGTTGTGGCCAAGTCAGACTTCCCAAGGTACGGGCGCAGCTGCCACACAAGCTTTAACTGTGCAAAAGCTCTCCCGGCCACCGCCGAGACCTGGGACCCCAGGCTCAGTGATGAGTCCAGGATCACTCCCAAACTGGACGGATCACTTGACGGAGTGTAACCCCGTCAAGCACAGGGTGTAACCCTATGCCCTGTTTGGCCTTACAACTGACCAGGAGTACCTCTGTCTTGTCTGGATTTCGTTTCAATCTGTTAGCCCTCATCCAGTCCATTACAGCAGCCAAGCACCGGTTCAGGATAGCTTCCATAGTAGCAGGTGGAAAGAAGTGGCAGAGCTGGACATCATCTGTGTACAGATGACACCGCACCCCGAAACGTTGAAGAATTGAGCCCAAGCCATAGTGGACAATGTGCATCCTTGGTTGGGGGGACGATGGTGAAGTAGCTTGGCATGAATATATTTGGACCCTCTTCCTTTTTTCTGACCTCCTGAACGAAAGGTGAGCCAAGGTGAGGGATGCAGCCCTGATCAGAAACCCATTGATCGGCAATCTCTGTTTGCTCAAGAGGGCCTGCTTGCCTCGTGCCAACCGAGAAACATCAGCCCAGGGCAGGGAGGAGCCCGTCTCCGATTCCTGCGGCCTGGATTGCACACGCCTAGGCAGAGTCTTCACCCAGACAACGGGGTTGCCCTCTTCTCAGCCAGCAGGCTGGACCGCAACCACTTTTTCTGAACCAGGGGAACCTGTGGGTCCACTTCTGGAACGCTGAGCTCAGCCGCTTTCGGTGGCTGGCATCTGGATATTGTGCCGCTCTGGGCAGGTGGAAACGGGCCGATCCCCACCTTTGAACCTTCTCTTAGGGCGTAACTTCCCAGACTTATCAGTTGCGGCTTATGTGAAATGCCAGATGCAAAGGTGGGATGGGCTCGTAAAATGTGGAATTTGGGCAGGTGGAGATGAGGCAGAGGTGAGGAAGGTTGTATCCGTGAAACACTGGAGACGGGAAACGTTCTCCCTTCCTGCCCACGCAAGACATTTACAAGCAGTGTCGTTTCTGTCGTTGCGACTAGTCATAAACTGGGTTTTTATTAATTAGGGGGATGTTTATAATTAATTTGAAATTAATTTGCACCGGCTTGGTCTCCATAAGCTTCTGCTCAGCCCCGAGTTACTTCACCTCCGCTGTGCCCATACTGCCAGAGGGAAGGTGATGAAAGCAAGGCTCCTTGTTTACATCATGCCCTCTTGCGTCAACCACCTCCTTCTGACGTGTCCTAAAAAAACTAAGAAGGAAAACTTTTACTGCTTCTTATCTTTAAGCTGGAGGGTAATAAAACCAAAAGGACCATGTGCCAAATTTCTGCATGTCAAACTGCTGGAAGAATAGTTGAATCATAGAGTTGGAAGAGACCTCGTGGGCCATCCAGTCTAACCCTCTGCCAAGAAGCAGGAAAATCACATTAAAAGCACCACTGACAGATGACCACCAAGCCTTTGTTTCAAAGCCTCCAAAGAAGGAGCCTCCACCACATTCCAAGGCAGAGAGTTCCACTGCTGAACAGCTCTCACAGTCAGGAGGTTCTTCCTAATGTTCAGATGGAATCTCCTTTCTTATAGTTTGAAGCCATTGTTCTGTGTCCTAGTCTCCAGGGCAGCAGAAAACAAGCCTGCTCCCACCTCCCTATGACTTCCTCTGACATATTTATACATGACTACCATGTCTCTTCTCAGCCTTCTCTTCTTCAGGCTAAACATGCACAGCTCTTTAAGCCACTCCTCATAGGACTTGTTCTCTAGACTCTTGATCATTTTAGTCGCCCGCCTCTGGACACATTCCAGCTTGACAACATCTCCCTTCAATTGTGGACACAGTATTCCAGAATTGGACACAGTATTCCAGGTGTGGTCTAACCAAGGCAGAATAGAGCATGGGTAGCATGACTTCCCTGGATCTAGATACTATATTCCTACTGATACAGTAGGGCAGTGTTTCCCAACCTTTTTTGAGTCGCGGCACACTTTTAACATTAAAAAAATCCGGGGGCACACCACCAACCAAAATAACACAAAATGACACTCTAACACAGTAAAGAATGGCTGGGGGTTGGTGGCCTGCTGGGAGCAGCTGCTGAGAGTGCCAAAGCCGGGGAGGGCGCGGAGCCAGGCTGTGCCATGCCCTGCCCCCTACCCCCGGCTTCACCTCTCCCAGCAGCTGCTCCAGCCTTGAGGGGGGCAGTGCCAAGCCAGCGGTGCCAGAGCCAGCACAATGCTGGCTTGGCACTGTCCCCTCAAGGCTGGAGCAGCTGCTGGGAGTGCCAAAGCCGGGGGAGGGGGCAGAGCCATGCCGCGCCATGCCCCGCCCCCTCCCCCCAGCTTCAGCTCTTCTACAGGCCGCGCCATGCCCCGCCCCTTCCCCCCAGCTCCAGCTCTCCTACAGAGGAGGAGCATGAGCGGTGGATGGGCTTCAGTGGGCGGGGAGTCATGGCGGATTGGAGGCTGGCTGGGGAAATGGCCGAAGGAGGCGGCGCCCCTGTCCCTCCTTCTTTTTCTTCGCCACTGCCCGGCCCTTCCTCCTCCCCCAAGCAGCAGGAGTTCGGCAGGAGGGGGGAGGAAGGGGGGCAGAGAGCTTTTTTCGTGGCACAGCAGGAGGTCCGTCACGGCACACTAGTGTGCCACGGCACACTGGTTGAGAAAGACTGCAGTAGGGAATGTGGCGCAGCTGGCTAACTGTCAGCTGCATAAGATCTCTCTGACCAGTAGGTCATGTGTTCGAAGCCTGCCCGGGTTGAGGTGGGTGCTCGACCTTAAATGTAGCCTGCTGTCGACCTTTGCAGCCCAAAAGACAGTTGCATTTGTGAAGTAGGAGATAAAGGTACCACATTAAAGTGGGGAGGCAAATTTTGACTGATTTATGAGGCCAATAAAGAACTTCAGGAATCGCTGAGGAATGAGGAAAAACAACAAGGGACGCAGGAAAACGCTGAGAGATTAGGAATGCATCAGCTCCCCCTGGTGGGCAGAAGCTTGCCTCTGTTTGTCTATATGTCGTATGTTCGTCTATATGTCATATGTTGAATTGCAGGGATTGTCTGCAAGTATGTGTACTGTAATCCGCTCTGAGTCCCCTTCGGGGTGAAAAGAGCGGAATATAAATAAAGTAAATAAATAAATAAATAAATACAGGCCAAAATCCCATTGGCGTTTTTTGCTGCCGCATCACATTGTTGGCTCATGTTTAACTTGTTGTCCACTCCCTACTATTTGTTTGAATTCTTCTTTGCTGATTTCTCCCTTTTTCCTCTTCTTGTGCATGTCTCTTTTGAGTCTTAGCACAGTTAGAAGTTCTTTGGACATCTATTCTGGCTTCTTTGGACTTGTTCTATTTTTTCTCTTTGTTGGCACTGTTTGCAATTGTGCCTTGAGTATTTCACTCTTGAAAAACTCCCATCCATCTGTAACTCCCCCAAACTATTGTTGTTACTATGCACCTTCAAGTCATCTCTGTCTTATAGTGACCCTAAGGGGAACCTAACGCAGAGTTGGGTAGCCCTTGCCTTCCTCTAAGGCTGAGAAAATGTATTTTGTTCAATGTCCACCAATGGGTTTCAATGGCCAAGTGAGGATTAAGACCAGAGCTGTAGTCCAACACTGAAACCGTGATACCTCATTGGCTCAAAACAACATATGCGTCCACTTTTTCCAGATGACAACAGAGACTTGGATGGCCAAGCAACATCAAAACATGGCAAAAGGTAGATGAATAAAGAAGATGCCCTGTCTAAGATGTGGCAGCAGTTTTCTTTTGCCTGAGCCTACAGAGAAGGACAAGATTTGGCCTCCCTCTTCTCTCTCCCTTCAATTTGGTACTTTGGACTCGGTTATTTGCAACTGATATAAGTTGAGGATGAAGGGGAAAATTGGGAAAAGAGTGAGAGAAAAACTGGGACATTTTAGAAGCAACCAGAAAAGGGGATTATTTGGGACAGTTTCTGCCAAATTGGGATAGTTGGAGGCTATGAAACAATGGTGTAGTAGAGGTAGTATTTGACTCAATTCAGTAAGCCATACAATTCACTGGCATGAACCATATTGTCATCCTGTTGCACTCCAGAACAGGAAAAGCCCTCTGACTTAAAACACACCACACAATGAGTGAAAAATCCAATCCTTTTATTGAAGCTAAATAAAATAGTCAGTACAAATATAGGCTTATAAAAAATAAGGAAGTTCCAAAAAGCATAAAGTCAATAAAAATGCAGTAACATAAAGCAGTGTCCATAAATGATATAAAAACATTCCAAGGCAGTATTAATCCAGACAGGAATCAACAGGATGCAAAGACAATCCAGGCAATGTTAGTCAATATCCATAAGGCTAGAAATCCACAGGAACAAGACTCCTTGAACAAGATTACCAAGACACATGAAATCTGATTCTGAACGATGCCTGATCTGAAAGGTTTTTTTTCCTTTGAGGCAAACCTTATATTCCAAAACCCAGAAACTGGTTTTGTTTCCCCCCACTCTTGGCTCTTATCTGACGAAGTCTTTCAGAGCGACGTAAACGTTGAGTTTATTCTGGCAAAATTCCAGCCTCCTGTTTTGCCACTCGTTATCGGGCTGCTCATTAAAATCCCCAGGTGTCAGATTGTTTTCCAAACCCAAATCTTTTTTTTTGTTAAATAGTTTTTATTAGGGTTTCAACAAGTATTGGGGTTGTGGGGTTGGGGTGGTGGGGAGGGAGGGCAGCTAGGGAGAGGAGGAGGAGGGGCTACTGGGGGACGTGGGGTGGGGTGGGGGCAGGGGGGAGAAAAGAACTGGGTGCACTGGGGGAGGGTTGGCTGTGGGCAGTCTCTGGGGGGAGTTGGTGAGTGTCCTTTCTTCTTCGTTATCGTCCATGTGTTTCTAAGTAATTGCGTCCCCTCTCCTGTTGTCAGTTTTCTCAGAGCCTATGTTGTGTCTTTCTTGGCTGACAAAGCGGCCAGTGGGTTTCACTCGTCAGGCGCTGTTCCGGGTTCGTAGAAAGTCTTTGACCGGGGACCAGTCGGTTCTTTTGGGCGGGTATCCGCCCGCTTAGTTAGGAGGAAAGTGAGTTTGTCCATGTCCATAATTTCCCCTATCTTGATCAACCAATCCTCAGTAGTGGGGGTCTCCGCGTTCTTCCATTTTCTTGCATACACTATCCTCGCTGCCGTTGATAGGTATGTGAAGAGTCTTTCTGCGTTCTCCTCTGGTAGGTCCAAACCCAAATCTTGAGAGCTCACTGAGAGAGGGAGTAACCCATCATCTCTCTGCCCAGCAGGAATATTCTCATGAGAAAATGCCCTTTGCACCAAAGCCTCTCTGTCATTTTCTACCTGATGAAAATCATTGACCAAACCATCATTTCCCACATCAGAAGCATTTGTAGATAGTAGTACTTGACTCTGGTATGGTGCTGGGTGAAAAGAAGGCCTGGTTGATTTAAAAGAAAGGTTTAAAACTCGTTCTGGATGCCGCTTTGAATCTGAATGACTTCAGAAATTTACTGAAAAAATTGTGGAATTTTTAAGGAATTTTCGGAATGGCTTCGTTAATGGCAGACATGCTTGTAATGGAGCATTCACACCCGATGATGCCCACCTGTATGATGCAGCCAGGAAAGAAGTCCTTCTAAAAACTGCACTGTATTTGTCTATGTGTAATTGTATGTCTTTCCGACAGGACTGTCTGTCGTATGTGTATTGTAATCCGCACTGAGTCCCCTTCGGGGTGAGAAGAGCGGAATAGAAATAAACAGTATTATTATTATTATTATTATGTGCAGTAAGAAAGAAACAGCACTGGCAGTAGGAAAGAAACAGCATTGGTTAAACACCCAGTTTGGACATGGATGTGCTTCCCTCCATGTCTTGCCCCAGGTCTAATGTAGAGAGAAGGACATCCACATCCAATCTAGGATAAACACTCAGTTTGGATGCAGACGTGCTTCCCTCCGCGTCTCACCCCAGGTCTAATGCGGAGGGAAGCACATCCGCATCCAAACTGGGTTAAACACCCAGTTTGGATGTGGAAGTGCTTCCCGCTGCAGCTCGCCCCAGGTATAACGCGGAGGGATGCACATCCGCATCCAAACTGGGTTAAACACCCAGTTTGGACGCGAATGTGCTTCCCTCTACAGCTCACCCCAGGTCTAACGCGGAGGGAAGTAAACCCGCATCCAAACGATTCCTTTCCGAAAATGGCGGCGGTGGCTTCGAAATGGCAAATTCACTTCCGGGTTGCTTACATCGCCTTGAAACCGCTTCAAAAGTGAATGTAATCCGAATTCATTCCGATTTTACAAGCATTCCGACGAACCTAACCAGGCCTAGTGAAAAGGTGTCTCAAGGCTAGAGTGCAACAGTATCCTCAAGCAAAGCAAGCCTGAACTCTCTCTAGAAGGCAAGATGACTAAACTGAGGCTGTCACACTTTGGCCACATCATGAGAAGACAGGGCTCACTAGAAAAGGCAATAACGCTTGGGTAAGGAGAAGAAGGTAATCGGAAAAGACAAGGACACCATTCCAGATGGGTGGACTTCATCAAGGAAGCCTCAGTTGATCGGAATTTGCAAGATCTGAGCAGGCCAATCGATGAAAGAGGGAATTGGAGAGCTCTTGTTTATGAGGCCATCATCAAGCAAAGTCAACTTAAGTTGGAAGTCTGTCACTGAAAAGACATAAAGGGCTTTGGACTCAATACCCACATCTATATTGGGCAAAGCAATGAAGAAATCTTTTTTTTTACTACAACTCCCAGAATCCTGTTAGCCAGCAATGGGATCTGTAGTCCAACCTCCAAGATATTTCCCAGGTTCTTAAGTAACATCTACACTATAGAACTGATGCAGTATGCAACCATGGCGCAATGCTATGGAATCACGTGAGTTGTAGTTTGGGGAGGTGCCAATACACAGCTCATAACCTTGTAGAATTACAACTCCATAGTTTTGAGCTGTGGGATTTGAAGTGGTGCCTAACTGCATTAATTCTACAGTATAGATAAGACCTGGGCAACCTACAGCCAGCGGGCCAGATCCGGCCTGGCAGCCGATTCTGTCCGGCCCGGGGAGAAGGGCGTTGGGGGCGGGGCCAAGAGGAAGGGGTGCTGCTGCCGACATCCCATCACGGGCTGTGGGGCCTGTGTCGGCAGACAGCCCGCCGCTCCGGAGAACAATCGGAGGAGCAGCGGCTTTGGAGTGCTTGCCATCCAGGGAGGCGATCTGGGCCTGCAGCGGGAGCAGTCGGCGACCTGCGGCGGCTGATCGCCCTGGCGACCTGGAAGACTTAATCGTCTTCTGGTTTGCCAGGGCGATCACCCACCGCAGGCCGCCGACTGCTCCCGCTGCAGGCCCGGATCGTCTCCCGCCAGGATGGCAGGCACACCATGGCAGGGCGATCAGCCAATCGGGAACGCCTCTGACGGAACGGCTGGGGGCGAGAGTGGGCGGAGGCCTGCAGCCTCTGATCGTCTGCTGCTCTGCTCTGCTCTGCTGTGGTGGCGGCTGGGTCCGCTTTGACATCCTCTGGGCTGGGTCCATTGGGCCATTCCATCTTGGGATCCTTCCTCTCTTGAGGATGTCAGCCTCTATCTTGGTTCGCACCTTGTCTTGAATTTCATTTCATTTTATTTTAGTGGTTTTTATTATTATTTTATAATAATACTTTTATAATAATAATATAATAAATAATATAATATAATGTTATATTATATTATAATTTCAATATATTATAATGTCTATATATATGCTATAATATAATAATTATGATATTAATACTAATAATATATGAATATTTCTTGATATATTAATATGTTAATATTAATGATGTGTAATATATAGTAAATATAGTAAATAAATAAATAAATAATGTAGATTAGAATGTAGTTCAGCCTTTAGGTACGGCCCTCCATAATATTTTTTGTCTCTCGTGTGGCCCCTTGGAAAAAATAATTGCCCACCGCTGGTATAGATGTATCCTTAGGGATGTAACCGTTGTACAGAATGAATATTGCTGCAGGAACGGCTTTCATTTTCCCCTCTTGGCTCACCTTTGGTTTCCTCCAAGAGCTCTCCGGTCAACTTGGCCACTTCCGCCACGGCCGGCCAAGGGAAGCCCTTCTCAGCAGCAAACACAACACTCCAGTAGTAGATATCCAAGTGGACGCTTCGACGCATGTCCCGGATTTCATCAAACTCTGTCCAGTCTAGCAAATCTCTCAGATATTGGCGACCAATTGGTTGCTGCAGAAGAGATGGAAGAAGCAATATCATGAAGGCATCGACATGTAAACATACATGGAGTTGCCATAATATTTCTCTTCTAAACCGTAACACTAAGAGACAAAAGAGAGATAGGGTTTGCAGAAGTTTTGGTTTACAGTCATTCCATTTTGTGACACTCAGATTGAGATGTGTGGAACCAGGTGCAACCAGAAAATGGAGATAAGCAAGGGTCTGGGGAACAAGCCCTATGAGGAGCGGCTTAAAGAGCTGCAGTTTAGCCTGCAGAAGAGAAGATTGAGAGGAGACATGATAAGGGCCAGGGATCAAGATGTGGCCCACGAGGTGTCTTCCAAGTCCATGGGTCTATGATTCCATTCTAAGATATATTTGGGAAATGGAGGAAGGAAAGAAACAGACACAAATGATCAAGGGTCTAGAGAACAAACCCCATGAGGAGCGACTTAAAGAGCTGGGCATGTTTAGCCTGAAGAAGAGAAGGCTTGTGTTTACTGCAATTTTAAACTGCTCAATGTATTCCTGTGTTGTTATGTAATTATGATGTTGTTATTTGTTGCTTAGTATATTTTGTTTTTATTTTGTTGTACTCTGTTGCTTGGGCTTGGCCCCATGTAAGCTGCCTCAAGTCCCCGTTGGGGGAGATGGTGGCGGGGTATAAAGTTTTATTATTATTATTATTATTATTATTATTAGGCTGAGAGGAGACATGATGAGGCCCATGGACCAAGATGTAAGGCAGCGTTTCTCAACCTGGGGGTTGGGACCCCCAGAGGGGTCGCGAGGGGGTGCCAAAGGGGTCGCCAAAGACCATCAGAAAACACAGTATTTTCTGTTGGTCATTGGGGGCGGGGGGTTCTGTGTGGGAAGTTTGGCTCAGTTCTATCATTTGTAGGGTTCAGAATGCCCTTTGATTGTAGGTAAACTGTAAATCCCAGCAACTACAACTCTCAAATGTCAAGGTCTATTTCCCCCCAAACTCCACCAGTGTTTACATTTGGGCAGATTGAGTATTCCTGCCAAATTTGGTTCAGATCCATCACTGTTTGAGTCCACAGTGCTCTCTGGATGTAGGTGAACTACAACTCCAAACTCAAAGTCAATGCCCACCAAACCCTTCCAGTATTTTCTGTTGGTTGTGGGTGTTCTGTGTGCCAAGTCTGGTTCAATTCCATCATAGGTGGAGTTCAGAATGCTCTTTGATAGTAGGTGAACTATAAATCCCTGCAACTACAACTCCCAAATTACAAAATCAATCCCCCCCCCCCCCCAACCTCTCCATTATTCAAATTGAGGTGTACCAGGTATTTGTACCCAACTTGGTCCAGTGAATGAAAATACATCCTGCATATCGGACGTTTACATTATGATTCATAACAGTAGCAAAATTACAATTGTGAAGTAGAAACAAAAATAATTTTATGGTTGGGGGTCACCACAACATGAGGAACTGTATTAAGGGGTCACGGCATTAGGAAGGTTGAGAACCACTGATGTAAGGGATCCCTGCCGGGCATATAAATATTTGTTTTGTAACATAATTTAAACTGTCCTATAACATCCTAAATCCTAGAGCATCATGCTGCCCTTCACCTTAGCAGTCGGTATGGAGGAGATGTAGATATAAGTGCTTATTCAGAGCAAACCATGCAGAGAGCGGGGAGCTGGGAGGGATTAGTAGCCGCCTAGCATCTCCTGCTGGGAGTTGCCCTCCTCTTCAAGTTAATTTACCTAAAGGCTCAGTTAGTTAATGATGCTCTGGAATTAAGTGGCCTCATTACGCTTGCAGCTAATATATCACTCGGGAAAGGGGTGACTTGCGCATTATTAAAAGAAGGAGGGATTTGTCTCCGAAAAAAAGGAAGAAGGCACAGATTTATGGGCATCAATGGACATTTGCATTTTCTTGCAAGCTGTGCAAAAATGGAAAACGTACACAGGCAAAAAACAACATTCTTAATCTGGGATCCCCAAAATATGAAATGCTCCAAAATATGGCATTTGTTTACATCAGGCATGGGTAAGATTTGGCCCTCCAGGTGTTTCTAACAGCCGGTTAGCACTGAACTTGGTTGGAGACGCCTGGGTTCAAGTCCTCACTCGGCTTTGAGGATCATTGAGTGACCTTGGGTCATTCCCTCTTGTTTGTTTGTTTGTTTGTTTGCTTGCTTGCTTATTTATTTATTTATTTATTTCCTAATCTTCTCACCTCCGTAGGGGGAATCAGACTGGGAATCCTTTCTCTTTCTCTCTTTCTCTCACTTCATAACTTAAAACTGCACATGTCAATCCTCAACATTTAACTTCAGAGTATAAATTCTGACTGGTAGAAGTGGTTTGACTCTGGAGAGCCGGTGGAAGCTCCTTCCTTGGAGGCTTCTAAGCAGAGGCTGGATGGCTATCTGTCAGGACTATTTAGATTATGTTCAGGGCCGGATCTTACATTAAGCGAACTACGTGCCCGTGTGGGGCGCCACATATTCAGGGGCGCATCCGGCAGCCAAATGTATCTTCTCAGTCTCCGGCCCCATGGAAGGCGGCCCACTTGCGCCGCACCAAATGCGCACACATGGAACCAGCTGGCTCCGCGCTTGCGCACCAGGCACAGCGCGAGCAGGCCTGAGCCACCCGCAGCGGCTCCAAGAGGCTGGAGACCGAAGAGGAGCGCCCGGCAGCCGGAGGCAGATCCTTCGCCCCCGGCTGCCAAACCCTCCTCCTCAGTCTCCGGCCCCGTGGAAGGCAGCCCGTCCGCGCTGCACCAAATGCACACATGCGGCAGCAACAGGCTCCGCGCTTGCGCACCTGGCACAGTGCGAGCAGACCTGAGCCACCCGCAGCAGCTCCAAGAGGCCGGAGACCGAGGAGGAGCGCCCGGCAGCCGGAGATGGAATCTCCGCCCCCGGCCGCCAAACCCTCCTCCTCAGTCTCCGGCCCCGTGGAAGGTAGCCTGTCCGCGCCGCACCAAATGTGCACATGCGGAACCAGCTGGCTCCATGCATGCACACCTGGCATACATGCACACCCTCCACGAGGCCAGAGACCGAGGAGGAGCACCCGGCAGCCGGATGCACCCCTGAACATGTGAATAATATTCTACCTTTTATTGGTGGAGTGGGGGGGGGGGGCGGCAAAATAATGTTCGCTTACCATTTAAATTTACCTTAGTCCGGCCCTGATTATGTTTTTCCTGCGTGGCAGGATGTTGGACTAGATGCCCCAACTCCATTATTTTATCATTCTATGATTCTATTGTCTGGTTTGGAATCCCAGCTCAGCCATGGAAACCCACTGAATGGAAACCCACTCTGGAGACCAAAGTTTGATTCCCCACTCGGTCATGGAAACCCACTGAGCCGCCTTGGGCAAGTCACATTCTCACATCAAATGCCTCCAGACACATTTTAACAAGCAAACCCGGTGCTAGATTCTATAAGTCAGAAATATAAGTCAGAAAAAGTCCCCTATATCTCCCGGAACGACCTGGCCACGGTGATCCAAGCTACGGTCATCTCAAGGCTGGATTACTGTAACGCGCTTTACGTTGGCCTTCCTTTGTCGGCGACCCGGAAGCTCAAGCTGGTGCAGAACACTGCCGCCCGGCTCCTGTCTGGAACCCCAGCAGGCCGCCACATCACACCTGTTTTGCAGGATCTGCACTGGCTCCCAATTGAGCACCGGATCTCCTTCAAGGTGTTGGTTCTTACCTTTAAGGCCTTGCATGGCCTGGGGCCAGCGTACTTGAGGGACCGACTCACCCCACACTGTCCCCTGAGATCACTACGCTCCGAGGATGCTAATTTGTTAGAGATACCTTCGGTGAAATCGGCTAAACTGACATCTACCCGCCGGAGGGCGTTCTCCGTTATAGCTCCTACGCTGTGGAACGCCCTCCCGGCTGGAACGCGGGCTATAAAGGACCTGCTCCCGTTTAGACGCGCCTGCAAAACTTATTTGTTTAAGCAGGCCTTCGGTGAGTAGGTCCTGCCCATGTTCTGCTTTAGCCGCTGTCCTGGGGTGTCACGCTGTCTAATTTCTGAACTGTACCTGGGGGTTTTGTATTTTGCTGTTTTAACTGTTTTAATTGTTTTAGATGTTTTATCGCATTGCTTGTGTGTAGTTGTACCTTCGGTTCCTGTGAGCCGCCGCGAGCCTCAGGGAGTCGGCGGCATAGAAGCCCGAACAAATAAATAAATAAATAAATAACTTCAAAGGCACCCGGCAACAAGAGAATGGCGTCCACAAGAGAATGAAACATGGCATGCTAACAAAACATATTAAATCCCAGGAAGACTCCATCCCGTTCCTGGCCTTCCACCTCCAAATCCTGCAAAAATCTATGCTAGTCAGGCATGTAGCCAGGGGGGCTAAGGGGCTTCAGCCCCCGCCCGAAATTCTCAGGGTGGTCCGCGAAAAGGCCTTACTGGTACATTATTTAAACTGTTATGTTTATTCATATCATGATCTGATCACCATGCTCATTATATCCCACATTAATGGGGTTATTGGGATAACAATACAAAAGGTTTGCTAGGGTAGACCCTCTTCCACCCAGTCTCAGACCCCCCGAACCAAACTCAGGCCCCCCCGAATCAAAATCCTGGCTACGGCCCTGATGCTAGTGATTGTTTTTACCGGCAGCCGGAAAACAGTCTCGGCACCTTCAGCTGTTAAGCTGGCCATCCTCCTTGGTGAGATGATCAGTTGCTAAGAGACCTTGGCTTCTGATGCACAAAACCATGGAATGAAAGGGGAAAGTGACAGGTTCCGCTGGAAGAATGCACTCCCAAAGCGGGCGCATGGCAACGGGCATGAAAAGAGCCACAGAGGGCACACGTTACAACCTCAAAACCCTTGAATCATTTACATGTCCTGCCTGGCAGCTTAATGCAGCCTTGCAGAGGAAGGAATCGTTGACATTTGGCCAATGTAAACCATTCCAAAACTCTTCTCTTTTTTTTGGGAAGGGAAGATGATGCCACATTGAAACTATATCCATCCACACAGTGAACTCCAGCAAAGGTTTCAATACACGACAAAGTAATCACTATTACAACTTCTATACACACTGCTAAACCACAATGTTTAAAGGGGCAGTGTCAAAGGAATACCAAGACATAGCATATATAGATAAAAACCACTATATTGTATGGCAGTATATGCTCAATAGCAGAACAATATTACAAACAGTACAATGTAATGCAAATAATCAATCATGTGATTAATACACAGTATGAGCATGAATCACAAGCCCATATACATGGTTGGGCGAAGGAGTATTCCACTTGGCACTGAGTAACCCTTAATGAAGTCCTGGGTGTAGTGACCCATGGACCTGCGACTGAGTCAATAGGGGAACCTTGGTAGGTGGCAGAGCTGGTGGCTGCTGTGATGGGCAGGCGCCAACGGCTGGAGGTAAGCTGACGACGCCAAGATGGCCCTCTCAGTGCAAACCCTGTTACTATGAATTCACCTGTGTTGAATTTGGCTATATAAGCTAGCTACTCCTGTAACCCGGTGCTGATTGCAGCCCGGGAGATAACTCACAAGAGCGATCTGTATTGAAACGCGGAAACGCGGTATGTATGTACTCTCTGCATGCTATTATGTTTTACTGTTATTATGTACCTGTATATTGTATTATATCCGTTGCCACCTATGTCATGTATTCACTGTATGCTATTCCATGCCTAGACATCTCTCGTTTCGACTTTGAGTCGACTTTGAGTCTAAATTGGTCTACTACAATACTGGGGAGGAGCACTACACCCAGGTCAGAAGTGATCAGCGCCTGAGGAATTTGCATTACATTGTACTGTTTGTAATATTGTTCTGCTATTGAGCATATGGAAACAAAGGTTGCCATCTTGGTTCAACATCGAGTTTGCAGTTTTAAGGTGATATAGTTCAAATAAGTTTTAAAAGTTGCGCTGCATCTCACAAACATACATACATAGACATCTCTTGGCTTTTCTTCACAAATGAAGATTCAGGAAGGACTCATCCCATGCTTTCTACAAGCGCGCTGATGACTTAAAAGGCCAATCCGAGATAGGCAAGTCCAGTTGCAGAAAGCACAGCAAAAAGTCTCCTTGGGTGTTGTTGTTTCCAAGTTGCGGTCCTTTCTGCATTGTCATTTCTCATTCGGCGTGTCTTCTCAAAAGAGGCCGCAGCATTGTGGATAGTGTGTCTCCATGCCTCCCGATGTGAGGCAAGGGTGGACCATTGTTGGTGATCAATCTGGCCAAGCCTGAGATGCTGTTTCAGGGAGTCCTTATATCTCTTTTTGGGGGTGCCTCTCTTGCGCTGACCCGTGGCGAGTTCACCATAGAGTAGTATCTTAGGGAGGCGGTGGTCCTCCATCCTAGAGATGTGCCTTGCCCAGCGCAGCTGTGTTCTCAATAACACGGCCTCAATGCTGGTGATCCCTGCTTGCTCAAGGACAGCAACATTCGTCACATAGTCGGTCCAGTGTATATTTAGGATTGTGAGAAGACAGCGTTCGAGGAGTCGTAGATGTTGGCGATAGGTGACCCATGTTTCAGACCCATAAAGGAGAATAGACAGATATATAAACAGAACATACATACATTCATACATATATAAAAGCTGCACATCTACATCTGACCTACTGACACTACAACACCACAACTAAGTATTTCTTAGAAACTAACCTGGGTACCTGGTGTTTTCCGGGTTATTCGAAATTTCTTTTAAATCTCTGTACTTACTTGCTTACAACTCCCAAACCTCTCCAGTATTTTGCCTTGGTCATGGAGATTCTGTGTTCCGAATGTGGTCCAGGTCCATTGTCAGTGAGAGTCACGGTGTTCTGTCTTGGAACTACAGCTTCCATCATATTGAGTCAGGCCCCCAAACCTCTATAGCAGTGTTTCCCAACCTTTTGTGAGCCGCGGCACACTTTTTACATTTGCAAAATCCGGGGGCACACTACCAACCAAAATGACACTCTAACACAGTAATAAATATAGTTAATATGTTTTAAAAATGTATTTGTACACTCAGTGTGAAACCTGGGCCTGTTTCAATGAACTCAACATAGATATCCTGGCAGGAATGGCAGAAAGACACAAACTTCCCACACAAAACTCCCATAACCAAGAGAAAATGCTATAAGAGTTTGGTGGGCATTGACCTTGAGTTTTGGAGTTGTAGTTCACCTATATCGAGAGAGCACAGTGGACTGAAACATTGTTGGATCAGGACCAAACTTGGCATGAATACTCAATATGCCCAAATGTGAATGCAGATGGAGTTCAGAGGAAATAGACCTTGACATTTGGGTGGTTGTAGTTGCTGGGATTTATAGTTCCCCTACATTCAAAGAGCATTCTGAACCCCAAGGTTTCTTAGAGTTTGTATACTTCAACACACGAGACCCCCCCCCCTTTCCTGGAGGTTCCAATTTTCCACGGCACACCTGATGATCGCTCACGGCACACTAGTGTGCCCCGGCACACTGGTTGGGAAACACTGCTCTATAGTATGTTCTGTTGGTGACCAATTCCTCTGTTTGTTGTGCACCATAGGAAAGGGTAGGAAAGGGTTAAGGGAGAGGCATAGGGCAGGGCCATGCAAATTCCACACCAATGGAGAGAGTAAAAAACACTGAGATGTCTGTGGTGGAGGAAAAACATAAAATCTAGGATGAAATCTAGGGTGGGGAATCAGCAATGATTGAGTGTCTCTTATTTCTGCATCATGAGATATCTTGGAGATTGGTGTGGTTTAATTATAGAAAAATAGGATCAAACACAGACCTAAACATATCCTAAAGGCATCAGGTCCCATCTGATCTTGAAAGGTGGGAATCAACCAACAAATACAGATTGAGTGATCCTTATCAAAAATGCCTGGGACCAAGATTTATTTATTATTTATTATTTATTTATTTACAGTATTTATATTCTGCCCTTCTCACCCCGTAGGGGACTCAGGGCAGATTACAATGTACACATACATGGCAAACATTCAATGCCATAGACACAAAACACATATAAACAGACGTTCAGAGGCTATTTTTTCAGGGTGTTAGATTATTTCCATGTATATAGTGAGATATCTTGGAGATGGGACCCATTCATTTATGTTTCATATACACCTTATCCATAAACATAACCCAAAGGTAATCTTATACAATACTAGCTGTACCCGGCACGCGTTGCTGTGCCCTTTTTAGGAGATGCGAGAAAGTCCAATCATCCACGGTGTGCCCTCCTCTAAACTGCAGTTGGATGGAGTGTGGGTCATGGGGGGCATGGTGTGCCAAGTTGGGTCTTTATTGGTCTTGGTTCTGGGCCACAGTGGTCTGTGGGGAATGATGGGACTTGAAGTACCACCATGGGAAATATAATGTTTATCCTTAGAGCAGCAGAGTATTGCCCTTGAGGAGGAAAGCACAACCTGTTGGATTTCTGCCTGCTTGCCCTTTAATGCAGGCAACCAAGGAGCCTTGCATGATCCCCATCTCCTTACGGTCAATGCAGGAGGCGATCCCTCTTCGCCCGCCTGCCTCTCTCCAGCCATGCCTCCTCCAGCGAAGCCCCAGCCGGCAGCAGCCCCTCCAAGCCATGGCCAAGCTCCAGGCCAGGCAAGCCCTGGAATGTAAGCCGCGGAGCATTCTGGGTGTTGTAGTTCCCTGAAGTGCACATTGCCATTACTCTCTATTGGGTGTCCATGCCAGAGACTACAACGCTAGGCGGCAACGCGGCCGTCCTGTATACTGTTTCTTTAATTCTCAGGCTCTGCCTTCCTATTGCGCCGCCGTGCTCTTAGTGATGTGCCACCTCCCAGCCGCTCCCGGGAGGGGGGCCGGGAGGGGGCACTTCACTAAGAGCACGGCGTCGCTGTTGCCGCCTCTTCCGCCGCCTCCTCGCCCTTGCAACCTCCCAGCCGTTCCCGGGAGGGGGGCCGGGAGGAGGCACATCGCTAAGAGCAAGGCAGCGTCGTGCTCGCCTCTTTGGCCGCCTCCGCGCCCTCCTTCGCAAGAGGCGAGCACGGCGCCGCCATGCTCTTAGCAAAGTGCCCCCTCCCGGCCCCCCTCCCGGGAGCAGCTGGGAGGTGGGGAGACCGAGGAAGCGGCGGAGGAGGTGGGCACAGCGCCCCCTCGGCCTCGTTACCGGAGGAGGGCGAAGAGGAGGGCGAAGGGCAGCTCGATCACCTTCCCCCGCGGCGGCGAAGGAGGCTGGTTGCGGTGTTATGGGGCCGTTCGGATGTTGCGCATGCGTGTCATTGTGATGGTGTTATGGCGGCCATGTTTTGTGTGTGGTTGTTTGCGCATGCGTGGCAATGTTGTTTTTTGGGGGATGTTTTGGGGGTGTTCTGTTGGTTTTTGGGGTTTTTTAGTGGGTGGTTGATGTACCTCGGGGTGGGGATGAGTGGCCCTGTGTTTTGTTTTGTGTGTGGGAAATGTAGTTTTGGCGTGCATTTGCCCCGTTGCACGACCACTTCCCTTTTATATATATAGATTTCGAAAGTATTTTGTACTTGAAATAAAGTTTGTAGGATTTGGAAATATTTTGGATTTCTGGATAAAGGATGCTCAACCAAGATATTTTAACTCCATGATTATGTTGCAGATAGACCTCCATGAGCTTAGTATTTACTTCAGGGCTGAAATATTTGGCGCATTTACTACTATAAAATAATAGTAATAATAATAATCATAAACACTAGGAGGCAGAGGGCTTTTGCAAGTGAAACAAATGGTAGAAGAAGAGAAACATGCACTGGCAGATTACCGGAAAGACGGTCAAGAACCAACATTGATGGAAATCAATAGTAGAAAACTGCTTCAAGTGCAAAAGACAAAGAGGATATACCATAAAAACACAATCCAGAGCAGAAGAGAAAACTGACAAAAGAAGGCCCTCCATGGACAGTTCCTGGGAAACATTGAGAGCCAAATTGACAGAGACAAAACATGGCTGTGGCTCACAAATGGAACTCTGAAAAAGGAGACAAAGGAGGGCCTGATTCTGGCAGCCCAAGAACAAGCCATTAAGACCAATGCCATCAAATCCAGATTTGAAAAGTCGACAACAGATCCCAAGTGTAGACTCTGCAAGGAAGCAGATGAAACAATAGATCACATCCTCAGCCCCTGCACGAAGATCACATAGACAGACTACAAGCAGAGGCACAACACCATTATTCAGATGATTCATTGGAACTTGTGCCACAAATACCATCTGCTTGCGACAAAGAACTGGTAGGATCACAAGCCTGAAAAAGATACAGAAAATGAACACGCCAAACTACTCTGGGACTTCTGAATTCAGGATGTCAGAGTTTTGGAGCACAAGACTCCTAAACTCACGATCAAGTTAAAAAACCATGATCATGTTACCGAAAAATTTGGAGGTGGCCTGGCCCAAAGGGGGCAGAGGCCCAGATGTACCCCTAAAGTGAGGATCCAAAGAAACCTCTGGCGAGTTAAAATTAGCAATCCCTTTGCTCAAATGATCTCACCATAGAAGTCCGGAAGAAGTTGCCACCGAAGTCTTTATTCTCATCAGCTGAAGAGGATGACAACTGCAATATCCTTGTCGCAAAGCAGTCATAAGGTTACATTCAAAATACATGCCATTTTATAAGGTTACAGATTCAAATTTCCCACTTCCCTCCCCCAGACCAGCTTTGTGTTGATTGGATGGAATCTTGCTGGCTGGCTGCATCTTCTTCCGGTTTCCAGCCAATGGGGGCGAAGAGGTGAGAGATGAGTAGAACAATGAAGGCAGAATAACATTTTGATGGGATTAAATATGTAGATCAGTTGGCCAAGTGTTCAGCAAGAACCCTCCTGTTCTCAGGCTGACCAATTCTATTGTCTTTTGGTTGATGATCAAATGTCCTCATCTGTGTTTTTCTCTGTTTGATAGACACAGATTGATATATTGCTGCAGGGTCTCAGTTCTTTGGATGGTAAACAAATGAAGAAGCTGCAGCCATGTACCAGTTTCTGAGGCTGATAGAGGTGGCCGTTTATGAAATAAAGAAATAGTTTTGCCTATTAATCAATGGCACAAAGGTAGACAAAACTCAGAGGCCTTTGTCTATTGATTAGCAGAAACCAGTTTTGGCCCAAGGGGAAAGACCTTTTGGAAGAGCTGGCTCCTGCCATTGACATGCAAATGAGGCTAGTGGAGGGGTGATTGAATCACAAGCTTGCAGCTGGCAAGCCTCACCCAAGGTAGCTCACTAAAGGTAAACAGTGGCACTTTCATATTTTTTTAATTAGATACATGGGGAAAACATGAGAGGGAAAGATACATTGGGTTTTATGGGGAAAATATACCATCCTGATCACCTCTGCCTACCCACCAGAAAAATACACAGTTTATTGGATTTGCAAAAGATAGCCCAAGGGGTCCTAGACAGAAAGGAAAAAGTCTTTGGGAATGAGCACAAGTCCATAAGAGTAATGCAAAAGGAAAATAACTGGGTGTATTCATAAAGTGTAGGTTACAGAGGCATTGTCATGTGGGACCATGGGGCCATGAGAAGAGCCTTAGGTTCCCATGTGGGGAGAGTTAGGGGATTATGGGATCACTTCCAGCCAGGTGTTCTTGGGAAAACTATGAATCCTTTGGTTTTAAACTATCTTCTACAGAGCCTAAGAAAAAAAAAGGGGGTCACCTCCGATATCAATCATGTTAAAAAAACCAATGCTGGATGGTTAAATTGCCCTTGTTTCTGTCTATATATGTGGTATGTCTAAATGGCATTGCATGTTTGCCATGCATATGTACATTGTAATCCGCCCTGAGCCCCCTGCGGGGTGAGAAGGGCAGAAAATAAATACTGTAAATAAATAAATAAATAAAATGCAGTTTAACTGTATTGAATTTCATTATATGAGTCTGCATTGGCTATATAAAGAAGTTTCAATGTAGTGTAGATGAGGACTTTATTTGTCACTTCTCAAAGAGGGCTTTGGATATGGGTTCTTGCATCGGCAAGGGGCTGGACTAGATGCCCTCTGGGAACCCTTTCCAGTTCTATTGATTCTGTGATGGCTCATCCTTTTGGGACACGATCCGTTGCCACCAACGGTAGCCATGGTGAAGCCGATGAGCTTCCTAACCTCATTAGCCTCCTGCTTACAGATGGTGCCTGTCCCCTAATCCGCTTTTCTGCTCATCCTAATCCTATTCAGGGCGGCCCTTCCACAGGAAGAAAGGGCCCACCACTTTCTTTTCGGATCCGAAGACAAGTCTTCCTCCTCCTCCTCCTCTCACGTAGGCCGATGGGGGGCTTGGGATGATGATGGGACAGTCTCTGAACCTTCCTTAGATCCCTTCCAAGCCAATGGGGCGACCCCCAGATGTGGCACCCACCCTATTGGTTTGAAAAACTATTCTGCTTTGCTAGCCCTTTTTGGGCTATTGTTGATTTGGAAGAAGAGACCCAAGCCCTGGATTTGGGTCACCGAAGGTGGGGCACCGTGATGTCCTGGAGGCCACCAAGGTAGGTCAAGGCAAGGAGCTTCGTGTTGAGCGATCCTTATCCTAAACGCTTGGGACGAGAAATGTTTGGGATTTGGGGATTTGCTTGTTTATGATTTTGCATCATGAGATATCGTGGAGTTCGATAGGCACCTAGGATCAAAAGTGGACCTCAAAATACTCTAAAAGTCCCACCTGACCTTGGAAGCTAAGCAGGATCATCTCTGGGTATTAATTGGGTGGGAAATCAGCAATGATTGAGTGTCTCATATCTGAAATGCCTTTTGGGTTTTTTTGTATATCTCTGTATCATGAAATACTGTTGAGATTGGTGTGGTTTAATTATAGGAACACAGGATCAAACATAGACCTAAAAATATCCTAAAGGCATCAGGTGCTGTCTGATCTTGAAAGCTAAGCAGGGCCAGCCCTGGTTAATACTTGGGTGGGAATCCACCAATGAATACCAATTGAGTGATCCTTATCTGAAATGCTTGTGACTGGCTTTCAGGTTTTTTCAGGATATTATTTATTATTTATTTCACAATATTTATATGCAGCCCTTCTCAACCCCGAAGGGGACTCAGAGCGGCTCACAAGCAAAATGCAAATACAATGAACTATAATTATTGCCACAGTACAACATCAATATTACATATCACATTGTACTATAACAATATCACATCGAACTATACAAATACAATAAACTATATTATTGCCACAGCACAACATCAATATTACATATCACATTGTACTATAACAATATCACATTGAACTACACAAATACTATATTATTGCCACAGCACAACATCAATATTACATATCACATTGTACTATAACAATATCACATTGAACTATACAAATACTATAACAATATCACATTGAACTATACAAATACTATATTATTGCCACAGCACAACATCAATATTACATATCACATTATACTATAACAATATCACATCGAACTATAACAATTATATCGCAATATTATTAGTAATATTGCATGTAACACAAAATATATAGTTATAGTATCATATTATTATTAGCAGTATTATATTGCATTACATTACAACATTATCGATATTATACAATATATTTTATACCATACTATATTATACTATAATATAATATAGTGGAAAGAACCGCAACTTGGAAACAACATCACCCAAGGAGACTTTCTGCTGTGCTTTCTGCAACCGGACTTGCCTATCTCAGATTGGACTTTTTAATCATCAACGCGCATGTAAAAAGCGTAGGATGAGTCCTTCCTAAAGATCTTCGTTCGCGAAGTAATGCCAAGATATTATACTGTAATATAAAATATAACATACTATGTTATTGTCACAGTACAACAATTACATCACATTGTATTATAACAATTATATCGCAATATTATTAGTAATATTACATATAACATAAATATACAATTATAATATCTTACTATTATTAGTAGTATTATATTGTATTACATTACAACATTATCCATATTATATGCATATGCAATATTATACCATACCTTTATACTATATTATATCATATCATATTATACTACATTATATTTTAAAATAATAAATACAATTATTTATTTAAATAAAAATATTTTTAACACATATATAAAATTAATGCAATTAAGCAGATAAAATAGCATACACAAGAGAGGAAGGATCCCAAGATGGCGGGAAGCCGAGAACAGCACCTCAACCCTGCAACTTCCGCCTTCTTCCAGGTTGCTCTAAACCAGTGTTTTTCAACCTTTTTTGAGCCGCGCCACGTTTTTTACATTTACAAAATCCTGGGGCACACCACCAACCAAAATGACACAAAAGTACACTCTAACACAGTCATACACACAATTAATATGTTTTTAAATGTATTTATACATTGTGTGAAACCTGGGCCTGTATCCATATTACAAAACATATATATTACTTCCTGTCACATATTATATACATGGCTATCGTGTCTTCCCTCAGCCTTATATTCTAAAATAATAAATACAATTATTTATTTAAATAAAAATATTTTTAACAAATCATATATAAAATTAATGCAATTAAGCAGATAAAATAGCATCTTGAAACCTGTGAAGGATCCCAAGATGGGGGAAGCCGAGCCAGCACTTCAACCCTGCACATCTGATGATCGCTCATGGCACACTGGTTGGGAAACACTGCTCTAAACAACTAGAAGCAATGCACAAAGTGCAACTGCAAGTGCACATTCACACATACAGAAAATTAGAATATTTCCACATACATAGTGAGATATTTTAGGGCCCTTCCAGATAGGTCCCATATCACACGATCTGATCCCAAGTTTTCTGCTTTAAACTGTATTATATGAGTCCCTACTGCCGGATAATCCGGGATAAACAGAAAAACCTGGAATCAGATCCTGGGATATAGGGCCAGTCTGGAAGAGCCCTTAGAAATGGGACCCATTCACCTATGTTTCATACACACCTTATACATACACAAAAGCCCTCCTCCTGTTGTGATTGTTGAACAGTTGGCTTTTATTGCCAAAGTTGAGATGTTATGGATTGTAATTTAAACTGATTCGGAGGACGTTTTAATCTGGTGAACTGTTTTGAATGTATTTTTATAATTTATTTTATGTAATTGTGTTTTAGATTGTGTTGGCATCAAATTGTTGCCTGCTGTTAGCTGCCCTGAGTCCCTCTTCAGAGGTCGAGAATAGGACGGGATATAAATGTTCTAAATAAATAAACAAACAAACAAACAAACAAATCTTTGCCTCTACTATCCTTCTCTCCAATGAGCAGTTGGGCTTTATTTCCTGAAGTACGGACTGGTTGGATCTTCTCGTGGTCCAAGGCACTCTCAGGATTGTTCTCCAACACCACAGTTCAAAAATGTCTATCTTCCTTCGCTCAGCCTTCCCATAGGTTACTACAGGGAATACAATTGCTTTAACCAGACCTGGGCAATTTACGGCCCGCAGGCCAGATGCAGCCCGGTAGCCGATTCTGTCCGGCCCGGAGAGAAGGGCGTTGTGGGCGGGGCCAAGAGGAAGGGGTGCCGCTGCCGCCATCCCATTGCGGGCTGTGGGGCCTGCGTCGGCAGACAGCCTGCCGCTCCGGAGAACAATCGAAGGAGTGGCGGCTTTGGAGTGCCTGCCATCCCGGGAGGCGATCCGAGCCTGCAGTGGGAGCAGTCTGCGAGCTGCAGCGGGTGATCACCCTGGCGAACTGGAATACTTGATCGTCTTCCGGTTCGCCAGGGCGATCACCCCCCCGCAGCTCGCCGACTGCTCCCGCTGCAGGCCCGGATCGCCTCCCAGGATGGCAGGCACTCCATAGCAGGGCGATCAGCTGGGGAACGGCTGGGGGCGAGAGCAGGCGGAAGCCTGCAGCCTCCGATCGTCTGCTGCTCTGCTCTGCTGTGGTGGCAGCTGGGTCCACTTTGTTATCCTCTGGGCTGGGTCCATTGGGCCATTCCATCTTGGGATCCTTCCTCTCTTGAGGATGTCAGCCTCTATCTTGGTTTACACCTTGTCTTCTTGAATTTCATTTTATTTTATTTTAGTGGTTTTTATTATTATTTCATAATAATAAATTTATTATAATAATATAATAAATAATATAATATAATGTTATATTATATTATATTATAATTTCAATGTATTATAATGTCTATATATACTATAATATAATAATTATGATATTAATACTAATAATATATGAATATGTCTTGATATATTAATATGTTAATATTAATGATGTGTAATATATAGTAAATGATGTGTAATATATATATATACTGTATATATATATATATATATATATATATATAATATAGTAAATAAATAAATAAATAAATAATGTAGATTAGAATGTAGTTCAGCCTTTAGGTGCTCTCGTGTGGCCCCTTGGAAAAAATTATTGCGCACCCCTGGCTTTAACTATGCGGATCTTTGTTGCCAGTGTGATGTCTCTACTCTTCACTATTTTAACGAGACCGGTCATTGCTCTCCTCCCAAGAAGTAAAAATCTTCTGATATCCTGGCTGCCGTCTGCGTCAGTATCTATAGGGCCACATAAAATGATGTGTTGGGCCAGACTCAGCCTGTGAACCTTGAGTTTGGGACACGCATGAGGGGATCACAAAAAGGTGCATCGTATGGGTCTGCAGGTAACTTGTGCATAGCTTGTAGATTCCAGATTGCACCTGGCCCCGGGCCACCCTTTGCCCATGCATAATGCAGGTGACGTGTTGCTATTTACCTAAACCACCCAGCTGCTCCGCCTCTCCCTCCGCTCTTTCAAACATGTCCAGTAATGCAAAACATGTGATGCGGGATCAGTCTTTCCAGCTCATGATTCTTCCCCGTGGCTCGACTTGATTGGCTTGGAGAAATTCCTGGCGATGGAGAAATTCCAAGTGGTAAAGTATCCTCATGGGACATCTTGCCTCCTTAATGAACATCTCCAGGAGAAATCAGGATGACATAGAGACCGTTGTTTCCTGGAGGAGACACTTCGATACACAAACAGAGCAATCACTGGTAACAACTCACTATACACAAAGCTAAACCACAGGCATAAAGGGGCAGATCTATGGGAAATAAGGTGTAGACACGTGTTTGAGGTAAAAATCACAGGTATAATCATATTATACCTGTGGTTTTTACCTCAAACACGTGTCTACACCTTTATTCCCATAGATCTGCCCCTTTATGCCCCGTGGTTTAGCTTTGTGTATAGTGAGTTGTTTCCTGGAGGAGGCCATGCAACCACCATAAGACCTAGTTCTTTTTTAAGAGAACCAGATCTTTTTATAGAACGGAGTTTCAATACAGTGCTGTGCTGTTTTTGGTCGTGCATGTTCCTTGACATGTATAATGCGTTAAGGCAGGGGTCAAGAACCTTTTGACTCAGAGAGCTATAAAAGCAAAATATTTGAAAATTTATTTCAGTGAGAGCCATATAATATACTGTATATAATATATTTTAAGACTGAATTCAACTAAATGTGAGTCTATACGTACATATGATGAGAAAAGGATTCCCCGGCCAGGGCCGTAGCCAGGATTTTGATTCGGGGGCTGAGTTTGGTTCGGGGGGCTGAGACTGGGTGGAAGAGGGTCTACCCTAGCAAACCTTTTGTATTGTTATCCCAATAACCCCATTAATGTGGGATATAATGAGCATAGTGATCAGATCATGATATGAATAAACATAACAGTTTAAATAATGTACCAGTAAGGCCTTCTCGCGGACCACCCTGAGAATTTCGGGGGGGGGGCTGAAGCCCTTAGCCCCCCCCGGCTACATGCCTGCCCCCGGCAGAATTACAGGACACTTCAGACCTGGCTCTGCAAAAGGCATGCTCAGGACTCTGGGAAGGAAGAGGAGACGGAAGGAAGGAAGGAAGGAAGGAAGGAAGGAAGGAAGGAAGGAAGGAAGGAAGGAAGGAAGGGGGAAATAAAGAAAGAAAGAAGAAAGAAAGAAAGAGGAAATAAAGGAGAGGAGGGGAGGAGGAAGAAAGAAAAGAAGAACGAACTTTGGAAAAGGAAGAAAAGCAGGAGAGAGACAAGGATGGGAAAAGAAAGAAGGAAATGGGAAGGGAGGAAAGGAAAGGGTGGGGAAAAGAAAGGAAAGGGAGTGAGGAAAAAGTAAAATAATGAAGGGAAAAGAAGAAAAAAAGAAGGGGAGAGAGAGGGAAGTAAAAAGAAAGGGAGGAGAAGGAAAGAAAGACTTGGGGGAAAAGAATAGAAGAGGAAGGAAGGAAGGAAGGAAGGAAGGAAGGAAGGAAGGAAGGGAGGGAGAATGGAGGAAAGAAGGAAGGGGAGAGAGGGAGGGAAAAGATTGATTGACAGAAGGAGGGCGGGGCGCGGAGGAGAACGAGGCACCCTCCCACGTGCACGCATGCGCGGCAGGGGTCCCTCTGCCTTTTTCTCCTTCTCGCCCCGCCCTCCTTCCTTGACTGAAGGTAGGAGGGCGGGGCGCGGAGGAGGAAGGTGGCCTAGGGCGCCAAACTTCCTTAATCTGGGCCTGCTGGCCACCGCTATAACCTGGGATTCCAGGTTCAGTGATGAATCCAGGATCACTCCCAAGCTGCGAACCTTTGCCTTCAAGGGGAGTGTGACCCCCATCCAACACAGGCTGTAACCCTATACCCTGTTCGGCCTTGCGATTGACCAGGAGGACCTGTGTCCTGTCTGGATTTAAACGCTATGGCACCCAGGGAGTCTTTAGATTCCTCTGCCAGAGCATGTTGGTACCTCATCAAACTACAACTTATAGTATTCCATAACATCGAGTAAGAAACTGCAGTATATGCACCCCAGTTGGTGATCCCCGATAAACTATCAAATTGTAGTCCAATAAAGTCATGATAGTCCAAAAGATAGCTTTGCCCAGCTCTACCGTTTTCCCTGCAAGGATGTCACTTGCAAAGCAAACCTGCCATGCATGTAGCGTCTTAGCGGTGATTACCATTGACAGGAGCCTTGAGTCTTAAGTGCTTTAGCCCTGACCTAATAGGACAGTTCACAGCTGAACCGATATAATGAGCCACAGAGCCAGGTGGATTCTGGGGAAGCAGGCATTTAAACTTCGATCAGAAGCTGGCATTTGACAGCAGAAGAGATCTGAGAGCAAAGATATTTTTCAGCACAAGGGACAAAAATCATTTTTTGTAAAATAATAATTAAAAAAATACTGTATGCGGTGTTCCCTTGCTACTTTGCGGTTCGCTTATTGCAGACTTGTTGTTTTGCTGATTTCAAAAAAAAATTATATATATATATATATATATAATTTTTTTTTGAAACAGCTAAAATACCATATATATATATATATATATATATATATATATATATATATATATATGGTATTTTAGCTGTTTTGTGGGGTTTTGGCACATTCCCTCCTCAGTTCTTCCTCCCTCCAGCCTTCAAGGGCCTTTCCTTCCTTTCCTTCACTTTATTTTAAGTTTATAAAGAGTTAAAATAGTGTATAACTACTAAAATAATGTATAAATATTAAAATAAATATAGAGTCCTTATATCGCGGTTTTTCACTTATTGCGGGAGGTCCTGGAACCTAACCCCAGCAATAAGTGAGGGAACACTGTACTCGGGTATAAGCTCACCCAAATATATTTTATATATATATAGATATAGAGAGAGAGAGAGAGAGAGAGAGAGAGAGAGAGAGAGCATATATATACGCTATCGTACTGATGGTAGCTTGTTTAACTTAAGCCGTCTGAGGGCTCACACTAAGACTAAACTATCTAGTCCATGAGCTGCTTTTTGCTGACGATGCTGCCCTTGTCGCCCATTCAGAAGCAGCCCTGCAGCGCCTAACATCTTGCTTTGCAGCAGCTGCAGAGCTGTTTGGGCTGGAAGTCAGCCTGAAGAAAACGGAAGTCCTCTACCAGCCCGCACCACAGGAAGAACACCATCATTCCCACATCAGCATAGACACATCTGTGTTTAAGTTCATTCAGCAGTTCACCTACCTGGGAAGTATCATCTCTTCAGACGCCAAGATTGACAAAGAGATAGATCACGGATTATCAAAGGCATATAGTGCATTTGGAAGCAGGCCCGGATTACCCATAAGGCCACCCTAGGCCAAGACCTAGGGCGGCAGCTTTGGGGGGACAGCGGATCCGGACCCCTCAAAATTGAATTTTTTTAAAAAAAATTCTCCCCATTCTCGGGCGCTTGCTTTTGCGCCTGCGCACTGAGGAGCAAGGCAGAAGGAGCCGGGGGAAGCCACGTCGCCCTAGGGGCGGGACTTCGCCTGGCTCCTTTTCCCTCGCGCCAGGTCCGCCCCCCGCAAGTGGCTCCCGCCCCCTCAAGTGGCCCCGCCCCCCGGGGGCGGCATTTAGAGAGTGTGGCCTAGGGCGCCACTAAAGATTAATCCGGGTCTATTTGGAAGGCTTCACAAAAGAGTCTGGAGCAACAAGCACCTGAGGCAAAGCACCAAAATCAGTGTTTACAGAGCTATCGTACTGTCTATTCTCCTCTATGGGTCTGAAACATGGGTCACCTATCGGCAACATCTATGACTCCTCGAACGCTTTCATCAGCGCTGACTTCGCACAATCCTAAATATACACTGAACCGACTTTGTGACGAATGTTGCTGTCCTTGAGCAAGCAGGGATCACCAGCATTGAGGCCATGCTATTGAGAACACAGCTGCGCTGGGCAGGGCACGTCTCTAGGATGGAGGACCACCGCCTCCCAAAGATACTACTCTTTGGTGAACTCGCCACGGGTCAGCGCAAGAGAGGCGCCCCCAAAAAGAGATATAAGGTCTCCCTGAAACAACATCTCAGGCTCAGCCAGATTGATCACCAACAATGGTCCACTCTGGCCTCACATTGGGAGGCATGGAGACACACTAACCACAATGCTGCGGCCTCTTTTGAAAAGACACACCGAATGGGTCTCGAAGAGAAACGACAACGCAGAAAGAACCGCAACTTGGAAACAACATCACCCAAGGAGATTTTCTGCCGTGCTTTCTGCAAACGAACTTGCCTATCTCAGATTGGCCTTTTTAGTCATCAACGCGCTTGTAAAAATCGGAACGGATCAGAGCGACTTTGTCCGCAAAGAACCAAGCAAATGCTTCACAGCGAGTGGCCGAGTTGTCAGGGATCTCGCCCTGAGGCACCTAATTTATATAAGCTGAGGCATCTAATTTACCACAACAAACTGGGAAAAATGTATTAATTCGAGTATAAGTCGAAGGTGGGAAATGCAGCAGCTACTGAAAGAGTGCAAAATAAAAATAGATACCAATAAAATTACATGAATTGCCTTTATTTCAGTTAACAAACCTTAGGCAGATACATCTATTATATAAATGGGTTCACGTCATGTGATGTATACCTCAAACAAAGAAACCATACAACGCAGAAACACAATACTTGCCAACAGAAATAGGCCTCAAGCAAGGTACGTTTGTAGCAAAGAAACTTTCCCCCCCAAAACCTAAAAGGCCCCCAAAACAACGAGTAAAAATAAAACTACATTTACCAGCATCCTCCGGGGCAGCCAAAGACTCACCCAGCCTCTACATTCTGAACAACATGATTGGCTGCCAATAAGGGCGGATTTGCATAACTGCTGCACTGGCCAGCCAACATGAAAATTCTGATCCTTAATAAACTGCCAAAAAATTTACACCCCAAAAAATCACAGACCACGCCCAAAATTGACAGACCCCTAACTAGCCCTCAAAAATTGACAGTAAGGCTTCATTTTCCCTAACTAGCACTCACTTGGGATTTTACGCTCTGAACAGTAAGACCCTCACTTACTTACTGGGAAGCTGTTTACGCTCTAAATTGACAGTAAGGCTTCATTAACTTGATTTCCCTAACTAGCACTCACTTACCGGGAAGCTGTTTACGCTCTGAATTGACAGTAAGACTTCATTAACTTGATTTCCCTAACTAGCCCTCACTTACTGGGAAGCTGTTTACGCTCTGAATTTTCAGTAACCTACCTTGGCACACAGAGCCCCGACCATGCATGATGGGACTTGAAGTACCACCATGGAAAATGGGATTTGTAGTACTTCAAAACCCATCATTCCCCACAGACCACTGTGGCCCAGAACCAAGACCAATAATACCCAACTTGGCACACCATGCCCCCCACGACCCACACTCCATCCAACTGCAGTTTAGAGGAGGGCACACAGTGGATGATTGGACTTTCTCGCATCTCCTAAAAAGGGCACAGCAACGTGAGCCGGGTACAGCTAGTAAAATATAATACAGATAAAAGTCACATATAAAGCACAATACAGGTTATCAAATGTACACATATTATGATCGCTGGCCTTAAAATTTCTATCTCTTAGAAGCTAATAATACGTATCTAGGGCTGTGAAGGTTTCTACTATTTAGTGTACTACAGTTATAAATAATAATAATAACAGAGTAAAATAATGCAAATGTATTAAAACAGTAATAATAGAGTGAAATAATAAATAGAATAATAATAAATAGAATAAATTAATAAAGGTAATAATAATAATAGAGTGAAAAAATAAATGTAATAATAATAGAGTAAAATTATAAAAATAAATAGAGCAAAATAATAAATGTAATAATAAATAGAGTAAAATAATAAAAATAAATAGAATAAAATAATAAATGTAATAATGATACAAATAAATAGAGTAAAATAATAATAATAGAGTAAAATAATAAATCTAATAATAGATTTTTCTCACTTCCTGTTGTTTCATCCCTTTTCTTAACTAGGAGTTACTTGTAAGTCGGATGTTCATAACTTGGAGACTGCCTGTACTGTAAATGGCTGTTGTTGTTGTTGTTGTTTTTGTTGTTGTTATATTTAGAAATCAAAGATATAACTGGCTTCCTATTTTCCTAGTATAGATAATAATACATCATGCTTCCCTTATTTTCATAGTAGATCTACTTCTAATAAATCTTAACTATTCATTCTTGAACTCAACAATTGGTAACTTCTCACCTCCTTCTTGCAGAAAAACAATTCACGGTTCCTCATCTTTATGAAAACAATTCAATATGTTTTCTCTTATAAAAGTAAGATATTTCATTCAATTTGGCCAATTCAAGTTGTTTTACCATCCCATCTTCCTGAGATGATATGTCCTTTTCCTCCTCTTTTGTTTGTGTTATTCTATTTCTTCACATAGAGCTGTTTTGATGCATTAACCCAGTGTTTCCCAACCAGTGTGCCGGGGCACACTAGTGTGCCGTGAGTGATCATCAGGTGTGCCGTGGGAAATTGGAACCTCCAGGAGGGGGGGGGGGGGAGAGTCTAATGTGTTGAAGTATAAAAACCCTAAGAAACCTACCTCAATAAAGACACAAAATTACAACCCCCCCCCCATCCGTTGTCTACTTGGTCTCTCCCTCTCCATGCATTGGGAAGGCCGGGTTCATAGGACGACCACAGGACGACCTCCCTTTATTTATTTATTTATTTATTTATTATTTGGTTTTATATTCCGCCCCTCCCTGCAGGCTCGGGGCGGGTTACAACATATAAAACGGGCAGCATGCAACAGCCATGCAGCCCTACAATAAAACATTAAAACATTTAAAATTACATGTCACAACGCAGTAAGGAGGAAATACAGAAAGTGCCTTAGGTCCGGGACCCCAATAGGCGAGGCAATTTTGTCAGCATCAGCAGGCCGAGGGGCCTAGTCAAAGGCTGATCTAAATAGGGCAGTTTTACAGGCCCTCCGAAAGGAAATCAGTTCTGAGATGGTTCGGGTTTCCTCCGGGAGTTCCAGAGCACCGGGGCTACCAGAGAAAAGGCTCTTTGCCTAGTTGTAGACAGAAAGGGCGATTTATGACTATAATGACTATAATGTAATATATGGTCATATTGACCTGACATTCTGATATTATTTGTATATTTTCATTATTTGGGATGGCGTCTGGGACTGTGCCCCTCATTGATGATGAAGGAATTTCCTTCCGCACCTTTCCAGCGTCTCCGTTCACTTGCATGTGAGTTAGCTGCCCGTGATTGCCTAATACGAATGTATGGTACTTACCTTTATAATACTGTATTTCCTCATATGTGTATGATTACTATATGATATTGCTTTTGCTACTCAGGGACTTATGAGTCCAATGTTGATATTGATATAGATAATTACTAAAATCACTGAAAGATTTTTTTTCGCTCCTCTTTTTGTTTTTTCTGCCATTCCTGCCAGGATATCCATGGTTTTTTTTTGGTTTTTTTAAAACATTTTTTTTAATTTTAACACACACAATAAAAACATACCAAACACTCACAGAACATTTACAATTCCCACCACCAACATGAGGATTATTCCCTTTTATATATTCATTTCTTATGGAGACATTTTTTTATATCTTTATACCTTTCCATTCTATATACTATATAACATTTGTATCCTATTTCTTATGGCTTGATCTCCAGAATGATTCATAATATGATTCTTTACCCTTGTCCATCTTTCTTCCATTTTTCTCATTCTATTTTCATTAATTTTTGAAGCATTTAATTTCACATTCATAATTTCAAATTCCATTTGTTCCACCATATAATGATACCATTTGTTTACTGTCCATTTTGATTTATCTTTCCATCCTAATACTATTACTGCTTGTGCACATTCTATTATTGCTTCTTTTATTTCCCTATCATTTTCCGTTTTCTCCATTTTTCCTATTACCGCAATTTCCTTTGTTATGATCCACTCATTTCCTAGAATTTGTTTTGCCTGATTTTGTATAGTCTGCCAAAAATATTGTATATATTCACATCCCCACATCACGTGCATAAATCGCCCTTTCTGTTGGCATCCGTGCCAGCACTGACTACTCCCCTTTTTATAGTAGTATGCTAATTGACAGGGTGTACGATACCATTTATGCAGTATTTTCCTCCTCATTTCTCATACTTTGGTATTCCTTTTCACAGGATATCCATGTTGAGTTCATCGAAACAGGCCCAGGTTTCACACTGAGTGTATAAATACATTTAAAAACATATTAACTATATGTATTACTGTGTTAGAGTGTAATTTTGTGTCATTTTGGTTGGTGGTGTGCCCCAGGATTTTGCAAATGTAAAAAGTGTGCCGCGGCTCAAAAAAGGTTGGGAAACACTGCATTAACCATATGCTGTAACATCTTTTATGCTGTTTCTCTACTTGTTAATAAGTACTATATATACTCATGTTTACATCTAGAAATTGTACTACTCTTCCTCTTCTGCTCTTTCTTCTTCTTTATTTCATCTCTTAAATGGGACTCAAACTTAAATTTGGACTAGATACTCTGTGCCACCGATCTGGCTCGTTGAACCAAAAAAAAGCATCAGAAATAATAAAATCACTAAATGGATTCAAGGAATACATAGCAAATATAATTAAGATAATACCTACTAGGCCTGGGTAGGTTCGTTGGAATGCTCATAAAATCGGAATGAATTCAGATCAAATTCACTTTTGAAGCAGTTTTGAGGTGATGTAAGCAACCCAGAAGTGAATTTGCCATTTTGAAGTCACCGGCGCCATTTTTGGAAAGGAATCATTGGATGCGGATGTGCTTTCCTCCGCGTTAGACCTGTGGCGAGCCGCGGAGGGAAGCACACCCATGTCCCAACTGGGTGTTTAACCCAGTTTGGATGCGGATGTGCTTCCCTCCGCGTTAGACCTGGAGCGAGAGCCACACACAGCTCTCGTCCCTGTTCTGATGCAGGGGGAAGCACATGCGCTTCCAAACTGGGTGTTTAACCAATGCTGTTTCTTTCCTACCACACATGTGTGTCCACCAATGAAGCCATTCGGAAATTTCTGAAAAATTCTTAATATTTCCGCATTTTTTCCGGAAAATTTCAGAAGTCATCTCGATTCAAACCGCCAGTGCTCCCTACATCCGCAACGAGTCTTGAACCATTTTTTCTCTTGATCAAACAGGCGTAATACCTACAGCTTGCAGAAACAACAAATGCTTGTTATTGCAGAAATACAAAATTGAAAAAAAAAGCTGTAATTTACAACAAGAAGGCAATCTCAACAAGACAAAAAGAACTCCTACTATCCAAGGGATGGTTTAGAGCAGTGTTTCCCAACCTTTTTTGAGTCGCGGCACACTTTTTACATTTACAAAATCCTGGGGCACACCACCAACCAAAATGACTCAAAATGACACTCTAACACAGTAATACATATAGTTAATATGTTTTTAATGTATTTATACACTCAGTGTGAAACCTGGGCCTGTTTTGATGAACACAACATATGTATGACTATCTCTCACATATTTATACATGGCTATCATATCTTCTCTCAGCCTTCTCTTCTTCAGGCTAAACATGCCCAGCTCTTCAAGCCGCTCCTCATAGAGCTTGTTCACCAGACCTTTGAGAAATTTCACCCTGAGTGAAACTTGCTTCCAGTTAACTATGGATGTCATGAAGCTGATCTAAACAGTTCCCTTGGGGGCTCTTGAAAATCCAGTAAAATATCCCTATCACCTCCTTTTTCTTCCTTTTACTAATATTATTACTAATTATATTGAGATATAATTGTTATAATACAATATGATATGTAATTCTTGTACTGTGGCAATGACATGGTATGTTGCATTGGCTATTATAGTATAATATAGTATGGTATATATTGTGATGTGTGGCATCATGATTGTGGGAAAGAAAAATGTTTGGATTATTGATGTCGTCATACCAGGTGACAGTCGCATTGAGGAAAAACAACAGGAAAAGCTCAGCTGTTATCAAGACCTCAAAATTGTACTGCAAAGGCTCTGGCCTAAACCAGTACAAGTGGTCCCAGTGGTAATGGGCACACTGGGTGCCGTGCCAAAAGATCTCAGCCAGCATTTGAAAACAATAAACATTGACAAAATCACGATCTGTCAACTGCAAAAGGCCATCTTATTTGGATCTGCGCGCATCATTCAGAAATTCATCACACAGTCCTAGTCGCTTGGGAAGTGTTTGACTTGTGATTTTGTGATTTGAAATCCAGCATAGAGATCTCGTTTGCTGTGACATACTGTGTTTTTGTGTCAGTAAAATAATAATGAAATGAAGGGAAAATTTCACTGGGTGGTTGTATGCCAGAGCCCGGAATGGGTTATATGCTCCCTGCTTTTACAAACAACAAGCGGTTCCAGGGGTTTAGTTTTCCTTGGATTAGTGCCAAAGCCTTAAGCCATATTGGAGAGCAATGTTTGCCCTAATTGCAAGCAAACACTGCACTACAATATGGCTTAAGACTTCGGCACTTAAGCAGGGATGACTTCAATAGGTGACTAGACAATTCATGGAGGTGAGGTCTCTCCATAATAACACTATGTAACAAAATTTTCTGCTGAATTGAAAGTGGATCCTGGACTCATCGCTGAGCCTGGAACCCCAGGTTTCGGCGGTGACCAGGGGAGCATTCGCACAGTTAAAACTTGTGCGCTAGCTGCGCCCGTACCTTGGGAAGTCTGACTTGGCCACGATAGTCCACGCTCTGGTTACATCCCGTATAGAGTACTGCAATGCGCTCTACGTGGGGCTGCCTTTGAAGACTGTTCGGAAGCTTCAATTGGTCCAATGGACAGCAGCCAGGTTGATAACAGGAGCGGCACTCAGGGAGTGCACAACTCCTCTGTTGCACCAGCTCCACTGGCTGCCAGTTTGCTACCGGGCACAATTCAAAGTGCTGGCTTTAGCCTATAAAGTAACAATACACAAGTGGGGGTCCGTGTACGTAACTACAGTTAAACACTGGTCAAATTGTAGTGAATATATAGGTCTATATCTATACTCAAATGTAATTCAGACCAAGACAAATATTCACTTAAGAATCTATTTATAAATAGATTCTTAAGTGAATATTTGTCTTGGTCTGAATTACATTTAAGTATAGATATAGACCTATATATTCACTACAATTTGACCAGTGTTTAACTTTAGCCTATAAAGCCCTAAACCAGGGGTGCCCACACTTTTTCAGCATGCGAGCTACTTATAATAAAATCAAGTCAGAAAGATCTACCGAGAGAGAAGCAGCGCAGAGCAGGGGGAGGGGGCGGGGCTTGGCACGGCCTGGCCTCCTTCGGTCCCGGGATCGACCAGTCGATCGCGATCGACTTCCTGGGCAGCCCTGCCCTAAACGGTTCTGTTCCAGCTTATCTGTCCGAACGCATCTCTCCCGATGAACCATCTAGGTCAGGGGTGCTCATTAGGTAGATCGCGATCTACTGGTAGATCGCATAGGGTGTCCTGGTAGATCGCAGGCAGGGTGGGAGGAAGGCTCAGTCCCGCCCCGCAGGCTCCCGACGCCGCCCAAGTGCTGCTGGCCCTGGGTTATCTGAGATCCTTTCCACACAGTTGAATAAAATCCCATGTTATCTGCTTTGAATCAGATTATATGGCAGTGTGGACTCAGAAAACCCAGTTCAAAGCAGATATTGTGTTATATGTTTCACATTTTTGTAGTGGGTAGGTAGATCATTTTGACTTGGTTGTTTTAGAAGTAGCTCGCATGCTGAAAAAGTGTGAGCACCCCTGGTCTAGGTGTTAAGATCAACTGGGGAGGCCCTGCTCTCGGTCCCGCCTTCTTCGCAGACCCAATTGGCGGGGACGAGAGACAGGGCCTTCTCAGTGGTGGCCCTTCGGCTATGGAACGCCCTCCCTAGAGGCATTAGATCGGCCCCCTCCCTCCTAACATTCTGGAAGAAAGTCAAGACCTGACGTTTTGAGCAGGCTTTTGCAGAGGAAATGTAATTATCTAATTGAGACCTATGGAACGATGACAATGCAATGGAAACTGATTCTAATAAGGAGATGCTGTGATTTGTACTTTATATTTTTAACTGTGAATTTTTGCTTTTATATGGCCGTTTTTATTAATTGCTATGTATTTATCTGTGGGCATTTGTTTGCTATTGGGCACCACCTCGAGTCGCCTTCGGGCTGAGAGGGGCAGTATAAAAATATAGTAAACAAATAAATAAATAAGTGATATTTCCTGTTTAATTGTGTGGTACTTACTTTGAAAAGGAGCCCCCACTGGCACAGTGGGTTAAACTCTTGTGCCAGCAGGAATGAAGACCAACAGGTCACAGGTTCGAGTCCAGGGAGAGCGCGGATGAGCTCCCTCTATCAGCTCCAGCTCCCCATGCAGGGACATGAGAGATGCCTCCCACAAGGATGATAATACATCAAAACATCTGGGCATCCCCTGGGCAACATCCTTGCAGACGGCCAGAAATGACTTGCAGTTTCTCTAATCTACAAAAAAACTTACTTTGAAAGTAGTTGTTCTACTCCAGAAACTTCATTTTTGTGGCACAAACTATGTTGAATTTGTTGAGTCTTGATGAGATATTCATTCAAAAACTATAGCAAGATGTGCACCCCACACAGAAACAAAGTTTTTGCAATTTAATAAACTTTTCCCATGTTTTTATGCCAGACCTAAATAGGAAATGCATTTATAACCCAGAAACAAAAATTGTATTGCATAATGTAAATGTCATGACGGTTGTATTGAAACTCCAAATACAGTGGCAGTCCACCTTTGAATAGCAATGGCTGGGGAGTACCAGCTAGAAAATTGAAACTTAATCCAGACAAGATAGAGGTCCTCCTAGTCAGTCGAAAGGCCGAACAGGGCATAGGGTTACAGCCTGTGTTGGATGGGGTTACACTCCCCCTGAAGACGCAGGTTCGCAGCTTGGGAGTGATCCTGGATTCATCGCTGAGCCTGGAACCCCAGGTCTCGGCGGTGGCCAGGGGAGCTTTTGCACAGTTAAGACTCGTGCGCCAGCTGCGCCCGTAGCTTGGGAAGTCTGATCTGGCTACGGTCGTCCACGCTCTGGTCACATCCCGAATAGATTACTGCAACGCACTCTACGTGGGGCTGCCTTTGAAGACAGTTCGGAAATTACAACTAGTCCAACGGGCGGCAGCCAGATTACTAACTGGAGCTACATACAGGGAGCATACCACCCCCCTGTTGTGTCAGCTCCACTGGCTGCCTATCCACTTCCGAGCTCAATTCAAAGTGCTGGTCTTGACCTTTAAAGCTCTATATGGTTCTGGCCCATCTTACTTGTCCAAACGCATCTGCCGCTACATCCCACCTCGTAATTTAAGATCATCCGGGGAGGCCCTGCTCTCGCTCCCGCCGACTTCTCAAATGCGGCTGGTGGGGACGAGGGAGACGGCCTTCTCGGTGGTGGCTCCCCATCTGTGGAATGCGCTTCCTAGTGACATACGATCAATTTAATCCCTCCTGACATTCAGGAAAAAAGTAAAAGCCTGGCCATGGGACCAGGCGTTTGCACACTAGCACAAGGCAGCACCCTTTTTTTAAAACTTAAATGAATGTGTATGATATGTTGATGTAATTGTATTTTAATGTGTAATGTTTTGGGGGGTTTTATACTGTGTTTTATGTGTTTTACTGTGTTGGCATTGAATTGTGCTTTTTTGGAAGCCGCTCTGAGTCTCTGAGTCTGAGATGGGGTTGAGAAGAGTGGGGTAAAATGCCGGAAATAAATAAAAATAAATAAATAGAAAAGGTTGTTGCAGTCATGCTTTACTTATGGGCTTCTCAATTGAATTGCAGTGTTATAAGGTCCTTAGCCTTCTCTGCTAAAGGATGCTGATGCCTCACCAAAACAATAACTACCAGGGTTCTATAGCACTGGGCCACAGTGAGATTCAAGTCATATCAAACAGTATTCATTCTGCATTGAAGATGCACCCTGAGCCTATTGGGAAGGACAAGTTCTTCCCTCCTACTGAATTAACTGAGTGCAGAATACTTTTGCAAGAGAGGTTAAAGACACTAAAAGGGGCTTTTTTGGTTATGCCCCTAGCAAAATGAAGAACAAGGAAATAGTAGGGCCAGGGCTGGATCTTACATTATGTGAACTACACGCCCGGGTGGGGCGCCACATATTCAAGGGCGCATCCGACCGCCAGAGCCGCCCGCAGCAAGACAGAGCCGCCCGCAGCAGCTCCCACCCACGCTGCACGAGGCCAGGGGACCAAGGCCCCGGCCATCAAATGCCCCTTTTCAGTCTCTGGCTCCGCAGAAGGCGTCCCACCCACGCTGCACCAAATGCGCATGGGTGGAACCAGCTGGTTCTGCGCATGAGCATCTGCTGTGGTGCGAGCAGGCCAGAGCCGCCCGCAGCAGCTCCACGAGGCCGGAGACCAAGGCCCCCAGCCGCTAAACCCTCCTCCTCAGTCTCCGGCCCTGTGGAAGGCGGCCCGCCCACGCTGCACCAAATGCGCATGCGCGGAACCAGCTGGTTCTGCGCATGAGCATCTGGTGCGGTGCGGGCAGGCCAGAGCCGCCCGCAGCAGCTCCACGAGGCCAGAGACCAAGGTCCCTGGCCACCAAACCCTCCTCCTCAGTCTCCGCCCCCGCGGAAGGTGGCCCGCCCACGCTGCACCAAATGCGCATGCACGGAACCAGCTGGTTCTGCGCATGAGCATCTAGTGCGGTGCAAGCAGGCCAGAGCCGCCCGCAGCAGCTCCACGAGGCCAGAGACCAAGGCCCTGGCCACCAAACCCTCCTCCTCGGTCTCCGGCCCCGTGGAAGGCGGCCCGCCTACACCGCACCAAATGCGCATGTGCGGAACCAGCTGGCTCCGCGCATGCACACCTGGCGCGCATGCGCATCCTCCATGAGGCCAGAGACCAAAGAGGAGCTCCCGGCAGTCGGATGCCCCCCCGAACATGTAAATAGTATTCTACCTTTTATTTTTCAATGATTGGGGGGGGGGGGGCGCCAAAATTATGTTCGCTTACCATTTAAAATTACCTTAGTCCGGCCCTGAGTAGGTGATGGTGAAATGCTAAAAGGGAACAGAGAAAAGGCAGAACCACTCAACACTTTCTTTGCCTTAGTCTTCTCCCAATAGATTAGCAACTTGGGAATAATGAAGCAGAGGATGCAGAAGGCTGGCTGGCCATCTGTCGGGGATGTTTTGGAATGCATTTTTCCTGCTTCTTGGCAGAGGGTTGGACTGGATGGCCCATGAAGTCTCTTCCAACTCTATGATTCTGTGAAATGCAGCAGAGAATAGGTAAAGAGGTAGTGCAGGAAGATCTGGCTAATATAAATGAATCCAAGTTTCCGGATCCAGATGAACTACATCCAAGGGTATTAAAAGAACTGGCAGAAATAATTTCGGAACCACTGGCTGTTATCTTTGAGAATTACTGGAGAATTTTTAAAAAGAGGTTGAATGTCCATCTGCAAGGAGTGCTTTGATTGGGTGTTCCTGCATGGCAGGAGGTTGGACTGGATGACCTTTGGGGTCTCTTCCAACTCAATGATTCTGTGGATGAAACCTTGCTGAATGCTTTTCCTATAAATGCATTGTGAGGATAGTTGGCCGCGCATGCCCGGCGTCCTACGCGGCGCCCGCCCCTTTTTGGCGGGGCTGGGTGACATCAGGCGCGGCCGCGGCGGCGAGGAGGAAGAGGCGGAGGGAAGCCACGGCGCCTCTTCGCGAGCGCTGCGGCGTCTGCCTCCTCCGCCATGTTCCTGGGTGCCGCAGTGGCAGGAACATGGCGGAGGAGGCAGAAAGGACACAGCGCTGTGGCTTCCCTCCACCACTTCCTCCTCGCCCTCTCTGCTGCCACTGCGCCTGGCATCACCCAGCCCTGCTGAAAAGGGGCAGGCGCGCCACAAGACCCGGGCATGCGCGGCGCCCTCTGCCATGTTCCTGGGTGCTGCAGAGGCCGCCCGGGGGTTTCCCTTCCTTCGGAGAAGGAAGAGGAAGGAAGGAAAGCTCCCGGGCGGCCGCTGCAGCACCCAGGAACATGGTGGAGGGCACCGAGCCGCTCGCACCCTGCCGCGCATGCCCGCAAGTGGCCTCGCCCCCTGCAAGCGCCCCCCCCCGTGGGCGGGCCTTCCAGAGTGTGGCCTAGGGTGCCACAAACTGTTAATCCGGGCCTGCCCAGACTAGATATGGCATGCAGACAGACCTTGGGCAATCTACATTGGTTTTAGAGTATAACCCCCAGAATCCCCAGCCAGCATGAATGCATCCTCTGGAGATTCTGGACATAGCTTTTCCAAACACTGCCCAAAAGACATGTGCACAATCTTGCCACATGTAAACAACATATATAATTAGCAAGGGAAGCAATGGAGGCAGAAAGTATAACCAGAGCAATCCAGCAGAATGAATGTTATTTACAGATTGGAAGTGCTTGGCTCTGGGATAAAATAAGGACAGGCCAAACCTGGGCCGCGTGATCGCATTAAACTTTTACACAACACCGCCTCTTAGCCCGGTGTGGTCAAGAGGCGAAGGCAGAGCTAAAACGCTCTTATAACTTGGCCGAGATTATCCCCAGAGAATCAAACATACCCTGAAGTCTGGATCTTGGAGACCTTTGCAAATTGAGACGGGTCTCGATGGCACAGGCGGAAAGGCTGTTTGGAAATATTTGGGGAACTGGGCAAGATCCATTTTGCACATCTCTTGTCACTGAGCTAAATTGATTCTCGTGGAGTTACCTGAGAACATTGAGGGTAATATAACAAAATGCAATACAACTAGGACTGCAATGAGAAATGCAAAATGTATTTAAATTTTGAAGTTGTGGGGTGTGACCCAATTCCTAATTTTGTGGGGAAACAAAATAATAATTTCAGAATTTTACACACACACACTAGCTGTGCACTGCTACGTGTTGCTGTGGCCTATAGTAAGAATTTTCAAAGTAGAGGTAGATATCTGGACTATTGTGAAAGAGAGGGACCTATTCCTATCCCCCTTTTTCTTCCCCTTCCCCTCCTTTCTTCCTTCTCTACCTCTTTCTTTTATTCCTTCTTTCACTCTTTGGTTTCATCCTTCCTTCTCTCTTTCTTTCCTCCCCCCCCTTCTCTACTTTTTCATCTCTTTTCTTCCCTCCGTTTCTTTCTTTCTTTCACTTTTTATTTTCTTTTCTCCTCCCTCCCTTCTTTACATCTTTTCCGCCTTTCCTTTTTCTTTCCTTTCCACTTTCTCTTCTTCCTTCCTTTGGTACCTCTTTCCTTCCTTCCTTCCCTCTTTCCTTCTTTCCCTCCCTCCTTCTCTCTTTCCTTCCTTCCTTCCTTCCCTTTTTCCTTCCTTCCCTTTTTCCTTCCTTCCTTCCTTCCTGTCTGTTCTCCCCTAAAACCATGGTAGAGTCCCTTCTAACTCTGAAGTGGCTGAGAGGGGAAAGGCAAGGGCCTGAGGCTGTCAGAAATGGTGATTGGTTGCCAATGTGGTGTTATTTGTTTATGGGTTCTGATTGGTCCACCTCAGCATTCTTACATTCTGAAGTGGCTGAGAGTGGAAAGGCAAGGGCCTTAGTGGCATCTTCTCCCTTTTTAGGATTTGGGATTTGTAAGTTATTTTTTTATTTTTTGTTTTGCTTTTTAATTTTTGTTGGTCACACCATGCGTTGTGAGAGGTTTTGCTGCCAAATTTGGTGTGAATCTGTTCAGTGGTTCTTTTGTTTACTTCAGACTCATTATGGACAGAGCACTTTGTTATCTTTGGAAGCACTGTATCAATAAGATGTCACAATTATGTTGTTTTCCTTGGCATAAAACAAACCTGTTTGGTATGTTAGGATACCGTATAGTATGAGAAAAGTTACAAAAATGTTTTTTGTTCTATTAAAAATGGTGCCAATAAGCTCCTGAACTGTAAGACACCTCTTTTATTAAGGAGCAGGCCAACCCTTCCTAATATCCAGGTGGAATCTCTTTTACCTGCAATTTTAATCCACTTCTCCATCTAGCTAGTCTCCAGAGTACCAGAAAACAAGCTTATCCCCACCTCAATAGACATCCTTTAAAACAGTGTTTCCCAACCTTTTTTGAGCCGTGGCACATTTTTTACATTTACATAACCCTGGGGCACACCACCAACCAAAATGACACAAAATGACTACCATTAACAAAGCCATTCCAAAATTTATGAAAAATTCGTAAATTTTCCGCAATTTTTGCGGAAAATTTCGGAAGTCATTTAGATTCGAACCGCCAGCGGCCTCTACATCCGCAACGAGTTTTGAACCTTTTTTTTCTTTGATCAAACAGGCCTACAGATGCTTGGAAGGATCTGGGATTGCAGACAAGGCATTAAAATGTGCCAAATCCAGTTTACCTTCAGAATTGATCTTGGAGCTGCATTGTCTATGGCACTGCCCCATTGCGAGTCTGCTGCCATTGCATGTTCTTGGTGGACTCTTCTATATACTTTGTCGAGAAAAGTTTGGGAAGGTAACTTTTGAGATGAGAACTTCCAGAATCCTGCAGCCAGATCCCCATAAGTTGACTTCCCAAGCTATGGATTTATCTGGAAATCGAATGGATTCCAAAACTGCAATGGCACAGTGGGCGCCACCTGCATAGAAAAATTTTGAGTTCTTAAAGGTTTGCATTGTTGAAGTGTGTTTTTTTTTGCAGCCTGCACAGTTTGCAAGAGGGTTAGTTGCATTGATTGGTCCTTAGTACCTATCAATCATTGTTAGCAGAGCCCAGTTGAGTTTGTTCCGCCTTTCTTTCCAGGGATGTGGAAACAAGCCATTTTTCATTCCAGAGACAAACAGGACCTCTCTTGAAAAGGACGTGCTTAGAAGGCTTGCCAGGCTTTCTTTGGAATTCAAGCAGAAGGCTCAGCATATCGGAAGGCTGAGTAACTCTGATGAGTTCCAAGTGCCTCCAAACCAGTCTTTTGGCTTCCAGAGGAAGACTTCATGACTTCAAGTTCTGCCACCTGACTGGGGCTGCGAGTGTCCCTACCTCAAAGCCATTGAGAGAGAAAGGACTCAGAGAGCTTTTCAGCTACAGCTTCTTGGACTAAAGCAGTAGAAGGAACTCTAAAGTAAGCCAGTTATTATTTGGGGGGAAAACAAGCAGTGTGCCTGAGTGAAGTTAACTGATGTAATGGACAATAAAGAGTTTGAGTTAACTAAAGCAGTGTTTTTCAACCTTTTTTGAGCCAGGGCACATTTTTTACATTTACAAAATCCTAGGGCACACCACCAACAAAAAATACACAAAATGACACTCTAACACAGTAATACATATAGTTAATATGTTTTTAAATGTATTTATACACTCAGTGTGAAACCTGGGCATGTTTTGATGAACACAACATAGCTATCCTGGCAGGAATGGCAGAAAGACACAGACGAAGGTCTTGCTCAACAGCTGGGAGTTATAGTTCACCCGCAATCAAAGAGCACTCTGAACTCCACCAATGATGGAATGGAATCAAGCTTCCCACACAGAACTACCATAACCAAGAGAAAATACTATAAGAGTTTGGTGGGCATTGACCTTGAGTTCTGGAGTTGTAGTTCACCTATATCCAGAGAGCACTGTGGAGGGGAGGGAGGAAGACGTGGGGTGAGTCTGCACAGTAGCACCCACACGGGTCACGTCTTCCTCCCTCTCTCCTTCTGCAGAAGTGGCAGCGTGAGCAAAGCGAGGCAAAGCAAGCAGAGCAAGGCTGGGAAGAAGGGAGCCCAAGTGGAGAAGAAAAAGTAAGTGTTCGGCAGGAGGGGGAAGAAAGGGTATTGGAGGTTCCAATTTCCCACGGCACACCTGATGATCGCTCGCGGCACACTAGTGTGCCACGGCACAGTGGTTGGGAAACACTGAACTAAAGTGTCCAGTTTGGTCCTTGGAGCCCTGAGCCTAAAGGGAGGCAAAAAAAGCAACGCCCTGGGATAGATAGACCATGTCCTCGTCCTTTCACAAGGCATTGATAGCCCAGGTGCAATGGCACAAAAATTATATGAAGCAGCTAAGTTTGGTCTGGACCTTATGGATCTTACTTACATCCGAAGTAGAACCACTGAGTCATTGGGATTTACAGAAAACATGACTCAACATTAAGCAACGAATGAAACAAGTTTACTTTAACTGGAGTGAACCCACGAGATCATCTGCGTTTCTTGCCTAGCACCTGACCTGGTATGTATTCCACATGAATTATGATGGGTAATTTCAGCAGGCCTGTGTGTCAGTTTTGTAGCTTTGTCCATTCTCTCCAGACCTGCTAGGTGCAGGTGAGAAAGACTACACTCCAAGGTGGCAGCATATTCAGGCCTGGATTAACAACTTTTTGCGCCCTAGGCCAGACTTTGGAATTACGCCCCCTCTACTACTGTCACGATGCAGGGTCTTGGCCCAGCCCCTTAATCACACATGCAGAGACGGTAATCAGCTAACTATTTATTGAATAATAAGAAACAGGTGAAAAGGTGAATTGTCCATAAAAAGTATCAAAAAGTTTAATCCAAAAGGTAAAGAGTCCATAAGTAAAATCCAAAGGCAAATGTGGCAAAGGCTCCGCAAAACTATGCGGATCAAGGACTTGGTCCGTGGCAAAGAACAAGGCAAAGTTCAGGAACACACCCAAGAAACTTCTTGGCAAGGCTTGAGCCGGTAACTTGGCTCCGTGGAACTCCACTCGCTTCACTCCTCTTAGAATAGAAGTGGCCGAGCTACTGAGGATCCGTTCCCACGGATCCTATACTTAATACCCTTGGCGAGGCCCCCAACGCTCTAGGCTTCTCCGCCAATCTGTGCTACGGGACCTAGCGCTTCTCCGGCGCTCTAGGCTACGGTGCCAATCCCTCCTGCTGGACTCAATGCTCCGTCTCCTATCAAAGCTCCGTCCTTGCCTCCCAGCACCTGGCTCGCTATCTTCGTGAGAGCCGAACTCCCTTTCGGCTTCCATGGCCTCATCCTCCACTGTTTCCCTGATCCTTTCCTGCGACCCGTAACCACCTGGGTTCTCATACTGATCGGAATCATCGCTCTCAGGGTCAGCCTGACTTTCCCAATTTTCATAGCTGTCAGGCCATTCATCATCCCAGGCCAGGCTCTCTGTGGGAGAGGAAGGCCCAGCTAACTCACCAGCCCCTTCCTCCATTTCCTCATCAGCTGCATCTGGCCCTAATGCAAGTGGGACTCCCGGTGCCACCCCCTGCCCCCCAGGCACGAAAGAGAACTGGGTTGCTACAACTACCAGCACTGAAAGTTGTTGTTTGGGATCCGGGAAGGGAGGGTGGGGCCCAAGCCTTTCCTTCCTTCCTCGCCCGGGGCTTGGGGGGCCGTGGTGGGGTGGCCATCTGCCAGGGCTGATTAGGATCCCCGCACCCCAGGGAGGGAGAGTAGTGGGGAGAGGCCTGGGGGGGCTTCCTTTGGGGGGGGGCTCCCTGGAGATAGGGAGATAGAGAGAGAGACACCCACCCGTCTCCGTCTCCTTCAGGGCCGCTGCTCCTCTTCCTCCTCGGTAGCAATCCATGGCTCACGGAGAACCCCCCTCCGTGGACTTTTGCCTCCAAGCAGGCCCTCGCCTTCCTGTTGGCCATTTAGAGTCCATGGAGCCACACCCAGCCTCGGGAGGACTCATGGAGGGAGGGAGGCTCCCTGATTGGCCGGCTGCCACTCTTCAGCTTTGATTGATGGGTGTCACAAGGCGGGAGGTGGGGCCAGGAGGAGAGCTTGGAGGACTCACTCCTGGCCCGAGCCACTCCCTGCCTCTCAAGGAAAGAGGGAGGGAGGGAGTGACGTCACCCTGGGAGGCATACAAGGCAGGCGGGCCTGGTGGAGGAGGAGGGAGGGAGTGATGTCACCCTGGGAGGCCCCGCCTCCGTCTGAGTAGCGGGGAGGAGGGAGGGAGGAAGGGAGGGAGGGAAGCCGCTGCTGCTGCTCCTTGCCCTGCCTGTCCTGCCTTGAGACCAGGCTTGGCCCTCCCTCCCTCCAGGGCCTTTGTGCTTTGTGCTTCAACTCCTACCATTCCCAAGGGCTGGCCACGGAGGGTTTTTTTAATTAACTTTTTATTAGTCCCTGACTAGGAGTTAGCCTAGTTTCTGTTTTCAAATCAGTCAGCTAACTGTCCTTGTGAAAAGCACATCAGGCAGACTACTTTCAAATAAGGAATAAAACAGAAAATAAATAAAGGAGAAAGAAAGGAGCACTGGTAAGTTCCTGGGGTAAATTTGTGGCTTAGATTCTAGTATTGCTTTAGGTCTTTGTTAGCAGCTGCAAAAAGCAGTTGTTTTTTCTCTTCCAAGTTGCCTTAAGCACATTCCTTGAAGGGGCGGGGCTTGCTACAGCAGCTCCCAGCTGACTCACATCCTGCCAGGTGGGAGGAGTTAGCATGAAGAATGAGTTTCAAAGGGTTAGCTGCAACACACAAATTGTCTTTCTTGTATTCCAAAATATATTTTTTATTTATTGAAAGTATATATCCAAAATCACTTGTCGTGGAACATATATTTCTTCCCAAATGGGGTTGTGGAATTGTAAAGTCGATCAAAACAAATCATATAAGAACTCCCATAACGGATGCATCACAAAAATCATCATATATAACCATATATTGGGCTTGTAGTAAAATCCGTATTGAGGGGTTCATAAGGGTCGACGGACTATATATCAAAAGGCCTCTCCGTTTCGCCAGAGAACTGGCTTCATCGGGACCCGAAAATAATATTATTTGTAATTCCACTGGTCCGATTATCTAAATAAAGGTAAACATAACAATAATCAGATATAACATCATTTCGTACATATTCATAAGCCCACCATTTGATCAGGACAACCCTTATGGCTAGGCTATATATTTTACATACCATTCGTAGTATTCATTCGCAATTATATTTCAGAGTGGACGCAGCCACTACTTCTTCTGTTAGACAACGCACAACACATAACACAGGGGTTTGCCTTACATACACTCCTACTTGGCTCCAGGTGAAGCCTTACTCCAGAATTTCACTGATTGATAAACAATCATTGTGGCCCAGGGTAACTCGCTTTTTAGGGAATGAATCCAAAAAACTTCTCTTTGATGGAGTAATTTTTTGTGTTCCTGGTATGGTTTGGGTGCAATGATTTCTAATACCAGGATTTTGAACTCATTAAAGTTATGGTTCTGTGTATAATGAATATAGAGTGGTGAGGATTCATTGCGGGTTTTAAATCTAGATTTATGTTCCTGAGCCCTCGTGCGTAAGTCACGCCCACTTTCACCCACGTAGTATCTCTGGCATGGGCAAATCAAACAATAAATAATATTTCTACTGCCACATGTTGCTCCTGTGCGTAATTTGAAAGTATGTTTGCCTTCCAGGTCTGTGATTGTTTCTTGTGTTGAAATATGTTTGCATATCGTGCAATGATAGCATGGTTGGGTAAATGTTTTGCCAATGGGAGAATCTTTGGGGATTCTATGGTCAGCATGGATCAATAATTGTTTAATGCTAGATGTTTTTTTGTTGGCTATCATAGGTGGTTTCTCCAGTCCTGGGATCGAGCTAACAATGGGCCAGTATTTTCGTACAATTTTAGAAATAGAATGGGAATGCGGGGTGAAAGTAAGGGGCCATATAATTCGTTCACAGGGTGTTTTAGGGCGAGGTTGGAATAGGTTATCTCTGGGTATTTTGCGAATTTTATTCAATGATTTGTGGAGAATGTGCTGTGGGTATCCCCTTTCCTTTAATTGGGATATCAAAACCGCGGCCGATTGTTCGAAATCCACCTCTCTGGAGGAGTTGCGCTTAAGGCGAATCAGCTGGGAGAATGGGAGATTATGTTTTAAAGAATGCGTGTGGTGAGACTGGAAATGTAAGTATGAATTGCGGCTGGTGGGTTTGCAATAATTTTTAACTCTCAGTGTATTATGTTCTCTAAAGATGGTTAAGTCCAAAAATGTAATATTTAAAGGGTTTTTTTCAAAAGTGAATTGTATGGATGGATTCCATGTATTGAAGTATCTCATAATGGACTCAATGTCGCCCTCTCCTGACCAGATAAAGAAAACGTCATCAATGTAACGATAGTAGTGCCTAATGGGAGTGGTAATCTCTATATCTGGGTACAAAAATTGCATTTCTAAGTCTGACATAAACAAATTTGCGACGCTGGGAGCTAGGGACAGTCCCATTGAAATTCCGCCATTTTGTAAATAAAAATCACCATCAAAAGTAAAATAATTGTAATCAAACACAATGTCAACCATAAGGAAAGCTGTTGGTGGGGTGCGAGGGGTCGGGCGGAGAAACATAAGTTTATAAATCACCGTTCTTGCAATTTTCAAATCAATGTTAGTATACAAAGATGTAATATCTGCAGTAATAAAGACATCTTGGTCATGTAGTGTCATACCATCAATCTTGGAGATCAGGTGTCCCGTGTCCTTAATGAAGGCCGGTGATGTAATCACAAATTCTTGCAGGATCGAGTCCAGGAAAATAGCAAGGGGTTGTAATAAAGTGTTGGTCGCGGCGATAATTGGTCTCCCTGGCACGGGGAATGTTTTTTTATGTCTTTGGGAGAAATAAAATTTTGCTATATCAGGGTGGTGATTGAAAAGCAGTCCCTAGTTAGAAATAAATCCTTTTTCTACCCCAGATTGAATCGTGTGGATGATGGTTTTATAAAAACCTGTTTGTCGAGTCAAAATTGGGAGCTCATTGCACCTAAACCATACCAGGAACACAAATTGTCTTCAAGCCTCTGTCATATATTCCCCCCTTTTGCAGGACCAGGGCTCTGTCTTTGTCAATCAGGAAATTCTGGAGTAAGTTCACCTGGAGCTAAGTAGTGTATGTAAGGCAAACCCCTGTGTTATGTGTTGTCCGTTGACTACCAGAAGAAGTAGTGGCTGCGTCCACTCTGAAATATAATTGCGAATGAATACTACGAATGGTATGTAAAATATAGCCCTAGCCATAAGGGTTGTCCTGATCAAATGGTGGGCTTATGAGTATGTACGAAATGATGTTATATCTGATTATTGTTATGTTTACCTTTATTTAGATAATCGGACCAGTGGAATTACAAATAATATTATTTTCGGTCCCGATGAAGCCAGTTCTCTGGCGAAGCGGAGAGGCCTTTTGATATATAGTCCGTCGACCCTTATGAACCCCTCAATACGGATTTTACTACAAGCCCAAAATATGGTTATATATGATGATTTTTGTGATGCATCCGCTTTGGGAGTTCTTATATGATTTGTTTTTTTCGACTCTACAAATACACAACCCCATTTGGGAAGAAATATATGTTCCACGACAAGTGATTCTGGATATATACTTTCAATAAATAAAAAATATATTTTGGAATACAAGAAAGACAATTTGTGTGTTGCAGCTAACCCTTTGAAACTCATTCTTCATGCTGCTTTGAGGACACCCTTCCTCTCTCTTTACATAGACTTGAGTTACCCGTGAGTAACAGTATGGCTGAATCCAATTTTTTTGATTCATTTAATTTGGAGCAAGAAGCTGAATTAACCAGATTATATTCCTTATTTGATGACAACGCCGACACTTCAGCGTCTGGGAGTGAACGAGCGAATTTAATGGCTTCAATTGAAAATAAAGAATTGAGAAAAATAAGAGTACAACTGAACATTGCGACCTTGTCGGACTATGTGAAACGGAAAATTATTCCGAGAGGCCTACGAGTGCAAATTAAACCGGGAGTCTACGAAGCGGACCCTTCATTTATTACCAATTGGAAAAATATTGTCCATCGTTGTTCAAAAGATCTTATGTTACTTATAATTCAAAAGGCCACGGCCGAGATGACCACTTTGGAACAAGAAATTGACAATATTAAATCCACAATTGACCCCCCGGCAAGCCTCCCGGATTTGAATACCATAAAACAAGAGTGTGATAAATTGTATCAAGACCTCAAGAAAGAAAAAACTGGGCAAAGTCAAACGAGATGAAACGGACTTTGCCAACAACAGAATTTATCGATGGCAATTCCGTCCATATAACCGGCCTCCGCAACGCAAGGTTCGCTTCCCAGACAGAACCACCCAGTCCGGAGCCAGCACAGACGACACGGCAGGTTTATCTGACGGTTCCACCACCCCAACACAAGCTCCAGATATGACCTCAGACATCCCCGCAATACGGAGGAACCCCCAAAGAAAAATTTTCACCGGGCCAAAAACAAAAAGCCCCCAACCTGATTATCAATCTTTCGGACCTCCCCCTCTCGGATAGAGACATCAACATTTTGGACAAAGGAATTTCATTTGTATATACTCCACAATGTTCCACATTAAATATTAGAAAAGACCTTGCAACACTTTACAGATCCATGAGACTGAAGGAGTACTTTCAGGATCATCCTTCACGCCATGTTGATGATATTCCATCCCGCCTTAAAGGCAAAAGCTCCTTTGTTCCCCCGGTCATCTCTGATAAATTAAAAATTTTTGAATCTGTAGTATCTAAAGAAGTAGCCAAAATTAATCACCAACAAGATACACGGAATGCCAATCTTACCGGGGAGGACATTAAAAGGCTGAGGGAGCTGGGACAACATCCTACAGTCATCATGAAACCAGCGGACAAAGACAGAGCCCTGGTCCTGCAAAACCGGGGGGGAATATATGACAGAGGCTAGAAGACAATTATCAAACACGGCTTTTTACTCTCAGCTCCCCAATGACCCGACAAACAGATTTTTTTGAAAACCATCATCCACACGATACAATCTGGGGTAGAAAAGGATTTATTTCTGCGCAACTAGGGACTGCTTTAATCAATCACCACCCTGATATAGCAAAATTTTATTTACTCCCAAAGACACATAAAAACATTCCCGGTGCCAGGGAGACCAATTATCGCCGCGACCAACACTTTATTACAACCCCTTGCTATTTTCCTGGACTCGATCCTGCAAGAATTTGTGATTACATCACCGGCCTTCATTAAGGACACGGGACACCTGATCTCCAAGATTGATGGTATGACACTACATGACCAAGATGTCTTTATTACTGCAGATATTACATCTTTGTATACTAACATTGATTTGAAAATAGCAAGAACGGTGATTTATAAACTTCTGGACTCCCGCCCGACCCCTCGCACCCCACCAACAGCTTTCCTTATGGAACTTATTGACATTGTGTTTGATTACAATTATTTTACTTTTGATGGTGATTTTTATTTACAAAATGGCGAATTTCAATGGGACTGTCCCTAGCTCCCAGCGTCGCAAATTTGTTTATGTCAGACTTAGAAATGCAATTTTTGTACCCAGATATAGAGATTACCACTCCCATTAGGCACTACTATCGTTACATTGATGACGTTTTCTTTATCTGGTCAGGAGAGGGCGACATTGAGTCCATTATGAGATACTTCAATACATGGAATCCATCCATACAATTCACTTTTGAAAAAAAAAACCTTTAAATATTACATTTTTGGACTTAACCATCTTTAGAGAACATAATACCTTGAGAGTTAAAAATTATTGCAAACCCACCAGCCGCAATTCATACTTACATTTCCAGTCTCACCACACGCATTCTTTAAAACATAATCTCCCATTCTCCCAGCTGATTCGCCTTAAGCGCAACTCCTCCAGAGAGGTGGATTTCGAACAATCGGCCGCGGTTTTGATATCCCAATTAAAGGAAAGGGGATACCCACAGCACATTCTCCACAAATCATTGAATAAAATTCGCAGAATACCCAGAGATAACCTATTCCAACCTCGCCCTAAAACACCCTGTGAACGAATTATATGGCCCCTTACTTTCACCCCGCATTCCCATTCTATTTCTAAAATTGTACGAAAATACTGGCCCATTGTTAGCTCGATCCCAGGACTGGAGAAACCTCCGATGATAGCCAACAAAAAAACATCTAGCATCAAACAATTATTGATCCATGCTGACCATAGAATCCCCAAAGATTCTCCCATTGGCAAAACATTTACCCAACCATGCTATCATTGCACGATATGCAAACATATTTCAACACAAGAAACAATCACAGACCTGGAAGGCAAACATACTTTCAAATTACGCACAGGAGCAACATGTGGCAGTAGAAATATTATTTATTGTTTGATTTGCCCATGCCAGAGATACTACGTGGGTGAAAGTGGGCGTGACTTACGCACGAGGGCTCAGGAACATAAATCTAGATTTAAAACCCGCAATGAATCCTCACCACTCTATATTCATTATACACAGAACCATAACTTTAATGAGTTCAAAATCCTGGTATTAGAAATCATTGCACCCAAACCATACCAGGAACACAAAAAATTACTCCATCAAAGAGAAGTTTTTTGGATTCATTCCCTAAAAAGCGAGTTACCCCTGGGCCACAATGATTGTTTATCAATCAGTGAAATTCTGGAGTAAGGCTTCACCTGGAGCTAATTAGGAGTGTATGTAAGGCAAACCCCCCTGTGTTATGTGTTGTCCGTTGACTACCAGAAGAAGTAGTGGCTGCGTCCACTCTGAAATATAATTGCGAATGAATACTACGAATGGTATGTAAAATATATAGCCTAGCCATAAGGGTTGTCCTGATCAAATGGTGGGCTTATGAATATGTACGAAAGGATGTTATACCTGATTATTGTTATGTTTACCTTTATTTAGATAATCGGACCAGTGGAATTACAAATAATATTATTTTCGGGTCCCGATGAAGCCAGTTCTCTGGCGAAACGGAGAGGCCTTTTGATATATAGTCCGTCGACCCTTATGAACCCCTCAATACGGATTTTACTACAAGCCCAATATATGGTTATATATGATGATTTTTGTGATGCATCCGTTATGGGAGTTCTTATATGATTTGTTTTGATCGACTTTACAATTCCACAACCCCATTTGGGAAGAAATATATGTTCCACGACAAGTGATTTTGGATATATACTTTCAATAAATAAAAAATATATTTTGGAATACAAGACAGAAAATTTGTGTGTTGCAGCTAACCCTTTGAAACTCATTCTTCATGCTGCTTTGAGGACACCCTTCCTCTCTCTTTACACAGGTGGGAGGAGTTAGCCTAGTTTCTGTTTTCAAATCAGTCAGCTAACTGTCCTTGTGAAAAGCACATCAGGCAGACTACTTTCAAATAAGGAATAAAACAGAAAATAAATAAAGGAGAAAGAAAGGAGCACTGGTAAGTTCCTGGGGTAAATTTGTGGCTTAGATTCTAGTATTGCTTTAGGTCTTTGTTAGCAGCCAGCGCGCCTATCGGCGCGCGATAGAGCATAAACTTGTAACAAGTCGGAGAAGAAATATCCAAAGACTTGTAAAAAATTAAATTAAGTAAATTAAGACCACAACAAAACAGTTAATCTACAAAAAACATTAATAAGAAATGGAGGTAGCCAGCCAGCAGTGGGAGGGCTTCCCAGTGTTTTTGCATTGAGTGTCACATGTATGACTACCTGCCTGCCGGGCAGAAGTCTTGGGTGTGCGTTCGCTGCAGTGAGCTCCTGGCTCTCAGGGAACGTGTTTCTTCCCTTGAAGCCAAGGTAGCAGACCTGGAGAAGCACAGAGAGGAAGTGAGGCTGGAGGATATATCTCCAGAGATGCAACAGGAGCATCCCACTCCATGATGAGCAGCCCTCCAGCTGCCTTGGAAAATGGGGGTCTTGGGCAGGGAGAACATCAGTCTGAGGAAGAGGGACCGGCTCCCTCAGTTGGGACCCCTTCCTCAGAGGCTGTGCCCATATCTTCGTGCACCGAAGATACTTCTCGGCGGGGGGTAGGAGGTGGGCTTCTTGTAGTAGGTGATTCGTTTGTCGGATCAGAGAAAGCTGTGTCTGTGATGGCCGTGATGACCGCATGGTAAATTGCCTGACGGGTGCAAAGGTCGCGGACATTACGAGGCATCTAGATAGGCTGGTAGATAGTGCTGGGGTGGAGCCAGTGGTCGTGGTACACGTTGGTACCAATGACATTGGGAAGGCTAGCGGATGGTCCTGGAAGCCAAATTTAGGTTGCTAGGTAGAAGATTAAGGTCAGGACCTCAAAGGTAGCATTCTCGGAAATGCTACCTGTTCCTGCCTTGAGGACAGCCAGACAGGCAGAGCTCAGGAGCTTCAATGCGTGGATGAGGCAGTGGTGTCGAGAGGAAGGTTTTAGATTTGTTAGGAACTGGGGAACATTTTCAGGAAAGCCAGACCTGTACAAAAGGGACGGGTTACACTTGAGCGAAATGGAACCAGACTGCTGGCGACTAATATTAAAAAGATTTCAGAGCAGCTTTTAAACTGATTCCTAGGGAAAGTCGACAGGAGCTGGGCAGCTTCCGGTTCGAGAGGGTGAAATGCCAAGTATGGAGGACCGAAATCCATACACAAATGGCTGAGTCAACAGAAAAGATAGATAGTAGTAGTCGAGAGGTAGGACATGGTAGGCCTTCTACAAATTCTCACAAACAGCCAAAGTGAAAGTGCACCAGAGAAATAAATATAAATGTCTGTACGCAAACGCTAGAAGCCTTGAACAAAAATAGGGAGTTGGAATATTTGGCAAAGGAAAAAAATATTGATATTATTGGCATAACAGAAACCTGGTGGACGGAGGAAAACAAATGGGACACAAAGATTCCAGGTTATAAACTGTACAGGAAAGACAGGAGAGGGAAAAATGGTGGCGGTGTGGCCCTGTACATAAATGAGGAGCTAGAATCTCATGAATTAGAACTTCAAGAAATTTCAAACTCACCTACAGAAACATTGTGGATAAAAGTCCCAGGACAAAAAACTAATCTAGCACTAGGGATCTGCTATCGCCCTCCCAACCAAACTCAGAGGCAGACTGCTATCTGGAAAATGAAGTTAAACAGGCCTCAAAAAGAAATACATTAGTCATAATGGGGGACTTCAACTATCCCCAAATAGATTGGCCAAATTCTTGTTCTACGCATGAAAGAGAGACAAGGTTCCTCGACATGCTAGCTGATTATTCCCTTGAGCAGATGGTCATGGAACCAACCAGGGAAAGGGATCCTGGACTTGGTGCTAACTAATGAACAAGATCTCGTTCAAGATGTCCTTGTAACTGAGCCCATAGGTACCAGTGACCACAACACAATAACCTTCAACTTAAGTTTGGATAGCAAACTGTCAGTAAAAACTAACACAGAGACCTTAAATTTTCACAAAGGGAATTTCACCAAAATGAGAAAAATTGTAAAGAACAAACTAAAAGGAGCAGTAAAAAAAAATCAAATCCCTCCAAATGCTTGGAAACTGTTTAAAAATACCTTAAAACAGGCCGAACTAAAATGCATTCAATAAAAAGAAAGAGGCATGGAAAGTCCAAAGGACACCAGTATGGCTTACAAATGAAGTAAAAGATGTGATTGGAAAGAAGAAAAACTCATTTAAGAAATGGAAGGCTCTTCCTACCGAGGAGAACAGAAAGGAACACAAGCTCTGGCAAACTAAATGCAAAGCAACAGTCAGGAAAGCCAAGAGAGATTTTGAGGCACACATAGCAAAGAATATTAAAAAAAACAACAAAAACTTCTTTAAGTACATCAGAAGCAGGAACCCAACTAGAAAAGCAGTTGGGCCACTCGGCGACAATGGTCAGAAAGGGAAAATCAGCGAAGACAAAGAGATTGCTGAGCGGCTAAATGACTTCTTTGCCTCCGTTTTCACACAGGAGGACAGACAACATATGCCTTCAGCTGAGTCAGTTTTTTTCAGGAGGGAATTAAAAGAATTAAAACAGATAGAGATAAACAAGGAGGATGTTCTCATATGCCTTACTAAACTAAATGTCAACAAATCACCAGGTCAGACGGCATCCACCCCAGAGTTCTTAAGGAACTCAAGTGTGAAATTGCTGAACTTCTAGCTAAGATATATAACCTTTCTCTAAGATCAGGCACTGTACCCGAGGACTGGAGGGAGGCAAATGTAACACCGATCTTCAAGAAAGGATCAGAGGTGATCCAGGAAATTATAGACCAGTCAGTTTAACCTCAGTTCCAGGCAAAATGATGGAAACCATTATTAAAGAAAAATTACTAGGCACATAGAAGAACAGGCATTGCTGAAAGAAAATCAACATGGTTTCTGCAAAGGCAAATCATGTCTTACTAACTTGTTAGAATTCTTTGAGGTGTAAATAAACACATAGATAAAGGGGACCCAATTGATATTGTTTACCTTGACTTTCAAAAGGCTTTTGACAAAGTCCCTCACCAAAGGCTCTAAATAAGCTCTTCAGCCATGGAATCAGGGGACAGGTCTTGTCCTGGATTGGAACCTGGCTAAACTGTAGGAAACAAAGGGTGGTAATAAATGGACACTTCTCTGGGTGGAAAGAGGTGGGAAGTGGCGTACCCCAAGGTTCAGTTTTGGGTCCGTTACTTTTTAATTTATTCATTAATGATCTGGATGTAGGAGTGAATTCTGAGGTAGCAAAGTTTGCAGACGACACTAAATTGTTCAGGGTAGTTAAAAATGAAACTGATTGTAAGAGCTCCAGAAAGATCTCTCGAAATTGAGTGAATGGGCAACAAAGTGGCAAATGCATTTTAACCTAAACAAGTGTAAAGTCATGCACATCGGGGCAAAGAACCCCAACTACACCTACCAATTGATGGGGTCAAAGCTTTCCGAGACAAACCAGGAAAGGGATCTTGGGGTCTTGGTGGACAGCTCAATGAAGATGTCAACCCAGTGCGCTGCAGCAGTGAAAAAAAGCAAATTCTATGCTAGGCATGATCAGAAAGGGAATCGAAAATAGGTCAGCAAATGTTGTATTACCTCTCTACAAATCTATGGTAAGGCCACATTTGGAGTACTGTGTACAATTCTGGTCTCCGCACCTTAAGAAGGATATAACGGAACTGGAAAAGGTACAGAAAAGGGCAACAAGAATGATCCAAGGGATGGAGCGGCTCCCTTATGAAACCAGGTTGCAACGCCTTGGTCTTTTCAGCCTTGAAGACGGCGTTTAAGAGGTGACTTGATCGAAGTGTATAAAATCATGCATGGGATAGAAAAGGTGAATAAAGAAAAATTATTTTCTTTGTCACAAAACACTAGGACTAGAGGGCACTCCCTGAAGCTCAAAGGTAGGAAAATTAGGACTAATAAAGGGAAATATTTCTTCACCCAGAGGGTCATTGGGTTATGGAACTCACTTCCAGAAGAGGTTGTGACAGCTGTCAGCCTGAACAACTTCAAGGCAGGATTAGACAGATTCATGGATACCAAGTGTATCGGTAGTTACTGAAAAGGACATTCAAGTGCCACCTCGGAGTTGGTTGAGGTAGGCAGGATTTCCCTGGGTACTGGTTGTGGGGGGTCGGGAGCAGGTCAGGGTTTTGCCCTCCCTTCTGCTCGAGATCCCCGTGTACAACTGGTGGGCCACTGTGTGATACAGAATGCTGGACTAGATGGGCTGAGGTCCGATTCAGCATGGCTCTTCTTATGTTCTTATGTTCTTATTTGTGCCCCCCTCGGCTTGTGCCCCTAGGCCATGGCTTAGGTTGGCCCTATGGGTAATCCGGGCCTGAGCATATTCTGTTGTTTTATTGTTGCTTCTGCTGCTGTTCTACATCTTTCATGATCAGGAAGTTTTTCATCATGTTTAGGTAGAATATATTTTCTCGCAAGTTGAATGTGTGGCTCTGTGGCATTGTCTCTGAAGCAATAGAAACGAAAGCAAGCTTGCTCCCTCCTCAACATGACCTCCTTCCAAATATTTAAACATGTTTCTCATGCCCCCTCTCAACCTTCTCCTCTCCAAGCTAAATATACCCAGCTCCCTAAGCCACTCATCCTAGCGATGATCATTTCGGTCACCTTTCTCTGAACACATTCCAGCTTGCGAATATCCTTCTTGAATTGTGATGCCCAAAACTGGGCACAGAGTTATTCCAGGTGAAGTCTGACCAATGCGAAATAAAGTGGATCTATTCCTTTTCTCGATCTAAACACTAGACTCCTATTGATAAAGCCTAGAATTGCTTTGGCTTTTTGAGCTGCTGCATTATACTACCGTATGGTTCACATTGAGGTTGTGGTCTGCTAAGACTCCTTTATCCTTTTCACCTGCTGATATGCATAGGATATGCATTCATGAACAATAGGCATCTTGATGACTATCTATTGCAGTGGTTCTCAACCTTTCTAACACCGTGACCCCTAAATATGGTTCCTCATGTTGTGGTGACTTTCAACCATAACATTATTTTAGTTGCTCCTTAATAACTGTAATTTTTGCTACTGTTACAAATGGTAATGTAAATATCTGATATGCAGGATGTGTTTTCATTGTTACAAATTCAACATAATTAAAGCATCATGATTAATCAGAAAAAATATGTTTGAAATCATATTTATTTGTTACAGGTTTTAAATGTGTTTGATGTTTATGTATATGTACTGTATGTATATTGTAAGAGTAAAACTTAGCTAACCTTAAAGGGTTAATATATATTATATTTATTCAAACTTTTATACCGCCACTCCCCGAGGGCTCGGAGTGGTTTGCATAGTTTGAGCAAACAAAAAATAGCAACATATCACAGAAATTACGTACAATAGCGAAGGGGGTGGGGACTAAGACATTAAATAGGACAAGATCAGAAGGACTTAGAGTCCACCCAGATAGCATAATGTCAGGGGATCATCCGCCGGTGGGTTGAAACCAAACAGTCAAAAGGAGGTAATTGAGGGGTTCTCAGAACATCATAAGGGATCTCCGGCTTGGGGGGAGGAAACTCCACTCTACCCGCAGGGAGCTTCCATTACCGTGGAAACAGGAGGCGGAGTCTGTAAGTGGCTCTGGAATCTTGAGATTCAAACTATGTCAGTTGGTGGTTAACTGCGGAAGCAGAAGGGTGTGTGGAGAGTTAGCGAGTCTGTTAAAAAGACTCGCTAAAAAACCAGCTATCAGCGAGCGTTAAAAAGACTCTGATTCTACTCTGAGGGAGAGTAGCAGTGAAGCCTGGCTCTACTCTGAGAGAAAGTAGCAGTGCAGCTGTGTTTAACTGCTAAGGAAGCGGCTTGATTTAAAGACCAGCAGAGTGTAGAAAACTGCTGAGTTATTGGTTCTAGGAGAGCAGTGATATAGTAGCAGACTGTATCTCCATAGATAGTATATTGTAACCTTAAGAAAAGTGCCTCTGAGTAGATATTGTAACCACCCAAACTCTTGAACTCTGAAACCTCTACGCTTAAACCTCTGTTTGAATAAACTTCATAGTTCTTTGATTACAGCATCTCTTCTAGTGGTTCTTTTCTCCCACAAGCCTTGAAAACAACTCTTTCCTAGTAGGTAGCCAAGCACAGTAAATTATATGGTGGCAGCAAGTGAAAAGTAAAAGAGTCCTTACATATTGTAGTGGCATTGGTAGGACATTCTGCCCTGTCACAGCCCTGAGTTTGAATCCTCACATTCTCTCCACACTTAAAATACAGATTCGAATTCAGATCCTCACAAAGTTTGAGCCTACACATAGTTGAAGATCTGTACATTATTGGCTGTAGTTAGAGATGTTACAATTTGGTGGCAGAGGTCAAGATAGTCGACTCTGTCAAAGTTTTAGAATCGAATCTCTTCCTCTTTTACAATTTGGTGGCAGCGGTGGGATAGCCTGCCCTGCCACAGTTCTCCACAGTTAATTTGAAGAAAAAGACCTTTACAGGGGGAGTATGGAAAACAGATGATGGGATTTCCAATACCTTCATCCAATTCAGCTCTGACTTCCACAGACCACTGAGACTTCCACACAGAACTCCCATGTCAAACAAAAAATACTGCAGAGGTTTGAGGAAAATAGACCCTGACATTTGGGAGTTGCAGTTCCTTGGAGATATAAAGGAGATATAAGGGAGTTGCTGTTGCTTGGTGCATTCTGGAGGAGTCTGGGCCCACATCCAACAGGGAGGAAGGTGGAGGATCGAACACGCTGCCTGGCCTTATATGGAGCCTCTTGCCCGCCTCACATCCCTGCCGGTTGGCAAGTGGTGAGAGCCAAGTGAGGGAGGCTTTGCGCAAGGCCAGGCCTTGCGCTAAGGAACCCTCACCTGACTCATGCCCTTGCTGGCTGGCCAGAGTGCGAGTCAGGCGAGGGAGGCCTTGAGCGAGGCAAGGCCTTGCGTGAAGTGCCCCTCACCTGACTCACGCCCTTGACGTGTGGCAGGAGCGCGAGTCAGGCAAGGGAGGCCTTGAGTGAGGGAGCCGTGCGCTCGCCCTACACTCCCTCCGAGAGGGGTAGAGAGGCGAGCGCCTTTGCCTCCAAGCTCCTCCTCCTGATTCCCTGCAGGAAGAGGAGGAGGAGCCAACCAGAAGTGCCAGGCTGTTTGGCTCATTTTGAAGAAGCAGAGGGGGCGGGGACAACCGAGGCTGCTTTGTGCCCCCAGGAAAATGGCCCAGCGACCCCCTTGGTTGAGAACCACTGATCTAATGGGAGGGCTTTGATTGTCTCTTCCTTGCAAATCACTTCATTGAATCCACATACTTCTGGGGGTTTTTTCCTTCAAAATTGCTGTATTAAAATTTAATTCCTTAGCACAGTGTTTCCCAACCGCTGTTCCGTGGCACACTACTGTTCCATGAGGGATCACCTGGTGTGCCGCGGAAAACCTTTTCCCCCCTTTCTCCCCCTCCTGCCGAATTCTTGCTACTGCTGCTTGGGGGAGCAGGAGAAGGAAGGGCCAGGCAGCGGCGAAGAAAAAGAAGGGGCCGGGCGCTGCCTCCTTTGGCCGTTTCCCCAGCCAGCCTCCAATCGAGGGAGGGTGGGAATGGAGGTGGAAGTGCGCTTGTCTGGGTGCATGCGCACTAGGTCCCCGGGGTCCTGTGGTGGTGAAGGAAGCGAAGGAGCCAGCTGCTTCCGGAGGCACCCTGGCTCGGCCCTGCTGCGTCCCAGGTGAGGCCCCGGGGTGCCCTTCCCCTCAGCTCGGAAGGGCCCCCAAGGAGAAAAGGGGTCTTCCTTCATGGGGGGAAAGGGTCAGGGCCTGGCAGGAGGACCCTCAGAGGAAGGAAAGGCAGGCCGGATTCTGTGCGGGACTCCCTCTCCAGCCTTCTTCAGCCTTCCTCCCAAATGTCAAGGTCTATTTTTCCCAAACTCCATCTGTGTTCACATTTGGGCATATTGAGTATTCATGCCAAGTTTGGTCCTGATCCAACATTGTTTGAGTCCAGAGTGCTCTCTGGATGGAGGTGAACTACAACTCCAAAACTCAAGGTCAATGCCCACCAAACTCTTATAGTATTTTCTCTTGGTTATGGGCGTTCTGTGTGGGAAGTTCATCATCGAAACAGGCCCATGTTTCACACTGAGTGTATAAATACTTTTAAAAACATTAACTATATGTATTACTGTGTTAGAGTGTCATTTTGTGTCATTTTGGTTGGTGGTGTGCTCCAGGATTTTGTAAATGTAAAAAGTGTGCCGCAGCTCAAAAAAGGTTGGGAAACACTGCCTTAGCAGGTCATGTATCATTGGATTTGCAGAATCAATCATTATTGCAAACCAGGAGTCATGCCACTCCCTGAATTGGCAATCTTTCTGTTCAAGGAATTCTTCCACTAAATCAGGGGTGGGCAATTACCGGCCCTCCAGGTGTTTTGGATTTCAACTCCCAGAAATCCTAGCCAGTTTACCAGCTGTTAGGATTTCTGGGAGTTGAAGTCCAAAACACCTGGAGGGCCGGTAATTGCCCACCCATGCACTAAATCCTTTGCAAATCAAGAATCACAGGTGAGATCGCTCTCTCTACCTTTGGCAAATCAAGAATTGTCCTGCTGGGTTAGGCATGGGCAAACATCGTCCCTCCAGATGTTTTGGACTTCAACTCCAACAATTCCGGTAGTCTGTTAGGAATTGTGGAAATTGAAGTCGAAAACACATGGAGAGTCAAAGTTTGCCCATGCTTGTGTTAGATTTCAGAACACAAAGTATGGAGCGACAGTGGCGAAGCACAGCAAGGTGGCTGGCTTTGGGGAGGAGTCGGAAAATCAGCTGTGCCCAAAGCCGCAGGTGGATTTGAAGGCCTTCTCCAAGTGATTAGGTGGCTTTGCCGGCTAATGTTAGCAACACAGTCCCGATTAACCCTGGTAGCTCGATGCGCAGTCCCTTTGAGAAGCCTTTGATTGGCAGTTGCGAGGGGCAGCCATTGCGCTCTTGCCTCGGGCGGCTTGCTCTCTTTTTGCTCACGTACCTTTCCATTAACTGCTGGGACCCTTGCCTTGGAAAAGGAGAGCGGAAAAGGCCAAAGACTAGTTTCCCATCCTTGCGCACAAAAACCATGAGGCAGTTTTGTGTAAGTATTCACATCTATAGATCACCTTTGTTTGTGATGATGTTTATGTTTCTGGATTAGCTTTGGTTTCGGGTATCACGTACCTGGTGTATCCAAATGTTTATGTTCAATGAGTCCATTTAGAAATGGACTAGCCAGGAGTTTTGTAAAAGAGTGCTGTTTTGGATTCCTTTCGATTGGCTTTAATTATTTTTTTTTGCATTTTAGTAATAACTTTGTGTGTGTTTTTATTGACCACTTCGTGCTTAAAGTGTATTGATTTTAATGTTTGTAAGCTGCTTTGGCCCCTAATATTGGGGAACAAGTAATAATAGACATATAATAATAATAACCACCACCACAACGATGATGATGATGTAATGATAAGGTAGACTCTCAGTTAACTGGCATCCATGGGCATTGGAAGGTGCTGGATAGATAGATATTTTTATTTACGGTCGAAGACCAACATCATATTATACAGAAAATAGAACAATATAAATGTTAAAACTCCATTCAACTCTAAAATTAACACCAAAAGTATCTGGCCTATTGTGTTTCCGCGTGCAGTTTATTATGCTGGTTCCTCGTGACCAGAACGGCCGTGAGATATTTGGCCACCAAGTTGGTTATCTCCTTGTGTTTCTCGTCAAGCAGCCAGTATAGGTAGAATTCCTCAGGTCTACCAGGTAAACGGGACAGGATTGGTGAAATTAAGGAGAGGCGGGCATCCAAATACAAAGGGCAGTGAAAGAACACATGCTCTATAGATTCAACCACCCCAACATCGCAGGGGCATATACGTTCATGATAGGGTGTTTTTGTGTACCTGCCCAGTAGCACAGCTGTTGGCAGAGAGTTGACTCGGGCCAGAGTAAACACTTTCCTATGTTTCGGATTTATTAAATTTGTTAAATAATTTTGTGTAGCAAAGGGTACGTTAATACTGCATTTTAGTAGTGGATGGTATCTGGCACAGGCTAGATGTTTTTGGTAATCTATATCCATTATTCTGCGCCTTACTGCTACTCTAGCATTCATATATCCCAGGTGGTCCAGTTCGTCTTCCTGTAACCCTGACAAATTGAGATTTCTGAGAATCGTATTTTTCCATGTAGACCTGAAAGAGTCTGTCAGGGTTAAAGGGGCCAGGTGCTGGATAAATGTAGTTTCTGGTTGCTTGAGAGTTACTATTAAAAATAGGACAAACTAATACTATACTCTATACCAGTGTTTCCCAACCTTTTTTGAGCCGCGGCACACTTTTTACATTTGCAAAATCCTGGGGCACACCACCAACCAAAATGACACTCTAACACAGTAATACATATAGTTAATATGTTTTTAAATGTATTTATACACTCAGTGTGAAACCTGGGCCTGTTTCAATGAACACAACATAGATATCCTGGCAGGAATGGCAGAAAGACACAAACTTCCCACACAGAACTCCCATAACCAAGAGAAAATGCTATAAGAGTTCGTTGGGCATTGACCTTGAGTTTTGGAGTTGTAGTTCACCTATATCCATAGAGCACTGTGGACTGAAACAATGTTGGATCAGGACCAAACTTGGCATGAATACTCAATATGCCCAAATATGAACGCAGATGGAGTTCAGGGGAAATAGACCTTGACATTTGGGAGTTGTAGTTGCTGGGATTTATAGTTCCCCTACAATCAAAGAGCATTCTGAATCCCACCAATGATGGAACTGGGCCAAACTTCCCACACAGAACCCCCAGGAGGCAAGAGGAGGTCTCTACTTGGGGAAAGGGAGGTGGGCCTTCCCAATGCATGGAGAGGGAGAGACCAAATAGACAACAGGTGGGGAGGAGGGGTGTTTGTAATTTTGTGCCTTTATCGAGGTAGGTTTCTTAGGGTTTTTATACTTCAACACACTAGACTCTTCCCCCCCTTCCTGGAGGTTCCAATTTCCCACGGCACACCTGATGATCGCTTACGGCACACTAGTGTGCCCCGGCACACTGGTTGGGAAACACTGGTATAATCTACAGTACATATCATACACTCTGCGTTGAGTTGATGCTCATATTGAAATACAGTAATTAAAAACAAACAAACTTAACATGACACAGTTTTACTGTATTGTACATGCATTTATTTATTTATTATTTGAAGTATGTATTAGTTCTTCATTTTTTGTTGGATGCATGAGAGTTCTGGTTGCTTGAGATTTGGTTAATTCAGTGGTTCCCAACCTGTGGTCCGTGGACCACCACTAGTCCTCCTCAAGAACTAAAATATGGCCTGCGCCCTCACCATTACAACTACCGCTCACTGTTACTGTGTTATACATGGTTATTCTTTTAATTTTATATCGTTTGTTGTATTCTTATGTCTTATGTAACTTATTATGTTTTTGTTTCCATTTTGATTTCATTTATTGTATTGTGTTTTTGGGCTTGGCCTTATGTAAGCCATCCCGAGTCCCCATCGGTGAGATGGTGGCGGGGTATAAATAAAGATTATTATTGTTGTTGTTGTTGTTGCAACGAGAGTGACTGGTCCTGCGAACCCGTCTTATAGTGCCGAGACTTATTAAATATGGTTTTCTGTGGGCAAGCAGATGGCGACTACTGGATGGCATATGTTCTGTATCAGAAACTAGAGCTGATGTGGTCTATCCAGTGCCATTTTCTGAATCAGCACAGCAAGTAACCAATCAGAATCTAAATTTGACCAAAAACTGATTTGTAATCCTTTGAGTACTAATGTTGGAGAGTAGACCCTGGTCAAAGTGGTCCCTGTTCAAAAAAAGGTTGGGAACCACTAAGTTAACTAAAACCCTAAGGTAATAGCAAATAATAATAACAACAACGACAATAATAATAAACTTTATTTATACCCGCCACCATTTCCTCACTGGGGACTCGGGGCAGCTCACATGAGGCCAAGCCCAAACAACAAATTACAATGAAACAAAAATCAAAACATCAACAATAACACAAGGTAAATGCATACATATAAATCAATCTCTCGGCATTACTTCGCGAACGAAGATTCCTAGGAAGGACTCATCCCACGCTTTTTACAAGCGCGTTGATGACTAAAAAGGACAATCTGAGATAGGCAAGTTTGGTTGCAGAAAGCACAGCAGAAAGTCTCCTTGGGTGATGTTGTTTCCAAGTTGCGGTTCTTTCTGCATTGTCGTTTCTCTTCAAGACCCATTCGGCATGTCTTCTCGAAAGAGGCCGCAGCATTGTGGATAGTGCGTCTCCACGCCTCCCGATGTGAGGCCAGGGTGGACCATTGTTGGTGATCAATCTGGCCGAGCCTGAGATGTTGTTTCAGGGAGTCCTTATATCTCTTTTTGGGGTGCCTCTCTTGCGCTGACCTGTGGCGAGTTCACCATAGAGTAGTATCTTTGGGAGGCGGTGGTCCTCCATCCTAAAGACGGGCCCTGCCCAGCGCAGCTGTGTTCTCAATATCTAAATAAAAGAACAATATACAAATAGATATCTAAAATCACAAATGACAAGCCAGGCCACATCGCATTAATCATTATTTCATTATTCACATGGAATTAGGGATTGTTTACTCATTTTTTCATATTTTAATGTTTGTAAAATATTTTAAAAAGAACAACCGAGTGTCAAATACATCCATATTGGTATTTTGGATCTTTATTGCTTATTTGGAAGATTTGGGAAGATATGGAAGACTCAGCTGATATAATGGCTAGTCAATATTTATGTAAATCCCATTGATTCAATGCGTCTACTCCACTTGAGATTAGCAACTGGATTTAGGCCTCAGAATTAGTGACGTGCTTCTCAGTTGCTGAGAGATGAGGTATTACTTTCACGTTGCCGTCATCACATTTTTCTTTTTCATGAGTTGATGTGAATTCATACAATCTGTATCATTTTTACTAAATGCATATGCTATAACTGAGTCAAAGAAAGATATGCACCAAATGGCTGCATAGAAAATAGAATTTATTTATTGATGGCTGGAATATGATAATTAAAAAATAAATCCATTTATTAAGTTGTTTCTATTCTGCTTTCTAAACCAGTGTTTCCCAAGCAGTGTGCCGTGGCACACTAGTGTGCCGTGAGCAATCATCAGGTGTGCCGTGGGAAATTGGAACCTCCAATACCTTTTCTTCCCCCTCCAGCCGAACACTTTTTTCTCCACTCGGCCTCCCTTCTTCCCAGCCTCGCTCTGCTCGCTTTGCCTCGCTTTGCTCACGCTGCCGCTTCTGCGGGAGGGGGGAGGGAGGAAGACGTGACCCGTGTGGGCACTACTGCGCAGACCCGCCCCACGCCTTCCCCCCTCCCCTGCGCAGTGCTCTCTGGATATAGGTGAACTACAACTCCAAAACTCAAGGTCAATGCCCACCAAACTCTTACAGTATTTTCTCTTGGTTATGGTAGTTCTGTGTGGGAATTTTGATTCCATTTCATCATTGGTGGAGTTCAGAATGCTCTTTGATTGCGGGTGAACTATAACTCCCAGCTGATGAGCAAGACCTTCGTGTGTATCTTTCTGCCATTCCTGCCAGGATATCTATATTGTGTTCATCGAAACAGGCCCAGGTTTCACACTGAGTGTATAAATACATTTAAAAACATATTAACTATATGTATTACTGTGTTAGGGTGTCATTTTGTGTCATTTTGGTTGGTGGTGTGCCCCAGGATTTTGTAAATGTAAAAAATGTGCCGCGGCTCAAAAAAGGTTGAAAAACACTGTTCTAAACAATAGGGCACCTAGATGTTACCCCATATAAATAATATACCCAAACGTTGCCTCTTTGGCTGGATCTACACTACCATATAATGCAGCTTGATATTACTTGATGTGGTCAGACTCAGTTCAATACAGTTAGACTGCATTAAATTGGCTTAAACTGACCATATAATACAGGTCCAATCTGCATTATATGGCACTGTAGATCCAGCCCTTGTATTTGATGGCAAGGTCTACTTTTATTCAAAATGGGACCACCACAGTAATATGCTCTATAATAATAACAACAACAACAATAATAATAATATCAACTACTAGTAGTAATAGTTTTCTGGATTTTCTCTTTTAAGGAGACTCAGACTAAGAACATAGGAAATTACCTAATACTGAGCCAAACTGTTCTATGCATTATTAGGGCTACAAAACCTAATATGTGCATCACTAATAGTAATAATAATAATAATAATAATCTTTATTTATATTCCACCCTTCTCACCCCGAAGGGGACTCAGGACGGATCACAAGTACACATATACGGCAAACATTCAATGCCGTTTGTATAGACATACACAGAACACAGACAGAACAGAAGGAGGTTTTTGTGCCGTGCCACAGGGGGTGCTGTCGCTCCATCCTTCTATGCCGAAGAGCTGTCAAGACTTCCGCATTCCAGCATTTTTTCTGATCTTCTTTTTTCTTTTATAGCATTGTAAAAACCTCCCCCGCTTTTTTAGCGGTACCTAATTTCTCTAATTACAGCTAAAGCTGTTTTCGAACTGCTTAGGTAAACAGTGGGCAGGGCTGATGGTTGGCTGCCCACTAGGGTTGCCACATGAATAAGGGACAAGTACCTAAAAATAGGGAATTTTTCACAAAAATAAGGGACACTTCATAAAAACTTGAAAATTATAAATTGATTTTCAAGTTTTTATGAAGTGTCCCTTATTTTTGTGAAAAATACTCTATTTTTAGGTACCTGTCTCTTATTCTTTTATCAAAAAGTGACAACCCTACTGCCCACGCCAACCCGCGGTTCGAACTTGCAAACTTCCGGTTGATAGATTTTTTTAGCTGCTGCTGATGTAACAGCTGTGCTAAACCTCCGGCCCACTTATCCAAAATACTTTTGGATTTCAAGTATTTTTTTCCAGATGTTGGAATACCTTTTGTTGTGTGCATATTGAAATACCTTGAAGAAAAAGACCAAAGTATAAACATAAAATAATACTTTATGTTTCATATACACTCTATACATTTTAACTCAAAAAAATTAACATATATATATACACACACAGAGACTATTCTGGCCCCAGAAGGACAAAAATGGGATGAAAGCTACAGTATACCCTCATGTATAAGTCAAGGGCAGGTTTAGGGGCCAAAACTTTGGATTTTGATATGATTTGTGGGCAAGTCAAGAATCATTCTAAGGAGAGTGGGCTACTATTTTGATTTAACAAAATGACGCAAATGAGCAATGTTGGCATAGAATGGCGGCAGGTGTGAGTGTAGTCCATCCTGGGAGAACCAAAAAGAAACACCAAGCCATTCTACTCTCTCTGCTACTGTTGACCTTTTTGGACGGAAAATCATTCCGGATGTAGGGGGCACTGGCGCATCGAATCTGAATGACTTCTGAAATTTTCCGGAAAAAATTTGGAATTTCCCAAATTATTTCCGAAATTTTGGAATTGCTTTGTTAATGGCAGACACACATGTTTAACCCAGTTTGGATGGGGATGTCCTTCCCTCCGCATCAGGACTGGGGTGACAGCCATGTTTAACCCAGTTTAGATAATAATAATAATAATAATAATAATAATAATAACTTTATTTCTTGTGAGTCGCCCTCCACCACTGGTGCTCCGGGCGACTTACATTGTTTAAAAACCACAGGTACAACAGTTAAAAGCACAGGTATAGGTATAGATATAGAGAGCCATAAGAGGCTCAGCTTCCAGACCATCCAGTCAATCCCCAAACGCCCGGCCAAAAAGCCAGGTTTTCAGGTCAGACAGAAATCTGGTAGGGGCCAATGTGGCCCTGAGAGCAGGTGGGAGCGTGTTCCAGATCATAGGAGCCACCACAGAGAAGGCTCTCCGTCGGGTCTCTGTCAGCCGGGCCTCTCTCACCCCTGGGATGGCTATACAGTCACCGTTTATAGCACGCACAGGTCTTTCGCTGCGTTGGTCTAACAGCCGGTCGCTCAAATAGGCAGGTCCGATTCTTTGCCGTGCTTTAAAGGTTAGCGCCATGAGTTTGTAGATCACTCTGCACTCTGTGGGCAACCAATGAAGGTCTTTCAAGATTGGTGAGATGTGGTTTCTCGCGGTGCCCCAGAGATGAGTCTGGCCGCTGCGTTCTGGACGAGTCTCAACCTCCGAGTCGTGGACAATGGTAGGCCCGCATACAGGGCATTGCAGTAGTCAAGTCGGGAGACCACGGTGGCATGAATCACGGTCTTCAGCGCCTCTGATGGTAGGTAGGGGGCCAACCGACGGGCCCTGCGAAGGTGGAAGAAGGCACCCTTGGCTGCGGCCTGGATCTGGGCCTCCATCGTCAGTCTCTCGTCAGAATCACTCCCAGGCTCTTCACCGCCGGGCCGCGGACAGGGCACGCCTTCAAGAGTGGTAATGGTGAGTGAGGGGCGGGTCGGCCAGGCCAGAGGATCTCCGTTTTTGCCGGGTTGATTTTTAGCCTGTGTGCTCTGAGCCAGCTAGTCACCGCCCTCAGTCCTTGACTAAAGTTTTCCGGCACTGACGATATCCCTGGATCGAGCTTAAACAGCAGCTGTGTGTCGTCGGCGTATTGGTAGCAGCTGAAACCATGGCTCCTTGCAATGCTGGCCAGGGGCTGGACATAGATGTTAAAAGGGTGGGAGACAAGATAGCACCCTGGGGACCCCGCACTCCAACTCGCATTTCCTGGAGACCTGGCCCTGCCACTCGATCTGCTGCGAGCGACCCCGCAGGAACGATCCTAGCCAGGTCAGAGCTTTGTCCCGGATCCCAGAGGCAGCCAGGCGGCGGAGTAGCAGGTCATGGTCGACGGTGTCGAAGGCCGCGGTTAGGTCTAAGAGGACCAGGACAGCCGAGCCCCCTCCATCTAACTGGCGGCGGATGTCGTCTGTGATCGCTACCAATACAGATTCTACTCCGTGGCCTGCACGAAATCCTGACTGGAACGGGTCCAGGCCCCCGGACCGGTGAAGGAAATCACGCAGCTGGCTCTCCACCGCCCGCTCCAGAAGCTTACCCAGAAAGGGCAGATTGGCAACAGGGCGGTAGTTCGCCAGTTCATCGGGGTCAAGGCTCGCCTTTTTCAAGAGGGGCCTAACTCTGGCTTCCTTCAGGGACTCAGGGAGGATGCAAGTATCCAGGAAAGGTTCTGGGTCCCTCAGAGCGTCCGATACGGAGTCCATGCAAGACTTAATTAAGTGCGATGGACAAGGGTCCATGGGGCAGGTCGTCGCCCTTGCCACGGTCACCAACCTTTCCACCTCTTCCAGGGTAAGAGGCCTGTTGCCCCAGTTCTGACACGGAGGGAAGAACATCTGCTTCCAAACTGGGTTAAACAGCCAATGAAGGGAAAGCACCTCGGGAGGGGCGGGAATCTAATGCCGATTCCTTTCCGAAAATGGTGGCGGCGGCTTTGAAATAGCAAATTCACTTCCGAGTTGCTTACATCACCTCGAAACCACTTCAAAAGTGAATTTAATCCGAATTCATTCTGATTTTACGAGCATTCCAACCAACCTACCCAAGCCTATCACCTACTATTTAAAGAATGAGGATCTGAATATACTTTCTTTAAATATAAATGTACTGGATTCACCAAACAAAAGGAGAAAAAACTTTTCATTGTTTGTGATTACTGGAAACAAGAGAAAAATTCCCATTCAGGATTTATAGTTTACAAAAATAATAATGAATTTGGCTGAAATGGACAAATGGATAATGTTCACACAATCACCAGATCCTTCCAAATTTGAAGAAGAATGGCAGCCTTTTACAGACTATTTATAAAGAAGAAAAGAAAATGAAAATATTGGGTTTTCTATAGCACCAAGGGAAAATTAGTAGTACAGGGATGTAGGGACAACAAGAAAAAAACAGAGAACTCAGTGACAAGAATAGCAGAGCTCCCAATGGTATCATCCAAGGGATTCTGGAAAGTTAATCTACCAGATATAAGAAGGGTATTTTTCTGGCAAAAAATATAAATTTTTCATTATGAAGAGGGTAGCAGAGACAGAGAAGGAAGCGTTAGTTAAGGCTTTCTATCTCATTTGTTTCTAAGCATTGCATACCCACTTTTCTACTGTTTAAAATGAGAAAAGAAATGCCCCCGCCCCTTTTTAACATCATAGAAGCCCTTTTTGTATTTGGTATTGTTACCGAACAATTTAGAACAGCCTGGCCCATAGGGGGCAGAGGCCCAGAAGTACACCTAAAACAAGGATTTCAGCAGAACCCCTGGTAAGTTTTTAAAAGCAATCTAAAAATCCCTTTCTCAAATGATCTCACCAAAGGAGTCCGGAAGAAGATGCCACTGAGGTTTTTATTCTCGTCAGCTGAGGAGGATAACAACTGCAGATTCCTTGTCGCAAAGCAGTCATAAAGTTACAGTGAAATTACATGCCATTTTATAAGGTTACAAATTCAAATTTCCCACTACCCGCCCCCAGACCAGCTTTGTGGAGTTTGGTCCAATAGTGAAAGAGTGCCACTTCTTGTTCTGGCGAATGGGGAGCGAGGAGCAGGAATGTTTACAAAACAAAGCAGCTGGAGTTTCCTTGAGTAGATTTGTCCATATGTTAATGATTCTAAGGCCCTGACCTTTCGAGTCAAGGGAATTCTTTTGTTCTTTGTGAGAAACAGGAATTGTTCTTAATGACCCTTCCTTGTTGACAAAGGGCCATATGCAGATTTCCCATGAGAGTTTTTAGTCTTCTGGATGATAAACAAATGAAATAATTGTAGCCATGTGCTGGTTTCCGAGGCCAGCAGTGATAGCTGGTTATGAAATATAAAAAAATAGTTGTGCCATATGTTCTATAAACGCAGGACAAGACTAAACTCAGAGGGTCCAGCATTTATGGAACACAAAAAGGGGTCTTTCAAAAATGGGGAGAGGGGAAAGAAAACTTCTCCAAACCAGAAAGACTCCTCTGTCATGCAAATAGTTCCAATGATTGGATTAAAGGATGCAGCCAGGAATGTGGTCACCTTGACCTCAAAACAAACAGCTGGGTCACGTAGCATTTCTTCACATGGGGAAAAACATGCAGGGATGGGTTTCCATGGGAAGGGAGGGTTTCAGGGAAATATCACAAATAGCTCCTAATTATTTCATATGCAAGGAGTAGAAAGAAAGTTTGTATCACAAAGGCTCCTCCATGACTTGATGGATCTGGAACAAATTTGGTGCACTCCCCCCCCCCTTTATTATCCAACTTGAAATAATTGAGGGGTTTGAATGGGGAAAAATCCATGGGGGGGGGCAGAGCTGTGGAACAAAGGAGCAATGCAGATTGGCTGTGGCTTGGTGAAGTGGCCGTCTAGCATGTGACTGGGAAAAGAAATAGCAGTGAGGCTATCCAAGGGGGCGGTGGGAGGCTCAGGGGAATTTGGGGGGCAATGAACCCATTTAAGGGGGCGTTGAGCAATTGGCCATTTAGGAGGGGTCACACGTCCCTCTTCTTTGGCCCTGTCCCCTTCGCTTTGACCCCCACACGCAGTGCAGTGCGAAAGCTGCAGTGCAAAGGCCTCAGCGTCCTCCCACGGAGCCTCCCTGCCGGGGAAGAAAGCATGGCCTTCCCCGGTGGTGGTGAAGGTGGCGGAAGGAGCAGGACAGGCCGGGGCTTCCGCGGGGAGAGCAGGCCTTGCTTCTTCATCCCCTCAGGCCGTGGCTGCCCATCCCCTCAGAGCCCTCTCTGGCGGCGGCATGGCGAGCATATTAGATATTTGCATTATAATTTATAAGAGTAGCAAAATTATTTATGAAGTAGCAATGAAAATATGGATGGTCACCACAACATGAGGAACCTTATTTAGGGCTCACGGCATTAGAAAGGTTGAGAACCACTGCATTAATATGTATATATTTCTGTTTAATTGCTATTACATTTTTAAAAAAATTAATTTCTAGGGGGCGGTGAGTAATTTTTTTCAGGAAAGGTAGCGGTAGGCCAAAAAAGTTTGGGAACCACTGATGTATACAAAAGGGATGCAGGGATGCTCAGCTTGTACTGGCCACATTGGCTGGTAGAAGATCCCAGAATTTCAGCCAGAATCATTCCTATATCAAGGAGTGAACCTAGTAGTTGATGCATGGAAGGCTGGTGTTTAAACACCGATCTGTGACCCTTTGCTTTAACTCAAGAAAACTTCACCTGTTGTCAGGTGTGTTATTTTCTTGTGCTGGTCAGTGACCGTAATAAAGTTTTGTTGTTGTTGTGTTATTTTCAGCTGGTGACTTTAAGTGAAAATTAATTTTGACTTATCCAATGCTTTTTTTTTCCTTTTGGACTTTAACTCTGACTTAGTTTCCAACTGTATCTTGTGCTGCTCTGATATTTTATTTTGTATCTCTGTATTAACTGTTTCCTTAACTTCTCTAGGGAAACAATGGCAAGTGAATGGTGCAAATGCAATCGCAATGTCCCAACCTGTTTGCAAATTTGAAACCAATGTTAAATTTAGCAACTGTAATCCAATGTGTATGTACCAAGATCAGCATTAGGCCTGTGCAATCCATGGTTCTAAATGGTTCTAAAGTACTTACAAAACTAAAGTTCTGGTGGTGAACACTAGGTGGCGCTGGTGCTTTGCTTCTACAGTGTTGCACAAGTTCTAGTGGTGAACACTAGGTGGCGCTGGTGCTTTGCTTCTACAGTGTTGCACAAGTTCTGGTGGTGAACACTAGGTGGCGCTGGTGCTTTGCTTCTACAGTGTTGCACAAGTTCTAGTGGTGAACACTAGGTGGCGCTGGTGCTTTGCTTCTACAGTGTTGCTAAAGTTCTGGTGGTGAAAACTAGGTGGCGCTGGTGTTTTGCTTCTACAGTGTTGCTAAAGTTCTGGTGGTGAACACTAGGTGGCGCTGGTGCTTTGCTTCTACAGTGTTGCACAAGTTCTGGTGGTGAACACTAGGTGGCGCTGGTGCTGGCGCTGGTGCTTTGCTTCTACAGTGTTGCTCAAGTTCTGGTGGTGAACACTAGGTGGCGCTGGTGCTTTGCTTCTACAGTGTTGCACAAGTTCTGGTGGTGAACACTAGGTGGCGCTGGTGCTTTGCTTCTACAGTGTTGCACAAGTTCTAGTGGTGAACACTAGGTGGCGCTGGTGCTTTGCTTCTACAGTGTGGTTAAAGTTCTGGTGGTGAACATTTCAGAACTCTAAAAAAACCTATCAAAATTTTGTTATAAATGGCAGTTCCTAATTGGTTCTGTCTTTAAAATCACCAATAATGAAATAATAATGAAGTTTTGAAAGTTTTGTTAGAGTTCTGAAATGTTCACCACCAGAACTTTAGTTTTGTAAGTACTTTTGAACCGTTTAGAACCATTGATTGTCCAGGCCTAATCAGCGTATATACAATCTTCCAAAGTTCCATGCACTAGTTTAAAACTTGCTAGTAGACAACTTGCTATTGGATGCATCTACACTGCAGAATTTATGCAGCTTGGCAGCACTTTTAACTGCCATGGCTTAATGCTATGGAGTCCTGGGAGTTATTGTTCTGCAAAGTCTGCAACCTTCTCTACCAAAAGTGCAGATGCCTCACCCAACTAGAAATGCCATGATTTTTGTCTTTCTAGGAATCTCAAGGAAACACAACTTGATGATCAACTTCTGCCAGTTTTGCTGGAGGACTTAGAGGTGCCTGAGTTTGGGAGTATTAAAAAGCTTGGTTGCTGACATGAATTTCCCTCTCTATGGTCAACTTCTGGCAGAGGCTGGAGGTCCTAGAGATTTCTAGAGAATCTCTCTCTCTCTCTCTCTCTCTCTCTCTCTCTCTCTCTCTCTCTCTGCTTACTCCGCGAACGAAGATTCTTTAGGAAGGACTCATCCCAAGCATGTTGATGACTAAAAAGGCCAATCTGAGATAGGCAAGTCCGGTTGCAGAAAGCACAGCAGAATGTCTCCTTGGGTGATGTTGTTTCCAAGTTGCGGTTCTTTCTGTGTTGTCGTTTCTCTTCGAGACCCGTTTGGCATGTCTTCTTGAAAGAGGCTGCAGCATTGTGGATAGTGCGTCTCCATGCCTCCCGATGTGAGGCCAGGGTGGACCATTTTTGGTGATCAATCTGGCAGAGTCTGAGAAGTTGTTTCAGGGAGTCCTTATATCTCTTTTTGGGGTGCCTCTCTTGCGCTGACCTGTGGCGAGTTCACCATAGAGTAGTATCTTTGGGAGACGGTGGTCCTCCATCCTGGAGACGTGCCCTGCCCAGCGCAGCTGTGTTCTCAATAGCATGGCCTCAATGCTGGTGATCCCTGCTTGCTCAAGGACAGCAACATTAGTCACATAGTCGGTCCAGTGTATATTTAGGATTGTGCGAAGACAGCACTGATGAAAGCATTCGAGGAGTTGTAGGTGCTGGCGATAGGTGACCCATGTTTCAGACCCATATAGAAGAGTAGACAGTAGGATAGCTCTGTACACACTGATTTGGGTGCTTTGTCTCAGGTGTTTGTTGCTCCAGACTCTCTTGTGAAGCCTTCCGAATGCACTATATGCCTTTGCTAATCTGTGATCTATCTCTTTATCAATCTTGGCATCTGAAGAGATGATGCTTCCTAGGTAGGTGAACTGCTGAACGGACTTAAGCACAGATTTGCCTATGCTGACATGGGGATCATGGTGTTCTTCCTGTGGTGCGGGCTGGTAGAGACCTTCCATTTTCTTCAGGCTGACTTCTAGCCCAAACAGCTCTGCAGCTGTTGCACAGCAGGATGTGAGGTGCTGCAGGGCTGCTTCTGAATGGGCAACAAGGGCCCATATTAATCAAATAGGTGAACAATCAAATCCACAAAAGTTAAACCCACAAATATGAATGGCCCACGATATTTTGTACACAGCGTTAACCATTTTGAATATAGACTAAACTCTATAGTGGACATCTAGCGCCACTAATAAGGGAACCTCTTGCAAAGACTGAACTTTGTCTCTACTTGTTGCGTAGTTTTCAAAATGTCATTTGCAATTTTTTCTGCAAACTCCTTCACTAAGGTCTCCCATGGAAATGTGATTCTTCATTCACCATTTGGGTTTACTGAATATTTGGCCCTGTTAAGGATCCATCGCGACATCCTCAAGCATTCAATAGTTGAAATCTTGTGTTATACAATCCATTGCAATTACAATCCAATTCAAAGTGCTGGGATTGACCTATAAAGCTCTATGCGGTTCTGGCCCAGCTTACTTGACCTAACGTATCTGCCTCTACGTCCCATCTCGCAGCCTAAGATCATCTGGGGAGGCCCTGCTCTCGCTCCCGCCAGCATCGCAAATGCGGTTGGTGGGGACGAGAGATAGGGCCTTCTCGGCAGTGGCCTCTCGTCTATGGAAGGCACTCCCAAATGAGATAAGATCGACTCCATCCCTCTTGGCTTTCAGAAAAAAGTTAAAGTCGTGGTTCTGGGACTGCAGACATAAATTGCACTTTTGGACATTGACTGGACTGGCATAGCGGCAGATGACACTGTGATTTGTCTCATGGTTTTAACTAATGATTTATATATTGGTTATAATGACTATGTAGGGCTTTCTAAAAATGTTTTTATATGTGATTTTGATTATAGTGTGATATGTGATTATACTCTTGTATTATAGTGTAGCGGCCTTGTGCTGTGAATGTAAGCCGTCCTGAGTCCCCCTTCGGGGGTGGAGAAGTGACAGGGTACAAATTAAGACCGTCATCTTTGGTAAAAAGTTTGGGGGTCCAATTGGACCCATTGCTGTCCATGGAGACTCAGGTCTCCATGGTCAGCAAAACATCATTCTTCCATCTACGACAGGCTAGGCGACTGGCACCCTCCCTGTCCAGGGATGACCTGGCTGCGGTGATCCAAGCGACAGTCATCTCAAGGCTGGACTACTGTAACGCCCTCTATGTTGGCCTTCCCTTGTCGACAATTCGGAAACTCAAGCTAGTGCAAAATGCTGCTGCTCGCTTACTGGTGGGAGCACCAGTGAGGGAGCACATTACTCCCATCTTATGGCAATTGCACTGGCTTCCAATCGAGTACCGAATTGTCTTCAAGGTGCTGGTTTTAACCTTTAAGGCCTTGCACGGTCTAGGGCAGGGGTGCCCACACTTTTTCATCATGCGAGCTACTATATGAACAATCAAGTTGAAAAGATCACCTGTTGTGCATGTGAGCGTGCGCAGCCTTCAGTCCGCGCGGGGCTTCTTTCTTGCCTGCCCACGAACTCGCCGCGCCCGCCCGGGAAGGGTGACAGATGCAGTGGGGGCGCCTTCCTTCCTTTCGAGGGTGTCACTCAGAAAGGACGCCCAAGTGGATGGCTGGCAGGAAGGAGGACCCCTCCCACTGGTGGCAGTCCATGCCCACGGGAGAGAGAGAGAGGGTGGCTCTTCCTAGCCGGCTCTGAAGAGCCACTCTCTCTCTCTCTCTCTCTCTCTCTCTCCCATGGGCCCTCGCCGCCTTTCTCCTTCGAGGGCGAGGGAGGGCAAGGCGGAGAAAGGCGGCCCCCTCCTCCTCGGGTTCAGTCCCAGGAACATGCCCCCAACCAAGGAAAGAAAGCAGCCCCACACAGCTAGCTCGCCCAGGTCTCGGCTTGGAATGGGAGTCCCTAGGGCAGCAGCAGGGTTCGCGGCGGGGCTTGCTTGGCTTTGCCCCACTTTGCCCAGCCTCCTTCGCCCCCCCTCTCTCTCCTTCCAGCGCCCGCCTGCCTGCCTGCCAAAAGGATCCGAAAAAGTTCTCCGGATTTCTTTCTTCTCTCCTTGGCTCTCTCTCTCTCACACACACACATTCCCTCCATCCCTCCCACAGCTTCGCATCCTATCCATGTGCGTGCCTTCGCCTTGCTCCCCCCCCCCCCCCGCAGCAACCAATGGGCGGTCGTGTCACCACACCGTGCATGGCAAGACGAGTGCCAGGGCCCGCCCACTAAAGCCTCATTTTGGCAAAGAAGCCCCGCGAAGGCGGCGGGGGAGCGCATCTTGCGCGCATGGCAGGAGCGCCATCTGGCTGGTGAGGCCCAAAGATCACCTGGAAGAGGGCCGAAGATCTCCTAGGTGCTCCCGATCACCATAATGAGCACCCCTGGTCTAGGGCCTATGTACCTGAGGGACCGCCTTACCCCGTATGTTCCCCCGAGATCACTACGCTCAGAGGAGCAGAACTTGTTAGTCATTCCATCGATCCGCTCCTGCCATTTGCCCACGACAAGGCAACGAGCCTTTTCAGTAGCGGCCCCTGTTTTATGGAATGCACTTCCAGTTGACACCCATGCGATCTCAGAGCTTATTCCTTTCCGGAGGGCATGTAAGACCACTCTTTTCAGACTTGCTTTTAGCTGAACCGGAAATGTACTCTGCCTGCTGATCATTGTCTTATGAGTTTTAAGTAATTTGTAATTTTAATATTTTTAATATTTGTTGTATTTGGTGTTTTATTATTTGTGGTGTGATCCGCCCCGAGCCTGCAGGGAGGAGCGGAATATAAAATCGAATAAATAAATAAATAAAATGCCAGAAATAATAAATTGCTCCATTTTTGTGGCTTCAGACTGTTTACAGACTCGAGTATTCTTGTGGACATCATCATTTGTCAAAAACGTACCCATTGCTGGAGGTTTTTAAAAAGAGAGACTGGCTGGTCTCATCTACACTGCTATATAATAAAGTATATTTATTTATTTATTTACTATATTTCTATACCACCATTCTCAGCCCGGGGGCGACTCACGGCAGTTTACAGAGCGGCACAATTCGATGCCCATAACAATCTAAAAATAGCTAAAACATTTAAACATAGATTCAAAAAATCCATTACATAATAACATCAATAAAACATAATAAAACAATGCATCCTCCACATTTCATTACCAAATCATTATCCAGTCGCATTGTCCAGCTGCCCCGAGATAAGAGTTTATTAGCTACACTGCATTTGGAAAAGCCTGCTCAAATAACCAGGTTTTAACTTTTTTACGTTAAGAGGGTGGGGGCCGATCTAATGTCCCTGGGGAAGGCATTCCACAGCCGAGGGGCCACCGCTGAGAAGGCCCTGTCTCTCGTCCCCACCAGCCGCACCTGTGAAGGTGGCAGGACCGAGAGCAGGGCCTCCCAGGAGATCTTAAATTCCTAGATCAGGGGTGCTCAGAATGGTGATCTCAATCACCAGGGTGATCTTCGGGCCTCATCCTGGTGATCTTCAGACCCCTGACCAGGTTTTTTGCTGTTGGTCTTCTTCACGCGCCCCTGCACGCTGCAAAGAAGTCCTCCGTCGTTGCTCCTCCCCACTCCCTGCTCACGCGCCGCCTCCAAAAGCTCAGTCCAAAGTCCAAGAGGCAGAATGGGCCCCCTCTTTTGGTTTCCTCCTCCTCCTTCCGTCCTTCTCCAGCCACTCAGAGTCGTAGGAGACCAAAGCGGGGCGGGCCTGGATGACGCGATGCATGGCTGGCCCCGCGCACATGCGCAGAAGCGCCCATTCTGCCTCTCGGACTTCTCGTGAGCTCTTGGAGGCGGCACGCATGCTGGCGGCGTGGAAATAGGAGCAACGACAAAGGAGAAGAAGAAGGACGTTTTGGGGTCATTTCCGTACCGCATCTCAAAGGTCGGTCTTTTTTACTTTGGGGTGGGTGCTTGATTGTTCTGTGGCATGTCTGTTTATTTTTAATGTTTAAAAATGGCCTTTTAGCTCCAAAGCCTCTCTGCTTGCTTTGTTCCTTGAGAAATATATGTTGGGGAATATGGAAATGTGGGAGAAATGGGGTGGTTGGATGTATTTTTGCATGCCCCTTTGTTTACCTTGCTGAGTATTAAATGGCCTTGCAGTTCAAAAGCCTCTCTTCTTACTTCTGGCTGAGAATATGTGTGGTAATATGGCAGTGTGGGGAGAAATGGGGTGGTTGGATGTATTTTTATGCTCTGTTTTATATTGTTGTTATTAAATTGAAATGTTGATGTTTTATAACTTCATTTTATGTAAACTGCCCCGAGCCTGCTGGAAGGAGCGGTACATAAAAATGAATAATAAATATAAATAAATAAATAAGAAAATAGTTATACGTTTTACATTTCTGGGTAGGTGATCTTTGGGACTTGGTTTTTTAATCAGTAGCTCCCATGCTGAAAAAGTGTGAGCACCCCTGTCCTAGATGGTTCATAAGGAGAGATAGCAATCATATTAGCCAGGTGCTAATGCGATTGAACCCAAGATAAACCACTGAATCCTGCTGGACCCTGGATTAAAAGCAAAACACCAGGAAATCTTGCAACACAATCCAAACCTTTCCCAGTGTTGTGGCAATGGGGAGTGTCATCCTGGATCCCCGTGTGGGATCCAAGATCACATCCTCACAGCCATCCTTCACTCTCCTTGTTCAAGGGAAAGGGAAAGTCTGGGAAAGTGGGATGACCCTGAAAACAAGACAAACCGCCTTTACTGACACTGCCTGCTCTTTATGTCCTGCTAGCTTGGGGATGCGGCAGTGCCCGGGTTATTTGAAAAAGGTATTGTGGGCCAAAGTTGGTCTTTGGTACTTCAAGTCCCATCACCCATGGTCCACCCTCCTCCAAACTGCAGTAGAAGATAGAGTGGGTCATGGGGGCTCTGTGTACCAAGTATGGTCTTTATTGGTCTTTGTTCAGGGCTGCAGTGGTCTGTGGGAAATGAAGGCTTTGAAAGTACTACAAATCCCATAATCCATGGAGGTAGTACCTCCAGTCCCATCCATGGTCCACTCTCCTCCAAATGGTGGTAAAATGTAGAGTGGGTCATAGGGGCACTGTGTGCCAAGTTTGGTCTTTATTGTTCTTGGTTGGGGGCACAGTGGTCTGTGGGAAGTAAAGCATGTGAAAGTACTAAAAATCCCATAATCCGTGGTCCACCTCCCCTCATTGGATGAGGGGCGCAGTGGTTTCAGTACGTGAGTGAAGTACTGCAACTCCCATCTTCCATGGTCTCCCCTCCTTCAAACTGCAGCAGCATGTAGAGTGGGTCATGGGGGTTCTGTGTGCCAAGTTTGGTCTTGATCAGTCATTGGATGAGGGTCGCAGCAGTCTCGGGAAATGAGTAAAGGTACTTCAAGTCCCATCATGCGTGGTCCACCCTCCTCCGAACTTCACCAGGATGTTAAGTGGGTCATGGGGGCTTTGTGTGCCAAGTTTGGTCTTGATCAGTCACTGGATGAGGGTCGCAGTGGGCTCGGGAAGTGAGTGGAGGTACTTGAAATCCCTTCATCCATGGTCCGCCCTCCTCTAAACTGCAGTAGGATGTAGATTGGGTAATGGGGGCACTGTGTGCCAAGTGTAGTCTTTATGGGTCTTTGTTCAGGGCCGCAGTGGTCTGTGGGGAATGAAGGGTTTGAAAGTACTACGAATCCCATAATCCGTGATGGTACTTCAAGTCCCATCATCCATGGTCCTCCCTCCTCCAAAGTGCAGTAGAAAGTAGCATGGGTCATAGGGGCTCTGTGTGCCAAGGATGGTTACTGTTAATTCAGGCCATACACAATGTCCCATTAACTGAGGCCTAGTCAGGAAAATCAAGTTAAGTAAGGCTTAGTATGAAGTCAGGCTAAGGCCTAGCCAGGAGAATCAAGTTGAGGAAGCCTTACTGTCAATTGAGGCTGAGGCCTAGTTTATAAAATCAGCTAAAGGAAGCCTTTTTGTGAAGTACTCTCTCTGGCACCTTTGAGATTTGGGATGTAGGAATACTGGCCAATCAGAGCCGGCTTTGCAAATTCTCTCTCAGTGGCAACCAATCATGTTGTTTGAATGTAGAGGCTTGGATTCTTGAATGCTGGCCAATCAGAGTCCTTTATGCAAATACTCCCTCAGTGGCAACCAATCCCCTCTGTCTGTTGCTTTAGAATGTTGGAGTTCTGAGGATGGCTAATCAGAGTCCTTTATGCAAATAATCCCACAGTGGCAACCAATCGAAACTGCCACATATTCCTCCGCACCTCCCGCCGCGAACACTGACTTTTATTATATGCATAGATCAGTGTTTCTCAACCTGGGGGTCGGGACCCCTATGGGGGTCGCGAGGGGGTGTCAGAGGGGTCGCCAAAGACCATCAGAAAACACATTGTTTTCTGTTGGTCATGGGGGTTCTGTATGGGAAGTTTGGCCCAATTCTATCGTCAGTGGGGTTCAAAATGCTCCATGATTGTAGGTGAACTATAAATCCCAGCAACTACAACTCCGAAATGCCAAGGTCTATTTCCCCCAAACTCCACCAGTGTTCACCTTTGGGCATCTTGACTATTCGTGCCAAGTTTGGTCCAGATCCACCATTGTTTGAGTCCACAATGCTCTCTGGATGTAGGTGAACTACAACTCCAAAACTCAAGGTCAATGCCCACCAAACCCATACAGTTTTTTCTGTTGGTCATGGGAGTTCTATGTGCCAACTTTGGTTCAATTCCATTGTTGGTGGAGTTCGGAAAGCTCTTTGGTTGTAGGTGAACTATAAATCCGAGCAACTACAATTCCCAAATATCAAGGTATATTTTCCCCAAACTCCACCAGTGTTCACATTTGGACATAATTGAGTATTTGTGCTAAGTTTGATCCAGATCTATCATTGTTTGAGTCCACAGTGCTCTCTGGGTGTAGGTGAACTGCAACTCCCAAACTCAAGGTCAATGCCCACCAAAGCCTTCCGGTATTTTCTGTTGGTCATGGGAGTTCTGTGTGCCAAGTTTGGTTCAACTCCATCATTGGTGGATTTCAGAATGCTCTTTGATTGTAGGTGAACTATACATCCCAGCAACTACACCTCCGAAATGACAAAATCACCCCCTACAACCCCACCAGTATTCAGACTTGGGAGTATCGGGTATTTGTGCCAAATGTGGTCCGGTGAATGAAAATACATCCGATATTTTGCATGATGATTCATAACAGTAGCAAAATTACAGTTATGAAGTAGCAACAAAAATGATTTTAAGGTTGGGGGTCACCACAATACGAGGATCTGTATTAAGGGGTCGCGGCATTGGGAAGGTTGAGAAACACTGGCATAGATAGATAGATAGATAGATAGATAGATTCTTCATCAGTTGGAAAGCAAAGGAGCTTCAGAGGAGGAGAAGGAGCTATTTTGCTCCCTGAAAGGCTCTCCCAGGTCAGCTTTCTGTCAGCTTTCTTCATGGTCCAGTTTTCACATTCATACATCAAAATCTTGCTTTGCAGTATCCATCCCTACCTTCACAGGGACCATTAAGGAAGGGGTGTGTTAGCCCTTCCCTGTGCTATCCTCAGCATTTCTTTGTGAACGAAGATTATTTAGGAAGGACTCAAGCGCGTTGATGACTAAAAAGGACAATCTGAGATAGGCAAGTCCGGTTGCAGAAAGCACAGTAGAAAGTCTCCCTGGGTGATGTTGTTTCCAAGTTGCGGTTCTTTCTGCGTTGTCGCTTCTCTTCGAGACCCGTTCGGCGTGTCTTCTCGAAAGAGGCTGCAGCATTGTGGATAGTGCGTCTCCATGCCTCCCGATGTGAGGCCAGGGTGGACCATTGTAGGTGATCAATCTGGCCAAGCCTGAGATGTTGTTTCAGGGAGTCCTTATATCTCTTTTTGGGGGCACCTCTCTTGCGCTGACCCGTGGCGAGTTCACCGTAGAGTAGTATCTTTGGGAGGCAGTGGTCCTCCATCCTAGAGATGTGCCCTGCCCAGTGCAGTTATGTTTTCAATAGCATGGCCTCAACAGTGGCGATCCCTGCTTGCTCAAGGACAGCGGCATTAGTCACATAGTCAGTCCAGTGTATATTTAGGATTGTGCGAAGACAGCGCTGATGAAAGCGTTCAAGGAGTTGTGGGTGTTGTCGATAGGTGACCCATGTTTCAGACCCATATAGGAGAATAGACAGTACGATAGCTCTGTAGACACTGATTTTGGTGCTTTGTCTCAGGTGTTTGCTACTCCAGACTCTTTTGTGAAGCCTTCCAAATGCACTAAATGCCTTTGCTAATCTGTGATCTATCTCTTTATCAAAATCCAAAGCTCATACATATATGGCTGGAGTTACACTTTAAAACGTACCTGTTCTGACCGACATACAAATTCAACTTAAGAACAAACTTACAGAACCAAACTTGTTCATAACTTGGGACCTACCTGCACATTTCATTATTATTTGTGTTTGAATCTTTGCTATATGCCTATTAGCAGACACATTTTACAGCCTTGTTTTTATCTTACCCACCTTGAGCTGTGAGAAGAGGTGGGTGACAAATAAATACGATGATGAAGATGAGCTAGTTATGGTTTGTGTGTGTGTGTGTGTGTGTGTGTGTGTGTGTGTATCAGGAGCGACTTGAGAAACTGCAAGTCACTTCTGGTATGAATTGGCCGTCTGCAAGGGCATTGCCCAGGGCAGTGTTTCCCAACCTTTTTTGAGCCGCGGCACACTTTTAACATTAAAAAAATCCAGGGGCACACCACCAACCAAAATGACACAAAATGACACTCTAACACAGTAAAGAACGGCTGGGGATGGTGGCCTGCTGGGAGCAGCTGCTGGGAGTGCCAAAGCCGGGGGGCGGAGCCAGGCTGTGCCATGCCCTGCCCCCTACCCCCGGCTTCACCTCTCCCAGCAGCTGCTCCAGCCTTGAGGGGGGGCAGTGCCAAGCCAGCGGTGCCAGAGCCAGCACAATGCTGGCTTGGCACTGTCCCCTCAAGGCTGGAGCAGCTGCTGGGAGTGCCGAGCCGGGAGGGGGCAGAGCCAGGTCGCGCCATGCCCCGCCCCTCCCCAGCTTCAGCTCTCCTCCAGAGGAGGAGCATGAGCGGTGGACAGGCTTCAGTGGGCGGGGCTCCTCCACGCGGCTTCAGCGAGTGAGGGGCGAGAGTCATGGTAGGAGTCATGGCGGATTGGAGGGGGAAATGGCCGAAGGAGGCGGCGCCCCGGCCCCTTCTTCTTTTTCTTCGCCACTGCCCGGCCCTTTCTCCTCCTCCTCCTCCCCCAAGCAGCAGGAGTTCGGCAGGAGGGGGAGGAAGGGGGCAGAGAGCTTTTCTCGCGGCACAGCAGGAGGTCCGTCACGGCACACTAGTGTGCCACGGCACACTGGTTGAGAAAGACTGGCCCAGGGGATGTTGCCTGGATATTTTGATATTTTACCATCCTTGTGGGAGGCTTCTCTCATGTCTTTATATGGGGAGCTGGAGCTGACAGAGGGAGCTCATTCGTGCCCTCCCCAGATTCGAACCTCCAACATGTCTGTCTTCAGCCCTGCCGGCAAAGGAGTTTATTACACATGAGTAGATTCCCATATGCAATTCCCATTTTTTCCCCAATGGAGAACAAATTCATTCATTTCAAGTGTTATAGAAAGAGAGTTCGATGTGGTGCCATTATGCATAGCATGCATCATTCATTGGCGATTGATGTATACTGTATTGTGTATGGATAAACATGTGGATTTGGTTGCACATTTGGTGTTTTAGTTCAGTCATGCAACACTGAACTAAGGGCTGCCTTGTGTAACGTTGCCATTCCGCACAAGGATTACCGTATACACTCGAGTATAAGTCGACCTGAATATAAGCCAAAATAAAAATAGATACCAATACAATTACATTAATTACATTAATTGATTAATTGATTAATTGATTAATCAGTAGGTTAAATGTTTTTGAATATATACGTAAAACTGTAGTTTAAGATAAGACTGCCCAACTCTGATTAAAGCATTATTCTAATCTTCTTCAATGTAAATATGCTTACGTAACCTTCCAATAATAATAATAATGAGAATAAAATAATAAATGTAATAACAGTAATAATAAAGTAAAATATTAAATGTAATAATAACAATAAAGTAAAATAATAAATATAATAATAGAGTAAAATGATAAATGTAACAATAATAATAATTAGTGCCAAATAATAAATGTAATGAAAATAATAATAACAGAGTAAATAATAAATAACCTTGACTCAAGTATAAGCCGAGGGGAACTTTTTCAGCCTTAAAAAAGGGCTGAAAAATTAGGCTTATACTCGAGTATATACTGTATATTGTGTAATACTGCAGCCCCTTAACTGTTTTGGGCCTTTTATTGGTGCATTTATTACACATGAGAAAATTCCCATATGGAAGTGGTTGGATTTTTTTTTTTTTGCAATAGAGAACATCTACATTTATTTCAAGTGTTATGGAAAAAGAGTTAGACATAGCACAATTATGCATAACATGCATCATTCATTCGAGATGGGTGTGCATTGTGCATGGATTAGATAAACATGTGCATTTGGTTGCACATTTGGTGTCTTGGTTCAGTCATACAATTTTGCCATTCAGGACAAGGGCTGCATTGTGAAATGTTGCCATTCAGCACAAGGACTGTATTATATAATACAGGCATCCTCATACTGCGGTCCTCCAGCTGAGTTGCTGTGAGTTTTCTGGGCTGTATGTCCATGTTCCAGAAGCATTCTCTCCTGATGCTTTGGAGGCATCCTCAGAGACCGGAGTCACAGGCCTGTGGTGATCGTCACCGTATGGAACTTGAGACTCTAAGGACGCTACTGGGCTTGTGGGACTCTCCTAGGCTCCCCGCGTTCGATGATCGAACGGGATAGCTTTGACCTTGGACAACTCTGACCCATGTGGTCATGAGCCTGGCTTCCCCTTCCCTTCCCTTAGATGTAGTCCCCCCCTCTTTTGATGTTGTTTGTTCTGTCTGTAAGCTTTGTATTTCATGTCAAACTGTAAACCGCTCCGAGCCCTCGGGGAGTGGCGGTATAGTAAGTTTGAACATAATAATAATAATAATAATAATAATAATAATTGAGAGGTCTGTTGGAAACTAGGTGAGGTCCTCCAGCTGTTTGGACCTTCAACTCATAGAATTCCAGACCATTGCCTTGTTATCTCATTGTAGCATCTCCTACAGTGCAATTAGTCAACTGAAGCATCAGGTTCATATGGGGTTGGATGAGGTTGATGATGATTGTCACCATCGGATTCATGTCATTTTTCTTCTTGTGTTGCAGTTACCTATAAGCGTTGTCCAGGATGACCCAGCCATCCGCTGACTACCTCTCTTCCTCCGTCCCCTACAATTATGACCAGCCCCTTCCCCCTTTGGCTCGGACAAATGCCGTCACCCAGGTGCCGCCAGCCAAGAGGATAACCTTCTACAAGAGTGGGGACCCTCAGTTTGGAGGGGTCAAGATGGCCATCAACCAACGCAGCTTCAAGAGTGTCAACGCCCTCATGGATGACCTTTCCCACCGGGTGCCCTTGCCTTTTGGGGTGCGGACCATTACGACACCACGAGGCATACACTGCATCAGCACACTGGATCAGCTGGAAGACGGCGGCTGCTACCTCTGCTCAGACAAGAAATATGTCACCCCCATCAGTATTGGGGCTGCCAACCGAAGGACAGGTTCGCAGAAGACCAGTGCTTTGAGGAAGGCAGCCCAGGATGGCAGGCAGGATGACCACTCAACGGGTTTTGCTCAACAGAGCCCTAGGATACCAAAGAAGGTGACTCTGATCAAGAATGGAGATACCACTGCCCAACGGCCCATTATCCTCAACCGGAGGAATGCCCGGAGCCTCAAAACCCTCCTGGATGAGATCTCGGACATTATGCAGTTCACAGTGAAGAAGCTGTTCACACTGGATGGGAGGAAGGTGAGTCTTCATGCTTCCTAGCTTGAGCTGGACCAGCCATCTAGCACAATGGTCTTCAGCCTTTGCTCCTCCAGATAATTTGGATTATGCCCGGATTACCCATAAGGCCAATGAGGCCATGGCCTAGGGACGCAAGCCGAGGTTGGGGTGCAGATCATGGACCAAAAAACCCCCAAAACTGGTCTGTGCCCCTATTTTCCCCTTTCTCATGCCCCTCCTCGCTCCTTCTCCCAGCAAAGTCTCTGCTCCGTCCCCTCCATCTCTCTCTCTCTTGTGCTCTCTCTCTCTTGCTCTCTCTCTCTCGCATGGGTGCTCTCTCATGCATGCATGCTCTCTCTCTCACTCTCTCACACACACTCTCTCTCTCGCTCTCTCACGCTCTTTCTCTTGCACTCTCTCTCACATGCTCTCTTTCGCTCTCTCTTGCGTGCTTTCTCTCTCACACACTGTCTCTTGCTCTCTCTCACGCTCTCTCTCTTGTGCTCTCTCTCTTGCTCTCTCTCTCTCGCATGCGTGCTCTCTCACGCATGCGTGCTCTCTCTCTCTCTCTCACTCACACTCTCTCTCGCTCTCTCTCACATTCTTTCTCTTGCACTCTCTCTCACATGCTCTCTCTCGCTCTCTCTCTTGCGTGCTTTCTCTCTCTCACACTGTCTCTTGCTCTCTCTCATGCTCTCTCTCTCTCACGTGCACTCTCGTTCTCTCTCTCTCTCTCTCTTGCTCTCTCTCACTCGCGCTCTCTCTCATGCGCTCTCTCTCTCTCTCTCTCTCTCTCTCCGCTCACTCTCTCACTCTCTCTCTCTCTCGTGCGCTCTCTCTCTCTCTCTCTCTCTCTCATGCGTGCCTTTGGAGCGAGTTTGCACCCGATGTGCTCTCCTCAAGCCTCCCGACTCCCGAGGAGACCTTCAGAGCACAGCGGAGCTTTCCAGCCGGTGGGAATGGGGACCTTGGAGGTGGCGGGAGGTTGGCTTAAAGGGGGCGTAATTCCAAAGTGTGCCTACGGGCGCAAAAAAGTGTTAATCCGGGCCTGATTTGGATTCGAACTTCTAGAATCCCTGACTGTTCAAAGAATCATAGAAGTGATCCCAAGGGCTATCCAGTCCAATCCCCATCTGCCATACAGAAACACACAATCAAAGCACCCATGACAGATGGCCATCGAGCCTCTGCTGCAAAGCCTCCAGAGGAGCAGACTCCACCAGACTCCATATTCTTACTCTTGACCATGTTAATTGAGGCTTTCAAGAGTTGAAGTCCTAAACATCTAAATGGCCAAAATTGTCATATATAGATGAAGTCCAAATCATAAAAGCTTTAAGTTGTTCACAAGACATTGCATGCTGCTGTGTCTGAGATGTATATCTACACCAGGGGTGCTCACACTTTTTCAGCATGCGAGTTACTTATAAGACAACCAAGTCAAAATGATCTCTCTACCCACTACAAAAATGTAAAACATATAACTATTTTCAAATTTATTAAGGATTCTTTGTATGTATGGCCATAATAATAATAATAATAATAATAATAATAATAATAAACATCTCTAGTCCAAGGACCTCCTGCCTTCATGCAGCAAAATCACAATCAAAGCACCTCAGACAGATGGTCACCCAGCCTCTGTTTAAAAGCCTCCAAAGAAGGAGCCTCCACCACACTCTGAGGCAGAGAGTTCCACCGCTGAACAGCTCCCACAGTTAGGAAGTTTTTCCTCATATTCAGGGGGAATCTCCTTTCTTGTAGTTTGAAGCAATTGATTTTGTCATTTGGGAGTTGTAGTTGCTGGGATTTCTAGTTATCCCACAATCAAAGAGCATCCTGAACTCCACCAATGATGGAATTTAACCAAACTTGGCACACTGAACTCTCATGAGACAACAGAAAGTACTGAAAGGGTTTGCTGGGCATTGACCTTGAGTTTTGGAGTTGTAGTTCTCCTACATCCAGAGAGCACTGTGGACTCAAATAATGGTGGATCTGGACCAAAATTGGCATGAATCCTTAATATGCCCAAATGTGAACACTGGGGAAATTTGGAGAAAATAGACCGAAACATTTAGGAGTTGGAGTTGCTGGGATGTATAGTTCACTTACCTTGTGGAGCAGAGTCACACCGTGCCGGCTGGCCACGAGGAGGGCGGCCAGGAAGCGCTCCAGGGCCTCCTCGCCCAGGCAGGGGCTTTGCAGCCTCCCTTCCCTGCCTCACATGAGGGGCAGCGCAAAGCTGCTTGCCACCCAGGCCCAATCCCCTCGCCTGCAAGCAATGGAAGCAGGCGAGGGGAGAAGTAGGAGGGCAGAGGGAAGGAGGGGGCGCCGCGAGAGAAGGTGTGCCAGCCAGCCACGCCCCTCTTGTTTCCGCCAAAAGGTAGGGAAAATGGGCGCGTGTGACGTCATGGCGGGGCGTGGAGAGGGGTGTGGCTGGCTGGTATTCCTCTCACCCCCTCCTCCCTCTGCGTTGTGTCCTCCTTCTCCTCCATGCTTCTTCCCTCCTCCAGGCTACGCTGCTCGGTTGCGATCGACCAGGTCCAGCTTTGCAAGCGACTGGTCGATCGCGATCGACCTAATGAGCAGCCCTGATCTACACAATACATTTGAATGTAAAGCAATTCAAAGACTTTGTAGGATTCCACCATGAGTGAAACCATTCCCTCTATGCAAGTTAGCCCCTTATTTGTCCATTAACCCAGTGTTTCCCAAGCAGTGTGCCATGGCACACTATTGTGCCATGAGCGATCATCAGGTGTGCCATGGGAAATTGGGGATAGAAGAGAGAGAGAGAGAGAGAGAGAGCCCTCCTGTCCTACTGGAAAGCCCTAGCCGGGGCTCAGTCCCTTGCCTGAGTCCTGCAAACACAGCCTCTACTCATCACTTGCTTTCTTGGGCTTCCTCTTCCCCTCCGCTCCTTCCTCAGCCTCGGAAGGGTTTGAGCCGAAAGGCGGGGACTGCGTCAGGCAGAAAGAGCCACACGCAGAGAGAGAAGATCCTGGGATGGGACTTCCCCGGGTCCCCCGGCTGCCTGAGGGCAGATCTACACCGTAGCATTCACGCAGTGCGGCACCTCTTGGTCTTCCAGGGCTCAAGGCTGGGGAGTCCCGGGATTTGTAGTTTGGGGAGGCTCAGGGTGGTGTCAAACTACCACACTTGTGATTCCCTCGCACTCAGCCAAGGCAGGTCAAGGGGCGTTCGGGACACAGTGTTGAGGCACCTTTAAGCAGAGGCCGAAAACTAACAGGGTTTGCACACTTAAAGCAGGTGTGGGTCAACTTGGACCCTCCCTCCAGGTGTTTTGGCCTACAACTCCCACCATTCATATATATATATTAGCTGTATAAATTTACTAGCTGTACCAGCCACACATTGCTGTGGCCAACCTTCCCTCCCTCTTTCTCTCCTTCCCTCCCTCTTTGCTTCCTTCCCTCTTTTTCTTTTCCTTCTTCTTTCCCTTTTTCTTTCTTCCTTCTCTACCTGTTTCTTTCCTCCCTTTCTTTGCTGTTTGGTTCCATTCTTCCTTCTCTCTTCCTTTCCTTCCTTCCTTATTGATGCATAAGAACACAGAGAGAGACTGACAGCTGTTGAGCAAGACCTTCGTGTGTGTCTTTCTGCCATTCCTGCCAGGATATCTATGTTGTGTTCATTGAAACAGGCCCAAGTTTCACACTGAGTGTATAAATACATTTTAAAACATATTAACTATATGTATTACTGTGTTAGAGTGTCATTTTGTGTCATTTTGGTTGGTGGTGTGCCCCAGGATTTTGTAAATGTAAAAAATATAAAAAAAATTGCAGGAGGTATTCTTTGCTGAAGCATCGGCTCTGTTTGGCAAGGAAAAATAAAGACTTTGAAAAACTACAGCTCCCAAAATTCCATAACATTGTGCTATGGTAGTTAATAGGCCTGGGCAATCATGGTTCTAAATGGTTCTAAAGTACTTACAAAACTAAAGTTCTGGTGGTGAAAGGTAGGTGGCGCTGTTGCTTTGCTTCTACAGTGTTGCTAAATTTATTTTATTTATTTACTATATTTCTACCTCACCCTTTTCAACCCCCCCCCCCTCGGGGACGGACGGACAGACTCAGAGCGGCTAAAGTTCTGGTGGTGAACAATTCAGAACTCTAACAAAACTTTCAAAACTTCATTATTATTTCATTATTGGCGATTTTTAAGACAGAACCAATTAGGAACTGCCATTTATAACGAAATTTTGAAAGTTTTCTTGTTCACCACCAGAACTTTAGTTCTGAAACCACCACCTAGTGTTCACCACCAGAACTTTAGCAACACTGTAGAAGCAAAGCACCAGCGCCACCTAGTGTTCACAACACTGTAGTGTTCAACCAGAACTTTAAACACTGTAGAAGCACCCACCACCACCTAGTGTTCACCACCAGAACTTTAGCAACACTGTAGAAGCAAAGCACCAGCGCCACCTAGTGTTCACCACCAGAACTTTAGCAACACTGTAGAAGCAAAGCACCAGCGCCACCTAGTGTTCACCACCAGAACTTTAGTTTTGTAAGTACTTTAGAACCATTTAGAACCATGATTGCACAGGCCTAGTAGTTAAGAAGAAGTTAGAGTTCAGATTAAAATCCAGAGCGGATGCACATCCCTATTCGCCACGTGTGGCCACAACTACATGAATTGTTCTGACCAGAACTAGACATAGGGATATTGCAGGTGAGCTCTGAACAAGGCAGGACTATAATTTCCTCAATCACGACACTATACTCCTATTGATGCAGCCTAGGATCGCATTAGTCATTTTAGCTGCCACATCACACTCTTGGCTCCTGTTCAGCTTGTGGTCTACTAAAAGACTTCGATCCCTTTTGCATGGTGTCAGCCATCTTATATCTGTGCATTTCATTTTACTACCTGAGCATTTGGTTAGTTCTGGCCATTCAGCTCTCTAATCTGTTAAGGTCACTTTCGAACCTGATCCTGTCCTGCATGGTATTAGCTCTCCCTTCCACTTTGTTGTCATCTGCAAATCCAATAAGCATCCATATCCATGAATGTCTTTATAGCCTCTGGTTATAATCTTCTTCTCTTGCATTTCCAACAGGACTTCGGTTGAGATTGAAAGGTGCATCGTGCCCAGTTATAAGAATATAAAATGGGTTTTGGACTTCATGGCCGGAATCACTGGGTTGCTGTGAGTTTTCCGGGCTGTCTTGCCATGTTCCAGAAGCAACCTCTGAGGATGCCTGCCATAGATGTGGGTGAAACATCAGGAGAGAATGCTTCTTGGACATAGCCATACAGCCCGGAAAACTCAGAGCAACCCAGTCAATTTCATATTTGGTCCCATCGCTAAGATTATGTACATTAAATACATGTATTCCAAAATCTTTTTTTTTAAAAAAAAATAAAAAATCAGAAATCCAAAACATTTCTGATCCCAAGGATTCTGGATAAGGAAGGAATGATCAATCAGACCTTGAAAACATCATTTTAGCCATTTGTGTGTATATCTGGCTAAGGAGCTCCATCTTAAGGCAAAGAGTAGTAATAGCAAGAATTCAGGTCAACTTACACCAGGGCTGCTCACACTTTTTCAGCATGCGAGCTACTTATAAAACAACCAAGTCAAAATGATCTACCTACCCACTACAAAATGTGAAACATATAACACAATATCTGCTTTGAACTGGGTTTTCCGAGTCCACACTGCCATATAATCTGATTCAAAGCAGATAACATGGGATTTTATTCAACTGTGTGGAAAGGACCTCAGGTAACCCAGGGCCCTTCCACACATCCTATTTTACAGTTGACACACACAAACTGATTTCTTACTACTGGACGAATTGCTGCCGAATTTGGCCACAAGACACCTGCAAGGAGTGACCATCACTAAAAAAAATGATTTTGTCATTTGGGAGTTGTAGTTGCTGGGATTTATAGTTCACCTACAATCAAAGAGCATTCTGAACTCCACCAACAACAGAATTGGGGCAAACTTCCCACACAGATACCCCACAACCAACAGCAAATGTTCAAGGCAGAGAGGAAGGAAAGAAGGAATGAGGGAGGGAGGAAACAGGAAGGAAAGACGGCAAGGAGGAGGGGAGAAAGGAAGGGAAGAAAGGATGGGAAGTAGGGAAGGAGATGAGGAAGGAAGGGAAAGGAGGGAGAGAGAGGAAGGAAGAAGAGAAGGGAGGGAGGGAAAGAAGGGAAGGAAGGAAGGATGGGAAGTAAGGAAGGAAAGAAAGAGGGAGGGAGGAAACAGGAAGGAAAGAAGGCAAGGCAAGAAGGAGGGGAGAAAGGAAGGAAGGGAAAGGAGGGGGAGAGAGGGGAAGGAAGGAAGGAAGGAAGAACAGAAGGGAGGGAGGGAAAGAAGGGAAGGAAGAAAGGATGGGAAATAGGGAAGGAAGGGAAAGGAGGGAGAGAGAGGAGGAAGGAAAAACAGAGAAGAGGGAGGGCAAGAAGGGAAGGAAGGAAAGAGGGAAGGAAGGGAAAGGAGAGAGAGAGAGGAAGGAAGAACAGAAGAGAGGGAAAGAAAGAAGGGAAGGAAGAAAGGATGGGAAATAGGGAAGGAAGGAAAGAGGGAAGGAAGAAATGGAAGAAGGAAGGAAGGGAAAGGAGGGGGAGAGAGAAAGGAAGGAAGAACAGAAGAGAGGGAGGGAAAAAAGGGAAGGAAGAAAGGATGGGAAGTAAGGAAGGAAGGAAAGAAGGAAGGAAGAAAAGGAATAAGGGAGGAAGGAAGGAAAGAGCGAGGGGGAGGGACAGGGAGAGAGAAAAGAGGAAACCCCTCCACTGGCTTACCAACAGCTCTGAGTCCCAGTCCATGCTGTAGCAGCCGCAGTTGGAGCCGCCTCTCCCCCGCGCCCTTCTTCTGGCGAGACCACAAAATGGTAGGGAAAACGGCGTGCATGATGTTATGGCGGCGGCGGAAATGGCACGGGAGCCATACACACCATGTATGGCTCCCATCTGGGCCATAGCAACACTGGTCACACCGCCGCCACGCTGACTGGCCAGCAGCATCTGGGCAGCGTTGGGAGCCTGAGGGGCGGGAGTGTGCCTTCCTCCCACCCTACCTGCAATCTACGGTACCAGGACGCCCTATGCGATCTACCAGTAGATCGCGATCTACCTAATGAGTACCCCTGACTTACAGTATGTTTACTTCAAGGAATGTTTACACCCCCCCCCCCAGGATAAATATCTCTAAAAACGGGGTGCACCTTAGAATTGCATATATATTAAAGCGAGATAGAGATAAATAGCTTTTTATCTGTACTGAAATTAGTGTGTGACTTAATGGTGTCGTAGAATCAAAGTAATGCGATAGATTTTCCAATCTACAGCAATCTAAATATAGTAGAGTTTGTAAATTGTATAGCTTTCAAGATTGTGAGCTGCTCTCAGTCTCTGAGACAAAAGTGGAGTACAAATAACAATAATAATACTCTTGATAGTGATAATGATAATAATATTATGTATTATGTATGCAGGATGTATTTTCGTTGTTACAAATTGAACATACTTAAAGCATAGTGATGAATCACAAAAACAATGCCCTTTCCCTGCCTACGCAGTGGGCGGGGAAAGGTTATTACCTCCTCGCACGAAGGGAGACTATTGGTTCCTTGGGAATCTTCTGGGAGGGGGCGGAGGCTGCCTATTTTGGGGCAGCCTCCTGCTCCATTCCTGTTTGAGGTGTTGACCCACCACTCCCGCCCGGTTACAGTATAGTGGTCGCCTTAGGGGCCGGGTAGGAATTTTTTCCCCTTCTACGAAAGAAATAATAATAATAATATAAATAGGAGGGGGGTTTTGCCTACCCTGTACTGTTACTGGGACTTTCTGGGATGGCGGTTCTATAAATAGGACAGCGTAAATAGTTTAGGGTAATCCATAGACCCATATTCACTCATGCACTCTTCAAAGTTGTTTGGGCCAGTGCACAAATACACTCAGGTGGACGTCTGTTCAGGCTGAGGGGGATGCCATTGGTCCAGAAATTTTGAGAGCCGGTTAAGTATTTCCAGAGAGGTTTTCTTGTGTTTTTCTTGAAAGGTTGCCCAGTTTTGTGTTGTTGGGGACTCAGGAGAGTTTCCCAGTGTTGCCGAGGGGTCGTTCGCTCGCGGACGATACCTCGGCTTAGCCACACCTTGTTCCCTTGACACCTGAGTTTAGTGAGGTTAAACTTAAATCGGTAACTTTAAAATAAATAAAAGTTGCCCTAATTTAATCCAATTACTGTTGTCTGTCTCGTTATTTCGGGGGTTGGAAGGTAATATGTTTGGGGGAGTATGGACAACGGATGGTGGGATTTGCAGTACCTTCGACCAATTCAGCTCTGACTTCCACAGACCACTGAGACCCCCCCCCCCCCAAATTACAGAACTGGACCAAACTTGGCACACAGAACCCCCACGACCAACAGAAAATACTGGAGGGGTTTGGGAGGAATTGGCAGTGATTTAGGGGACATGTACTTCACCTACATTTGGAGAGCACTATAAACCCAAACAACTATGGATTTGGATGAAATTTGGAACAAATACTCAATATGCCCAAATGTGAACACTGGTGGAGTTTTGACAAAATAGCCCTTCTCATTTGGGTGTTGTAGTTACTGGGATTTATAGTTCACCTACAATCAAAGAGCATTTTGAACTCCACCAACAATGGAATTGAGCCAAACTTGGCACACAAAACCCCCAATCGTTCACCGCCCCCTTAAAGGGGTTCACCGCCCCCCAAATTCCCCTGAGCCTCCCACCGCTTCCTTGGATCGCCTCACTGCCCACTAGATCAGTGATCTAAATGTTAGGCAGATCTTTTTGACTGTAAGAGCTGTTTAACCATGGTGTGGACTGCCTTAGAAAGAGGCAAACATGAGAATGTGTAGGAAGACTTTAAACAGATGTTGAATGGGAAATTTTGGGAAGTGCTTTAGCTATCTGTAGCAGCATGGCAGGGGTTCGAATAGACCGGTGTTTCCCAACCAGTGTGCTAGGGCACACTAGTGTGCCGTGAGCGATCATCAGGTGTGCCGTGGGAAATTGGAACCTCCAGGAGGGAAGGAGGGAGAGTCTAGTGTGTTGAAGTATAAAATCCTTAAGAAACCTACCTCTATAAAGGCACAAAATTACAAACACCCCCCTCCCCACCCGTTGTCTACTTGGTCTCTCCCTCTCCATGCATTGGGAAGGCCCACCTCCCTTTCCCCAAGTAGAGACCTCCTCTTGCCTCCTGGGGGTTCTGTGTGGGAAGTTTGGCCCAGTTCTATCATTGGTGGGGTTCAGAATGCTCTTTGATTGTAGGGGAACTATAAATCCCAGCAACTACAACTCCCAAATATCAAGGTCTATTTCCCCTGAACTCCATCTGCGTTCATATTTGGGCATATTGAGTATTCATGCCAAGTTTGGTCCTGATCCAACATTGTTTGAGTCCACAGTGCTCTCTGCATATAGGTGAACTACAACTCCAAAACCCAAGGTCAATGCCCACCAAACTCTTATAGCATTTTCTCTTGGTTATGGGAGTTCTGTGTGGGAAGTTTGTGTCTTTCTGCCATTCCTCCCAGGATATCTATGTTGTGTTCATCAAAACAGGACCAGGTTTCACACTGAGTGTATAAATACATTTTAAAACATATTAACTATATGTATTATTGTGTTAGAGTGTCATTTTGTGTCATTTTGGTTGGTGGTGTGCCCCAGGATTTGGTAAATGTAAAAACTGTGCTGCAGCTCAAAAAAAATGTTGGGAAACATTGGAATAGACAACCTTGATGGTTCTTTTGAAGCCTGGGTGGCACAATCGATGCATCATTCCACAGGCAGAAAATTCACCTACCCAACCGCCAGATAGGATCCTGGCCATCTTAACAGTCATGGAAACCTATTGGGTAAACTTGGACAAGCTGTACACTCTCCATCCTAGAAAACTTTTAGGGTTACCACAAGTTTGAAATGGCTTGAAGACTTTGATGACTCCAGTGTTCCTCTCTCCTCCAGATTGACAGCATGCAAGCCCTGTTGCACTGTCCTAATGTGCTGGTCTGCGTCGGCCGGGAGCCTTTCAAGCCAATGGTGAAGGAAAACCCCAGGAAACACTCTTCGGAGAAACTGCCGGGCCTGACATCTCGAGCCAGCAGCAACAACAATGGCGAAAACCAAGAAAGTAAGGCTAGTGGTACATTGGCTTTTCCAAGGATGTCCATGGCAGCTAGAGCCAGGTCTCCAAATTTGTGGGGCTCACATTTGAGGATGCGATTATCATGTTTTTCCTAAGAATCTCCAGATATGGCCAGCATCTTCCAGATAAGCTGTCCATAGCGTTGCGCGGGAAGACCTAGAGACTCCTAAACAGAATGCATCTATAGTTATTTGAAGGTCTACTATGGCTAATGTCTAGCAGAATTTTGCCATAGAGGTGCACTGGAGGGCTTAGGCCAGGCATGGCCAAACTTCGGCCCTCCAGTTATTTTGGACTGCAACTCCCATAATTCCTAACAGCCGCTAGGCTGTTAGGACTTGTGGGAGTTGCAGTCCAAAATACCTGGAGGGCTGGAATTTGTCCATGCCTGGCCTAGAGATTCCCAGAGAGCTGTATATGCAGATATATGGAAATAACAATGTTTTTGTCTGCATTTTTCCCAGCTCCACTGTGGGGTCTAGTCTGAAAATTGAAAAAGCTAGCCAATATGCTGAACCTCTTTGGAGCTAAATGTTCAACCACCGTTGGAGTTTAGATTAGCAACCATAGTGGATCCACTGCCTCCACAACCATTGGTATTGATGTGCTTGGGAAATATATTGCTAGCCCTCTAGCTATAGGTCTTTAGGCTGGCAACCAAATGAGAAGTGGGAACAATTGCTTTACCAGATGCAGCCTAGCCCAAATGACACAGATATTTATCTATTTATTTGTTTATTTATTATTTACAGCATTCATATTCTGCCCTTTTCACCCTGCATGGGACTCAGGGCTGATCACAATGCACATATACATGGCAAACATTCAATGCCATAGACACACAACATATATAGACAGGGGCTATTTAACCTTCCAGCTTAATGAGGGTATGCTTTTTTCAATTCTGGCCACCGGGGGAGCTGTTGCGTCACCATCCACTTGTGACATCGATGGAGAACATCCTCATTCTTTTGCACGCTGCGGGAGAGTTTTATGGCGTTGTAAATTAGTTAAATTAGCCTCCCCGCATAAGAGGTATCTAAATTTCCTACTTGACAGATGCAACTGTCTTTCAGGCTGCAAAGGTCGACTACATAAGAACATAAGAACATAAGAAGAGCCATGCTGAATCGGACCTCAGCCCATCTAGTCCAGCATTCTGTATCACACAGTGGCCCACCAGTTGTACACGGGGATCTCGAGCAGAAGGGAGGGCAAAACCCTGACCTGCTCCCGACCCCCCACAACCAGTACCCAGGGAAATCCTGCCTACCTCAACCAACTCCGAGGTGTCTACAAGCTAGACAAATGGTTGGAAGCTCACTCCGACCCAGGCTGGCTTCAAACTCATGACCTCTCTGTCAGTAGTAATTTTAATGTAGCTGACTCCCAACCAGCTGCGTCACAACCCAGTTATAGCACTGTGGTTCCACTTCAACTGCTATGGCTGCATCCTTTGGAATCCTGGGAGTTGTAGTTTGGGAAGGCTCTTGATCTCTCTCTGGTGGAGAGTGCTAAAAGCCCCTACCTAAATTGCTAATGCCAGTATTCCATAGTATGCTACCATTGCAGTAATATGCTCTGAGTCCCTCCGGGAAGAAGGGCGGAATATAAATAAAGTGTTGTTGTTGTTGTTATGGTATAGTTGCTCAGTGTGAAAGGACTCCAAATACAGGCCCGGATTAACCCCTTTTGGCGCCCTAGGCCACACTTTGGAATTACGTCCTCAAACCAACCTCTACCGCACCCCCACACCTCCTCCTCCTCCTCGCGGCGCCACGCACCCTCCTTCCTTGAGTCAAGGAAAGAGGGCACACGCAAGGAGGAGGAAGGAAAAAAGGGAAGCCCCGCCCTCGGTGCCAGCATCGGCCCCAGGGACAGGGCTTTCCTCCACCTCCTCATCTTCGTGGCGTGCCCTCCTTTCTTGAGAAGGAGGGTGTGCGCGAGAAGAAGGAAGGAAGGGAAGCCCCGCCCCCGGGGCCGATGCTGGCACCGAGGGCGGGGCTTCCCTTCCTTCCTCCTCACGCCCTCCTTCCTTGACAAGGGGGTGGGGGCAATGGCGAGGGGGGGCGCCGTTCCCTCTTCCCCCGCCCCCTTGAAGCGCTCTCCCCCCACCCTCCCCCGAGAGAGAGAGTTGCATTGCAGTTTTTTTGGGTCCGTGTGAATTGCGCCCCCCCTTGGCTTGCGCCCCTAGGCCATGGCCTAGGGTGGCCTTATGGGTAATCCGGGCCTGTCTAAATACCCTCTTCACTCTTACCTAGTTAATGTGGAATAAGCCTGAATGCCATTCTTTAGTTCTAATTAGGTTAGACACATTAACTCTTGATTACGGAGTCAAACCTTAAGTATCTTCTATTGATCTGGTGATTCTTATTCTACTGATTGTTAAGACTAATTAGACTCAGTCCAGAATCTTAATTTTTGTGAAGCAGGCAACTATGAGCAACAGATTTCATGACCTACCTTGCTCTGTGTATTTGTTGCATTTGTGTGCCACCTTTCTCCTAGAGTGGAGCACAATGCAGACTACTCACGAATCCAGAACAATAGATCTATTCTAACTACCGTATATTCCGGCGTTCTAGACGACTTTTTAAGCCTGGGAAATCCTTTCTGAACTTGGGGGTCGTATAGTACGCCAGGTATAAAAAATCACTTCCTGATTTGGGGCGTGGCGAGGGACGCGGGAAACTGCCCGGCTGCTGTGCTCCTCCAGCGCCACTTGTCTCCCACTGTTGGACTTCAGCCTCACCGAGGGGCTCCTCCACTCCATGCTCGCCTTGGCTGTCAGTGCAGCGGCGGTGGCGGCAGCGGAGGAGGAGGCGATATACTCGTCGGAAGGCAACATCGCCTCCACCGCCGCCGCACTGATAGTCGAGGCGGGCATGGAGTGGAAGAGCCCCTTGGTGGAACTGAAGCTCAGCAGCAGGAGACAAGCAGAACTGAGGGCAGCCCTTGGTTCCGCTTGTCTCCTGCTGCCGGGCTTCAGCTTTACCGAGCTTCCTCCACTCCAGACCCACTCAGCTTTCAATGTGGTAGCGGCGGAGGTCAGGTCCGGATTAACCCCTTTTGGCGCCCTAGGCCACACTTTGGAATTACACCCCCAAACCAACCTCTACCGCACTGGCAGCGGCCCCGGGGGCGGGGCTTCCCTCCGCCTCCTCCTCCTTGCGCCCGCCTTCCTTGACTCTGCCTCTGCCTCCTCCGCCATGTTCCAGGGTGCCGCGCATTCCCGGCAGCGGCCCCGGGGGCTTCCCTCCGCCTCTTCCTCCTCACACCCTCCTTCCTTGACAAGGGGGCGGGGGCAATGGTGAGGGGGGGTGCTGTTCCCTCCTCCATGCCCTCTCGCAGCACTCTCCCCCCGCCCTCCCCCGAGTGAGAGTGAGAGTCATCTCCATACCGCGTGTTGCGGTTTTGTTTCAACATTTTTTTGGTCCGTGAACTGCGCCCCCCTCGGCTTGCACCCCTAGGTCATGGCCTAGGATGGCCTTATGGGTAATCCGGGCCTGGCGGAGGAGGCGATATACTCACCGGATGGCTGAATTGCCTCCTCCTCCTCCACTGCCTCCGCATTGAAGCTGAGGCAGGCCTGGAGTGGAGGAACCTCAGTAAAGCTGAAGCCCGGTGGTGGGAGACAAGCGGAACCAATGGCTGCCCTTGGTTCCACTTGTCTCCCGCCACTGGGTTTCAGCTTCACCAAGGGTCCTCCACTCCAGGCCTGCCTCGGCTTTCAATGCGGCAGCGGAGGAGGAGGTAATATACTCGCTGGACGGCTGAATCGCCTCCTCCTCCTCCGCTGCCGCCGCATTGAAAGTCAAGGGAGGCCTGGAGTGGAGGAGCCTCGGTGAAGCTGAAGCCCGGTGGCGGGAGACAAGTGGTGTTGGATAAGAGCAGCAGCCTCCTTCTCCTGTCAGGAGCCTCCATTTTGGATCCAAAACAGGAAGTGAGTTTTGGACCCAACTGTTGGCTGGCTGTGGCGGGGCCTCACCTTGCCTCAAAGCCCAGGAAAGGAGACTTTGGGGCCTGAAGGGGCTGGCAAGAGGGGTCATCTTAAAGGGTGAATATATTAAAAAAATTGGAATTTTTAATTGAAAAGTTGTGGGGTTGTCTTATGCGCCCAGTCGCCTACTACGCCGGAATATACGGTAATTTTATTTGCACCCAGACTTGGCTTTTGTAAAGCCAAGAAGTCTTGATTGCCATTCAAGAAGTACTTTGACTGGAATCTTGTTGGTATCTTATACTCATTCCTTAAGACAGTGATTTTCAACCAGTGTGCCGCGGAACACTAGTGTGCCTTGAGAGATCATCAGGTGTGCCGTGGGATATTATTTTCAAACTTCATTCATATATAAATTATAAGGCGCATCTGCCCCTTTAAGAAATGACGCGAGAGTGCTATGGTCGCGCCATCTTGGATTCGCTTAGACGCAGCTTAGTAAACAAAGTTAGAGTTAGTGCTGCAGCTGCGCGTCAAGTGACAGTGGCAATTTGGGATCACAGCAAGACAAGCGAGTGAGACTGACAGCTGTTGAGCAAGAGCTTCGTGTGTGTCTTTCTACCATTCCTGCCAGGATATCGATTTGTGTTCATCGAAACAGGCCCAGGTTTCACACTAAGTGAGTGTATAAATACATTTAAAAACACATTAACTATATGTATTACTGTGTTAGAGTGTCATTTTGTGTCATTTTGGTTGGTGGTGTGCCCCAGGATTTTGTAAATGTAAAAAATGTGCCGCGGCTCAAAGAAGGTTGAAAAACACTGCCTTAAGATACAGAATGCCCGTATTCAAGGTTGTGAGAAAGAATTGCACGTTTAGTTTCATTTCAAATTTATGTCCATTGTCCATTTTTGTAACACTTTTGGTTCTCTTGGTATGTAGTACAGTTGATGCGGGACTCCACATGTGGAACTGGGTCTATATGCTTGACCATTCAAAGCATGAGCCTAGTAGGCATGTGCAATCCATTGTTCAAAATGGTTCTAAAGTACTTTCAAAACTAGGGGGTGCTGGTGCTTTGTTTCTAAAGTGTTTCAAAAGTCCCAGTGGTGAAAATTTCAGAACGCTAACAAAACTTTCAAAATTTCATTATAAATGGCAGTTCCTAATTGGTTCTGCCATAAAAACATAGCAAAGTTTATTACACTGCAAAAACGGACTTTGTGCAAGAGACATCGCCCTAAAGCACATTTTGGTTTGTTGAGTCTCCACCAATTTAACAAAGTTGCTGCCTCAAAAATAAAGATTCTGGAGTAAATACCACACAGGAAAGTTGGTTGGTGAGGACGAGAGAGAGAGTGCCTTCTCGGTGGTGCCCCCCTCACCCCCTGGAATGCCCTTCCAAGGGAAATAAGAAAGGCCCCATCCCTCCCCTCCTTTTGTAAGAGCTTGAAGACCTGGTGGTTTCAACAAGCCTTTGAGAATAACCAGTTATAGCCCAGCTCCAGACATTGACGAATATGGCGTTATATTTACTATCTATTACCCCGGTCATCCCTCCAATAGGCCCTGGAAATGAGCAGCCACAGACCCATACATGCTATTGCTGTTAGCCTGTTATAGCACTGTCCTTAATTCCCGGCCCCCTAATATTTTGAGTTTGCACTAGCCTCGGCCCGGCCTTTAAATTGCTCTGAACAGGCAGGATTTAAAAAAATATATAGGTGTTATTGTGATAATTTTATGCTTATATTGTTTTGCAATTTTACGTTATGCTGTTTACTCTGTATGTCAGGGGTGCTCACACTTTTTAAGCATGCGAGCTACTTTTTGTAGTGAAGAAGATCTACCATCCACGCACTGCTCCTTCCACGTGCCAATACTCCTCCCGTCCACAGCCCCTCCCGTCCACAGCAGAGGACAAGGGAGCGCGAGGCGGAGTCTTCGAAGGCCTTGCGCTTTCTTCTTCCTGCAATGCCCTGCGGGCGGAAAAAGCACCACGGGAGTGGAGGCCAGCGGCGGGAGCACACGTGCGCGTGGGGCATGCGTGCGCATGGCAGGAGCGCCTCATCCGGCTGGCGAGGCCCAAAGATCACCTGGGAGAGGGCCAAAGATCGACTAGTAGCTCGCGATCGACCTAATGAGCACCCCTGTTGTATGTTTTGGTGATGTTACTTGGAAACCACCCTGAGTCCCCCTCGGAGAGATAGAGCAGTATATAAATAAAGTTTTGTTTTATTTTATTATTCAATAACACTTTCGAACCAGGAACAGATTTTCTTTGTTATTAAAAATGTTTTATAAAAACTTTGAAAATTCAGTGGATAAGTCAAATGTTCTGGAATTTTGAAAATTTTGTTAGAGTTCTGAAATTTTCACCACCAAAACTTTAGAAACAAAGCACCATCACCTCCTAGTATTGTAAGTACTTTAGAATCATTTAGAACCATGGATCAGACATGCCTAGTGCCTAGTCATGGAGATATACCCCTTTCCTTATTGCGTCTCGTTTAATATCTTTAGCACCTAATCTTGTAACACTTTTTTCTATTTTCCCATTCCTTACCACACCCACCCTTTTAAACCATAGTGAACTTCGGACTGGAAGCCAAAAAGAGTGTGATGCACCCACGGTCATCCTTGAGCAATCGGTCTCAAAGGTTTTCCTTGTCATCGGAAAAATCCTCCGTGAATGGCCTGACGACGTCATCTGAGAACGGCGCTCCGTTTCCACGCAATTGTCCACACTCCAAAGCGGAGGACCTGGCCCATTCTTTAGTTAATGACGACATAGAGAAGAAGGTCCATGTGAATAAAGATGGCAGTCTGTCTGTCGAGATGAAAGTACGCTTCCGCCTGATCAATGATGAGACGCTGCATTGGTCCACGCAGCTCAAGAAGTCCATGAATAAGATACCTGGCGAAGAACAGAGTGTCAGCAACGACAATGGAATAGAGCTCACAGAGAACCCAGAAGCTAGTTCTGAGCTGGATGATGCTTCCCTTCTCTACCCCTGCGATATTGATTCTTACATGTCCAACGTCGATGAGTCAGAGATCGACGAGGTCCGTTGCCGTAATTGTGGGAAGCTGTGCAAGGACTATGACATCTGGAAAAATCCTATGCACATTTCTCAGAGAGAGGAACCAGGGGTGAAGAGCACTTGGTACACCCATTCCTCGTGCTCAAGCACTTCGTCCCACCGGAGGATCGTCCGCAAAAAGGTGGCCTCTGTGGACAGCATCCGCACCTCGTCCAGTGGAGAGGAATATTCCAAACATGTGGTCAGAGAATCTTCTCATTACTCAGAGACTGTAGAGAATACGGTAGAGTATCGTGCGGTCAAAAATTGCTGCTGTCAAGGAGGTTGCGGCCAGTCCGACACAAGCCAACGGGGGACGCCGGAGGCAATGGACACCAAAGCCAACTCAGTCAGTTTGCAAAATGAGGAGGAAGATGCAGCAGAGGGAGGAGAAAATATCAACACTGGTAGCCGACCAGGGAGTAACAAATCGAAATCCTCTCAAGCTTCAGTAGAAAGCCAAATAAGAATATGTGAAAAAAGCAGCAGTTTGGCAAGGACCATTTCGTCTGGTAGCATCAAGGAAAGAGGAGAACTAGAAGATGCGATTGCCTGCTCATCCCCTCCGAACAGTGTCTACAGCAAGTCTGGTAAGGGCAGCGTATTTGACGGCGCGCAGGAAAATGCTGATGAGGTTTCCGAGAACGGCCGCGCCGTTTCTTCTGTCTCCATGGATTCGTGCGCTAAGAAAGATGCAGCAGAGGATGAAGCTGAAAAGGAAGAGGAAGAGATCAATGAGATATATTCTGTTTCAGAAAAGCCATGCTCCAATCCATCCGTCAAAGATGACGCCAGCGAGTGTGGAAGATCTTCTACGGCAAGGTCCATAAGATCAGAATCTAGTGCTGGAAACCGTAGGAGGAACAACAGCAACGACGTTCACTTGTGCAGCGCTGCATCAGCTTCCTCCAGGACTTCCAAGAAGAGCAAGCCCAGCCAAAATCACCTAGAGGTGGCATCCAACAGGTCCGTTGCATCATCTAGAGGGTCCACCTCCAGTAAGAAGAAGAAACCAAATGGTTCTTTCCAGGCAGAGGATGCAAGGTCCAATAGCAGGACTTCTCATTACTCCAGAAGCTCACACGAAGTAGATAGAAGAGATTCTGGCCATGCATCCCAGGATTCAAGCCCTCCTCACTCGCATGTGTCATCCGTAAGTGAGGTGGCAGCTCCTCCATCTCACAATGCAAAGAGTACAAGCAGTCTTTCCAGGTGCTATAGCAAGTCCTCCAGAAACAGCCAGAAGGAGAACCAGACAGAGGGCTCCGTCAAAGGACCATCTCATTGTTCCAGCTTTTCGGACTGTGGTGCGGAAAACGGAGATGGCATTCCCAAAGTCGGCTCTCCGGAAGGCTCTTCACGGCAGGGAGGTGTGTCTGAATCCACTTGCTCGAAATGTGGCCACATTACGAAACCCTCTCGCGATGACCTTCGAAGCGCTAGTTCAAAGGTTTCTTCACACTCTGAAGGTAGGAGCAGATGTGCAGAGACGGAGGCTTCGAGGAGAACGGATGATGCTTGCTCACAGTCAAGCATAGCAATGTCTTCCAAACCGAAACGAAAGAAAGCCAACAGCCTCCATGCTGATATTGAAGGTTCTGGTAGCCATGTATCAGCCTCTGAATCCATGTACAGTGTGCGCTATCCCTCCCCTCCGAAAGGGAGGCCTAGTAGCAGAAAAAGTAGGACTCTGCTCCTGAAGAAGAGCTCGAAAGGGACCAGTGCATGCACTGAATCCGAACTGGTTGCAGAGAACGAAGAGAAAGAAGTAACTGTCCCACAACCACCTGAACCTTTGAACACAGAGGAGGGGGCATGCCAAGAGAAGCTCCAAGAAGAGGCAGGAATTGAACCTTCTGCTTCCTTTGGTGGTGATGAAATCATCCCTTCTTCTTTGCCCAATGCATCTCTGGAAGAAGTTGTTCATGAATGGCTAAGAAAGATTCCTTCTGAGACCCTGCTCATGAAATGTGAGATGCAGGATGACGGAGAAGGTGCAGAATTAGATACAGAGACGCCAGGCTGCTCAAACAGCCAGGAATTGTTGGAGGGAGACTCCGAGGAGAAGAAAGAGGACACCAAGGATGCCGGAAGCATTGCAGATGCTGCTGAACCCATAACCGAAGGGACAGAAGAGGAGGCAGTGGACGAGGAACCAAAGGAGGATCTCAATGATGAGAAGGTTTCTGAAGCTGTTTTAGAAGAGATGGAAGCTGAAGAAGCCAAGTGCAACCTCTCTGCCCTCACCACTCAAAACAACCACAAAAAAGACTTGCCCAGCACCATTCAGACTTCTGTCCAGATCATGAAAGCCCTGCTGGCATCCAAACAAGAGGCAAAGATGGACCGAGCACATAGTTTGCCAGAGGTATCTCCGACAATGGGGAGAAAGCTCAGCAACTCAGCCAATATTTTGATCACCTGCCTCGCAAGCCTTCAGCTCCTTGATGAAGAGCTAGACACATCCAACAAATCAAGTAAAGGTCTCAATCGGCCAAGATATACAGAGCTCTTGAATATTTTCCAGGCCCTCTGGTGCGGGCACACATCGGAAAAAGGGGAGCCAAGTACTGACATAGGAGAAAAGAGCTCAGCAAAAGTGCCCAAGTGTTCAAAAGAGGGTGATTTCACCCCCATGTCCTCTTCAGGGGTTGATGTGAGTAGTGGCGATGGGGGTTCAGGAGAAGGGAGTGTGGCTGGTGGTCGGGATCATGCCTTGTCACAAGAGAAAACAGAGGAAGCCAAGCCTGCCGAAGAAGATGCAGAAAATACCGAACTGGAAGTTGGGGGTGAGGATGCCGAAGGAGAGGCTTCTCAGCCACCAAAATCAGAAGGAGGAGGTGAAGAAGTAGAATCTGTTGATGGTGAGGAAGCAGCTGAAGTCACAGAGGTCTGTGAAATTGAGCAGGCAGGTGAAAAAGAAGTGGCTGAAGAGGGAGCAGTGGAAGAAACTGGCCAACATGAAGATGAAGATGTAGAGGGTGGAGAAGCGGATGCTGATGGAGAGACCGTCCAAGTAGAAGCTGAAGAGGAAGCAGTGGAAGAAACTGTAGAGGGTGGAGAAGCGGGTGCTGATGGAGAGACTATCCAAGTTGAAGCTGAAGAGGAAGCAGTGGAAGAAGCTGTAGAGGGTGGAGAAGTCGATGCCGATGGAGAGACTATCCAAGTAGAAGCTGAAGAGGAAGCAGTGGAAGAGACTGTAGAGGGTGGAGAAGTCGATGCCGATGGAGAGACTATCCAAGTAGAAGCTGAAGAGGAAGCAGTGGAAGAAACTGTAGAGGGTGGAGAAGTCGATGCCGATGGAGAGACTATCCAAGTAGAAGCTGAAGAGGAAGCAGTGGAAGAAGCTGTAGAGGGTGGAGAAGTCGATGCCGATGGAGATACTATCCAAGTAGAAGCTGAAGAGGAAGCAGTGGAAGAAACTGTAGAGGGCGGAGAAGCGGATGTTGATGGAGAGACTGTCCAAGTAGAAGCTGAAGAGGAAGCAGTGGAAGAGACTGTAGAGGGTGGAGAAGTAGATGCTGATGGAGAGACTGTCCAAGTAGAAGCTGAAGAGGAAGCAGCGGAAGAAACTGTAGAGGGTGGAGAAGCGGATGCCGATGGAGAGACTGTCCAAGTAGAAGCTGAAGAGGAAGCAGCGGAAGAAACTGTAGAGGGTGGAGAAGCGGGTGCCGATGGAGAGACTATCCAAGTGGAAGCTGAAGAGGAAGCCGGGGAAGAAAGTGTAGAGGGTGGAGAAGCGGATGCCGATGGAGAGACTGTCCAAGTAGAAGCTGAAGAGGAAGCAGCGGAAGAATCTGTAGAGGGTGGAGAAGCGGATGCTGATGGAGAGACTGTCCAAGTAGAAGCTGAAGAGGAAGCAGCGGAAGAAACTGTAGAGGGTGGAGAAGCGGATGCCGATGGAGAGACCGTCCAAGTAGAAGCTGAAGAGGAAGCAGCGGAAGAAACTGTAGAGGGTGGAGAAGCGGATGCTGATGGAGAGACTGTCCAAGTAGAAGCTGAAGAGGAAGCAGTAGAAGAAAATGTTCAACAAGAAGATGAGCATGTGGAGGATGGGGAAATGGATGTTGATGGAAAGACTGTCCAAGTGGAAGCTGAAGAGGAACCAGTAGAAGAAATTGTCCAGCAAGAAGATGAAAATGTAGTCGATGGAGAAGTGGCTGCTGATGGAGAGACTGTCCAGGTAGAAGCTGAAGAGGAAGTAGGAGAAGAAAATGCTCAACAAGAAGATGAAAATGTAGAGGGGGGAGAAGTGGACGTTGATGGAGACATTGTCCAAGAGGAAACCCAAGAAGATAACCTTGTTAAAGAAGCAGAAGACAGCCCTGGTCAAGAGAATGTTGACCAAGTGACTGAAGAGCCAAGCAACCATGAATTAATTGAAGAGCCAGGCAACAATGACCCAAGTGCAAAGGAGGGCAATGATGAGAAAGAGCCTGAAATAGGTGGAGCAGAGCAGTCTGAAGCTGATGCTCAACCCAGCAGCAAGATACTCCCCCTTCAAGCCTCCATTAAAGTTCCCCCCATGGTCCAACAAAGGTCCATTGACCCTGACCCCATCTGGGTGTTGAAACTTTTGAAGAAGATTGAGAAGGAATTCATGACTCACTACGTCAGCGCCATGAATGAGTTCAAGGTGAAATGGAACCTGCCCAACAGTGATGAGGTGAACCTGATGATCTCCGAGTTGAAGGAAGAAGTGAATCGGAGGATACAAAAGAGTATTGAGAAAGAGTTGAAGAAAATCAGAAGCAGGGCAGGCCGAAAGGTACCGAAACCTCCCGATGAACTACGCCGTGAGTCGACCCTTCAGGTGGAAAACCGCCGCCGCCGCTTGCAGAGCATTCGTAAAATGTCCCTCTACAATGACCAGAATACAAACCAGAGTAACCAGCAAGAGACTTTATCTTATGAGATGGATGAAGACTTCATTTTTAGTACCATTAGAGATGATGACAGCGAGTTGCCTAGTGAGGAGGAGTATTGCCCATGTGACGCCTGCATCAGGAAGAAAATAGAGGCCAGAGCTTTCCGAGGCCCAGTTGTTCTACCTGTGGCAGCAAACGCACCTGTTGTGAAGGCTTTTGACCTCCACCAGATCCTGAAGATGAAGAAAGGCAGCATTCCTGAGAAGATGGTGGTCTCCGAAGAAGACCACGGCAAAGAAGCTGAAGAGAAGACTGACGAACCTGAGGTCGGTCAGGAAACAGAACCTGAGGAGGGAAAAGAAGTGGGTGAAACCAATGAGAAAGAAGAAGAAGAGCAGGAAGTGAAAGAAGATGAAGTTGAAGCTCTCCCTGATGAAACATCTGAAAATCAGAACTGTGAAGAAGCTGAGGGAGGGGAAGAAGCAGAGGAGGAAGCAAAAGAAGAAGTAGGAGAGGAAGAAGGAGATGAGGGAAAGGAAGGGGAAGTCGCAGAAGAAAAGGAGGGGGAAGCAGATGAGAAAGAGGAAGAGAAAGAAGATGCAAAGGAGGAGGAGGAGGAGTAGAAGGAGGAGAAGGAAAGGAAGAAAAGGAGTCTGTGAAAGAAGAAAATGAAGTGACAGAAGTAGATGCGGGAGATGTAATTGAGGAGGAAGAAAAGGAGGAAGTGAGTGAGAAGGAGGAAGAAAAGGAGGAGGAGGAAGCAAAGGGGGAAGAACAGGAAGCAGAAGAGAAAGAAACAGAGACAGAGGAAGTGGAAGCAGGAGAAGAAACAGAGAAGTCTGTGAAAGAGGAAGAAGAGGAGGAGGAAATGGAGGAAGAAAAGGAGGACAAATCTGTGAAAGAGGAAGCAGAAGGGGATGCAGAAGAAGAAACGGGAGTAGATGAAGAACAGGGAGGAGAAGTGGCCCCTGATGAAGCAGAGGAAGAAAAGGAGAAGTCTGTGAAAGAGGGAGAAGAGGAAGTAGAAGAAGAACAGGAAGGAGGGGAAGAAGGAGAAGATGCGGAAGAAGACGTGACTCTTGGTGAAATGGAAGAAGAAAAAGAGGAGCAATCTGTGAAAGAGGAAGGAGAAGAAAAAGAGGAAGGAGAAGAAGAAAAGGAAGGAGGGGAAGAGGAAGAAGAGGGAGAAGAAGAAGTGGCTTGTGAGGATAATAATCAAGATGAAGAAGAAGACAAAAATGAAGAAGAAGAGAAAGATGTAGATGAAGAACAAAAGGAAGGTGAAGAAACGGAAGAAGATCCCAAAGTGGAAGATGAAGCAGATGGTGCAGCAGTAGAGCCAGAGGGAGACGAAGGAGAGAGCCAAAAAGATCCAGCTGAAGATGCAGAAAACGCTGATGATGCTGGAGGCTCGGAAGCCGAAGCTGCAGAAAAGGAAAACGAAATTGAGGAAGACGCTGAAGGTGGTGGAGAAGCAGAAATGGTGGTGGAGGGGAAGGACGCCAAGCCAGAAGAAGACTGCGAAGCTTGTCCCGAAACAGCTGAAGCAGAAGAAGGCGAAAACAAGGAAGGTGAGGATGAAGCTGAGGAGAAGGAAGAGGAAGCTGAAGGAGAAGACGGCAACGTGCCTGAGCAGACCGATGGAGATGAAGTAGACCCTGAAGCAGTTGCAGAAGAGGAGGAGGCAGAGGATTGCGAGGAACCCAGCGAAGCTATGAAGAACCTCCGGAAAGCTTCGGCCATCTCCTCCATGGGGAACTGTTCCCAACAATCCCAGAAAGGATCTGAGGATGGGAGTGATGGAGAAGAGGGTGAAATGAACAAAGATGGAGAGAAAAAGCCTGGAGCGATGTATGCCGACATCGAAGAAGAGGAAGACGAAGAAGATCGAGCATCCTCACCAGGAAGTGTCGGGAAAGCAGAAGAACCCAAAACTGACGAAAAGGGAGAGAACGAAAGCCAGGGCTCTAAAAAGAAGGACGAGAACGCAGAGGTCATTGACCAAGATGATCTAGACTTTTAGGATAAGATGTATCGAACCTTTGGGAGAAAGGTGTTTCCTCACACTTCCGATGACATGAGAGAACCATAATGTGGTATTTCCATGTGTGCAAGTGTGTTCCTCCTCTTTTTTTGGAGGGTAAAGACATCTCTGGTGGAGATCTCTGCTTTCTTTAGTGGAGGAGTTTCCTCGTTCTCGTTCTTTTGCACATAATGTTCCTGCGTCTCCTGACATGGAAATAGTTACAAGCAGTGTGTACTTTCATCTCCACAAAGGAACCAGGCCGCATGGACCCCAGTCTTACCTGGAGGACCTAGGTATTGTTGCACGTTTCGTGGTCGCCAGTATCACTTGATCACAACGAGATGAGTGTTATATGACAACAACTGTCTGAGAGCAAACATCAAGCCTTGATTTTTCTCAATATGTTACATAAATGTTCAAACACTGAGGAGGACATTGATGTGTGTTGACATTTTTGCATCGAGACTGGATTTTCAGGGTTGATCCATCTACATCTGAGAAGAAGGGAAATGCAGCAGTGATGGGTGACATTTACACCATTCATCTGTATTAATTTGAATGGCATAGTTGGGGCACAGATTTTGGCTGAAACCCAGGATTACAGCATATTGAATTATAGTGGACAAAGAGTCTGATCTGGCATAATAATGGGATATTGACATCAATTCCGGTTTGCACTTTTCAACTCATGCTAGTAACTAGGGAGTAAGTTCTACTGAATGCATTGGAAATTCCAAGTAAACATACCTAGGACTGAGCTGTTAATATTTCAATGTATCTACCTGCTTTCTTTTAAATCTTCTTTTTAATGCCCAAACAGAGAGAACGGAGAGGTGTTATTGAGTTGTTTTTGGTGAGATAACATGACTCTCTATATTGTCGAAGGCTTTCATGGCCGGAATCACTGGGTTGTTGTAAGTTTTCCGGGCTGTATGCCAACAGACCTGACAACCTCTGAGGATGTCTGCCATAGATACTAGGACTGGGCAATCATGGTTCGAAATGGTTCTAAAGTACTTACAAAACTAAAACACTGGTTCTAACACTAGGTACTTACAAAACTAAAGTTCTGGTGCTTTGCTTCTAGGTGAACACTAGGTGGCGTGTTGCTAAAGTGGTGGCGCTGGTGCTTTGCTTCTACAGTGTTGCTAAAGTTCTGGTGGTGAGTGTTACAGTGTTACTAAAGTTCTGGCGGTGAACATTTCAGAACTCTAACAAAACTTTAACAATTTCGTTATAAATGGCAGCTCCTAATTAGTTCTGTCTTAAAAATCGCCAATAATGAAATAATAATGAAGTTTTGTTAGAGTTCTGAAATGTTCACCACCAGAACTTGAGCAACACTGTAGAAGCAAAGCACCAGCGCCACCTAGTGTTCACCACCAGAAGTCTAGTTTTGTAAGTACTTTAGAACCATGACTGCCCAGGCCTAGCATCCACACTGCAGAATTAATACAGTTTAACACCACTTGAACTACTGTGGCTCCATGCTGTGGAATCCTGAGGTCCATAGTTTGGTGAGGCCCCGCCCTATCTGACAGAGAAGGCTAAATATTTTGTAAAACTACAACTCCCAGGATCCCATAACATTTGGTCACGGTTATTAATGTCTTCAAACTGCATTCATTCTACAGGATAGATGTGTCCTTGAAGTATCTCCAAATTTTGTGAGGTCTGCTTCTCATTCAAGTGTGTAGGATCATAAAAATGTACAGACATTTACTAGGCCTGGTTGATTTAAAAAAAAAGGATTCAAAACCCGTTCTGAATGTAGGCGGCGCTGGCGCTTCAAATCTGAATGCCTTCCGAAATCTGAATGGTGTCATATTTGACCCATTACTGACAATGGAGGCCCAGGTCTCCGCTGTCAGCAAGTCCGCCTTTTTGCATCTTTGGCTGGCTAGGCGGATGGTGCCTTACGTTTCCGGGGATAATCTCGCCACAGTGGTTCATGCTACGGTAACATCAAGAATTGACTATTGTAATGCCCTTTATGTTGGCCTTCCCTTGTTGATGACCCAGAAACTTCGACTGGTGCAGAATGCGGCGGCCAGACTCCTCACGGGAACCCCCTTGAGGAACAATATAACACCTGCTCTATACCAATTGCACTGGCTTCTGATCGAGTTCCGGATTACCCACAAGGTGCTGGTACTAATCTTCAAGGCCTTAGATATTTAGCTGCGTTTTTAATTGTAAATCACCCAGAGCCACCTGGGATGGGCAATTAATAAATCTCTAAATAAATAAATAAATAAATAAATAAACGTACCGATTCTGGGGGGAAAAGCTTCGAAATGGAAAGGATACTTCCGGGTTCCTCAATCTCTTCGAAATCACTTCAAACAGGAATATGATCTGAATTTATTCCAACTTAAGAGGAATCCAAACGAACCTCACCAGGCCTAACATTTACATCAGTGATTTTCAACCAGTGTGCCGGGGAACACTAGTGTGCTGTGAGAGATCATCAGGTGTGCCGTGGGAAATTATTTTCAAACTTCATTCATATATAAACTATAAGGTGCATCTGTCCTTTTAAGAAATGGAACCATAGCACTCTCGCTTCACCTAAGAAGTGACGCGAGAGTGCTATTGTCGCGCCATCTTGGATTCGCTCAGATGCGGCTAGGTAAACAAAGTTAGAGTTAGTGCTGCAGCTGCGTGTCAAGTGACAGCGGCAATTTGGGATCACAGCAAGACAAGCGAGTGAGACTGACAGCTGTTGTGCAAGAGCTTTGTGTGCGTCTTTCTACCATTCCTGCCAGGATAACTATTTTGTGTTCAACGAAAACAGGCCCAGGTTTCACACTAAGTGAGTGTATAAATACATTTAAAAACATATTAACTATATGTATTACTGTGTTAGAGTGTCATTTTGTGTCATTTTGGTTGGTGGTGTGCCCCAGGATTTTGTAAATGTAAAAAATGTGCCACGGCTCAAAAAAGGTTGAAAATCACTGATTTACATCACAGGTGAAAATGTCTATATGCCATTATAGTTCTACACACCTGAATGAGAAGCAGGTAGATGAAGGCTGACCCACCTCAATGGGAAGCAGGCCCACAAGCGAATGTTTGTTAAGTGCCAATGATGATCGTTTAGAGGAATCAGAGTGGTTGGGCAATTGAAACAATTGCCTAAGATTGGATCAGGATATTATTTTTTCTGAACATCTCCAGGCTGGGGATGCTCTAGTTGGGGATTCTGCATTGAACAGTGGGTTGGACTAGATGGCCCATGGGGTCCCTTCCAATTCAATGCTTCTATAATCAATGTTCTCACTGTGCTGGGACGTTGTAGCTCACCAAAGAAAACAGCGGAGAATGTGGAAAAGGAAGAGGTTCTCTATTGCACTGTTGTACACAAAAGACTCTGAAGAGGAGAAGTCTATGGCTGGAAATCTGTGGGTTGGTCTCAACTGCAGAAGACCCTTTACATCGTTGCTTGAACGGTGAGTCAAAGGGGAAGTAGATCCCACTGATTCAATGGGTCTCCTCTAGTCAGGACTAACAAGAGTTTGGGGGCTTATCTGTTGTCCAAACATAGCAACCTGTATTTTTTTTCATGAAATAGGTTTTAATTTAGTATTGTTCTTAGTTTGGTGTTTCAATTGTCAATGCAATGTGTCAAATGGGTGGAAGAATGGAAGAATGAGACTTGAAAATAAAACAAACCTGCTTTGTTTATTATTTATTTATTTAATTAATTAATTAATTTTTGGTATTTATACTCCATCACTTCTCTACCCCGGGAGAAGGACTCCGGACGGCTTACATAGGCAGCAATGTCGATGCCATTACAGAACAATTAAAACAATAACCACGAAACCTAACCGTTCACCATTAAAATGCATAAATACATAAAATACATAATCCATTAATTAAACCAGTGTTTCCCAACCGGTGTGCCGTGGCACACTAGTGTGCCGTGAGCTATCATCAGGTGTGCCGTGGGAAATTGGAACCTCTTGAGTCTTGAATAAGCCACGCCCCTTTATTCCCCACGGGCCAATCCCATCTCGGTGGCCTTGAACTCCTACCCAGCACCAAAATGGGCCTCAGAGACTGTGATGTGACGTGGAAGGAGCCTCATGGGCTATATTATTATTATTATTATTATTATTATGAACTATGTATTAACATAATATTATTATTTTCCCTCTTATGTTGTTATATTATCAGTCTTTGTCATAGTCATGGTGTATATCGTTATTGACTATGAGAGTAATGATAACAGGATTAACACCTGTGCTTTACTGATAATATATTGTATGTACCTATAATATTTATATTATTATAATGTAATACAAGCCAACACTTTAAAAAATAATACAATATTGAAATTATGTATTTTATATTACTTGTAATAGTACTAATAATATTACAGGATAATGGTATAGTCCAATATAGTAAGTTAGAGTGTCATTTTGTGACATTTTGGTTGGTGGTGTGCCCCAGGATTTTGTAAATGCGGCTCAAAAAAGGTTGAAAAACACTGAATTAAACAATATAAAACATTAATTATTAAAGCACCATACAGGTCATCTTTCCAGTCCAGTTCAACCAAAGTGCTGCTTTATGTCTACTGACCGAAAGCCTGGTCCCACAACCACGATTTTACTTTCTTCCTGAAAGCCAGGAGGGATGGGGTCAATCGTATCTCATTTGGAAGCGCGTTCCACAGGCGGGGGGCCACCACCAAGAAGTTCCCATCCCTCGACCCCACTAGCCAAGTTTGTGATGTTGGCAGAGCCTCCCCAGATGATCTTAGGTTACAAGGTGGGACGTAGAGGCAGATACGTTCGAACAAGTAAGCTGGGCCAGAGCCGTATAGAGCTTTATATGTCAAAACCAGCACTTTGAATTGAGCTCAGAAGTGGACTAGCAGCCAGTGGAGTGGACACAACAGGAGGGTGGTATGCTCCCTGAATGTAGCTCCTGTTATTTGTGATTTCTTATTTTTCCTCTCCCCTTTGCTCCATTTTCTTCTCTATAAAAAGGTAGGCCTTTGAATTAAAATAAGCCATTGCATTTTCTCTCTCTTTAATGGAAGATCTGTCAGTCTTGATGTCATATATTAATCAGAAACTGCCCTTCCATACTTGCCATCTTCCACCTGCAAGTCCCATTGCTCACAGCTAGTTTGGGGCATGATGTGGCGATGTTTCCTGTTGGATCAAGATGACTAATGAAACAACAATGTGATGCTGCAGCTAAAAAGCCAATAGGATTTTGGCCTGCATAAACAGGAATATGTATATATTATTTACATCATTTATATTCCGCCCTTCTCACTCCGCAGGGTACTCAGGGCAGATTACAATGCACATATACAGGTAAACATTCAATGCCATAGATATACAACATATATAGACAGACACTCGGAGGCAATTTAACATTCCTGCTTCTGGTCACCAGGGGGAGCTGTTGCATTCCTTCATTCTTTTGCATATTTCCTGGAAAATTATGGCCTCGTAAATCAGTTAAATTTAGCCTCCCCACAAAGTGGTACTTAAATTTCCTACTTGACAGATGCAACTGTCTTTCAGGTTGCAAAGGTCGACAATGAGCTACACAATTTAGTCGAGAGCTCACCCCGATCTGGGCAGGCCTCAAACTCATGACCTGGTCAGTAGAGATCTTATGCAGCTGACTCCCAGCCAGCTGCACCACATTCCCGTTGTCTAGATCCAGGGAAGTCATGCTACCCCTCTATTCTGCCTCGGTCAGACCACACCTGAAATACTGTGTCCAATTCAAATCACAATTGAAAGGAGATGTTGACAAGCTGGAATGTGTCCAGAGGAGGGTGACTCAAAGGATCAAGGGTCTGGAGGACAAGCCCTATGAGGACCGGCATAAAGAGCTGGGCATGTTTAGCCTGAAGAAGAGAACTCAGAGGAGACATGATGAGGGTCATGTATAGATATGTGAGGGGAAGTCATAGGGAGGAGAGAGCAAGCTTGTTTTCGGCTGCCCTGGAGACTAGGACGTGGAACAATGGCTTCAAACTACAGGAAAGGAGATTCCACCTGAACATTAGGAAGAACATCCTCACTGTGAGAGCTGTTTAGCAGTAGAACTCTCTCTCTCTCTCTCTCTCTCTCTCTCTCTCTCTCTCTCTCTCTCTCTGCCCCAGAGTACGGTGGGAAGCTCCTTCTTTGGAGGCTTTGAAACAGAGGCTGGGTGGCCATCTGTCGAGGGTGCTTTGAGTGCGATTTTCCTGCTTCTAAGCAGAATGGGGTTGGACTAGCTCACTGTTTCTCAAAGTGGGCGGTCACGCCCCCTAGTGGGTGGTGAGGTGATCCAAAGGGGTGGTGGGAGGCTCAGGGGAATTTGGGGGTGGTGAACCCCTTTAAGGGCGCGGTGAACGATTTGGGGTTCTGTGTGCCAAGTTTGCCTCAATTCCATGGTTGGTGGAGTTCAAAATGCTCTTTGATTGTAGGTGAACTATAAATCCAAGAAACCACAACTCCCAAATGAGAAGGGCTATTTTCTCAAAAACTCCACCAGTGTTCAAATTTGGGCATATTGAGTATTTGTGCCAAATTTCATCCAAATCCATAGTTTTTTGGGTTCATAGTGCTCTCCGTATGTAGGTGAACTACTGTACATGTCCCCTAAATCACTGCCAATTCCTCTCAAACTCCTCCGGTATTTCTGTTGGTCATGTGGGTTCTCTGTGCCAAGTTTCGTCCAGTTCTGTAATTTGTGGGGGTCACAGTGGTTTGTGGAAGTCAGAGCTGAATCGATTGAAGGTACTGCAAATCCCATCATCCGTTGCCCATACTCCCCCAAACATATTGTTTTTGTGATTAATCACTATGCTTTAATTATGTTCAATTTCTAATAATGAAAGTACATCCTGCATATGAGATATTTGGATTAGAATTCATAAGAGTAGCAGAATTATTTATGAAGTAGCAACGAAAATATAGTTGGGGGTCACCACAACATGAGGAACCTTATTTAGGGGTCACGGCGTTAGAAAGGTTGAGAACCACTGCATTAATACATATATCTTTCTGTTTAATTGCTATTAATTTTTTTAAAAAAAATAATTTCTAGGGGGGCGGTGAGTAATTTTTTTTTCTGGAAAGGGGGCGATAGGCCAAAAAAGTTTGGGAGCCACTGGACTAGATGGACCACGAGGTCTCTTCCGAATCTATGATTCTATGACTCTATTCTGGTAGGAAAGTCCAGAGTTGGGTGCGATGTCACCCACAACCACCGCCTCCAATTCTATTTTTGATTTGGTTGTTGCTATTTCGCTCCCTGAAAGCTGCTAGCCCTCAGTGTTTAAAATTGGCTGGGTGTAATTTTAACCTCCTCCCACACATTTGGATCTGAGCATTCATGCTGTGCGAGCCTTTTCTGTTGATCGGCCAGGAAATGCTCAGCTTTGTAATCCAGGGCTTTGCTTCTTATATAAGAGCCTCCCCACTGCGAAGTGTCATGCACAGAGATCTCTGATAGCAGCGATGTAGAAAAGAGGGTCAGTGCTGCTGTTTTCCTTCCTTCCCTTTCTGGCCCTCCTCTCTCTCTCTCTCTCTTCTCTCTTCTCTTCTTCTCCCTTCTTCCCTTTCCTTTTCTCCCTCTTTCTTTTCCTTTCACTTCCTTCCTTCCTTCTTTCCCTCCCTCCTCTCTCCCTCTTTCTTTTTCCTCTCCTCTGCTCTCCTCTCCTTCTTCCAGTTACATTATGTAACGCAGTTTTTGTTCCTGGGTTATACATGCCATTTCCTAATTGGTTCCATCATAAAAACATGGGAAAGGTTTATTAAACTGCAAAAACGTTATCTTCATGGAAGGGACCTCCTGCAACACATTTTGCTCTAGTTTTTCAATGAATATCTCATCGCATCTTAGCCAATTCAATCTAGGCATGCAGAAATAGTAATCCATTATATAAAGGAGGTCCTGTCATGGAATGACCGTCCTAGGCAGAGAAACCTTACAAGGCAGAGACACCAAACTTGGCAACATAAATAGGCCTCAGGCAAGGTAGGTTTTTAGCAAAGAAACTTTCCCCCAAAAAACCTAGAAGGCCTCCAAAACAATAATACAAAAAACCTACATTTCCCAGCATCCTCTGCGGCTGCCAACGAATCTCCCAGCCTCTACATTCTGACATGATTGGTTGCCAGTGAGGGAGTATTTGCATAACGCCTCTATTGGCCAGCCAACATGAACATTCTGACCCATAATAAACTGGCAGAGGTGGATAAGGCAAAGGCCTGAGGCAGTCACCAACACAAACACACAATTCACTTCCCACAGAAAATTTAAACCCCTACAAATCACAAACCATGCCCAAAATTGACAGTAAGGCTTCATTAACTTGATTTCTCTGACTAGGCCTCACTTAATGGGATGCTGTTTAAGCTCTGAATTGACAGTAAGGCTTCATTAACTTGATTTCCCTGACTAGGCCTCAGCTGTTTAAGCAATTGACAGGACATCAGCTGGGACATTGTATATGGCCTGAATTTACAGTGACCTACCTTGGCACACAGAGCCCCTATAACCCATGCTACATTCTACTGCAGTTTGGAGGAGGGTGGACCATGGATGATGGGATTTGATGTACCTCTGTGGATTATGGGATTTGTAGTACCCTTCATTCCCCACAGACCACTGTGGCCCAGAACCAAGACTGATAAAGACCAAACTTGGCACACAGTGCCCCCATGACCCACACTCCATCCAACTGCATTTTAGAGGAGGGCACACCATGGATGATGGGATTTCAAGTACGTCCACTCACTTCCAAAGTACCCCACCCACACAAGCATCAACCTCTACATCAACACAGCAGACGGAAAGACAAAAAACAATGTATATCCACAAGCTATGCAGAACGCCAGCAACACCACACACCGACAACTCCACAGCACTTCAACATCCCACCCACCAGAACAACCCACAACGACACAGCCATGACCCCACCAAGGCCATAACTAACATCAATTCCAACCCTTACATACTCAGACTTTCTCGCATCCCCTAAATAGGGCACAGCAATGCGTGCTGGGTACAGCTAGTGATACATAAAGAAGATACAGAAGAAACAGATATAAAGAACTACTGACTGATCTTATTATTAAATTGATTGATTGATTTTTGATTGATTTTATTATTTATGAGTCTGAGTCTCATTAAAAGAGTTCAATAGTTAAAAGCTAAAAGAGTAGGAAAATTAATTAAAATACAGATTAGAAGATCTTTGCTAATATATTGGCAGAGAGATTAAAATTTTTTTTTGAACAAGTGGATTGGAGAAAAACAAACAGGTTTTCTACCAAACAGAAATATGACAAATAATATTCGGACAGTAATAGACCTGATAGAATATTTTGAGGCAAATCATTAGGAAGAACTGGCAGACCTGGCGGTTGATGCCGAAAAGGCTTTTGATAACTTAAACTGGGATTTTTTAAAATCACTAATGCAAGAAATTGACATGGGCTTCAAATTTACAAATGCGATAAATTCTATATATCCCCAAAAGCAAAGATTATAATCAATGGCCAAGTAACTGAGGATTTTGAGATAACGAAAGGGACAAGGCAAGGATGCCCACTGTCCCCATTAATCTTTAATTTGGCATTGGAGATCTTGATGAAAGGAATAAGAGAAGATGAGAAGATAAAAGGAGTAAAAATAGGCAAGTATGAGTATAAAATAAGAGCCTTTGCTGATCTTCTAATCTGTATTTAACAATGAGATCAGTCGGTAGTTCATTATATCTGTTTGGCATAATAGAAGACCCATGTAACAACTTAAAAACTTGGATTCAGAAAATAAAGGATTTTGGGAAAGTCGCGGGATTCAAAATAAATATGAAGAAAATGAAGCTTTTGCTCTAGTTTTTCAATGAATATCTCATCGCAACTTATCCAATTCAATCTAGTTTGTGGCAGCCACGAAAACAAAGTTTCTGAAGTATAACAACTACTTCCAAAGTAAGTACCACACAATTAACTAGGAAATAACACTTTCAAAATAGGAACAGAAACTTTTTTTCAAATGCTGTTACATACTAGTGTTGTTGTAGCTTTTCTGTGACACATATGGGAGAAAAGTAGGATGAAAACTACCATACTAGTCACATATAAGTTGAATGCAAATTTGGGTCCAAAACTATGGAATTTAATATGAGTCACGGAGAAGTCGAAGGTCACTCTAAGGAGAAAGGAAAGTGCCAATGCCATCTCAAGGGACCAGCCAGCCGGCCCTCACTGCCTTTTAAATCCATAATAATAATAATAATATAATCATAACTTTATTTTTGTACCCCGCCTCCATCTCTCACCATGGGAAACCTCTCCAAAGTGATTCGGGTCAGCTAGGTTCACGAAGAGGTGACATTTCATATTTTCATACAGGAACACAGGGAAGGGGAAAGCATATAGGGAATACATTCATAAAGGAGGGAAATGGGAACCATATCATTTCATACCAGTCCATCCCACCCACCAGAGACCATAAGAATTCATAAATCATGAGAATAATCCATGGGGATCACTGTAGACATGGTGGCTGAGGTTTGTCCATTCAGGAGAAGAAAACTACAAAGCCCATCTCGCCATGGGTGTGGCCTGCTTGCTTCCCGGGGGTCCCATGGGGTCACCACAGCAAACTCCCCAGGTCACAGGCTTCTGGACATCCACAAGATGGTGGCAGGATTGGTCGTTGCCGTGAGGAGCAATGGATGACAATCAGCTGGTCTCCATTTAAAGTAGGGGCCAGGGTGTAGGGACCAAAAGAGTAAAAGCGAGATAGATGTTAGTCTTATAATTAGTCCAGAAAAAATATGGCACCAAGATGGAGGCGATCCTTTGACCCGCAGATACGGGGGCCCAATGGGTTTCCGTATCTGCGGTTCAGAGGAACGCAGTTCTGGCCTCCCTGGAACACTGTAACAGCATCCCGGGCGAGCCGGCAGTGATCTGCGGCTCGAGAAAGGAAAACTTTGTGCTTGGAGAGAGATGGAGACAGTAAAGGACACAATGTATCACTATGGAGAGGGAAAGTTACAATTAAATGAGACTTTATTGGGGGATTTGTTACAATGTTAGGGTCAGGGGAAGAAAGCAAAGTAAAGAAAGACTGCTTGTTGAAGCTGCTGCTGTAGCCACACTCCCATTGATGCTGGCCCAACAGGGCATCCAGGAACTGCGGAACTCCCTGCTGCAGGTCAGATCAGCTTGAACACAGGGGGCTTTCTGTTGTCCGCTATCATTAACATTTAGTTTATTGTCAAGGATGGGCGGACTGGTGCAACAATAACTTAAATGGAGAGGGCTAAATAGTAAAGTGCATGGGTCATATGGCAGCAGTAAAGGTAGGAGCAATAGTAAACTGCTAGAACAGGACTTAGAGTCCTAGCTGGGTCAATGTAAATACTGTGCCTCTTATCTCAAAAGGAGCCATCCCTTTCTACAAATGATGTGGGAAAAGGCAAGAGCTTCGCTTATCCCACAAGAGCTTAAAGAAAGCACCGGCCCCATCTTCACGGGTGTGCTTTGAATGCGCTTTTCCTGCTTCTTGGCAGGATGGGGTTGGACTGGATGGCCCACGAGGCCTCTTCCAAATCTAGGATTCAATGATTCTATATTTACAGTAAATAAATGGTTAAAGAAACAATCATATGTACTTCCCTGAAACTGAAAATTTCACTTGTTGGGAGTGGATGTCCTAAAACAGGGCTGCCCAACAGGCAGCCCACGGCCTGTACACGGCCCCCAAGCCCCTTGCCCGCGGCCCTCCTCTCCTCCATAAAAAAAATCCCAAAAAAATTCCCGAAAAAAATTCAAAAAAAAATCCCAAATATTTTTTTTAAAAAAAGTGAGCATGCGCACGGTTTCGCCTGCTTCTGACGCTGGCGTGACACTTAGGGAGGGAGGGCAGAGCCATGGGGAGCCCCCAGTGGCTCCTCCCTCTCTCCCAAAGCGTTACGCCAGCCGCAGAAGCCGGCGAAATCGCCGGCTTCCGCGGCTGCCGTGATGCCTTGGAAGGGAGGGGGGTCCCCTGCGGTGCCTCCCTCTCTCCCAAAGCGTCACGGCAGCCGCTGAAGCCGGCGAAATGGCCAGCTTCCGCGGCTGCCATGATGCCTTGGAAGGGAGGGGGTCCCCCACGGTGCCTCCCTTTCTCCCAAAGCATCAGAACAGCTGTTCTGATGCTTTGGGAGAGGGGGCGGAGCCGTGGAAGGCTCCCCGCGGCGTCTCCCTCTCTCCCAAAGCGTCAGAACAACTGTTCTGACACTTTGGGAGAGGGGGCGGAGCCGCGTGGCCGGGGGCGTGGCCGGGGGTGTGGCCGGGTGGCCCCCCAGGTGATCACTCACCAGAAGTCCGGCTCCTGAGCCGGCAGAAGTTGGACTGCCCTGTCTTTAAAAGATACCTGCAGAAGGACACGCAGAAGAAAGCAAACCACCTTCTCTGGCCATAATTTCAAAGTGATGCTAATTGTCTCCCAAGAGACAGAGAAGAAAAGCTACTCAGAGGGGGATCTGCTGAACTGGAGCTTTAGGTCCCTGGAGACAACATCTGGAATGATAATATGGAACCCCATCTGGAATAGAATAGAATAACTTTATTGTTAATGTACATTGTACAACAAAATTAATACTTGCTCCAGCACACATCACAAAAACAACACACCTATACCTCTACTCTCCAACCACCATCGGTTTTGAACTATCTTTTACAGAGTTCTTGGGCGGGGGGGGGTTACCTCCGATATCAACGCAGACAGAAGCACATCCAATGCCACATCAATGCAAAACCACGGAGTTCAATATACTGACAGCTTAGGCCTGGTTGACCCCCCCCCCCCAATGGTTCAAAACCTGTTCCAGATGTAGGGGGCCCTGGCGCTTCAAATCTGAATGACTTCCGAAATTTTCCGAAAAAATTGCGGAAATTTTATGAATTTTTCTGGAAATCTCGGAATGGCTTTGTTAATGGCAGACATGCATGTGCAGTAAGAAAGAAACAGCACTTGCAGTAGGAAAGAAACAGCACTGGTTAAACACCCAGTTTGGACGTGGATGTGCTTCCCTCTGCGTCAGAATTGGAGTGAGACCTGTGTGCGGCTCTCGCCCCAGGCCTAACGCGGAGGGAAGCACATCCACGTCCAAACTCGTTGTTTTAATACAGTTTGGACGCAGATGTGCTTCCCTCCACATCTCACCCCAGGTCTAACGTGGACAGAAGCACATTCACATCCAAACTGGGTTAAAACACCCAGTTTGAACACGGAGGTGCTTCCCTTCACATCTTGCCCCAGGTCTAATGCAGACGGAAGCCCATCCATGTCCAAACTGGGTTAAAACACCCAGTTTGGACACGGATGAGCTTCCCTTAACGCAGTGTTTCCCAACCTTTTTTGAGCCGCGGCACACTTTTTACATTTGCAAAATCCTGGGGCACACCACCAACCAAAATGACACAAAAGGACACTCTTAACACAGTAATACATACAGTTAATATGTTTTTAAATGTATTTATACACTCAGTGTGAAACCTGGGCCTGTTTCGATGAACACAACATAGATATCCTGGCAGGAACGGCAGAAAGACACAAACTTCCCACACAGAACTCCCATAACCAAGAGAAAATGCTATCAGGGTTTGGTGGGCATTGACCTTGAGTTTTGGAGTTGTAGTTCACCTATATCTAGACAGCACTGTGGACTCAAATAATGTTGGATCATTACCAAACTTGGCATGAATACTCAATATGCCCAAATATGAACGCAGATGGAGTTAAGGGGAAAATAGACCTTGACATTTGAGAGTTGTAGTTGCTGGGATTTATAGTTCCCCTACAATCAAAGAGCATTCTGAACCCCACCAATGATAGAACTGGGCCAAACTTCCCACAAAGAACCCCCAGGAGGCAAGAAGAGGTCTCTACTTGGGGAAAGGGAGGCGGGCCTTCCCAATGCATGGAGAGGGAGAGACCAAGTAGACAATGGGTGGGGAGGGGGGTGTTAGTAATTTTGTGCCTTTATCGAGGTACGTTTCTTAGGGTTTTTATACTTCAACACCCTTGGAGGTTCCAATTTCCCACGGCACATTTGATGATCGCTCACGGCACACTAGTGTGCCCCGGCACACTGGTTGAGAAACACTGCCTTAACGTCTCGCCCCAGGTCTAACGCGGACAGAAGCACACCCGTGTCCAAACTGGGTTAAAACACCAAGTTTGGACGTGGATGTGCTTCCCTTCGCGTCTCACCCCAGGTCTAACGTGGAGGGAAGCACATCCGCATCCAAACGATTCCTTTCCGAAAATGGAGGCAGTGGCTTCGAAATGGCAAATTCACTTCCGGGTTGTTTACATCGCCTCAAAACCGCTTCAAAAGTGAATTTAATCCGAATTCATTCCAATTTTACGAGCGTTCCGATGAACCTACGCAGGCCTATTACAGCTCTAGGAGAAAAGCTAACTCTCATTCTGTTTGTCTTTGTCTAGCCAGAAATACCTTTCCGAATGGAAGTAAACACTTGCTGTTTCAATTGGTAGAGCCAGGTTGGATAGGTTTAGCTCTTTGGAATAGTTGGAGAAACATTTTGTGCCACTCTTGGTGAACATTTTTGCATTGGTCCAAAAATGTACACATATGTTTATTTCTTTATCGTATCCAATGCAAACCAAGGATACCGTTGAAAATATATTTAAAAAACACAAAGTTTAAAAACTTGGCATTGTATTAAATGTCCTTTAACCAGAAGCTGGACACTTGGAGTGCCTCTGGTGTTGCTATAAGAAGGTCCTCCATTGTGCATGTGGCAGGGCTCAGGCTGCATTGTAGCAGGTGGTCTGTGGTTTGCTCTACTCCACAATCACATGTCGTGGACTCCACTTTGTGGCCCCTTTTCGTAAGCTTGGCTCTACATCTCATGGTGCCAGAACGCATTCTGTTCAGTACCTTCCAAGTCGCCCAGTCTTCTGTGTGCCCAGTGGGGAATTTCTCATTCAGTATCAGCCATAACTTGAGGTTCCGAGTTTGAGCCTGCCACTTTTGGACTCTCGCTTGCTGAGGTGTTCCTGCGAGCAGGCATGTAGCCAGGGGGGGGCTAAGGGGGCTTCAGCCCCCCGAAATTCTCAGGGTGGTCCGCGAAAAGGCCTTACTGGTACATTATTTAAACTGTTATGTTTATTCATATCATGATCTGATCACCATGCTCATTATATCCCACATTAATGAGGTTATTGGGATAACAATACAAAAGGTTTGCTAGGGTAGACCCTCTTCCACCCAGTCTCAGCCCCCCGAACCAAACTCAGCCCCCCCGAATCAAAATCCTGGCTACGGCCCTGCCTGTGAGTATCTCTCGCAGGAACTATTTCTTGATTTAAGATGTTGGTGTGCTAGCTGATATCCAAACAGAGGATGGGCCAAAGATGTCACTGTCATTATTGGATGCTACTTCCCGGCGAATGTCAGGTGGTGCAATACCGGCTAAACAGTATAATTTCTCCAGTGGTGTAGGGAGCAGACACCCTGTGAGAATGCGGCATGTCTCATTAAGAGCCACATCCACTGTTTTAGCGTGGTGAGATGTGTTCCACTCTGGGCGTGCGTACTCAGCAGCAGAGTAGCAAAGCACAAGGGCATATGTTTTCGCTGTGTCTGGTTGTGATCCCCAGGTTGTGCCAGTCAGCTTTCATATGATATTGTTTCTAGCACCCACTTTTGGCTTGATATTCAAGCAGTGATTCTTGTAGGTCAGAGCACAGTCCAGGGTAACTCCCAAATATTTGGGTGTGCAGCAATGCTCCAATGGGATTCCTTCCCAGGTAATCCTCAGAGCTCGAGATGCTTGTCTATTCTTAAGATGGAAAGCACATAAGTAAGATAATAATAATAATAATAATAATATACTCTCTCTCTCTCTCTCTCTCGGCATTACTTCACGAATGAAGATTCTTTAGGAAGGACTCATCCCACGCCTTTTACAAGCATGCTGATGACTAAAAAAGCCAATCTGAGATAGGCAAGTTCGGTTGCAGAAAGCACAACAGTCTCCTTGGGTGATGTTGTTTCCAAGTTGCGGTTCTTTCTGCGTTGTTGTTTCTCTTCGAGACCCGTTCGGCGTGTCTTCTCGAAAGAGGCCGCAGCATTGTGGATAGTGCATCTCCATGCCTCCTGATGTGAGGTCAGGGTGGACCATTGTTGGTGATCAATCTGACCGAGCCTGAGATGTTGTTTCAGGGAGTCCTTATATCTCATTTTTGGGGCGCCTCTCTTGCGCTGACCCATGGCGAGTTCACCATAGAGAAGTGTCTTTGGGAGGCAGTGGTCCTCCATCCTAGAGACGTGCCCTGCCCAGTGCAGTTGTGTTTTCAATAGCATGGCCTCAATGCTGGTGACCCCTGCTTGCTCAAGGACAGCAACATTAGTCACGTAGTTGGTCCAGTGTATATTTAGGATTGTGCGAAGACAGCGCTGATGAAAGCGTTCGAGGGGTCATCGGTGCTGGCGATAGGTGACCTATGTTTCAGACCCATAGAGGAGAATAGACAGTATGATAGGTTTGTACACACTGATTTTGGTGCTTTGTCTCAGGTGTTTGTTACTCTAGACTCTTTTGTGAAGCCTTCCGAATGCACTCTATGCCTTTGCAAATCTGTGATCTATCTCTTTATCAATCTTGGCATCTGAAGAGATGATGCTTCCCAGGTAGGTGAAGTGCTGAACGGACTTAAGCACAGATGTGCCTATGCTGACGTGGGGATGATGGTGTTCTTCCTGTGGTGCGGGCTGGTAGAGAACTTCCATTCTCTTCAGGCTGACTTCCAGCCCAAACAGCTCTGCAGCTGTTGCAAAGCACATGAATACAGGGAGAAATGTTCTGCTTGAAGACATTCCCTGACAGCATTTACATATTGGCAGTCCCAGAATTCTGGGCCCAGAGAAATAATAATAATAATACATTTAATTTATTACCCACCTCTCCTCATGGCATGAAGCAGGGTACAACACTGTTATATGCACATAAAACACAATCCAATTAAAATACATAGAATCAAGATTAAAATGCTAATAACACTATGTAACCCGATTTTCACTCCTGGGTTATAAATGCCATTTCCTAATCATAAAACATGTGAAAAGTTTATGAAACTAAAAACCGCAGCACATTTTGCTGTCGTTTTTCAATGAATATCTTCTCAAGTCTCAACCAATTCAACCTAGTTTGTGGCGGCCACAAAAAACAAAACTTCTGAAGTAGAACAACTACTTTCCAAGTAAAGTACCACACAATTAAACCAGGAACAGAAACCCTTTCAAAATGTGTTACATAGTGTAAAATGGTATGGTATGGTATGGTTGGTCACTGGCAGCACCAGGTTTTTGTCGTTTTGGGGGGGGGGGGGGAGGCAGAGGTGAAAAATACCAACTTGTGTAAACTGAGACCTCAAACCAAAGCAGAAGCTGAAGCAGGAGGCAAGTAAAGGCCACAGATCAGCTATAATGGGAAGGCTTCATAGTGATGTATGGCACCGGAGCAGTTATTAATGGCATGCCGAAGCTTACCTTTAAAAACCTTATGGAGGATTATTTATTATGTCACGGCTCTGGGTCTATGATCTATAGACAGGGTAGGAACGTCTGCTTAGATTTTCCACCGCAGATGACGGGAGGAGTTATCGGTGGAGATGGAACCTCTTTAATTAAGGACCTAATCCATATCTGCGTCCGCAGAGCTCCTTCCCCACACACCACAAACTGCAAACCATTTACTTCAGAGGAGTCTTCTTAGCTTTCCTGAGATACATAATAAATCCAGCCAGAACTGCCGTTCAGTGGAGTGGAACTGCAGCACCCACTATCCCCTGGCATTCAACCCAAGCACTCCTGACACATGCCCATTGAGCCTCTGCTTAGGTCAGGAGACCACTCAAAATGCTAGATGGCTTTGAAGCTAGAGGCAAACAGAAAGACGGGACAAGTTCACCAATGGCCTCGGTTCTTCCTTCTGCCGCTCTTCCTTTCTCTTTGACTCTACTTGTCCCATCTCCTGTTCCTCTGGAGCAGGGGTCGGGAACCTTTTTGACTCAGAGAGCAATGAAAGCAAAATATTTGGAAATTTATTTCAGTGAGAGCCATAGAATATATGTAATATATTTCAAGACTGAATTCAACTAAATGTGAGTATATACGTACGTACGTACTATGAGAAAAGGATTCCCCCAGCAGAATGACGGGACACTTCAGACCAGTGTTTCTCAACCTTCCTAATGCTGCGACCCCTTAATACATGTTGTGGTGACCCCTAACCATAACATTATTTTCATTGCTATTTCATAACTGTATTTGTGTGTGGAGTGGGGGGGGGGGTTGATTTTGTCATTTGGAAGTTGTACTTTCTGGAATGTATAGTTCACCTACAATCAAAGAGCATTCTGAACTCCACCAACAATGGAATTGAAACAAATTTGGCACTCAAAATTCCCATGACCAACAGCAAATACTGGAAGGGTTTGGTGGGCATTGACCTTGAGTTTGGGAGTTGTAGTTCAACTACATCCAGAGAGCACTATAGACTCAACAAGGATGGATCTGGACCACACTTGACACGAATCCTCAATATACCCAAATGTGAACACTGGTGGAGTTTGGGGAAAATAGATCTTGACAATTGAGAGTTGTAGTTGCTGGAATTTATAGTTCACCTACAATCAAAGAGCCCCTTGTACCCCACCAATGATAGGAATGGGTCAAACTTCCTACACAAAACCCTCATGCCTTGAAGGGACTAGCAGGCGTGAGCCTCCATCCCACCTCTCACACTCTCCCTCACCCACACATGCGCATCATGCTGCCATGCGCCAAGCATGCCTGCTCTCCCCTCCCTGCTTGGAGTATCAGAAACAGCCCTCCCCTTGGCTGGTAGGCCTGCCAATCACAGCAAAGAAGAGCTTCAGGTCTGTTTCCAAAAAGAAAGAGGACAAGCGGAGAGATCTTCAACCTTCTCTGCCAAAGGGCTTCCTAAGACCATCAGAAATATATGTTTTCTGATGGCCTTTGGCGACCCCTCTGAAACCCTCTCGCGACCCCCCTGGGGGTCCCGACCCCCAGGTTGAGAAACACTGCTTCAGACCCAGCTCTGCAAAAGGCATGCTCAGGACTCTGGGAAGGAAGAGAAGGCAGGAAGGAAGGAAGGAAGGAAGGAAGGAAGGAAGGAAGGAAGGAAGGAAGGAAGGAAGGAAGGAAGGAAGGGGGAAAGAAAGAGGAAATAAAGGAGGGAGGGGGAGAGGAAGAAAGAAAAGAAGAACGAACTATGGGAAAGGAAGAAAAGAAAAGCAGGAGGGGAAAAGAAAGGAGGGGAAAAGAAAGAAGGGAATGGGAAGGGAGGAAAGGGAAGGGTGGGGAAAAGAAAGGGAAGGGAAGGGAGGAAAAAGTAAAATAATGAACAGAAAAGAAGAAAAGAAAGAAGGGGAGAGAGAGGGAAATGAAAAGAAAGGAAGGAGAAGGAAAGGAAGATTTGGGGAAAAGAAGAGGAAGGAAGGAAGAGGGAGGGGGAATTGAGGAAAGAAGGAAAGGGAGGGAAAAGGAAGGAGAGAAGGAAAGAACGGAAGAGGAAGGAAGACTTGGAGAAAAAGAATAGAAGAGGAAGGAAGGAAGAGGGAGGGAGAATGGAGGAAAGAAGGAAGGGGAGAGAGGGAGGAAAAGGAAGGAGAGAAGGAAAGGGTGAAGGGGAGAAAGGAAGGAAGGAAAAGGGAGAATGGAGGAAAGAAGGAAGGGGAGAGAGGGAGGGAAAAGGAAGGAGAGAAGGAAAGAATGGAAGAGGAAGGAAGGAACAAAGAGGGAGGGAGGAAAGAAGGGAGGGAGAGAGGGACGAAAAGAATGAAAGAAAAAGAGAGGGGAAAAGAAAGTAAGAGGAAGGAAGGAAGGAAGGGGAGGTGGGTGCGGGGTCAAGATGGACCTTGGTGTCGATGTCAGCGAGGCAGTCCCTCCGGAAGGCGTCAAAAAGGCCATGGCTCTTGAGCTGCCCAACGATGAGGGCAGTGAGCTGGGGCAGAGAGGCCAAGTCCACTACGCCAGGGCCAGACCCGCCTCTGCCGCCTCCCCCGAGGCCCGTGGCATTGGACCAAGTGGAGGATGAGGAAGCGAAGAGGGTGCAGGGCCCCGAGAGCAGTGGGGGATGAGGAAGAGGCGGCGATGGCGGCGTGGAAGCGGCAGTCGTGATGCATTTGCGCCACTCCTCCCCGCTGCATACTGGGAAACCGTGGCCTGGGCTGCTCTGGGGAGCCAGATGCAATCATGAAAAAAGCCACACCTGGATCCCGAGCCATAGGTTCCCTACCCCTGCTCTGGAAGGAAAAATGCCAATTCTGCACCTTTCATTTCCCTCACTTGTGAGGGAGAAACTTAACTTCGCCATGAAGACCCATGCAACAACTTCATGGCGAAACTAGGGGCTTCACCCCACAGGATAAGTAAAGCATTTGGGATAGTCGTTTTTTCCAGTATATAAGACAACTGGGCATATAAGACGACCCCCAACTTTTCCAGTTAAAATATAGAGATTGGGATATACTCGCCGTATAAGACTACTCCTCTTCCAACGCACACCAAATAATTTTTTTTAAAGCATCAGATCTGATTTCAATATGGTAATTTTCCTATTTCTGTCCCTCCTTCTCTGCCTCTCAGATCTCGCACCTGCGCACCTGCACCGCTTCACTGCTGTCTTCAGGAGCGAGATCTGAGAGGAAGAGGTACGGTAAGAGGATACAAGGGCGGGCCAGGCAGGTAAAAGAAGTCTGTTTTTCAGGGCCCAGAACCACTCTATCACTTCTTTCCATACCCCGAGTGCCCCGGACGCCTGCAGCTTGCTCCGCCCTTCACTGGTGAAGGGCCCCTTCACCTCACCATCGGGACCGCATTAAGTCCACTAATCCTGATTAATGGAAAATGAACACGCAAAAATACTGTGGGACTTTTGAATCCAGACAGACAAAGTTTTGGAACACAATACACCAGACATCGCAACTGTGGAAAAGAAAAAAAAGTTTGGATTATTGATGTCTCCATACCAGGTGACAGCCAAATTGATGAAAAACAACAGGAAAAACTCATCCATTATCAGGGCCTCGAAATTGAGCCGCAAAGGCTCCGGCATAAACCAGTACAGGCGGTCCCAGTTGTAATGGGCACACTGAGTGGTGTGCCAAAAGATCTCAGCCGGCATTTGGAAACAATAAACATTGACAAAATCACGATCTGTCAACTGCAAAAGGCCACCTTATTTGGATCTGCGTGCATCATTTGAAAATATATCGCACAGTCCTAGATGCTTGGGAAGCGTTCGACTTGTGATTTTGTGATACAAAATCCATCATATAGAGGCCAAAACTGTGGTTTTGTGTCAGTAAAATAATAATAATAATAATAATAACAACAATAATGAGGTGTCTAAACATTACGAAGAATTTCCCAACAGGCAGGAATAAGCTGCCTTGGAGTGTAGTTGAATCTAACTCTCTTGAAGTTTTAGGGCTGGATGGCCATCTGTCAGGAGTGCTTAGACTGTGTCTTCCTGCATGGCGGATTGGGTAGGACTGGATGGCCCTTGGGGTCTCCCCCAACTCTCACCATTACCATAATGACAACTAGCCCTTCAATCCCACCAAGCAACTTCTGAAGGAAGTGCTGCTCGTTCCTTACAGCAATGTTTCCCAACCTTTTTTGAGCTGTGGCACAGTTTTTACATTTACAAAATCCTGGGGCACACCACCAACCAAAATGACACAAAATGACACTCTAACACAGTAATACCGTGTTTCCCTGAAAGTAAGACAGCGTCTTACTTTCTTTTGACCCCCAAAATCCCCACTACGGCTTACTTTCGGGGTACGTCTTATATTGGGCGACGGTACCCCGAAAGTAAGACGAAAGTAAGAGTTACCGCGGGTGGCATGGCGTGGCTTCCTGGCTGGGCGAGAGGCTCCCAGAGGGGCTCAAAAGGGGCCCGGAATCCTCCTCCTCTTCCTTCCAGCGGCGCCTTCCATCCTCCTCCTCTTCCTCCCAGCGGCGCCTTTCCCTCTCGCCGGTTCCGCCCCCCTCCCTTCACTGAAGGGAGGAGGGGCGGAGCGCCGCCCGGCGGCTGGGGAAGAGCGCCGGCGGAAGTCCCGCCCGCACGGCGACTCAGGCGTCTTTCCCGCCGCCGCCCGCTCGCCCGCGCTCCAAACACGACCCGGGGCGGCGGCGCGCCTGAGTCGCCGTGCGGGCGGGACTTCCGATGGCGCCTTCTCCCTCTCGCTGGCGGCGGCTCCGCCCCTCCTCCCTTCAGAGGAGGAGGATGGAAGGCGCCGCTGGAAGGAAGAGGAGGGGCGATTCGGGCCCTTTTGAGCCCCTCTGGGAGCCTCTCGTCGCCCAGCCAGGAAGCCACGCCATGCCGCCTGCGGTACGTCTTACTTTTGGGGTACGGCTTATATTTATTTATTTATTTATTTATTTATTTGTTCCTTCTTGTATTCCGCTCCTCCCAGCAGGCTCGGGGCGGATAACATCATAAAACTCGGCTAACATGTAGCATCATGTCGCCGTACAATAAAAACATCATAAAACAAACATAAAACATTGGTCCCGAAATGAAAGATATTGTCAAGTCGCTGTCCTCCTGAGCCAGGGTGCTGGTTTGAGAATGAGTACGTTCGGCTTATTCGCCTAGCTGAAGGCCAGTCTGAACAGGGCAGTCTTACAGGCCCTGCGAAACGGAATGAGCTCCGTGGCAGCTCGGACCTCGTCTGGGAGAGAGTTCCAGAGTACCGGAGCCGCCACGGAAAAGCCGACCCCTCTGACACCCCCGATACGTCTTACAATCGGGGGTGTCATACTTTCGGGGAAACACGGTACATATAGTTAATATGTTTTAAAATCTATTTATACACTCAGTGTGAAACCTGGGTTTTGGTTTTCCTGTTGTGCTCTCTCTCTCTCTCTCTCTCTCTCTCTCTCTCTCTCTCTCTCTCTCTATATATATATATATATATATATATATATATATATATATGTGTGTGTGTGTGTGTGTGTGTGTGTGTGTGTGTGTGTGTAATGTTCATTTGTGGGATTAACATAACTCAAAAACCACTAGACAAATTGCTGCCAAATTTGGCCACGAAACATACTAATACAAACCCAAGGAGAGACCATCAGTCAAAAAATGGATTTTGTCATTTGGGAGTTGTAGTTCCTGGGAGTTATAGTTCACCTGCAATCAAAGAGCATTCTGAACTCCACCAATGATGGAATGGAATCAAACTTCCCACACAGAACTCCCATAACCAAGAGAAAATACTATAAGAGTTTGGTGGGCATTGACCTTGAGTTTTGGAGTTGTAGTTCACCTATATCCAGAGAGCACTGTGGACTCAAATAATGTTGGATCAGGACCAAACTTGGCATCAATACTCAATGTGCCTAAATGTGAACAAAGATGGAGTTTGGGGAAAATAGATCTTGACATTTGGAAGTTACAGTTTCTGGGATTTATAGTTCCTCCCCCTTCCCCTTCGCACCCTTTCTTCCCCCTCCTGCCGAACACTTTTTCTTCTCCACTTGGGCTTCCTTCTTCCCAGCCTCTTCTGCTGCCATTTTGATCCGAGGGGGCAGCGTGAGCGTGTTCAGGAGAGGAGGGGGGAGGGAGGAAGAAGTGGGGCGAGTCTGTGCAGTAGCACCCACACGGGTCACGTCTTCCTTCCCCCTCCCCTCCTGAACAGAACATGCTCACGCTGCCCCCTCGGATCAAAATGGTGGCAGAAGAGGCTGGGAAGAAGGGAGCCCGAGTGGAGAAGAAAAAGTGTTCGGCAGCAGGGGGAAGAAAGGGTATTGGAGGTTCCAATTTCTCACGACACACCTGATGATCGGTCACGGCACACTAGTTGGGAAACACACTGGTTGGGAAACACTGCCTTACAGTAAGTCACAGCATGATAACCGATGGCAATAAATGCCACAGGGATCCCTTCTGTTGCTTGTTGCACCAAATGGCCAATGTCATTTCCATCAGCATCTCAGAACTCCTTTGGTTGATAAGGCGGCCTGGCTTTTAAGGTGGATTTTTGGGGTCCAGATTGAGAGATGAATGAGAGCTATACTATCTTATTTATTTATTTATTTACATCATTTATATTCGGCCCGTCTCACCCCGCAGGGGACTCAGGGCGGATCACAATGCACATATACAGGCAAACATTCAATGCCATAGGCATACAACATATATAGACAGACATAGAGGCAATTTAACATTCCAGCTTCTGGCCAGCAGGGGGAGCTGTCACATTCCTTCATTCTTTTTTGTGTAATTCCTGGAGGTTTTATGGCCTCGTAAATCAGTTAAATTTAGCCTCCCCATAACGTGATACCTAAATTTCCTACTTGACAGATGCAATTGTCTTTCAGTTGCAAGGGTCGACAACAAGCTACACAAATTGGTCGAGAGCTCACCCTGACCCGGGCAGGCCTCAAACTCATGACCTTCTGGCCAGTAGAGATCTTATGCCGCTGACACCCACCCAGCTGCGCCACATTCCCGGTGCTTAAATACATTTCTTAAATACATTTCCCACACAGAATCTGGGCTATTAATTATTGGGAACTAAACCTTACAGGAGGAGCTTCTGGTGGCGCAGTGAGTTAAACCACTGAGCTTGTTGACTGAAAGGTCGCAGGTTCAAATCTGGGGAGTGGCGTGAGCTTCCGCTGTCAGCCCCAGCTTCTGCCAACCTAGCAGTTCGAAAACATGCAAATGTGAGTAGATCAATAGGTACTGCTCCGGCGGGAAGGTAACGGCGCCCTATGCAGTCATGCCAGCCACATGATCTTGGAGGTGTCTACGGACAACACGGGCTCTTCAGCTTAGAAATGGAGATGAGCATCACCCCCCAGTGTCGGACACGACTGGACTTAATGTCAGGGGGCAACCTTTACCTTTACTAAACCTTACAGAATCCTGTTTCCAAATGTTGTCTGCATCCATAATATTCCCCCTATGTTTAACTTTTCCTAGTAATTATCCCTCTCATTCGCAGCATCGGTGATGTCTGTGTGAGTTTACAAAACCGATTCTCTGCTTCTCCTCGCAGAGGATTTTTTTCCTGGTCAATACGTCAAAGCAAAAACCATCCCCGCATCATTTTTCACTCTCCTTTGCAGTCGGAGGATCGACTGGGGATGATATAATGTCCCCCATAACCTGTCTGTCCAGAGAGACCCCTCGCTCGCTCAATAGTGTGTCACCGCCGGGCCTTGATGGATCGTCCTTGGGCTGGATTTCATACATCTTTGCGTTTCAACGGAGAAGCTTGGTCAAGATAATTGGTGTCACTTGGTCTTGGGGCCCAGCTTCAAATGCTGACAAAACAGTTCATAATAAGGAGTTCAGCTGAAATGGCCTCGATTATCTTGGGAGGAGGTTTCCAGTCTGTGTAAGGCAACGATACAGCTCCGTATTTGTCTTCGATAGTTGAAGAAGTTGTCGTTCCTTTCTCTATGGACCTCTTTCATGGCCAGTCCATACATGGTGGAAAGTAAGGAAGATATAAAAAGCAGGTTCCAGCTGAATATTAGGAAGCACCACCTGATTGTAGGGAAAAAACCTGTTCAATGTTGGAACTCTCTGCCTCGTAATCTAGTGAATAATAATAATTATTATTATTTATTTATACCCCGCCACCATCTCCCCAAGGGGACTCGGGGCGGCTTACATGAGGCCAAGCCCAATAACACATCAATAAAACAACACAGCAGCAAACAATAAAACAGTACAATCAATATAATTAACATATAAGCAATAACACAACAAATTAAAACCATTATGGCCGGGTCAGATGTAATATATTGAAATTTTAAAATAAATAAAAACTGGGCGCAAACAGAGATAGGATGTATCTAAACAGGAGGGTTTTCAGGATGATGTGGGGAGATCAACCTAGGCTTCGAACCAGGCATGTAGCCAGGGGGGGGCTAAGGGGGCTTCAGCCCCCCCCCCCGAAATTCTCAGGGTGGTCCGCGAGAAGGCCTTACTGGTACATTATTTAAACTGTTATGTTTATTCATATCGTGATCTGATCACCATGCTCATTATATCCCACATTAATGGGGTTATTGGGATAACAATACAAAAGGTTTGCTAGGGTAGACCCTCTTCCACCCAGTCTCAGCCCCCCGAACCAAACTCAGCCCCCCTGGAATCAAAATCCTGGCTACGGCCCTGCTTCGAACACAGGCTGGATAGTAGGCATGGTTTCGAACCCAAAAATGGCGATTCTAAAATCAAATGGGGGGGGGGGGATTTTTTTTGATGAGTAAAAGAAAGACTTACAAAAAAAAATTCCAAAAATTTCTAAAATGTAACTTAATTACTAACGAAATTCGTTAGTAGTTCGTATGCCAGCGCATGCGCATTCCAGATGGTTTTGGCCTACAACTCCCAGAAATCCTAACAGCTGGTAAATTGGCTGGGATTTCTGGGAGTTGAAGGCCAAAACTAAATAAATCACACTGAATTAACAATAACAGGAAGGGGGGGTATTCAAACCTTGGAAGCAGTATTCTGACTGGTCCCTCCTCATGCGGTGCAAACGGGCTCTTCTCTGTGAGCCTGGGAAAAGCCAGCGTTTTCTGCTGTGCACACACATCCATATTCTTTGGGGGGGATTTGCTGCCTACTCTTCTCTATGCGCCCGGGATTCTGCAGCAAATCACCCCCCCCCCCCCCAAGAATATGTATGTGTGTGCACCCAAGCAGAAAATGCTGGCTTTTCCGGCTAATAGAGAAGAGCCCGTTTGCACCGCATGAGGCAGGGACCAGTCAGAATACTTCGGTTTGAATTTTACCTCTTGTTATTGTTATTACTGCTGTATTATTGCATGTGCATGGAATGTAGGTATATGACCAGTTGGATTACTTATAATATTAGGCACTTACAGTAGCATTCATTCTATTATACATTAGGTTGGTTTCTCACCCCAATACTCTTTGATGCTTTAGATCCTGGCAGGCAGGAGAGGCAGGGAAGCCTGGAAAAATGAAAACACAGAGGTTTACTCAGAATTAACTCCACAAAGGAGGGCCCTTCATCCAAAGTGCCCTCCTTTGCAGATTTACTTGAGTAATCCTCTCTGTTTACATTTTTTCTGGGCTTCCAGCCGAAAGAAGGAGCGAGTTTAGGGCTTGCCTTGCCATAATACTTATTGGCAAGGGAGGCGGGAGGGTGGTGAGAGAGAAGGAGGGTGCCCCCCCCTTACGACCTAATAACGACACTTAAGAAAATCCTGGCCCCCGAAGATTTATAAAGAAAGTCCACTTCCTGGTTGGCGTTCCAGGTGCGGAAATACTCAAAAGTAGCATTTCTTACGAATTTCTTACGAATCATTTCATTTTCATAACTTTTTTCTCATGCCTACTGGATAGCTATCTGCAGGGAGTGCTTTGGTTTTGCTTTTCCTGCATGGCAAGGGTTGAACTAGATCTGTAGTTCCCAAAGTGGGCGGTACTACCCCCTAGTGGGCAGTGAGGCTATCCAAGGGGGCGGTGTGAGGCTCAGGAGAATTTGGGGGGCACTGAAGCCCTGTAATGGGGCGGTGGCGGGATTCCAGTAAGGTCACATAGTGTCACAACTCATCACAAAGAGAGTGTGCGCCTGCCAGTTGGAAACCCAGTGCAAGCGCTGCCTGGAAACTGCAGCGCGCGACCCCTTCCTCTCCTCAACTTTGCCCATGGCGCAGTCTTGTATCGCCCCTTCCAATCCAACAGGTCTCTTGGAAGGAAGGGGCGATACAGTTTCCAGGCAACGCCTGCCCAGGGATTCCAACTGGCAGGCTGAGACAGTCGCGGTCCAGCGGAGAACGAAAGCCTCCTCGTCTGCAAACGCCCCCTGAGTTGCTGCAGCGTTTGCAGGCGCCTCGTGGGAGATGGCCGTGGCACGAAGGAAAATGCAAGCAGCTCCCAATTTCCAAGGTCCAGTATTCTCTATTGCTTAAGTTTAGTTCAATTCCATTGCTGTTGGGAGTTCAAAATGCTCTTTGATTATAGGTGAACTATAAATCCCAGCAGCTACAACTCCCAAATGACAAAATCAATCCCCCACAACTCCACCAATGTTCAACTTTGGGTATATTGAGTATTCGTGCCAAGTTTGGTCCAGATCCATAGTTGTTTGGGTTCTCAGTTCTCTCTGGATGTAGGTGAACTACATCTCCCCTAAATCACTGCCAATTCCTCCCAAACCCTTCCAGTATTTTCTGTTGGTCATGTGGGTTCTCTGTCTCAAACTTGGTCCAGTTCGATAAATTGTGGGGGTCTCAGTGGTCTGTGGAAGTCAGAGCTGAATCGGTTGAAGGTACTGCAAATCCCATCATCCGTTGTCCATACTCCCCCAAACATATTGTTTTTGTGATTAATCACTATGCTTTAATTATGTTCAATTTCTAACAATGAAAATACATCCTGCATATCAGATATTAGCATTAGAATTCATAAGAGTAGCAAAATTATTTATGAAGTAGCAATGAAAATATGGTTGGGGGTCACCACAACACGAGGAACCTTATTTAGGGGTCACGGCATTAGAGAGGTTGAGAACCACTGCATTAATACATATCTCTTTCTGTTCAATTGCTATTAAATTAAAAAAAATAATATCTAGGGGGGCGCTGAGTAATTTTTTTTCTGGAAATGGGGCGGTAGGCCAAAAACCACTGAACTTGATGATCCATGAATGGTTTCTAGATCTCGAGAAGACATGCTACCCATGCTCTATTCTGCCTTGGTTAGACCACACCTGGAATATTGTGCCAGCAGGCTGTTAGAAATTGTGGGAGTTTACATCCAAAACACCTGGAGGGCCAAAGTTTGCCCATGTGTGGTATAGACACAAGACGCCCCGCGCCGCCCCCCCCCCAGGGCGCGGAAAGCCACGCCCCCAGGGCGCTGCTGCGCATGTGCGGCAGCAGCAGGGGCGGTCTAAGGTAATTTTAAATGGTAGGCGGACATTATTTTGGTGCCCCCCCCAAACATTATTTTGCCGCCCCCCATGTAAAACAAATTTACAATTATAATATCACAATACCATTTGTAGTATTATATTGTATCAATGTATATACAATATATTATACCATACTCATACTATATTATATCATAATTATATTATACTACATTACAATATAATTATATTATAATATATTGACATTATAATATAATGTAACATTCTATTATTTATTATTATTATAAAATAATAAAATTATTTATTTAAATAAAATTATCCTCTACTAAATATTTTCATGACTCCTATAAAACTCAAATAACCCAAAATAAAGTAAAATAAAATATTATATATTACTATTTTGTACAATACCACTATACTGCAATATTGTTTGTAATATTACATGTCATATAAAATATATCATTATTCTATTGTTATATTGTATTTGTATTATATTGTATGACAATATTAAGCAGAACTGTATAATAATCAACAAGAAATGCAATGTAAATGCATCAGAATCTATTACCTACCACCCATCTCATAATCCATAGGAGTCTCCCATAAGTCCAAAATTAGGATCCCAATGTAAATGTAAATAGAAAAACAGCCAAAATGTTCAAATGAGGTCGAATACAGGCAGCGCGGCCTGGGCAAACTTGGGCCCTCCCTCCCTCCTTCTAAGTGTTTTGGCCTCCAACTCCCACAACTCCTCATAGCCTCAGGCCCCTCAGGTCTAGACAGAAATAGAGCCGAAGAAAGGAAGGAGGGAGAGAAGAGGTCACAGAGGAGGAAAAGGAGGAAAAGCCCTTCATTCATTCCTTCACTTACACTTCATTCACTGATTCTGTCCTCCTTCCCGCAAACGTGCGCGGCGGAGACAAAGGGAGAGGGGAAGCACTCCCTGCCTGCCCGATAGGGAGTGCTTTGCTTACAGGCTTCTGCGCAAGGGAGCTACTGGGCATGCACGGAGGTTTTCGCGCATGTGCAGTTGCTCCTGCGCTCAACTTCAGCTCCAGAGCAACTGCGCCTGCGTGAAAACCTCCGCGCGTGCCCAGAAGCGGCGTCGGAGCGCACAAGGCTGGGGTCAAAAAGCAGGCAGCTGCAGCACTGTCTGAGGAACATCGGCAGGGCCAGGATGGCGCCCCATGCGGCCAGGATGGCGCCCCCTTCCCAGATGGCACCCTAGGCGGCCGCCTACTTGGCCTATCTTGTAGGACCGCCCCTGGGCAGCAGCCCCGGCCATGCGGCTTCCGTCGCCTCCCCCTCCCGCGACCGGAAGGATGGCCTGAGGAGGTGGGTGGAAGCCGTGCGGCACCGGCCCCACGGCTTCCGTCCACCTCGCGCCTTCGTTTCGGTCACGGGAGGAGGTGGACAGAAGCCGCACGGCACTGCTCGTGGGGCTTCCGTCCGCTGCCTCCTCCACCTCCCGCGACCGAAAGGAAGGCGCGAGGAGGATGAAGGGAAGTCCCACCCTCCTCCTGGCCGCCTGGGCCACCTCCTTGCAAAGGAAGGAGGCAGTCAGGGGGAGGAGGAGGAGGAAGGGAAGCCCGCTGGCGGGCATGCGTGTGCATGCATGCATGCCCGCCGGCAGGGCGGAGCTTCCCTTCCTCCTCCTCGCCGCCTCCTTCCTTTGCACGGGGGCGGCCCAGGCAAGGGAGGGCACCATTCCCTCCTCCCGCCCCCTCGCAGCACTCCCCCGCCCTCTCCCGAGGTATGATGACTCTCTCGGGAGGGCGGGGGAAAGCACTGCAAGGGGGGGTTTAAAAAATGTTTTCGGGGGGTCGAATCCTCTGCCCCCCAAAACCTGCCACCCGAGGCCATGGCCTAGTCTGGCCTTATGGGTAATCCGGGCCTGGGTATAGATGCACCCTCAAACCGATTCAATGGGTCTCCTCTAATTGGATGTAGGTCTTTTCTGGCCTGAATTTTTTTTGACCCTCAGCCTTTTCTGCTCTTTGGAAGGTCATATGAATATGGTGATGGGGAAACGGTTACGTCCCCAGAGCCTCCAGCATTGAATTGTTCACCACTTTATTTTTCTTTTTGCAGCATTGTTTGTGTTATCGGCCATCCGCATGCACTGCACCAGTGGGCAGGAAAATATTTCAGCACCTGGCATTCAACTTGTATCCTGTCTGAAAAGGCTTGAGTTGAACAATTCACCTAGAGTACGCTCCTGGGGAGGAAAACCTAGAGAAAGCGCACAATTGATGGAAGATACAGTGGACACACAAGGGAATAACACATATCGTGTTGCTACTGTGATCTCAGAAGTCGGGGAAGGAGCCATATATCAATGGGAGGGCTAGCGTGTTACCTACAGCGATGTGAAAATATTTGTTTTGGTTTCATGGCATGCCTCCGAATCCCACCTGCACATCCTTCCTACCCTTGTTTTGTGATGAGTTGTGACACTATGTGACCTTACTGGTAAAACACTATGGTGGGAATTGTGCTGGTACTGTGTACATTGATATATTCTGTTACAGATAATAAATTCATAGAATCTCAGGGTTGGATGGGGCGACAAGGGATATCTAGTAGGCCTGGGTAGGTTCGCCAGAATGCTCGTGAAATCAGAATGAATGCAGATTACATTAACTTTTGAAGTGGTTTGGAAGTGATGTAAGCAACCTGGAAGTGAATTTGCCATTTTGAAACCAACACCGCCATTTTCGGAAAGGAGTCAGCATTAGATTCCTGCCTCTCCCGAGGTGCTTTCCCCTTATTGGCTGTTTTACTCAGTTTGGAGGCGGATGTCCTTCCCTCCGTGCAGAGCCGGATCTTGCACTTTGCAAAGTAAGCATTTGCTTACCACTTGCCAATACTCAGGGGCACATTTTACATAGTCCCCGTTGCCCGACACCATGAGGCCAAAAAGGAGGAGCGCTCTGGAGGTGGCCAGAGGCGGAATGCCCCCGGCTGCAAAACGCTCCTCTCTCCCGCCCCGCAGTACAGGGCAATCAGCAGCTTCGGTCAGCCAGGCCCGCCCCGTGGCAATGATGCAGGCGCGGAAGTTTCGCACATGAGCCATCACCGCAGGGTGAGCCCAGCCGCCCAGAGCCGCCATGAGGCTGAAAAGGAGGAGCGCCCTGCAGACAGAGGCGCCCCCACCTCCGGCCACCCAACGCTCCTCCCCCTCGCCCCCGCGTAGGGCGACCACCGAATCCGGGCAGCCTGCCCTGCGGCAACGGCGCATGTGCAAAACTAGCTGGCTCCACGCACGCGCACTACGGCACACGCGTGCACGCTTCACGAGGCTGGAGAGCAAGGGGACGCCAAAATAAGGTTCGCTTACTGTGACGCCCCTAGAGGGGCTGTGTTTATCTGTGTTTGGGATTTTCCATTTACCTGTATTAGTTCTTTGTTCTCTGCCTCTGCCATGCGGTCCTGGGTCATGTGACTTTTGACCTTATCATGTGGTCACTTAGGGTAAGCTACCACATAGGCTTTTACCTGGTGACCTGCCTTCAACCCCACCCCCCTTTCTGGAGTTATAGAAGGGGTCCCCCGGCCCCGCCTCTGCCTCTTTGCCAATTCCAAGGGGACAGAGCAAGTATAAGTAGCAATGCGGCTGCAAAGGCAACCGTTTGTTATCTACTGGTTAACCTATGTCTTCAACTAGAATTCTTAGCATACAGGAAGATCCGTCTTCAATAGAGGCTAAGATTTTAGGATACGCTAAAGAACTTCGGATCTGCGTGTCGGAGGACAGCTGGGACGCCTTGGACTTTCGAACAGAGGTACCATCGCTTTGCATTCGTGCTTGGCGATAGACTCCCCCTTTTAAGGACTTTGTAACCGACTCAAGCTTTTAAGCCATCAGTTTCCTTTCTCTGATTGTACCTGTAACAACGTCCCACCTCTGATACCAATTGTGGTGATGTCCCACCTCTGATACCAATTTGTGGAGACTCGTTATTCGCACGCCAACTTTTACACCGTGGCAGGGTAGGCTACCTCATCCACTGCCACGACACTATGCGAATAAATTAGTCTTCAAACTGCTGCCACCATTTTATGAGAGAGAAACCAACTGGAACACTTTTGTGAGGAAAGCTATTTGTGAGGGTTAATGATCAAGTTGGGAGACAGGAATAAACTTTTTTAAATGAGGCTTGACTTTTGAAATCAATGGCACAGAGAGGTTTTCAGTTGAACTAACAATAAACAGTTTATTCTGGCACAAAAGCTTGGTTTGTTACTTTGATAACACTTCCGAGGAGGCACAACTTTAAAAGGTTACAAATGTTCTAGTGATGGCAAATACAAAGTTACAATGCTTAACTATTGCTATCACTCAGCTAGATCAGCTGCTAACTCTTTCACTACATAGGCACTCTGGCCTTCTTCAGACACTTGTCTTTATTTAGCCCTCAGGCTTTACATAAAACTAGCTGGCTCGCAAGCTCAGCTCACCAAGACTGTATTCTCACAGCCTTAAATGTCGACTTCTAACCCTGCTCTCGCTAGAGCTGGTCAGACCTAACTGCTCTCTCTGAGCTCTCAACACTAACAGTCTTTTAGCTGGTCTGACAGTTCAACTGTCCAATTCAAACTTCCCCAGAATTCTATTCCTGGCTCTGGCAGAAGCCATTGACTCCTCCCACTTCTGCCTCAGAGCCACGTTGCTGTGGCAACTCTGCTCTCCCTGCAGAGATGTGCTCTTAATATCAGCTCTCTCTCCGGTTCACATTATCCTAAGATTTCAATACATATTCAATCCTATAATAAAAAATAAACACTTCAACACAATACCCAATAAACTTGTTTGGCCCCTTATCTTGAGTTAAGCATCCTTTTTTTAGAGGTCCAAGGTTCCTTGTTTATAGGATAAACTTAATTCCGTTTCCCCAGGGTGTAGCACAGCAGTTCTCGTTCGTGCCTGGAGAGCAGGGGCTAGGACCCAGGGTCCCATTGGCATTAGGGCCTGCAGCCGCAGAACCAGATTCAGAAGACGATTTGGAAGGGTTACCAGAGGGAGCGTTTCCCATCAGCGGGCCTCCTTCGCCCACAGAAAGTTTGGCATGGGAAGAAGGTTGGCTTGACCCTTACGTAGACATAGATAACCAGGTGCAAATGGAAAGCACCGATAGCTAAAGTTATGAACGGCCGGGTGGGAGAGGCTCCCAAGATCTTGTGAGTGAAAACATGGAAGAAAGCGGCTGGGAAGATTCTAGGGAGGAGAGCTCTCATGGAGATATAGACCCAGGTGCTGGGAGACAAGGTCGAACCTTTGATAGGAGACGAAACATCGAGTCTAGCAGAAGGGGATGGTACCACAGCCTAGACAGGCCGAGGTCCGTCAGCAGAGACTGGAGAAGACGAAGCCTAGAGTGTCGGGGACCTCAGCCGAAAGATTAAGTATAGGACCCGTGGGAACGAATCCCCAGTACTTCGGCCACGTCTCATCTGAGCAGACGTGAAGCGAAGTTGGTCCACGGAGCTAAGTTGGCTAGTGGCCTTCAAGTCTTGCCTTGCATTTACCTTGCCTTGTTCCTGATCCCGCATTGCTGTGCGGAGCCTTGCTAAAGCCTTTGGATTATTTTGCCAAGTTGTTTTGGACATTGTTTGCTTCAAGCCTTTTGGATTGCTTTGCTATTCTTATGGACAATTTACCTTTTGAGCTGTCTTTTTATATTCAATAAAGTAGTTAGCCTTCAGTCCGTCTGTGTGTGTGTGATTAAGGGGCCGGTCAAGTCCGTGCATCGTGACACAGGGTCAAAGCTTGTTTTGTCCTATTTTTAGAGCCCCCTTTTGGACCCTGGGAAATGGAAGACTTACCATTTTAAATTACCTTAGTCCGCGTCAGAACTGGGGTGACAGCCGCATCCAAACTGAGTTAAACACAGCTGTCAGCCCAGTTTTCCGGAAAATTTCAAAAGATTCAGATTCGAAGAGCCAGCACCCCCTACATCCGGAATGAGTTTTGAACCATTTTTTTAAATCAAACAGGCCTAATATCTAGTCCAACCCATGTTCCTCAGGAATATACAAACAAAGAGTCCCCTGGAAGATGCTCATCCAACTTTTGTTTAAAGATCTCCAAAGATGGCGAGTCCTCCACCTTCCAAGGCTATCTATTCCATAGTCAAGACGTTCTTCCTAATGTTCAGGTGAAATAGCATTTCTTATCATTCAAACCCACCGGTTGGGGTTCTAATCTCTGGAGTTGCGGAAAGCAAGATTGGTGCATCCTTAGCATGACATTGCTTCAGATATTAAAAGATGACGATCATGTCACCTCTCCACCTTGTCTTATCCAAGCAACACGTACTCCATGGCCTCACTTGATCCTCATAAAAGTAACTTTCCGAAACAACTTGGTTGCCCTTCTCTAGACACCTTCCAGCTTCTCAGTATCTCCAGGTGAGTTCTGATTTAAGCAGAAGAGAGTGGGACTCCTATTAATCTAGACTCCTATGGATGCAGCTCGGAATTACATAATAATAATAATACCTTTATTTTCATACCCCGCCAACCGGGGAGGCTTACAAGGGACAAGCCCAAAAGACAATTAAAACACAGAAGTCAACATTTACCAATTAAAAACATCAATTAAAAACAATACAGCATAACCACACCCAACGTAAGAGTAATATGGCTGGAAAGAGAATTTGCTGAGGTACCATTTCAATGAGTGCAAAACATTTTTCAGGAGCACCAGAAAAGTGCACCAAATCAGTAGATTGGGCAGGAAATACTATCATGTAGAGGTAGCTCATATGGGGGCTAGGACAAAATACTATACTCAGTGAGGACAGGAAAATTCTAGTGAGTTGCTTAATCGTAAGCACACTGGAACATCCAGGTTTTTAGAGGACAAAGTGGGTGCCTATCTGATCTCCCTAGGGAGGGAGTTCCAGAACCAAGGGGCCACCACAGAGAAGGCTGTATCCCTTGCCCTCACCAACCGCACTTGCAATGGTGGGAGGATAGTAAGCAGTGCCTCCCCAGACAATCTCAAAGTACGCACTGGTTCATAAGGGAGGAGGCGGTCGCGAAGATAAGCAGGTCCCAAACCATTTAGGGCAGGGGTGCTCATTGGGTAGAGCGCGATCTACTGGTAGATCGCTCAGGGCGTCCTGGTAGATCGCAGGCAAGGCAGGAGGAAGGCTCAGCCCGCCCCACAGGCTCCCGACGCCGCCCAGGTGCAGAAGGAGGTTGGACTGGATGGCCCTTGGAGGTCTCCTCCTATTCTAGGAACCAATTGTTGTTGTTATTATTATTATTATCATCAGAGGCTGAATGGCCATCTGTGAAGAATGCTTTAATTGTGTTTTTCTCTTATGGCAGAAGGAGGTTGGACTGGATGGTCCTTGGAGGTCTCCTTCTACTCTAGGAACCTATTGTTGTTGTTGTTATTAGCAGAGGCTGAATGAATATCATCATTATTATTATTACAAATAAATTCAGGAGGTCACATTGGGGAGGCAGTCAACTTGTTTTCTGCTCTTATAAACACAATGGAACAATGGATTCAAATTGTAGGAAAAGAGATTCCACCTAAACATTAGGAAGAACTTCCTGGTGGAAAAGCTGTTTGACATTGGGATATGCTGCCTGGGAGCATGTCCTTCTCCAGAAGTGTTCAAACAGAGGTTGAATTACTATCTGTTGGGAAGTAATCAATTGTGTCTTCCTGGATGGCCTAATGGGGTTGGGCTGGATGGCCCTTGGGGTCTCTTTGAACTTCTCGAATATGTGATTCTCACCCACACCTGTAAACAATGACTGTGGCTCCTGCATGCGCTGGAGTGGCAGGCAGCCACGCCAAGGCCTCTCATAGTTGTGTGAGATGGTGTTTCCTATTGCAGATCATTCGCTGTATTGTTTCTTGCCCCCATATTCTTGGAGATTTATTGAAAGGCTCCGACTTGGCCTTGTTTTCATAACAGGAAGCCGTCTGCTCTCTCTTGCAGCATGGAGGAACTCCATTGTATGCGACAGAATCCACACCAGGAATCGGAAATCCACTAGCGGCGGGGATACTTACTGTGCCAAGTCTTTTGAGCCCAAAACACAGACAAATATCAATGGAAGTTTGCACATCCTTTGTAAGGTGGAAGAAAAGAAATAGAGATGTGTTTTGCCCACAGGTCAGTGCTTCGGTATGCTTGGTGACAGAGGTCAACATGGAACACATTGATCTGAATTCTAGCATCAGTCCTGATTATTACAACTCCCAGAATCCCCCAACTGATATGGCAGGCAGGCTAAACATTATACTGTTATTGATCCAGCCTGGAATGGCTTTGGCTTTTTTGAGCTGCTGCATCATACTGTTGACTCATGTTCAGCTTGTGGTCTATGGCAGTGTTTTTCAACCTTTTTTGAGCCGCAGCACATTTTTTACATTTACAAAATCCTGGGGCACACCACCAACCAAAATGATACAAAATGACACTCTAACTTACTATATTGTACTATACCATTATACTGTAATATTATTAGTACTATTACAAGTAATATAAAATACATAATTTCAATATTGTATTATTTTTAATGTGTTATCTTGTATTACATTATAATAATATAAATATTATAGGTACATACAATATATTATCAGTAAAGCACAGGAGTTAATCCTGACTGTTATCATTACTCTCATAGTCAATAACGATATACACCATGACTATGACAAATACTGATAATATAACAATATAATAGCATATACTAAGGGAAAATAATATTATGTTAATACATAGTTCATAATAATAATAATAATAATAATATAGCCCATGAGGCTCCTTCCATGTCACATCACAGTCTCTGAGGGCCGGTAGGCCGCTCGCGTACCTGCCCGGAGGCAGGCCCCGTTGTTCTCCGTGTCGTGACTGCAGTAGGCGAAGAGGCAGTAGAGCCGCGGGTAGGAGAGGAAACTGTGAAGGCGGAGGTGGTGCCGCCGGCCAGGGCCAGGCTCAGTCTCAAGGGCTCCACCGCCGGCAGGACTAGCACCAGGCCCGCCACCAAGCCCAGCACCGCCAGGCACACCCGCCACCGCATCGCCTCAGACGAGGCACTTCCGCTCCACTGGCGTCCCCTCAGGGAAGGCGCTTCCAGTCCTGCTGTCTCCACCGCTGCCACCTTGGTGCCGGGCAGGAGTTAAAGGCCACCGATATGGGAATGGGCCCGCGGGGAATAAAGGGGCGTGGCTTATTCAAGACTCAAGAGGTTCCAATTTCCCACGGGACACCTGATGATCGCTCATGGCACATCGGTTGGGAAACACTAGTCTATTAGACTGTTTCCAAGCCAAGCATCACTCATCCATCCTATATCTGTGAATTTCATCCCCCCCCCTGCCTAAATGAAATAAAAGTACAGGTGTATACTAAGCTTCTTTGATCAAAAAATGGTTCAAAATTTGTTTCGGATGTAGGAAGCGCTGGTGATTCGGATCTAAAGTCAATCGCTTCCCGGGTTCACGAGGGGAGATGAACATAAGAACATAAGAACATAAGAAGAGCCATGCTGAATCGGACCTCAGCCCATCTAGTCCAGCATTCTGTACATGGGGATCTCGAGCAGAAGGGAGGGCAAAACCCTGACCTGCTCCCGACCCCCCACAACCAGTACCCAGGGAAATCCTGCCTACCTCAACCAACTCCGAGGTGGCACTTGAATGTCCTTTTCAGTAACTACCGATACACTTGGTATCCATGAATCTGTCTAATCCTGCCTTGAAGTTGTTCAGGCTGACAGCTGTCACAACCTCCTCTGGAAGTGAGTTCCATAACCCAATGACCCTCTGGGTGAAGAAATGTTTCCCTTTATTAGTCCTAATTTTCCTACCTTGGAGCTTCAGGGAGTGCCCTCTAGTCCTAGTGTATTGTGACAAAGAAAATAGTTTTTCTTTATTCACCTTTTCTATCCCATGCATGATTTTATACACTTCGATCAAGTCACCTCTTTCAAGGCTGAAAAGACCAAGGCGTTGCAACCTGGTTTCATAAGGGAGCCGCTCCATCCCTTGGATCATTCTTGTTGCCCTTTTCTGTACCCTTTCCAGTTCCGTTATATCCTTCTTAGAGAGAGACCAAAGCCATCCAGTGGGTTTTAAATCACTCCCCAGGCTCACGAGGGGAGACGGGAGGGAGAGAAGACATCCACTGGGTTTTAAAGCACTTCCCAGGCTTGTGCCGAGGCCAGGGACTAGAAGTGGGAAAACGCTGAATCATTTCTGACTCACTCACTGCTTCTTCACAGAAGTGGCAGAAAAAGCTTGGGAAGGGCAAAGGGACTTCCGGTTCCCTTAAAAATTTTGAAATTGCTCCAAAAAGCTAAACTTTCCGATTTTTTTCTGAATTACGAAGATTCCTAACGAACTTAACAATGCCTAGTGTATACTTATACTACATGGGCTGCAGTCTCAATAACTTTCTGAAGCATTGATGATAGCATTGCTGTAAACTACAAGACACCCAAATTCATATCTTTGACCAGGAACTGGCCACTTGGAGTGCCTCTAGTGTTGTTATAAGGAGGACCTCCATTGCTCATGTGGCAGGGCTCAGGTTGCATTGTAATAGGTGGTCTGTGGTTTGCTCTTCTCCACACTCGCATGTCGTGGACTCCACTTTGTGGCCCCATTTCTTAAGGTTGGCTCTGTATCTCGTGGTGCCAGAGTGCAGCCTGTTCAGCGCCTTCCAAGTCACCCAGTTTTCTGTGCGACCAGGAAAGAGTCTCTCATTTGGTATCAGCCATTGAGGTTCTGGGTTTTAGCCTGCCACTTTTGGGCTCTCGCTTGCTGAGGTGACCAGAACTTCAGGGGATGCATAAATGGATGAGAAGGCATGGAAAGATGTGTGTGCACAGTAGTGGCTAGTGGCTCCAATACTCTGGGATCAAGTTGAAATAGAGCCCACCGATGTGCTGGACCCCCCCCCCCCCCAGTGTAAGGCCGTCTTGAGTCCCCTCCAGGGTGAGAAAGGTGGGATATAAATAGGGTAAATAAATAAATAAAAATAATAATAAACAAACATCAGAAGGAACTTCTTGCCTGTTTAGAGTGGTCCAGCAATGAAAGTAACTGCCTTATTTTGCAATTTAAGATTGTAATAAATCTGTGTATAAAATAAAAGAGCACATCACCGCAGGAAACGCCAGCAAGCCCAAATTGTCACGTAAAGTGTCGGAGGGCATCCGTGTATTCACTGACCTGGCATTTGTGTTTCTGTAAAGAAGGGAAGCAACATTCGCCAGGCGCAAAGCGAGAACAAGGGTCCAAAGGGAAGAAAGATTCATCCCGAGACAATCATTTGAAAATAATAATCGCAATCATGGTTCCCCGGGGAAACGGGTGGGTTTTAAATATAACACGCTTCGGTGGAGGTTTTGGAAGTCTTGGCAGCATTTTCTGGCATTGAAGTGAAGTGGAGGCAACCTGTGTTTTTCGCCACGAACGAGCACAGAAGCAACACAAGAAGGGAAAAGGAAACCCCTAATGGAGTTCTGAATAGACCTGTGAAAGGGGATAATAAAACTAGTTCTGGATTTCCTCTCGCGGCAGGTGTTTCCTTTGGTCTTTCTCTTCATTCAGTTTTTAGGTAGCTTGACACTGCCAAGATTGTTTGCTTCGGAAGGCCAGCCCTGTTTGACTGGCCAGGGAGAGAGAGAAACGGGGGAAGACCATGGCTAAGATCAGATTTAAGAAGTTGTTGCTATTGACCATCAAGACGACGTTGACTTATGAACAAGAGACGTCCAAGAGCCAAGGTCATGAACAGTCCTGCTCAGGTTTTGCAAATTCAGGCCGGAATCATTGGGTTGTTGTAGGTTTTTCGGGATATGTGGCCATGTTCTAGAAGCGTTCTCTCCTGACATTTCACCTGCATTGTAAAGGTCTGTCTTACTGCCACCATTTAATTTACAGAGCTTGACTACCCACTAAGGAAGAGGTGTTTCAAGGCTTGTGGGAGAAAGGATCACCAGAATAAATGTTTTTTCAAAGAACTATCAAGTTTATTTAAACAGTGTTTCGAGCTTGGAGGTTTCAAGAGTTCAAGAGCTTGGGTGGTTACAATCTACTCAGAGGTACTTTCTTAAAGTTACAAGATGCTAACTTATGGAGATACAGTCTAACACAAAGCTACTGCACTCCTAAACTAATAACTCAGCAGTTTACACACTGCTGGTCATTAAAAGCCACTGCTTCTCTAGCAGTCTACACACCTCCACTCTTTCCCAGAGTAGAGTCAGGCTTAGAATAAACCTAGAGTTTTTAAACCACGCTGAAAGCTGGCCAAACAGACTCCCCTAATTCTCTCACACACCCTTCTGAGTTTGCAGTTATCCACCAACTGAAAATATTTGAATCCAAGGATTCTAAAGCCATCGGCAGGCTCCGCCCCCAGTTTCCATGGCAACAGAGGTTCTTGGAAGCTCTGCCAGATAATATCACTATTAACCCTTTAAGGGTTAGCGAAGTTCCACCCTTACAAAATACTTACTTATACATAAATATCAACTACATTTACAACCTGTAACAAATAAATATGACTTCACCACAGGCATCCTCAGAGGTTGTAAGGTCTCGCAACCTTTGAGAATGCCTGCCATAGATGCAGGTGAAACGTCAGGAGAGAATGCTTCTCGAACATGGCTACATATCCCGAAAAACCTACAACAACCCACTTTGCAAAGTTTATTACAGCACTTGCTTCACTGTCAATAGAAGTTCTGAGGACTCCAGCCACAGATGAAGGTGAAACGTTAAGAGAGAATGCTGCTGGAACATGGCCATACAATCTGAAAAACTCACAGAAACCTGTTGTGCATTGTTCCCAATGCACACCTATCATTTTTCTGCCTCTCCTACCTGGTATGCAACAGTGGACCTTTAAAGGATATAGACATTATGGAACATCTCAATTCTAATTCCCATAGATATAGGAGTACTTATGTGTTGGATAAAAGTGAAATATGAGGGCGGGTCAATAAGTCAGTGACTTTTTGAATGAAACACAGGTTTTTGGATAAAAATTAATTTTATTTTTCAACGTAGTCTCCTTTGAGCTCTATACACTTTGTCCAACGTTTCTCCAATTTTTAAAGCCCTTCCAAAAAATAAGATTTGTCGAGGTCCTCAAAATAGGTATTTGTTTTTGAGATGATTTCATTGTTGGCGTCAAATCATTTTCCGCCGAGCCATTTCTTCAGGTTTGGAAACAAAAAATAGTCACTCGGGGCTAAATCCGGAGAATAGGGCAGATGAGGGAGCAATTCATACCCCAATTCAGGGATTGTTGCCATGGAAACTGCACATGTGTGCACCCTTGCATTGTCCTGGTGCAAAAGAACTTTTTTCTTGGCCAAATGCGGTCGGTTTATTTTCCAAATCCTCATTAAATCGACCGATGAATTGGCATAATATTCACTATTGATTGTTTCACCCTTTTGAAGGTAGTCAATGTGGATTATACCACGTGCATCCCAAAAAACGGTCGCCATGACTTTATTGGCTGACAAACCCACCTTGGCCTTCTTTGGCACCGATTCACCCTGAGAAACCCACTGTTTTGACTGCTGTTTGGTCTCTGGTGTGTTGTGGTGGAGCCACGTTTTGTCCACGGTTACGAAACGGCATAAAAACTGGTCCTTATTGCGGTTGAACAACGCCAAACACTCCTGTGAAATTGTCACACGGTTGCCCACTATAGACGGTGAACCTCTCTCTCCAGCTACCACCGTCAAAAGCCTTGGTGTCATTTTTGACTCATTATTGACAATGGAGGCCCAAGTAAGTCAGTAAGTCGGTAAGTAAGTATGTCCGTAAGTCGGCTTTCTTCCATCTTCGGCAGGCCAGGCGGCTGGCACCCTACTTGTCCGGGGATGACCTGGCCACAGTGGTTCATGCCACAGGAACTTCGAGACTTGACCACTGTAATGCCCTTTATGTTGGCTTTGCTTTGTCAGTGACCTGGAGACTTCAACTGGTACAGAATGCGGCGGCCAGACTCATCACAGGAACCCCCATGAGGAACGATATAACACCTGTCCTATACCGACTGCATTGGCTTCCGGTCGAATTTCTTATTACTCACAAGGTGCTGGTTCTAACCTTTAAGGGCTTGTATGGCCAAGGGCTGGCATACTACGGGCAATGCCTCTCTCCGTGTCGACCCTAGAGATCACCTCACTCAGACCATCAGAATCTACTACAGGTCCCAGGCCCTAAGGAAGCCCATTTGACATCAACCCAGCGCAGAGTTTTCTCGGTGATCGCTCCATCACTTTGGAATGCCCTCCCTCCTTACATCAGAGCCACCCGTGATCTAAAGGATTTCTGCACGGCTTGCAAAACGTGGCTGTTTGAGAAGCCGTTCGGCTGAGAACAGTTAGATTGTCAGTTGTTTTTGAGATGCTAATTGTTTTTAGATGTTTTTAGATGTTAGATATTTAGATGTTTTTAGATGTTCACACATTCAGCTTGTGTTTTATTGTAAATCGCCCGGAGCCAACTGGGATGGGCGATTAATAAATCCCAAAATAAATAAATAAATAAATAAATACCGAATGAGAGACACCCTCCTGAGCACACAGAAAACTGGGCGACTTGGAAGGTGATGAACAGACTCTGGCACCACGAGATACAGAGCCAACCTTAAGAAATGGGGCCACAAAGCAGGCCCGGATTAACGATTTGTGGCGCCCTAGGCCACACTCTGGAAGCACCGCCACTGCCTCAGGGGGCAGGGCCGCTTGCGGGGTGGAGCCACTTGCAGGGGGCGGGGCTGCTTGCGGGGGCCTCCTCCTCCTCCTCACTGAAGGAAGGAGGGCCAACGCCGATGCGAGCGAGGAGGGGGTGGCGGGACTTCCCTCCGCTTCCTCCTCGCTCGCGTCGGCCCCGCCCCTCCTTCCTTCACTGAAGGAAGGAAGGAGGGCCGACGCTGACACAAGCGAGGAGGGGCGGCGGGACTTCCCTCCGCCTCCTCCTCGCTCGCGTCGGCCCCGCCCCTCCTTCCTTCACTGAAGGAAGGAGAGGCGGGGCCGACGCGAGCAAGGAGGGGGCGGCGGGAAGCTGCGTCGGAGGCCCTAGGGCAGGGGTGCTTATTACGGTGATCGGAAGCACCTAGGTGATCTTCGGCCCTCTTCCAGGTGATCTTTGGGCCTCACCAGCCGGATGGTGCGCTCCTGCCATGCGTGCGCACGTGTGCTCCCGCCGCCACCTTCGTGGGGCTTCTTTTCCAAAATGAGGCTTTAGTGCCTCTCTCTCTCCCGTGGGCATGGACTGCCACCAGTGGGAGGGGTCCTCCTTCCTACCAGCTGTCCACTTGGGTGTCCTTTCTGAATGACACCCTCGAAAGGAAGGAAGGGCGCCACCCCCCCCCCCCCACTGCATCTGTCACTTTGGGGAAGCACCTCTTCCACTCTTCCTTCTCCTGCCCAGGTAAGGAAGCCTCCAGGGAGGAGGGAGGGGGGGAGGCTGCCGTGGGGAGGCTCCAGCCGCACGTGGGTCCCTCTCTCGGTTGAGTTTCCCGGCCCAGGAGGCCCCTCTTCCCAGCCCTGCGCCTTCCGAGCCGCCGCCGAAGCCATATCTGGCCGGAGCGCTGGTGGGTGCGCCTATAAATACCCTCCTGCTGCGTGCGTTGGAGGGGCCTGCTGTGCACGCAACAAGCAGGATGGGATGGGGACTTCCTGCTTCGCGAAAGCACGCAGCAGGAAGGAGGAAGGCAATGAAGACATTAAGAGAGAGCACGCATGCAGGCAAGGAGGATCCCCTTCCCGGGTGCGCGCGGCGGTGAGTTCGTGGGCAGGCAAGAAAGAAGCCCCACGCGGACGGAAGGATTCTTCAACAGGTGATCTTTTCAACTTGATTGTTCAAATAGTAGGTCGCATGCTGAAAAAGTGTGGGCACCCCTGCCCTAGGGCCTATGGCGCTCTGCGCGCAGGCACAGGAGCACCCGAAAATCAAACTTTTTTTTATAAAAAAATTAATTTTGGGGGGTCTGGACCTGTCGTCCCCATGGCTGCCGCCCTAGGCCATGGCCTAGGGTGATCTTATGGGTAATCCAGGCCTGCCACAAAGTGTGGAGAAGAGCCAACCACAGGCCACCTACTGCAATGCAACCTGAGCCCTGCCACATGCACCATGAAGGACCGTCTTATGCAGCTTTTCTCAACCTGGGGGTCAGGACCCCCAGAGGGGTCGCGAGGGGGTGCCAAAGGGGTCGCCAAAGACAATCAGAAAACACAGTATTTTCTGTTGGTCATTGGGGGCGGGGGGGGGGTTCTGTGTGGGAAGTTTTGGCCCAGTTCTATCATTTGTAGGGTTCAGAATGCTCTTTGATTGTAGGTAAACTGTAAATCCCAGCAACTACAACTCTCAAATGTCAAGGTCTATTTTCTCCAAACTCCACCAGTGTTTACACTTGGGCAGATTGAGTATTCCTGCCAAGTTTGGTTCAGATCCATCACTGTTTGAGTCCACAGTGCTCTCTGGATGTAGGTGAACTACAACTCCCAAACTCAAAGTCAATGCCCACCAAACCCTTCCAGTATTTTCTGTGGGGTTGTGGGTGTTCTGTGTGCCAAGTCTGGTTCAATTCCATCATTGGTGGAGTGCAGAATGCTCTTGGATTGTATGTGAACTATAAATCCCTGCAACTACAACTCCCAAATTACAAAATCAACCCCCCCCCCCAACCTCTCCATTATTCAAATTGGGGTGTACCAGGTATTTGTACCCAACTTGATCCAGTGAATGAAAATACATCCTGCATATCGGACGTTTACATTACGATTCATAACAGTAGCAAAATTACAATTGAAGTAGAAACAAAAATAATTTTATGGTTGGGGGTCACCACGACATGAGGAACTGTATTAAGGGGTCAAGGCATTGGGAAGGTTGAGAACCACTGTTCTTATGGCAACACCAGAAGCACTCAAAGTGTCCAGCTACTGGTCAAAGGACATTTCATAGAATGCCAAGTTTGCACACTTTGTGTTTTGTTTGTTTGTTTTTTTAAAGCAATACAACGGTTTGGTTCGACCCTGACACGATAAATAAATAAATAAATAAATCCAGTGGGTTCCTATATCTGATCCCCAAAGCTCAACACATAAACCACGACACTACTTTCAGCTCATACCTATCACTCCCTTATTACTGAGCTTGGTTTTTCACCTTGTTTTGTTTTGCAACGGGAGGCCAAAGACAAGTGTGTGTTTGTATGAAAAGATATAAAGATATAAATATGAGAAAGAGACAGAAAAGAAAGGCCGGGGTGCCTGGGCAGATGTTACTCGGGGAAGGTGAGGTTCCCACACTTGGTAGGAAATGCGTCCCATTGATGAGACCCTGAACTCGGCTGGAGGAAGGAGCCCATAGTAAGGGGGAGCTGGGAAGGGATCTATTCTGGGAGAAAAGAGGGGGGCAGCAGGCAGCACAAAAGGGGGGCAGGAAAGGGGGCGAAGCATTGTTGTGAGGCTTTGTTTACTCCCAGAAATGGATGAATCAAATGACCTTGTTTATTGTCCAAAAGTCCTGAATGGAGAGCAAGGTGTAAGATCGGAGAGGGGGGGGGGAGCCCCCTTTGTTGTTATATTCCCTTATCATTGTTCATTCATAACTTTTTCTTTCCTGCCATGGAAAATAAAAGTTGAGGAAAGCAGTCTTTTCCTCCATCCAGGCTGCAAATCCCAAAGTGGGGTGTTTATTATGGGGCTTATGTCACTTTCCATAGCAGCCACAGAAAGACAAAGGTCTAACCTTGCAAAAATTAGGGCTGAATCCTGTTGGTATCTTTGACACCAACTTGATCAGCCATGGCTCCATATTATGAGATCCTAGGATTTGCCAGAGGTTTGGATTTCCCTGACAAAGAGCACTGGTGCCTCACCAAACTACAACTCCCAGGATTCCATAGCATTGCGCCATGACAGTTGAAGTTGTGTCAAACTGCAGCCATTCCATAGTGAAGATGATCGAGTTGTGGCACAGCTGTTTGAGAGTCAGCTGCATTTAAAATCACGACTGACCAAAAGGTAATGAGTTCGAAGCCAGCCCGGTCGGAGTGAGCTCCTGATCGTTCATCTAGCTTGCTATGGACCTTTGCAGCCTGATAGACAGTTGCTTCTGTCAAGTAGGAAATTTAAGTACCGCTTATGCGGGGAGGCTAATTCAACTAATTTATAATGCCATAAAAACATCTCCTGCTCTCTGCACGTTTTCTGAGGCGCTTTCCTCCAGCTGGGGACCCCTCAAAAGCCTTGACCTGGACAGTGGCACTCTGTTCATGCTCAGGAGCCTCTTTTGGTTGGTTCCTGAACCTTTAGCCTCCCCTAAAGCCTTGACCTGGGCAGTGGCGCTCTGCTCATGCTCAGAAACCCTTTGGCCAAACAGCCTTCACAGGCGTGGAGGCCAAGGGCACTCAGCTCATGCTCAGGAGCCCCTTTTGGCCGGTTCCTGCAGCTTTAGGCTCCTCAAAAGCCTTGGCCTGGGAAAAGGCACTCTGCTCATGCTCAGGAGCTCTTTGGGTGTATCTGATTTACAGTATGCTAAAGTACAACTTGGTAGGTACCCCAAAGAGGGGAAAGGGGGTCTTCCAAAGCATTTTGTGGTCTGGTGGAAACTAGGCAATTGGGATTTATATATCTGTGGAATGTCCAGAGTGGGAGAAAGAATTCTTGTCTATTTGAGGCAGGTGTGAATGTTGCAACTGGCCACCTTGATTAGCATTGCATGGCCTTGAAGCTTAAATGCCTGGCTGCTTCCTGCCTGGGTGAATACTTTTTTGGAAGGTGTTAGCTGGTCCTGATTGATTCTTCTGGGTAAATCCTTTGTTGGAAGGTGTTAGCTGGCCCTGATTTTGTGTTGGATTATCTGATTTACAGTCAGGCCCGGATTACCCATAAGGCCACCCTAGTCCATGTCCTAGGGCGGCATTATTGGGGGGGGGGCAGCAGATCGGGACCCCCGAAAAAAATTCAAAAAAAAATTGGATTTTTTTAAAAAAGAATTTTTTTTGAAAAAAAATCAAAAAAACAAGTGCGCATGCGCGCAACGGCGCAAGCGCCATCCACGGCCGCCTCCCCTTGGCTCTTCCCTCCCTCCTAAAGCGTCACGCCGGCCTCAGAAGCGGCGATTTCGGCTGCTTCTGAGGCCGCCCGGCATGTCGCTTTAGGAGGGAGGAGCCAAGGGGAGGCCCCACCCTTGGGGCCACTGCCGCACATGCGCGGCATCGGCTCCGGGGGTGGGGCTTTCCTTCCTCCTCGCGCTGGCGAGAAGGAAGAGGCGGGGCCAGGGGCAGGGGCAGAGCCTTTGGCCTAGGGCGCCAAAAGGCTATGATCCGGGCCTGTTTACAGTATGCCAAAATACAACTTGGAACCCCACACTTCCCCAGCAGCATGGAATTAGCATGATATAATATTAATTAGCATGATATAATATAATATAATATGATTTAATGATATAATATTAATTCTTCTTAAGTAACTTTCCAGGTCCTGTAATTTAAATGCTTATAAAAGAGTGTTTAGTGTTTTACATCTGTCTCTTTCTTTAAGGGCAGGGTATAAAATTAAGTAAATAAAAACATAAAAATAAAAGTATTTGAAACAGTAGGTTGTATGCAGTGGGAACTTGGAAGATTCAAAAGTGAGTTAATTCCGAATTCATTCCGATTTTAAATCATTCCAACAAACTTGACCAGGCCTAGTGACTACGGGGAGTACAATTGCTTTAACTCTGCGGATCTTCGTTGCCAGTGTGATGTCTATATTCTTCAATATTTTATTGAGATTGGACATTTCTCTCCTCCCAAGAAATAAGCGTCTTCTGATTTCCTGGCTGCAGTCTGCGTCTGCACTCATCTTTGCACGTAGAAATACAAAGTCTGTCGCGGCCTCTACTTCTGCCCATGCTTCTATGAATGTAGTCCAGGGGTGCTCACACTTTTTCAGCATGGGAGCTACTTCTAAAACAAAAGGATCCACCTACCCATATTTTGATAGAAGAAATAAGGGACATTTACGTGATTTTTTTTGCAAAAATAAGGGACACTTCATAAAATGCATCCAGACAAGAGTTCCTTCTCCCACCCTGACATCATTCCACTGATATAAACAGGCAGAATGAAAGCAGACAGACCTTTAAGCTGCAAGGCCATTCAATGCTGATCAAAGCTGCTGTGAAGATGAACTCCTGGCAGTCGCAGATCTTAGACTTTGGCAGAAAATGGCAGCCAAAGTGTTGCCGAGGCCGACAACCTTCAAGCCGCAGGCCGTTCCTCGAGTGAACAAGTCCCAACTTTTGCACGCACGCCTGTTCTCGGGTAGAAACCCGCACGTCCTCTCCTTTAGCCCCGCAGGATCCTGTCCAAAAGGTTCTTGCCACATCCTGGCCCTTTCCCCCAATTTTCCTGAATTTATATATATTTTTTACTTTTCTCCTCCCGCCTCCTGGGTGCCTTAAGACTGCGAGGAGAGCTGTATCGCAAAGAGAAGATGTGATAGCTCAAGCGGCAGAGCTAAGGCCGTTTGGGATGGGGGTCACGGGTTAGGACCCCAAGGGAGGAAAAGGGAACTTACTTTTATTTTTTCCTTTTCTGCCTTTATTCCTATCTTTCCTCCTTTCCTCCATTTCTGGGACATCTCTGAGCTCAGAAGGAAAAGTTTTGAGAAGTGAATTGGCTTTGAAGCAGGGGGCCTCATCTGTTTGTATTGGACTGACAGCTGGGAAGCGGAAATCATAAATATGGATTCACCTCTGTATCTGTGTATCTATACATTGTTGCCCTCATGTCTCCCTTGTCTCCTTGTAACGCTTCCCTTCCCCATCCCATCTTTGTAACTTAAGAAAAGGATTGCTTTGGAAATGTTTTACTGTATCTGCCGAGAGGAAATGTTGCTGGGCCCTGTTCCACACCTTTATGGACCACCATATTCATATTGCATGCGTTTCCTGGTGAAGATCTTGTTATGGTAAAGTCAAGCCCTTTGTCTTGACCCCACGCTTCACCGGTCCTGAGGCGGTTTAACGGTCGGATTTCTAGTCTAACTAAACTAGCCTTTGGAACCTGGACAATCAATGTTTGTTCTTCACAGCGGGTGACACACCTGGCCTCGGAAACCAAGGTGTGCCCCAGAATAAGTGCCTTTGTCACCAAAGGGTCTGAGTGAATCACCTTCATCAGGCTTCTTCCCTTTTCTCCCTCATTCACATGTATGGATGAGACACATCAACCCAATGATTTCATCATTCCCAGGTGTTGCCCCAGGTCGTTACCTGGCCCGGTCGTTACCTGCCATCCTGACAGTAATTTCCGCCTAAGCTCTCCTTCCCGGACATTCCTTATATGGCCACGGACCCCGATTGGCTGAGCCAGCAAATGGGAGTAAGCATCGATAGGCCCTCTGGAGCTGGTCGACGTCCCGCCCATCAGCTGGTCTCAACGTTCCAACCAATCACCGACGGAGCCGGCCCGGAAGAGGGCGGGTGGGAAATTCAATTGTTTTGACAGTTCTGTAACCTTTAAAAACCAATGTTTTAAATGTATATGCATGCGTTCTTTGCGGGAATCAGGGTATTCCTCTCAGCTGAGCAGAATAAACAATTTCGTGGTATCTACCTTGCAGTATTGGTGAGCATAATTGGATCTAAGGGAGGCGGGTAGGCTAAACCTAGACGCTCCGGGCTCGCCAGGTTAACTGAACCCTCGCGGTCTCTGTTCCGCAGTCGGTCTGCGGAACTTGCCCGGTTGTTCGACAACAAAAGCCTCCTTGTTGTCCTCCCTCGTTGCCCGTCTTCGCCGCCACATGCTCCAAATGCGCATCCGCGGGCCAGGCGCCCACCCCCTCCTTCCATATGCTGCCCTCCTTCTACTCCCTCCCTCCTCCTCAGGCCATGCTGCAACGGCAGCAGTCAGCACTGAGGATGGAGGCGGGGGAGTCGCATCAGGGGCAGCCTGAAAAAGCCCAGAGGAAGATGTGCGCCGCGCGTGGGGCAGAAGTGCCCCTTAGAAACCCGGCCCTGACTGTGCGATTGATCAGTTCCACCTCCGCAATCGACTGGTTGATCGTGATCGACCTAATGAGCACCCCTGATGTAGGCGAAGATAGCATTTGTCTTTTTTGATGCAGCATCACACTGCTGGCTTGTGCTGAACAATAACCCCAAGGCCCTGTTTGCACCCATTTAACCAGGGAAACCCACTGGGTGACCTGGGACACTAACTTGGCATCAAAGCAAAACCATGGCAGGCCTCAGTCTTGCCAAGAAAACCCTCAGATAAGGGTCGCCATGTGTCAGAACTGACTTGGAGGACCTTCCAAAAAGCCCAGGAAGCTTGCCAAGGAATACCAGACATTACAGGCTGTATTACACAGCATAATACTCGCCAAACCACCAAGTATTCCTTGCCTAAGAAAGTTCTGTGGAAATGTATAGGATCCCCCAAAAAATCCACAAGAGATTTTTGGGTACACAGAGACTGCAGAATGAATGCAGTTTGACATCCATTTAACTACCATGGTTCAATGCTATGGAATCCTGGGGATTGTAGCTTTTCAAGGAGTGTTGGTGCTTTACCAAACTATGTCTCCCAGGATTCCATAGGCTGGAGTCTTGAAAGTTAAAGTGGTGACAAACTGCATTAATTCTATATGCACTCTTATTCGAGTACATAAAGGGAATGAGAGGTGCAAGATGTTGGAAAAGATGGCAACACTGCCACCCAGAGGTCAATTGAGTAACTACATCAACAAACAAGGATTGTGACATTTGCAGCCAAAATGTTTGGCTGGAAAGCTCAGCTAGGGGATCTACGTTGCCATATAATCCAGCTCAATGCATTATGGATCCAACCTGAGACACTTTATCAACCTCCTCACAGACAGGCCCGGATTAACAACTTTTTGTGCCCTAGGCCACGCTTTGGAATTATGCCCCCTCTACTACCGGCACTGGAAGTTGTTGTTTGAGATCTGGGAAGGGAGGGTGGGGCCCAAGCTGTGCCTGCCTTTCCTTCCTTCCTTCCTCACCCAGGGGCTTGGGGGCCGTGGCAAGGTGGCCATCTGCTGGGGCTGATTAGGATCCCCGCGCCCCAGGGAGGGAGAGTAGTGGGGAGAGGCCTGGGGGGCCTTCCTTCCTTCGGGGGCTCCTGGAGATAGAGAGAGAGAGAGACACCTGGGGGCCTTCCTTCCTTCGGGGCTCCTGGAGAGAGAGAGAGACACCCACCCGTCTCTGTCTCCTTCAGGGCCGCCGCTCCTCCTTGGTTGCAATCCGTGGCTCAGGGAGAACCCCCCTCCATGGACAATAGGAAGGCCCCCACCTTCCTATTGGCCGAGTTTGCCCGGGAGGGAGGCTCCCCGATTGGCCAGCTGCCGCTCTTCAGCTTTGATCGATGGGTGTCACAAGGTGGGAGGCGGGGCCAGGAGGCAAGCTCTGAGGACTCACTCCTGGCCCTGCCCACTCCCCGCCTCCTAGGGAGGGAGGGAAGGAGTGACGTCACCCTGGGAGGCGACAGAGCAAACAAGGAAGGCGGGCCTGGCAGAGGAGGAGGGAGGGTGTGATGTCACCCTAGGAGGCCCCACCCCCAGCTGAGTAGCGGGGAGGAGGGAGGGAGGGAAGCTGCTGCTGCTGCTGTTCCTCACCCTGCGTGTCCTGCCTTGAGACCAGGCTCGGCCCTCCCTCCCTCCCTCCCTCCCTCCGGGGCCTTTGTGCTTCAACTCCCGCCATTCCCAAGGGCTGGCCACAGAGGTTTTTTTATTAACTCTTTTTTTGGGTCCGTGAATTGCGCCCCCCTCGGCTTGCACCCCTAGGCCATGGCCTATGTTGGCCTTATGGGTAATCCGGGCATGCTCACAGATTATATGCATTTTCTTGCCTTTCCTTTGTCGAAATATTCCAAATTTCCAGAGCTCCTATGCACTTGTTTTTTATGCTCCCATTTTATTTATTTATTTATTTATTTATCCAGGCTTCTATGCCGCCAACTCCCGGAGGCTCGTGGCGACTCACAAGAGCCAAAGGCACAATAAAATACAGAATAAAAGCAGTTAAAACAGCACTAGCAAATTAAAACAATGACACAATTAAACAGTAACACAATTAAAATACACGGGCCTACACGCCAAAAGCCTGATTGAACAAATGAGTTTTGCAGGCCCGTCTGAACGGGAGCAGATCCCTCAAGGCCCTGGTTTCGGCCGGGAGGGCGTTCCACAGCGTGGGAGCTATGACAGAGAACGCCCTCCGGCGGGTGGATGTCAGTCGTGCCAGCTTTGCCGATGGTATCTCCAAGAAGTTGGCATCCTCGGACCGTAGTGATCTCAGAGGGCAGTATGGGGTGAGACGGTCCCTCAGATACACTGGCCCCAGGCCGTGAAAGGCCTTAAAGGTAAGAACCAACACTTTGAAGGCAATCCGGTGCTCAATTGGCAGCCAGTGCAGATCCTGCAAAACAGGTGTTATGTAGCAACCTGCTGGCATGCCAGACAGGAGCCGGGCGGCAGTGTTCTGCACCAGCTTGAGCTTCTGGATTGCCGACAGAGGAAGGCCTACGTAGAGCGCGTTGCAGTAATCTAGCCTTGAGATGACTGTGGCTTGGATCACCGTGGCCAGATCGTTCCGGGAGAGATAGGGGCCAGCCTCCTTGCCTGACGGAGATGAAAAAGGCAGCCTTGCTGACCGCAGAGACCTGGGCCTCCATGGTCAGCTGGGAGTCCAGATGGACCCCCAGGCTTTTCACGGAAGACGATGGGCATAGCGCCACACCGTCCAGGGTCGGAACCTGGGCACCTACCCCGCCCGGGCGACCCGGCCACAAGATCTCCGTCTTCGCCGGATTCACCCTCAACCTACTGGCTCGCAGCCATCCAGTAACGGCTTCGAGGCAATGTTGGAAATTATCGGGGATGGATCCCGGCCTGCCCTCCATCCTCAGAATGAGCTGGGTGTCGTCAGTGTACTGGTGACACTCCAGCCCATAGCTCCGCACCAGCTGTGCAAGCGGTTGCATGTAGATGTTAAATAACAGAGGGGAGAGAATGGCCCCCTGAGGAACTCCACAAACTAATGGGGAGCCCTCGGAGACCACCCCGCCCCTCCTCACACGCTGAGACCGCTGGTGCAGGAAGGAGGCCAGCCATTTTAGGGCTGTCCCCCTCACTCCAGCCATGGCCAGGCGGTGGATCAATAGATTGTGGTCGACCGTGTCAAACGCTGCCGTGAGGTCCAATGCATGCTTGCCAAAATTGCAGTATCTGCTTGGAAACAAAACCCAACAAAAGCCATGTAAGGACAACATGTCAAAGATGGACTGTTTTTGATTTTGACTGTTTTCAAAATTAGAACAGAAACCTATTAATGTGTGTGTGTGGAGTGACTTGAGAAGCTGCAAGTCGCTTCTGGTGTGAGACATTTGGCCATCTACAAGGACGTTGCCCACAGTATGCCCAAATGTTTTTGGTGTTTTATCATCCTTTTGGGAGGCTTCTCTCATGCAGGCCTGGATCAGGCCCTTTTGCCGCCCTAGGCCAAAAGAGCCATCTGCCACCACCCCCCCGGCTCCGCCCCGCGCCCTCGCCGGCGAGTAGGAGGAAAGCCCCACCCCCGGCTCTGCCCCGTCTCCTCCCTCTCTCCTAAAGCCACCATGCCAGCAAGGAGCCGGGGGCAGAGCCGGGGGCAGAGCAGGGGCGGGGGCAGAGCCTTTGGAGCGAGCAAGGGGGCCGCGCATTTTCTCAATTATTTTTTTCAATTTTTTTGAATTTTTTGATTTTTTTAAAACTTTTTTTTTTTTTGGGGGGTCCGGATCTGCTGCCCCCCCCCCCCCATAGACGCCGCCCTAGGCCTTGGCCTAGGTTGGCCTTATGGGTAATCCGGGCCTGCTCTCATGTCCCCGCACGGGGAGCTGGAGCTGACAGAGGGAGCTCATCCGCGCTCTCCCCGAATTCGAACCTCCAACCTGTCGATCATCAGTCCTGCCAGCACAAGGGTTTTTTTTAAAGAAAGAGATTCCACCTAAACACAGGGAAGATCATATTTTCCACTTGATAATGGGATATAATTGACACCTGTCAATTCTTCAGGCAGCAAAATATATTGGGTACCATGGCCACTTGTTGCATGTTGAAGGCCAGTAGTAGACTCTAGGAGGACAGAGAGAAGTAACGGAATTGACAATGGCTTTGGAATGCATATGAACATTAAAAAGGACTTCCTGACTATGAGAGCTGTTTAGCAGTGGAACTCTCTGCCCCAGAATGTGGTTGGGGCTCTTTCTTTGGAGGCTTTTAAGCTGATGCTGGATGGCCATCTGTCAGGGGTGTTTTGAATGCAATTTTCCTGCTTCTTGGCAAAATGGGGTTGGACTGGATGGCCCATGAGGTCTCTTCCAACTCTATGGTGGTGTGGTGTTGTCTTACCTTGCTGCAATACAAAGCATGACCACTAGGTGTCTCCCTGCATTGCATAAAAATCTCATTTCTTGCAAATGGGCCTTCATCAACAAGGAAGAAATTGCCTTTGGAAATGTGCATTTAGTATCTTGATTTGATAGTTGTCATATCTGAATACTTTTCAAAGTGTATTAGTCCACTGAGGAAAAAAACCCTTTTTTATCATCTATAGTAGAGAAAGCCAAGCAATATTGGCAGCCGATACAAACTCTGAGGTCAAGAAGAGGTTGGAGGAGTCTCCTTTGGGAGTGCTTGACTTGTGTCTTCCTGGGTTGGACCAGATTTTAAGATTCTATGTGCTTCCATATGTGTAATGGCAGTGTAATTTAGGTGTCTTTTACACTGTTATATAATCCAGATTATCCACTTTGAACTGGATTATATGAGTCTACACTGCCATATAATCCAGTTCAAAGTAAATAATCTGGATTTGACATGGTAGTGTAGAAAGGGCCTAATACACTGCTTCCGCAACACTTAACTGAATCCACATAAGACTCCTAAATGTCCATATGCTTCTGTTGATTGATTTCAACTTCACTAAAATCACGGGTTCGGGAGCCCAGTGTGTCTAACTTCCCAGATAGCCAAATCATACACAGACAGGTAGTCATTTATTGATCCACCTCTGAAAGGGTGATGAGAAAGGGATGCAGTGTGGCAATTCCTAGTAGGTTAATGATGGACTCAATGGTCTGACTTTTGTGCAGTGTTTCCCAACCAGTGTGCCGTGGCACACTAGTGTGGCGTGAGAGATCATCAGGTGTGCCGTGGGAAATTAGATTCTTATCTATCTGATGTCATGTATAAAGTTTGCTACTCTGTCTCTGGAACCTCAGTGCGTGGGTCCCTGTTTCCGGAAAGGCCACGCAGTAGGGCGGACTTGTTTGGGCCCGTTCCCTTCCGTTCTGCTCCAGCGGGGAGCACTTCCGGTCCAGTTCAGCCAGGGGCGGTCTCAGCTCTCCTGGGGGGGGGTAGGCGAGCCTTATTTCTGGGCCCCCCATGGCTGCTGGGCGCAGCCCGCGGCGACATCACCGTGCATGCGCAGGCGTGCATAACGCACGCCTGCGCATTCGCGGTGACGTCACACGCAGCTGCGCGGCGACATCACGCTCACCTGCGCATGCGTGGTGACGTCCCGCGCAGTTGTGCGAGTGCACCACGCAGCCTGCGCATGCGCAGTGACGTCCGCTCGGCTGCATCTCCGCCGCTTGCCTGCGCCGCCGCTGCACCGCCCGGGGAGCAGAAGGCGCAGCGGAGGGGCGCCAGCGTGGCGGCACTCCTCGCAGGCGGCGATGCCCCTCCCAGGACCCGTCGCCCTACGCGGCCGCTTACATGGCGGAATGCCAAAGGCCGGCACTGAGTCCAGCCCAGCTGGCGCTATGCGAGGTGTGAGTCAGAGAGCAGCGGAGCCCGAGCGCTGAAGGCAGGCAGGCAGGCAAGCAGCCGGAGGGGCAGGTAGGCAGGCAGGGAGTCAGCCAGCTAACAGGGGAAAGGAGGGAAGGGAACTTGTGGGAGAAATATGGGTCCCTCAAAGGCCATCCAGCCTGACCCCCTTCAGCCAAGCAGGAAGGCATCACCCAAGCCCTCCCGACAGATGGGCAGATGGGCATGGCAGGCAGCATCTTTATTAAGGCTATACATTAAGGCAGGCAGCATCTTTATTAAGGGTTTGGAAGAAGGTTTAGACTAGATATGGTCAAACTTGGGTCTTCCTCCAGGTGTTTTGGACTTCAACTAATATTGCGATATAATTGTTATAATACAATGTGGTATGTAATTGTTGTACTGTGACAATGACATAGTATGTTGTATTTGATATTATAGTAATATACGTATATTGTGTATACATATAATATTGATAATGTTGTAATGTAATACAATATAATAATAATCTATTATATAAAGGGGTTCCCGTCATGGAACGACAGTCCCAAACAGAGAAACCTTACAACGCAGAAACACCAAACTTGCCAACAGAAATAGGCCTCAAGCAAGGTATGTTTGTAGCAAAGAAACTTTCCCCCCCAAAACCTAAAAGGCCCCCAAAACGAGTAAAAAAACCTACATTTCCCAGCATCCTCCGGGGCTGCCAACGACTCTCCCAGCCTCTACATTCTGACAACATGATTGGCTGCCAATAAGGGCGGATTTGCATAACTCCTGTACTGGCCAGCCAACATGAACATTCCAACCCATAATAAACTGTCAGAGGAGGATAAGGCAAAGGGCTGAGGCACAAACACAAACACCCAATTCACTACCCACAGAAAATTTACACCCCTACAAATCACAGACCACGCCCAAAATTGACAGTAAGGCTTCATTAACTTAATTTCCCTGACTAGGCCTCACTTAATGGAATGCTGTTTACTCTCTGAAGTGACAGTAAGGCTTCATTAACTTGATTCTCCCGACTAGCCCTCAGCTCATTGGACATTGTGTATGGCCTGAATTGACAGTAAGGCTTCATTAACTTGCTGTTCCTGACTAGGCCTCAGCTCATGGGACATTGTGTATGGCCTGAATTTACAGTAACCTACCTTGGCACACAGAGCCCCTATGACCCACGCTACATTCTACTATAGTTTGGAGGAGGGCGGACCATGAATTATGGGACTTGAAGTACCTCCATGGATAATGGGATTTGTACTACTTCAAAACCCATCATTCCCCACAGACCACTGTGGCCCAGAACCAAGACTGATCAAGACCGAACTTGGCACACAATGCCCCCCATGACCCACACTCCATCCAACTGCAGTTCAGAGGAGGACACACCATGGATAATGGGATTTCAAGTACCTCCACTCACTTCCAAAGTTAACTTCCAAGCATCAACCTCTACATCAACACAGCAGACGGAAAGACAAAAAACATTGTATATCCAGAAGCTATGCAGAACGCCAGCAACACCACACACCAACAACTCCCCAGGACTTCAACATCCCACCCACCAAAACAACCCACAACGACACAGCCAGGGCCCCAACAACACCATAACTAACAACAATTCCAACCCTTACATACTCAGACTTTCTCGCATCTCCTAAATAGGGCACAGCAACGCGTGCCGGGTACAGCTAGTATACTATATAACTATATATTTTGTGTTCGTCGAAACAGGCCCAGGTTTCACACTAAGTGAGTGTATAAATACATTTAAAAACATATTAACTATATGTATTTCTGCGTTAGAGTGTCATTTTTGTGTCATTTTGGTTGGTGGTGTGCCCCAGGATTTTGTAAATGTAAAAAATGTGCCGCGGCTCAAAAAAGGTTGAAAAACACTGCTTTAGTGGACACAATGGGGTGAATCTTAACACATAAAAAGGTGCTCTCAAACGTTGGTTTATCAATAGACCTCTCTCCAGGGAGCCAATACAGAGGTCTAGGAAATGTTTTGCAAGGGAGCCACGGAGGAGACTTCAAAATGTAGCGTTGGATTTTTCAACATCCTATCACTTTGATAGGGGATCTTAGGCATGTAGAAGACACTGGCCAGACTCCTGCCACAAAATGAATTTTATTATAAATTGAAAACTATCGACATTAAAACAGGAGTGATTATGGAAAGAGCAGAAAGTAAGCGAGGAGCAGGAGCCGAATTACGAGCCACAAGTTCTGTTCGGATAGCAAGGTCATCCACCCCTTCGGGTATAAAGGGTTTTCCTTCGGTCGCCGTGGCTTTTTCGATCCAGTCCAGGTATTTGAAGACATTGGTGTAGACGGCGGGGCTGTCTTCTTCTTCGCAGCCCTCTCCTTTGCTGGCAATGCCAACCACGAACCATTTGAAGTTGCTTCCGTAAGTGCAAACCAAAGGATTCCCGCTCTCGTCCTGGAAAAAAAAAGGGGAAAGGAGAGAAATAGGTCAAACAACAACAACAACAAGTTTTTGGGGCAACTTGTGGGCAACTTCCAAGATGGCGCCCACTTCCAAAGACCACAGTGACCTCCCAACAACAATGGATCTGGACCAAACTTGGCACAAAGAATCCCCAAGACCAACAGAAAACATTGGAGTGGTTTCGTGGGGATGGGCCCGAGATTATGGAAGTTGTACTCCAGCCACTTCCAAAGACCATTGTGACCCCTACCAATGACAGGTCTGGACCAAACTTGGTACACAATGGCCAGCAGAAAATATTGTGAAGTTTCATTGGGTTGGACCCAAGATGATGGGTGTTGCAGTCCACCCACATTGAGATAGCCCTGTGAACCCCACCAATGGCAGATCTGGACCAAACTTGGTACACAATGGCCAGCAGAAAATATTGTGACGTTTCATTGGGTTGGACCCAAGATGATGGGTGTTGCAGTCTATCCACATTGAGATAGCCCTGTGAACCCAACCAATGGCAGATCTGGACCAAACTTGGTACACAATGGCCAGCAGAAAATATTGTGAAGTTTCATTGGGTTGATGGGTGAGTCCACCCAATGGAGATAGCCCTGGTAACCCCACCAATGGCAGATCTGGACCAAACTTGGTACACAATGGCCAGCAGAAAATATTGTGAAGTTTCATTGGGTTTGACCCAAGATGATGGGTGTTGCAGTCCACCCACATGGAGATAGCCCTGTGAACCCCACCAATGGCAGATCTGGACCAAACTTGGTACACAATGACCAGCAGAAAATATTGTGAAGTTTCATTGGGTTTGACCCAAGATGATGAGTGTTGCAGTCCACCCACATTGAGATAGCCCTGGTAACCCCACCAATGGCAGATCTGGACCAAACTTGGTACAATGGCCAGCAGAAAATATTGTGAAGTTTCATTGGGTTTGACCCAAGATGATGAGTGTTGCAGTCCACCCACATTGAGATAGCCCTGTTGGCAGATCTGGACCAAACTTGGTACAAATGACCAGCAGAAAATATTGTGAAGTTTCATTGGGTTTGACCCAAGATGATGGGTGTTGCAGTCCACCCACATGGAGATAGCCCTGTGAACCCCACCAATGGCAGATCTGGACCAAACTTGGTACACAATGGCCAGCAGAAAATATTGTGAAGTTTCATTGGGTTTGACCCAAGATGATGGGTGTTGCAGTCCACCCACATTGAGATAGCCCTGGTAACCCCACCAATGGCAGATCTGGACCAAACTTGGTACACAATGGCCAGCAGAAAATATTGTGAAGTTTCATTGGGTTTGACCCAAGATGATGGGTGTTGCAGTCCACCCACATGGAGATAGCCCTGGTAACCCCACCAATGGCAGATCTGGACCAAACTTGGTACACAATGGCCAGCAGAAAATATTGTGAAGTTTCATTGGGTTGGACCCAAGATGATGAGTGTTGCAGTCCACCCACATTGAGATAGCCCTGTGAACCCAACCAATGGGAGATCTGGACCAACCTTGGTCAGCAGAAAATACTGTGAAGTTTCGTAGGTGTGGGCCCAATATGATGGGTGTTGCAGTCTACCCACATTGAGATAGCCCTGTGAACCCTACCAATGGCAGAACTAGACCAAACTTGGTACACAATGACCAGCAGAAAATACTGTGAAGTTTCATTGGGTTGGACCCAAGATGATGGGAGTTGCAGTCCACCCACATTGATATAGTCCTGTGAACCCCATCAATGGCAGATCTGGACCAAATTTGGCATACAGACTCATCATGACCAAGTTTAAGTACTCCCTGGGTTTGGGAAGGCAATGGCAGAGGATGATGGGAGTTGCAGTCACCGACATCCCAAGAGCCCTGTGAACCCCACCAATCATGGATCTGGATCAACTTTAACATGCAGACCCATCATGGCCAAGTTTAAATACTGATTGGGTTTAATGGGGATGATGAGAATTGCAGTCATTGACATCCAAAGAACCCTGTGAACACCACAGAAAATGAATCTGACCAAACTTGGCACACATACCCAACATGACCAACTTGAAAAACTGGGAGGGGGTTGACCCAGAATATTGGGGGTTGTAGTTTGCCAACATCCTAATACATTTTCTAATGAGTCCATTCTTAAAATCCAAAACCTAACAATGACTGATTCTTATGCTTATCCTTACCAAGTCCCTAACTCAGGCATCGTTGGGTACCTAAGCTACTTTATGTTTCTATGCAGTGACGACTTTAAATATGGTTTCTATGCGGTGACGACTTTGCTTCCTGAGTCTGCTTGCATGTGACATGTAAGTCTCCAAGAGGATTCCAAATAACTTCCTGAACATGCTGGGAGATGAGGAAAAAGGTGCAGGAGCCTCTGGGATGCCACATAAAAGTTGTAGTTCCATGAGTAAGATCCCACCAGTTCCGCAAGCCCAGCCAGGCCCGGATTACCCATAAGGCCACCCTAGGCCATGGCCTAGGGCGGCAGCCATGGGGGGGCGGCAGGTCCGGACCCCCCAAAATTATTTTTTTTTAAAAAAATTAAAGTTCGATCTTCGGGTGTTTGCTTCTGCGCCTGCGCAGTGAAGGAAGGAGGGGCTGGGCCGACATGGGTAAGGAGGCGGCGGAGGGAAGCCATGTCAGACGCCCATGGGGGGGGGGCTTTCCCCCCACCTGTTAGTTGCTCGCGCAGGCGCCGCTCCTTCCTTCACAGAGCGGCTCGGCACCCTCCGCCATGTTCCTGGGAGCTGCAGCGGCCGCCCGGGAGCTTACCTTCCTTCCTCTTCCTTCTCTGAAGGAAGGGAAACCCCCAGGCGGCTGCTGCAGCACCCAGGAACATGGCGGAGACCACCGCGCCGCTCGCGCCCTGCCGCGCATGCCCGGCGTCCTGCGCGGCGCCCACCCCTTTTCGGCGGGGCTGGGTGACGTCAGGCGCGGCGGTGGCGAGGGCGAGGAGGAAGAGGCGGAGGGAAGCCGCGGCTCCTCTTCCCGAGCGCCGCGGCCTCTGCCTCCTCCACCATGTTCCTAGGTGCCGCAGCGGCAGGAACATGGCGGAGGAGGCAGAAAGGATGCGGCATCGCGGCTTCCCTCCACCTCTTCCTCTGAGCGCTCGCGGCTGCCGCCGTGCCTGACGTCATCCAGCCCTGCCGAAGAGGGGCGGGCACGGCGCAAGACGCCGGGCATGCGCGGCAGGGCGAGAGCGGCGCGGCGCCCTCTGCCATGTTCCTGGGTGCTGCAGCGGCTGCCCGGGGGTTTCCCTTCCTTCGGAGAAGGAAGAGGAAGGAAGGTAAGCTCCCGGGGGGGCTGCTGCAGCACCCAGGAACATGGCGGAGGGCGCCGAGGCTCTCGCGTCCTGCCGCGCATGCCCGCAAGTGGCCCTGCCCCCTGCAAGCGGCCCCACCCCCCTAAGCGGCCCCGCCCCACCCCCAGGGGCAGGCCTTCCAGAGTGTGGCCTAGGGTGCCACAAACCCTTAATCCGAGCCTGAGCCCAGCTTGACCGTACCTTGCAATCCCCCTCAGTGTCCTTTTCAGATATGGAGCATAACACGTTCCCTGGCAGGTCCTTGATTTTCTCGGTACATGGTTCTGAGCCGATCAGGTTCATGTCGGTTTTCTCCATTATCATTGCAGAGTGGTGTCCCTCATGGCTGTCTGGAGGCCCCCCGGGAAAGAGAAAGAAAGGAGGAGCAGCTCAGAAATGGTGGGCAATAGGAACGCCACTATCCTGGTAAAGTGGGAAGTGCAAAAGAATCTGCGGGATAGAATCCAGCTGTCTTGTGCTACAGGGACAAAGCCTCTTATCGCTCAGTAGACCGTTGAGTCTTCCTCTATGGAGCGGGGATGGTATAATATTAAATCTAAGGAATGCCACTATCACAGAGTCACCGGCAGGCCCAGATTAACACTTTTTTGCAGCCTAGGCTACACTTTGGAATTACACCCCCTTTAAGCCAACCTCCCGCCACCTCCAAGTTCCCCATTCCCACCAGCTGGAAAACTCCGCTGTGCTCTGAAGGTCTCCTCGGGAGTCGGGAGGCTTGGGGAGAGCGCAGTGGGTGCAAACTCGCGAGAGAAATAGCATGAAAGAGAGAGAGTGCGCGCATGAGAGAGAGAAAGAGAGAGTGCAACAGAGAGCGTGAGAGAAAGAGAGAGTGAGTGCAAGAGAGAGTGTGAGAGAGAGAAAGAGAGAGAGAGAGTGCAAGAGAGAGCGTGAGAGAGAGAAAGAGAGAGTGAGTGCAAGAGAGAGTGTGAGAGAGAGAAAGAGAGAGTGCAAGAGAGAGCGTGAGAGAGAGAAAGAGAGAGAGAGTGCAAGAGAGAGTGCAAGAGAGAGAAAGAGAGAGTGAGTGCAAGAGAGAGTGTGTGTGAGAGAGAGAGAGAGAGTGCAAGAGAGAGCGTGAGAGAGAGAAAGAGAGAGTGAGTGCAAGAGAGAGTGTGTGAGAGAGAGAGAGTGCAAGAGAGAGCATGAGAGAGAGAAAGAGAGAGAGAGAGAGTGCAAGAGAGAGCGTGAGAGAGAGAAAGAGAGAGTGAGTGCAAGAGAGAGTGTGAGAGAGAGAGAGAGTGCAAGAGAGAGTGTGAGAGAGAGAAAGAGAGAGAGAGTGCAAGAGAGAGCGTGAGAGAGAGAAAGAGAGAGTGAGTGCAAGAGAGAGTGTGAGAGAGAGAAAGAGAGAGGGAGTGCAAGAGAGAGCGTGAGAGAGAGAAAGAGAGAGAGAGTGCAAGAGAGAGTGCAAGAGAGAGAAAGAGAGAGTGAGTGCAAGAGAGAGTGTGAGAGAGAGAGAGAGTGCAAGAGAGAGCGTGAGAGAGAGAAAGAGAGAGTGAGTGCAAGAGAGAGTGTGAGAGAGAGAACGAGAGAGAGTGCAAGAGAGAGCATGAGAGAGAGAAAGAGAGAGAGAGTGCAAGAGAGAGCGTGAGAGAAAGAGAGAGTGAGTGCAAGAGTGTGAGAGAGAGAGCGTGCGAGAGAGATAGCGCGCACGCGAGAGAGAGAGAGTGAGAGAGTGAGAGAGAGAGTGTGAGAGAGAGCATGAGAGAGCGAGCGAGAGAGAGTGAGAGAGAGCGGGCGAGAGAGAGTGAGAGAGAGCGCATGAGAGAGAGCATGAGAGAGAGAGAGAGTGAGAGAGAGCGTGCGAGAGAGCACATGAGAGAGAGAACAAGAGAGAGAGAGAGAGAGCACACAAGAGAGCAAGAGAGGATAGCGCGCACGCGAGAGAGAGAGAGAGTGCGCGTGAGACGGAGGGGACGCAGCAGAAGGAGCGAGGAGGGGTATGACAGAGGGGGAAAGTGGGGCGCAGACCAGGGTTTTTTTGGTCCGTGATCTGCGCCCCCCTCTTGGCTTGCGCCCCTAGGCCATGGCCTCCTTGGCTTTATGGGTAATCCGGGCATGGTCACGGAGCTGGAAGAGACCCCAGGGGCCATCCAGTCCAACCCCAATCCGGGAGACAGGAAGACACGATTCAAGCATTTTGCTGTTCTAGAGACAAAAACACTATTTATTTATTTATTTATTTATTTATTTATTTATTTATTTATTTATTTATTTATTTACAGTATTTATATTTCGCCCTTGTCACCCCGAAGGGGACTCAGGGCGGATCACAATGCACATATACACGGGCACAATTCAAAGTGCTGGCTTTAGCTTATAAAGCCCCCAACGGTTCCGACCCAGCTTACCTATCCGAACGCTTCACCTCCTATAAACCCATCAGAACCTTGAGATCGTTGGAGGAGGCCCTTCTCTCGATCCTGCCTGCTTCACAAGCACAAGCACGTCTGGCAGGGACGGGAATTAGGGCCTTCTCTGTGGTGACCCCTCGGCTGTGGAACTCCCTACCTAGGGATATTAGATTGGCCCCCTCCCTACTGACCTTTCGGAAAAAATTGAAAACATGGCTTTTTGAGCAAGCCTTCGGAACTGCAGTATAATTTAGACAAACTTGAATCGGAAATGACCTAGGAATGGCTATGACGATGGAACGGATGAGGACTGAACATGAAGACGTAGCTTTTAAAAATGGTTATTGCTTGTTGTTTTTATGCTTTTAAATGTTTTGAGATGTTTTTAGTTTTTAATGTATGTATTTCATATATGGCATCGAATTGTGCCGACTTGTTCGCCGCCCTGAGTCGCCTTCGGGCCGATATGGGTGGGGTAGAAATAACGTAAATAAGTAAATAAATAAAATAAACATTCAGTGCCGGGTTTTTTTTGTCATACAAGACATACAGACAGATAGAGGCCATTCAGCAGTTCTTCCATGTCGGATCCTGGAGGTTGCTCGATTTGGCCACAGGGGGAGCTGTCGCTTCATCCACTATGACAGTGTTTCCCAACTTTTTTGAGCCACGGCACACTTTTAACATTAAAAAACACCACCAACCAAAATGACACTCTAACACAGTAAAGAACGGCTGGGGGATGGTGGCCTGCTGGGAGCAGCTGCTGGGAGTGCCGAAGCCGGGGGAGGAGTCAGGCCGCGCCATGCCCCGCCCCCTCCCCCCAGCTTCAGCTCCCCCACAGCTTCTCCAGCCTTGAGGGGGCAATGCCAAGCCAGCGGTGGCAGACCCAGCACAATGCTGCCTTGGCAGTGTCCCCTCAAGGCTGGAGAAGCTGTGGGAGAGTGGAAGCTGGGGAGGGGGCGGAGCCAGGACGTACCATGCCCCGCCCCCGCTTCCTCCTCCGTGGGCTTCAGCGAGCGAGGGGTGAGAGTCATGGCGGGAGTCATGGCGGATTGGAGGCTGGCTGGGGAAATGGCCGAAGGAGGCGACGCCCCGGCCCCTTCTTCTTTTTCTTCGCCGCCACCCGGCCCTTCCTCCTCCTCCCCCAAGCAGCAGGAGTTCGGCAGGAGGAGGGGGGAAGGAAGGGGGGTAGAGAGCTTTTCTCACAGCACAGCAGGAGGTCCATCACGGCACACTACTGTGCCACGTCACAGCGCTTGGGAAACACTGCATTATGACACTGAGCATTTTTTATCATAGTATTTCCTCCTTGCTCTCTGGCCTTTTTTTTAATGGTGTCATAAATTAGTCTCCCCACTTAAGCGGTCCCCAATTTCTCTACTCATAGCTGTTTTAGGTCGAAAGTGAGCTGAACAATTTTTTTTAACAGCACTCAAACCCGACTCTGGCTTTGAATTTGCCACCTTTCGACCAACAGTGATTTATTGCAGCTGATTAACCAGTTGTGCTACCATGGATGCAAACTACAGGAAAAGGGATTCCACTGGAGTCTAAGGAAGGACTTTGTAAAAGGGGAGAGATTTATACAATCTTAAGAGAAACTGGAACTGTGTGACTGTAGGAGCTGTTCGATCTAGGAGTTCTTTAAAGACCACAAGTGAACAATGTGATGCATCAGCGAAAAAAACCAATGCAATTCTAGACGGCATCAATAGGAGGATAGTGTCGAGATAGGGTTTCTCAAACCTTTCCAGCCGTGTAGCCCTTTGTGATGCATAAGTTTATTGCGGAGCCCCAAGAAATGTTTATCTATATATATAAAGGAGCTCCCGTCATGAAACGACCGCCATAGACAGAGAAACCTTACAAGGCAGACACACCAAACTTGGCAACAAAAATAGGCCTCAGGCAAGGTAGGTTTTTAGCAAAGAAACTTTTCCCCAAAAAACCTAGAAGGCCCCCAAAGCAACGATACAAAAAAACCTACATTTCCCAGCATCCTTTTCAGCTGCCAGCGAATCCCATTGGCCGACATCGGCCCACACAAAATGCAGGGAGGCTGAGTTCCCATAGTAACGGTGGGCTGAGTCAGCCAAGGCTAGGTAGAATGCTGAGTGATTTGAATTTAGTCAGTTGGTGTTTGTGAGTTAAACATACCTCTGCTAAACAGAAACCTATACACCACACAAATACCTGACAACTTCCCCAACACAAAACCCAGGACTGCACTCACTACTCACCACCACACACACCTCCAAATACACACATGTCCCAGGCACAATACTCCAGCAATTTCTACCCACACAACACAACACAACTTCCTATCACAACCCATCCTCCCAACCTTACCGGACCCCGCACACACAACGCCTACCACCACCACAAACAAAAACCAACTCCACCTATACTCCAACCACAACACAACACAACACTACAAACACAGGACAACTCCACAGGACTTCAACATCCCACCCACCAGAACAACCCACAACAACACAGCCATGACCCCACCAAGACCGTAAGTAACATCATTTTCAACCCTTACATACTCAGACTTTCTCGCATCTCCTAAATAGGGCACAGCAACGCATGCCGGGTACAGCTAGTATATTATAGAAAAGGTATTCACCGTGACATTAAGCCTAGTCATGTCCAACTCTGGGGGTTGGTGCTCATCTCCCTTTCTAGGCTGAAGAGCCGGCGTTGTCCGTGGACACTTCCATAATATACAACAATAAAATAGTTTTAACACATTTCCAACCAGCATAGGAGAATCAACATGAGTTGTCAAAGGCCACGATATTGAAAGCCTGCCGGAATAGCGTTGTTTTGCAGGCCCTCCGAAAAGAGGATAACTCTCTAAGGGCCCAAACATCCTCTGGCAAGGCGTATGATTGTGTTTTTAGGTTATGTAAACCGCCCCGAGCCTGCGGGGAAGGGTGGTATAGAAATAGAAATAATAAAATAAATAAATAAATAATAAATAAAAGTTTTAAATAAATAAATAAATAAATCTGTAACCCTCCTGTCTCCTCCACATTCTTTTCAGAGTCAATCCCTGGCTGATTCTCATGAGAATCTCTGCCTGTTACTCTGACAACAGATCTACCCAAAACATTCCCATTGTCTCGAAAAACACTTTTGCTTCCCCTTACAGAAATACTAGACCCAACCAGAAAATCTTCGTCCTTGTCCTCATCCTCAGAGGCTTCACAGGCCTCAACAATGGCCATCTGTCAGGAGGACTTGAGTAGTGTCTTCCTTCATGGGAGAAATGACGTGGGCTGGATGGCCCCTAGAGGTCCCTTCCAATCCTGTGGTTCTAGGATTCCCGCCCGTGCCCTCAACTATGAAAAGCCATACCCGGGGTGGTGCTGGGTTCCCAGGTGGCCACCCAGCAGTCTTGCCATATGCTGATGTCGTGCACCAAAGGCAGGCAGATGGGGGTCGTCTCTCGGCTGAAGTCGATGGGGGAGTCCAAGAGGAGCAAGGCCAGGTCGCCGTAGAGGGTCTTGCCGTTGAAGTCGTGGTGGATGAGCACCCGGTCCAGCTCCCTCTCCTCCGAGACGCCCCCCTGTACGTTGACCACAACAAAGATCCCAGAGGTCCTTGGGAACAAAGATGGAGACTTTTGAAATTGCTGCTGGTCATGCTTTGCAAAACAATCTCACTTCCTCAAACTTTACTCTGCACTATTGTTTTGCACTTCAACCGATAAAATCATCGACTTGGAAGAGATCCCAAGCACCATCTAGCCCTGGGCTGTCCAACTGGCGGCCCGGGGGCCGTATACAGCCCCCAGCCACTTCCCTCCGGCCCCCTAAGCTTTTTAATAAAAAATAAAAATTGAAAAATAAAATAAATAATAATTTTTTAGAAAAAATACCTACTTCCGGGTTCGGAGCAAGTATCGCGAAAATACGCAATCCACACGGGATTTCGCTGTCAACGCGAGATCACGCCGGCGTTGACAGTGAAATCCCGTGTTGGATTTCTCGCGATACTCTTTGGCTACTCTACTACTGGATCGCTGAGGCCCACAGACGCGATTAGGACCTTCTTCGACTCAGTTGGTCGTCGCCTCTCTCGTCGTCCGGGTACTCCTGGATCCTGTGCGTTTGGAAAAGGTAGGCCGAAGCAGGGGGCTCCTCAGGGGGCTCCTCATTCCCTCCCCCCATCTCCCCTCATGTATTAAATATAAAATTAAATATATTTAAAGATGAAATAAGGGGAGATGGGATACATTAAGGGGGAGGGGAGGATGGAATTAAATATATTTAATATTAAATTAAAATAAGGGGGAGTGGAGGATGGAATTAAATATATTTAATATTAAATTAAAATAAGGGGAGAGGGGAGGATGGAATTAAATATATTTAATATTAAATTAAAATAAGGGGAGAGGGGAGGATGGAAATTAAATAAATAAAATTTAATATTAAATTAAAAAAATAAGGGGAGAGGGGAGGATGGAATTAAATATATTTAATATTAAATTAAAATAAGGGGGAGGAATTAAATATATTTAATATTAAATTAAAATAAGGGAGGATGGAATTAAATATATTTAATATTAAATTAAAATAAGGGGGAGAGGGGAGGATGGAATTAAATATATTTAATATTAAATTAAAATAAGGGGGAGAGGGGAGGATGGAATTAAATATATTTAATATTAAATTAAAATAAGGGGGAGGGGAGGATGGAATTAAATATATTTAATATTAAATTAAAATAAGGGGAGTGGAGGATGGAATTAAATATATTTAATATTAAATTAAAATAAAATAAGGGGAGTGGAGGATGGAATCAAATATATTTAATATTAAATTAAAATAAGGATGGAGGATGGAATTAAATATATTTAATATTAAATTAAAATAAGGGGAGGGGAGGATGGAATTAAATATATTTAATATTAAATTAAAATAAGGGGAGGATGGGGGGAGGATGGAATTAAATATATTTAATATTAAATTAAAATAAGGGGAGAGGGAGGATGGAATTAAATATATTTAATATTAAATTAAAATACGGGGAGGGGAGGATGGAATTAAATATATTTAATATTAAATTAAAATAAGGGGATGGGAGTGGAGGATGGAGGATGGAATCAAATATATTTAATATTAAATTAAAATAAGGGGAGTGGAGGATGGAATTAAATATATTTAATATTAAATTAAAATAAGGGGGAGTGGAGGATGGAATCAAATATATTTAATATTAAATTAAAATAAGGGGGAGTGGAGGATGGAATTAAATATATTTAATATTAAATTAAAATAATGGATATATTTAATATTAAATTAAAATTAAAATAAGGGGAGTGGAGGATGGAATCAAATATATTTAATATTAAATTAAAATAAGGATGGAATTAAATATATTTAATATTAAATTAAAATAATTTAATATTTTATCCCTGCATTTTATCTCAGTAAAAGATTATATTTGACTGTATGCATGCAGGGGCGGGGGTGGAGCCGGGGGAGAGGGCGGAGCCAGGGGCAGAGCTGGGGGCGGAACCGGGGGCGGGGGCAGACCCTACGGCCCCCCAGGTCATCAGTGACCGGAATTCAGGCCCCTGGACCGGTAGAAGTTGGACAGCCCTGATCTAGCCTAACCTCATTCTGCCATGCAGGAAGACACAGTCTAAGTCATATCGGAGGTAACCCCCCTTCCCTGGACTCTGTAAAAGGTATTTCAAAACCAAGAAATTCATAGTTTTACCAAGGGCACCAGGCTGGAATGATTCCCTAATCCCCTAACTCTCTCCCCCCTCTCTCTCCAGAGCTCGAGGCCTGGTTGGCTGAGGCGTGGCCAAACCGGCAGCACCTCCCTCCCACCTGATGGGAGTTGAAGTCCAAAACACCTGGAGGGCCAAAGTTTGCCCACACCTGATCTATAACAATCAAAAGTACATAACTTTAGGGATGCATTTACCCTGCAGAATTACTGCAGTTTTACACCATGGCTCTGTGCTATGAGATAATGACCCTTGTAGTTTGGTGAGGCACCCGCACTTTTTGACAGAGGAGGCTAAAGCTTTGTAAGACTACAACTCCCATGATTCCATAACATGGAGCCATGGCAATTCAAGTGGTGTCAAAACTGCATGAATTCTGTAGTGCAAGATGCACCCTAGGTCAGTGTTTCCCAACCAGTGTGCCGTGGCACACTAGTGTGCCGTGAGTGATCAGCAGGTGTGCCGTGGGAAATCGGCACTCTTCCCCCTCCTAACAACTCTTTCTCCCTCGTCCCTCCCCAAAGATCCTCCCCGAGGCAAAGGAAGGGCCCCGCTGAATGCCAGAATCTCAACGTTGGTGAATTGGGCAGTGAGCGAACCTAGGAGTATCGGGTTTCCAAGAAACAAATTGAGCCTCTCCGCTTGGAAATGTTTATTTCTTTACTATTTTACTGAATTTTTTGAGAGTTGCCTCTCCCCCCCCCCCCCCCCCAGGAACTGTTTATAACAGCTTCATGACATCCATCGTTATCTGGAAGTAAGTTTCACTCAGGGTGAAATTTCACAAGGGTCTGGAGAACAAGCCCTATGAGGAGCGGCTTGAAGAGCTGGGCATGTTTAGCCTGAAGATGAGAAGGCTGAGAGAAGACATGATAGCCATGTATAAGTATGTGAGAGGAAGTCATATATATGTTGTGTTCATCGAAACAGGCCCAGGCTTCACACTGAGTGTATAAATACATTTAAAAACATATTAACTATATGCATTACTGTGTTAGAGTGTCATTTTGTGTCATTTTGGTTGGTGGTGTGCCCCAGGATTTTGTAAATGTAAAAAATGTGCCGCGGCTCAAAAAAGGTTGAAAAACACTGCCCTAGGTTACACATTCCCAACTTTCATAACATTTATAGCAACCCACTTGGGGAACTTTTGCTGAAGAGTTGGCCTTCTTTTGTGGCAAAGGGGAGACTGGATTGGCTCCTCTGGTACTACTCACAGGTCTCTCTGGAAACAGTGAGCCGCGGATAAGATCCACCAGTTGCTGAGGATGGCGCCTCCGCAGAAGTGCTTGCCCTGGGTCTGGATGCTGACCTGCCAGGGAAGGGTCTCAAACGCAGCCGCCGCGGACTCTCCTTCTTTGGCCAGTGGCAGTGTCCACGACGTGGCCTTGGTCTCAGGGCTCAGGCCGCAGGAGGAAATCTGAGACGTCAGCGAGGTCAGATGGGCTGTGAAGGAACATTAATATGGCTGGAGTCATGCTTGAACTCCACCAGGACTGTGGCGCAGCTGGCTGGGTGTCAGCTGCATTAAGATCACTGCTGACCAAAAGGTCATGAGTTTGAAGCCAGCCCTGGTCAGAGTGAGCTTCCAACCAATTGTGTAGCTTGTTGTCGACCTTTGCAACCCGAAAGACAGTTGCATCTGTTAAGTAGGAAAATTAGGTACCACCTATGTGTGGGGAGGCTAATTTAATGAATTTACGAGGCCATAAAAAAAATCTCCAGCAAAGCATGTGGGGAATGCGGAAATACTTCATCAGTGTCACAGATGGACTTGGAAGTACGATAAGAGTATCAATTTTGCATTTAAAAGAACTGGATATCTTCAGGAGCACATGCTAAATTATACTACCGTATTCTGACTTGGAATTTGACCAGTGTTTGCCAAGATTGGATCCTGTGTGTTTTTAGCATGGCTATTAGGCATGGTTTAGAACCCAAAAATAGGGAATCGAAAAGTGCCCTCCTTTGCGGATTTACTCATGAGTAAACCTCTCTGTTTACTTCCTTTGCAGATTTACTTCTGAGTAAACCTCTCTGTTTACATTTTTCCAGGCTTCCAGCCGAAAGAAGGAGCGAGTTTAGGGCTTGCCTTGCCATAATACTTATTGGCAAGGGAGGCGGGAGGGTGGTGAGAGAGAAGGAGGGTGCCCCCCCCTTACGACCTAATAACGATACTTAAGAAAATCCTGGCCCCCGAAGTTCTATAAAGAAAGTCCACTTCCTGGTTGGCGTTCCAAATGCGGAAATACTCAAAAGTAGCATTTCTTACGAATTTCTTCCGAATCATTTCATTTTCATAACTTTTTTCTCATGCCTAATGGCTATAAGACTTGTGGAGCCCCCATTGGTGCAGTGGGTTAAAGCACTGAGTTGCTGAACTTGCTAACTGAAAGGTTGCAAGTTTGAATCCGAGGAGTGAGGTGAGCTCCTGCTGTTAGTCCCAGCTTCTGCCAACATAGCAGTTCAAAACATGCAGATGTGAGATCAATAGGTACTGCTCCATGCAGTCATGCCAGCCACATGACCTTGGAGGTGTCTATGGACAATGCCGGCTCTTCGGCTTAGAAATGGAGATGAGCACCAACCCCTAGAGTTGGAGACGACTGGACTTAATGTCAGGGGAAAACCTTTACCTTTACCTATAAGACTTGTGCACTCTAGTTTCAGAAAGGTAAGTATTTACTAGGCCTGGTTAGGAATGCTCGTCGGAATGCTCGTAAAATCAGAATTAATTTGGATTAAGTTCACTTGTGAAGCGGTTTCGAAGCGATGTAAGCAACCTAGAAGTGAACTTGCCATTTCAAAGCCACCGCTGCCATTTTCGGAAAGGAATCGGCAAACACACAGCTCTCGCCTCAGGTCTAACGCGGAGGGAAAGATATCCGCATCCAAACTGGGTGTTTAACCCAGTTTGGATGCAGATGCCTTCCCTTCATGTTAGACCTGGGGCAAGAGCCACACATATAGCCGAGTTTTGAACCATTTTTTAAATCAACCAGGCCTAGTATTTACGTCTTTGTTCATGGAGCAGAAGATGTTGCTAGTTGTTATGCATAGATGTATATTTGAGACATTGGCCTAATTCTCTATCATGATTTACATTACACAACTTTCCATATACACATTGGTGTTTATAGCTTTTGCAGATTGGATTATGTATGGATTTGAATAATATGTTCTCTCTTAAGAACCTCCAGGTCTCCAGCAAATTTCCATGGTGCACTTCCATGGAAAGGAGGAAAGTTTGCTCCTACCCTAAAGACCAGGGGTGGGCAATTATTTTTTCCAAGGGGCCGCGCGAGAGCGAAAAAATATTATGGAGGGCTGCACCTAAAGGCTGAACTACATTCTAATCTACATTATTTATTTATTTATTTAGTATATTTACTATATATTACACATCATTCATACTAACATATTAATATATCAAGAAAAATTCATATATTATTAGTATTAATATCATAATTATTATATTATTATATTATGGTATATATACACACATTATAATATATTATTATAATATATAATATAACATTATATTATATTATTTATTATATTATTAATTATATTATTATTATAAAATTATTATTATATAATAATAATAAAAACCACTAAAATAAAATAAAATGAAATTCAAGAAAATAAGGTGCGAACCAAGGTGGAGGCTGACATCCTCAAGAGAGGAAGGATCCCAAGATGGAATGGCCCAATGGACCCAGCCCAGAGGATAACAAAGCGGACCCAGCCACCACCGCAGCAGAGCAGAGCAGAGGATAGGAGGCTGCAGGCCTCCGCCCGCTCTCGCCCCCAGCCATTCCCCAGCTGATCGCCCTGCCATGGAGTGGCTGCCATCCCGGCTTTGGAGTGCCTGCCATCCCGGGAGACGATCCAGGCCTGCAGCGGGAACAGTCAGCGAGCTGCGGCGGTTGATCGCCCTGGTGAACCGGAAGAGGATCAAGTCTCCCGGGTCACCAGTGCGATCAGCTGCCGCAGGTTGCCGACTGCTCCTGCTGCAGGGCCGGATCGCCTCCCGGGATGGCAGGCACTCCAAAGGTGCAGCTTCTCCAATTGTTCTCCGGAGCGGCGGGCTGTCTGCCGACGCAGTCCCCACAGCCCGCGATGGGATGGCAGCAGCGGCACCCCTTCCTCTTGGCCCTGCCCCCGACGCCCTTCTCCCTGGGCCAGACAGAATTGGCTGCCAGGCCGCATCCGGCCCGCAGGCCGTGAGGTTGCCCAGGTCTGCTAAAGACCGTTTATTCCATTCTTGATCGGTTCCATCAGTAAAAATGTTCGGTTTTAATCTCTTTTCCTGCCGTTTTAATCCATTGGTTAATGTTTCAATCTCTAGAGCAGCAGGAAAAAGCGCATTCCATGAACTTCATGGTATCCCATCATCGTTTTTAGAGATGTCTATCGTGTCACCCATCCATCTGCTGTCCTCCAATCCTCTTGAAAAGTTGTAGCTTAAACATTGGAGCAGGAAGCTTCATAAATTCAGTACACTAAGGTTTCTTTCTCTTAGCATGTCTCAACTTGCAAAGTAATCCACGCTAACATAGCTATGTTTCTGAACACTATACTTCGGTTCATTGTTGTTGTATGCCTTCAAGTCATTTCTGACATATGGATGCCTCAAGGCAGTGTTTCCCAACTGCTGTGACGCGGCACATTAGTGTGCTGTGATGGACCTCCTGCTGTGCCGCGAGAAAAGCTCTCTGCCCCCCCCTTCCTTCCCCTCCTCCTGCCGAACTCCTGCTGCTTGGGGGAGGAGGAGGAAGGGCCGGGTGGCGGCAAAGAAAAAGAAGAAGGGGCCGGGGCGCCGCCTCCTTCGGCCATTTCCCCAGCCAGCCTCCAATCTGCCATGACTCCCACCCCTCGCTCGCTGAAGCTGCACGGAGGAGCCCCGCCCACTCAAGCCCATCTATCGCTCATGCTCCTCCTCTGTGGGATAGCTGAAGCCGGCGGAGGGGGAACGGTATGGTATGGCCTGGCTCCGCCCCCTCCCCCATCTTCGGCACTCCCAGCAGCTGCTCCAGCCTTGAGGGGACAGTGCCAAGCCAGCATTGTGCTGCCTCTGCCACCGAGGGCTTGGCATTGCCCCCTCAAGGCTGGAGAAGCTGTGAGATAGCTGAAGCCAAGGGGAGGGGGTGGGGCATGGCGCAGCCTGGCTCTGTCCCCTCCACCTGGCTTCGGCATTCCCAGCAGCTGCTCCAGCCTTGAGGGGGCAGTGCCAAGCCAGCATTGTGCTGGCTCTGCCATCGAGGGCTCGGCACGGCCCTTCAAGGCTGGAGCAGCTGCTGGGAGAGCTAAAGCTGGGGGGAGGGGTCAGGGCATGGCGTGGCCTGGCTCCGCCCCCTCCCCAGGCTTCGGCACTCCCAGCAGCTGCTCCAAGCAGGCCACCATCCCCCGGTTGTTCTTTACTGTGTTAGAGTGCCATTTTGTGTCATTTTGGTTGGTGGTGTGCCCCTGGATTTTTTTAATGTTAAAAGTGTGCCGCGGCTCAAAAAAGGTTGGGAAACACTGCCTTAAGGTGATCTCCATCATGGTTTTTTTCTGAGGCTTCACTCCAACATCACTCAAAGGGTTTCCATGGCAAAGCAGGAAATCAAACCCTGGTTTCCAGAGAAGTCAAACACCGGGGCTGATATTGTGTGATACGGTCAAGGTGGGCTTCCATGGCCAAGTGGGAATTGGACCATGGTCTCCAGAGACATAGTCCAACTCTGGGACTGAGAATGTGTCACTAACTCAACATTGCCCCATGGTTTTCCATGACTGACCAGGAAATTGAACCCTGGTCTCCGAAGTCGTAATCTAATTATAGGGCTGTGAGTGTGTAACTCGGCCAAGGTGGACTTCCATGACCAAGTGGGGAACTGATCCATAATCTCAAAAGTCACTGCCCAGAGCTCAAATTACTATACCATATTGGTCTACTCCTGTTCACAGAATTGCATTAGCTTCATTGGCTGCCACATCAGTGTTGGCTCATGTTCAGCTTGCGGTTTCGATGCCCTGTGATGCTGCAGTGCTTGGCAAATGCATTGTTCCAGTGATTCCCAAACGCTGGTCTTCCAGATGTTTGGGATTTCAACTTTCAGAAGTCTCAGCTACTTTGGACAATGGTCAGAGCATTTGGGAGCTGAAGCCTCTCTACAAATCTATGGTAAGGCCACATTTGGAGTACTGTGTACAATTCTGGTCTCCGCACCTTAAGAAGGATATAACGGAACTGGAAAAGGTACAGAAAAGGGCAACAAGAATGATCCAAGGGATGGAGCGGCTCCCTTATGAAACCAGGTTGCAACGCCTTGGTCTTTTCAGCCTTGAAAGACGGCGTTTAAGAGGTGACTTGATCGAAGTGTATAAAATCATGCATGGGATAGAAAAGGTGAATAAAGAAAATTATTTTCTTTGTCACAAAACACTAGGACTAGAGGGCACTCCCTGAAGCTCCAAGGTAGGAAAGTTAGGACTAATAAAGGGAAATATTTCTTCACCCAGAGGGTCATTGGGTTATGGAACTCACTTCCAGAAGAGGTTGTGACAGCTGTCAGCCTGAACAACTTCAAGGCAGGATTAGACAGATTCATGGATACCAAGTGTATCGGTAGTTACTGAAAAGGACATTCAAGTGCCACCTCGGAGTTGGTTGAGGTAGGCAGGATTTCCGTGGGTACTGGTTGTGGGGGGTCGGGAGCAGGTCAGGGTTTTGCCCTCCCTTCTGCTCGAGATCCCCGTGTACAACTGGGGGCCACTGTGTGATACAGAATGCTGGACTAGATGGGCTGAGGTCCGATTCAGCATGGCTCTTCTTATGTTCTTATGTTCTTACACTTGGAAGACCAAAGTTTGGGAGTCACCGCTGAAGCAATTCCACAACTCTGCAGCCAGTATGGCCAACACTGATGGTCTAACAAGGTTTCCCAAAGCCAGGCTTGTATTTTGATGTAATTTCATTCATTTCCCATGGCTAATACCAAGACCATGGCTATTTTGCGATGCATGGGAAGAGGCAAAGCATTTTCACCCACCTGCATGGGAGATGCTCACGAAGGATGCTAGAAAGAGCACAAACAGCAACGGCATCCTGGAAAGGTCCTCTGTCTTCATGCTCCAAAAAACCACCACTTAGCCTTTGCCGTATAGACAAAAACCAATCACTTGGCAGAGAAGCAGAATTACCCATAATCCCACATGGCTGCCCCTTCATGTGACATCACTTACCATCCTATTCACTTGTGTTGACATCACAATGAAATTCTGAGCTGGTCCCAGCAACCAGCTTAGTCCATGGCCTTTTGGCTCCTGTTAAATTCCAGAGCTTAATCAACACTCGTTTATGATAGGAACTCCCAGAATCCCCAAATCACCCAGTGAGGTTATGGGAATTGTCATTCAGAAAAATAGTTTCCAATACGTTTCTGGACTTCATGTCCAGAGAAAATGCTGGTGACCTTAGGCAAACCTATCCTTTGCCTTTTGTTTTCCTCTAAGGTTGAGAAAGTTTAACTTGCCCAGTGGGTTTCCATTAGGCTTGGTTGCCCCCCCCCCCAAAAAAAAAGAAAAGAAAGAAAAAAGAAAAAAAGAAGAAAAAAGGTTCAAAACTCATTTTGGATGTAGGGAAACCTGCTGGTTCGATTTGAAAGTCACTTCCGATTTTTTTTTACAAAAAATTCAAAACTTTCCGAAACTTCCCAAACTTCTGAATCGCTTCATTAATTGCAGACACACATGTGCAGTAGGAAAAAAATAGCACTAGCACTGGGGAAAACTCAGGTGATTCTCCCTCCCTCATTTTTAGACCAATCCTGATGAAACCTGCAACAGTGGTCAAACACATAGACCACTGTTAGCTCACCAAATTTCATAACCTTTGACTTATCCCTGGATTTTTGGTGAATTTTCAAAATTTTTATTTTTAAAAAATTAATAATAAAGGAAATCTGTTCCTGGTTTGAAAGTGTTATTTCCTGTTTCACTGGGTGGTCTTTACTTTGAAAGTAGTTGTTCTACTCCAGAAACTTTCTTTGTGTGGCACAAACTGTGTTAAATTGGTGGAGAACAGATATCATAGTACAGACCCCATCATGGGATATCTAGACTGACCCCCTTCTTCTGGGCAGAAAGGCACCATCCTAACTCTCCATCCTAGTTTGAAAACCTGCCAATACTACCCTAGGCTTGCCTTGTTGGCAATGCATGCTATTTGAACAATGACATGGATGATGGAATTTGAACAATGACATGGATGATGGAATAGAGTGCCACCATTTTTGATCAAATTTTTTACATTTAGAAAATGGCACCAAATTTTGATTCCGAGGGATAGAGAATAAGAGGGTCTACCCTAGAAACAGTATTTTTATCAACCCATTAATTGAGCATGGTGATCAGATCATTTAAACATTTTAAATTGTACCAAAATTTGAGAATTTTTTTTGGGGGCACACCACCAACCAAAATGACACTCACAACACAAAATGTAATAGTAATACATATAGTTAATATGTTTTAAAATGTATTTATACACTCAGTGTGAAACCTGGGCCTGTTTCGATGATCAACATAAAATACTGGAAGGGTTTGGTGGGCATTGAGTTTTGGAGTTGTAGTTCATCTACGTATATCCAGAGAGCACTGTGGACTCATTTTGGATCAGGACCAAACTTGGCATGAATACTCAATAAGCCCAAATGTGAACACAGCTGTAGTTTAGGGAAAATAGACCTTGACATTTGGGAGTTACAGTTCCTGGGATTTATAGTTAACACACAATCAAAGAGCATCTTGAACTCTTGCGACAATGGAATTAAACCAAACTTGGCATATTGAACTCTCATTACCAACAGAAAGTACTGAAAGGGTTTGCTTGGGAATTGACCTTGAGTTTGGAAGTTGTAGTTCACCTACACCCAGAGAGCACTGTGGAGTCAAACAACGTTATATTATGTTGTTGTTTGTTTTCTATCCAGAATCACAATGTTGGAAGGAGGCCCACCACTTTAAGGTCCCTAAAACAGGCATGGGAAAACTTCGGCCCTCTGGGTGCTTTGGACTTCAACTCCCACCATTCCTAACAGCCTGAGGCCCTTTCCTGCTTAAGAGGCTGAGGGGGGAAAAGGAAAAGGGCCTGAGGCTGCTAGGAATGGTGGGAGTTGGAGTCCAAAACACCTGGAAGGTCCAAGTTTGCCCATGCCAGCTTTCGACAGAGACCTCTTCCTCCCCTTTCCCCTTCGCGCCCTTTCTTCCCCCTCCTGCCGAACACTTACTTTTTCTTCTACACTCGGGGGAGGAAGACGTGACCCGTGCGGGCACTACTGAGCAGACTCACCCCACGTCTTCCTCCCTCCCCCCATCTCTCCTGAACACGCTCACGCTGCCCCCTCGGATCAAAATGGCAGCAGAAGCGGCAGTGTGAGCAAAGCGAGGCAAAGCGAGCAGAGCGAGGCTGGGAAGAAGGGAGCCCAAGTGGAGAAGAAAAAGTGTTCGGCAGGAGGGGGAAGAAAGGGTATTGGAGGTTCCAATTTCCCACGGCACACCTGATCGCTCACGGCACACTGGTTGGGAAACACGGCCCCATAGGACAGGTCAGAATCCAAAATGACCTCAACATATCAGAGAACTGGGCCAAAACTAAAAACATGAATTTCAACAAGGAGAAATGTAGGATGCTACACATAGGCAGAAAAATGTACAGCTATAGAATGGGTGACACATGAGTGGACACCACATGAAAGCGATCTTGGTAGACCACAAGCTGAACATGAGCCAATAGTGAGATGCAGCAGCTAAAAAGGCCAAAAGGAATATAGTGTCTAGAGCGAGGGAAGTCATAATCTCACTGGATTCTGCTTTAGTCAGACCTCACTGGAATAATACTGAGTCCACTTCTGGGCACCACAATTCAAGGATATTTACCAGATGAAGTGTGTCCAGAGAAGGGCAGCCAAAATGGTCAAAGTAATATAGAAGGCTTTCATGGCTGGAATCACCGGGTTGCTGTAGGTTTTTCGGGTTGTATGGCCATGTTCTAGAAGCAGTCTCTCCTGACGATTCGCCTGCATCTGTGGCAAGCATCCTCAGAGGTTGTGAGGTTTGTTGGAAACTGGTCAAAGGCCTGAAAACTATGAATCCCTGAGAGAGCTGGGGATGTTTAGCTTGGAGGAGAAATGGTTGAGAGGTGACACGACAGCCATGTTTAAGGTTGTCACATTCAAAAGGGAGCAAGCTTCATTTCTGCTGCTTAGGAGAGTAGTACAAGGACCAATAGATTCAAATGGCAGGAAAAGAGATTGCATCTAAACATTAGGAAAAGCATCCTGATGGTAAGAGCTGTTTGATAGTAGAATAGGCTACCTTGCAGTCCAGTGGAGTCTACTTCTCCTGAAGTTCTTAAGCAGAGGCTAGGGTTGCCACCTGTCCCGTATTATACGGGGTGTCCCGTATTTTTGCTCTGAATTTCGTGTCTCGTATTTTCAGCTCCAGTCCCGTATTGAAGTTCCGCGGACCTCTATGACATAGGTATGTTTGTTGATTTACAATATATAGCACAATAATGTGAAATGGACATTATATTTGTAATAACTGAGTTGCTTTAGAGGAGAGTACTGTAACATTTGACTCCATATTACAAGTTATTTGCATGCATTATCGTATCGACTTTGTTTCATTACAAACTGTTATCATCGTTGCATGTATACCTCGCACTTAATATCATCTTGGAAATGGCTACAATTTATATTTATCTATTGGCCTTGAGAAAGACCCGCAAGGGTCGAAACGGGTGATGGTGCCTGTAATATTGTTTTCTTCATCGGCCGTTTGGATCCATCGATGTATATAGATGTTCGCAGAGATTACCTACTACCGTAAACCATAGTGTACTTCATCGGAGGACATACTTACCACTGAAATAGCCTTCCGTTGGATTTATTGGGCATACATTTGCGACGGTTCCGTAGATTGGCTTATCTGTTTCATACTCCTTCCAGCGAACATTTGGATACAATGCCATCGGGCAAATAACATTTACCAGAGGGAATTGAGACTATGATATTTACTTCCTGTGGACTAACAAAGGATCCACCCAGTAACTGAATTGTGAATTAACAGGACTCTCTAGTCTTGTCGCTGGTAGGAACCCCTGTTGGGGATAGTGATTTTCCTACTCTTACCTTAGCTCTTTTGAGAAAAAGCATCCCACTCTCTTCTCAGAGAAGAGTGGCAAAAGGTGTGTACTTGGTCTGTCCTGGGACAACCTAGAACAGTGTTTCTCAACCTACCTAATGCTGCGACCCCTTAATACAGTTCCTCATGTTGTGGAGACCCCTAACTATAACATTATTTTCATTGCTACTTCATAACTGTATTTTTTTGGGTGTGGGGTTGATTTTGTCAATTTGAAATTGTAGTTGCTGGTATTTATAGTTCATCTACAATCAAAGAGCATTCTGAACTCACCAACAATTGAATTGAAACAAACTTGGTACGCAAAACTCCCATGACCAACAGCAAATACTGGAAGGTTTTGGTGGGCACGGACCTTGAGTTTGGGAGTTGTAGTTCACCTACATCCAGAGAGCACTATAGACTCAACAATGATGGATCTGGACCACACTTGACACGAATCCTCAATATACCCAAATGTGAGTTTGGGGAAAATAGATCTTGACATTTGGGAGTTGTAGTTACTGGGATTTATAGTTTACCAACATGCATCGCGTCATCCAGGCCCGCCCCCTTTGGTCTCCTACAACTCTGAGTGGCTGGAGAAGGACGGAGGGAGGAGGAGGAATCCAAAAGAGGGGGCCCATTCTGCCTCTTGGACTCTGGAGCTTTTGGAGGCGGCGCGCGAGCAGGGAGCGGGGAGGAGCAACGATGGCAGTGTGCAGGGGCGCATGAAGAGGACCAACAGCAAAAAACCTGGTCAGGGGCCTGAAGATCACCAGGATGAGGTCCGAAGATCACCCTGGTGATCGCGATCACCATTCTGAGCCATGTTCTAGACCCATCATTCCCAAAGTGGGCGCTACCGCCCCCTGGGGGACGCTGTAGCGATCCAGGAGGAAGGTGATGGCCACAGGTGCATTTGGGGGCCGATGAATCATTGTAAGGAGTCAGGCGGTAATTGCTATTACAATTTTTAAAAAACATTAATTTCTAGGGGGGGCGCTGAGTAATATTTTTTCTGGAAGGGGGGCAGTAGGCCAAAAAAGTTTGAGAACCACTGTTCTAGACCAATGTTTCTCAACTTGGGGGAGGAGGGTGTCACGAGGGGATTGCAGAGGGGTCGCCAAAGACCATCAGAAAACATGTATTTCTGATGGTCTTAGGAATCCCTTTGGCAGAGAAGGCTGAAGATCTCTCCACCTCTCTTCCTTTATGTAAACAGACAGTGAATCCTTCCACTGAAAGCTCTCCTCTGCTGTGATTGGCCAGCCTCTCAGCCAAGGGGAGGGCTGTTTCTGAGACTCCAAGTGGGGAGGGGAGAGCAGGCGTGCTCGGTGCATATTCCTGCCAGGATATCTATGGGCGAGGGAGAGCGTGCAAGGCTGGAGAGAGTCCAAGGCACAGGGGTTCTGTGTGGGAAATTTGGTTCAATTCCATTGTTGGTGGAGTTCAGGATGCTCTTTCATTGTAGGTGAACTATAAATCCCAGCAACTATAACAAAATAGCAAAATCAATCTCCCCACCCACCCCCAACCTCACCATTATTCAAATTTGGGTGTATCCGGTATTTGTGCCAAATTTGGTCCAGTGAATGAAAATACACCCTGCATATCAGATAGTTACATTATGTTTCATAACAGTAGCAAAAATTATATTTTTGAAGTAGCAACAAAAATAATTTTATGGTTGGGTGTCACCATAACATGCGGAACTGCATGAAGGAGTCACAGCATTATGAAGGTTGGGAAACACTGTTCTAGACTCACCCATGGTGAGTCTAGAACCAAAATCCATAATTTGGATCCCCAAATTTGCCCTTGACATGTACATGAGGGCAACTTATATACGAGTACCCATGCTATCAAATCTGCTAGTGAACCCAAACTCTGGAGGTACCCTCTTTGCATTAAAGGATATTGATTTCAAAGCTGTAATTTTATTGCTTTCCCTTGGAAAAGGATCTTCCCATGCCCAAAGGGCTCCACTGAGCAATAGAGGGAGAAATTACCTCTCTTTTCCGCCAATACTAGTTATGGAGGTAAAGGAAACATGCGTAAAGAACCTGCACCACTATTATTATCCCCCATTCTGCCTTTTCACCCCTATGGCTGGGAAATTTGAGATAGCGCTGGTTTCCTTGACAGTGAAGGAGAACAATGCAGAGGTATAATGTTTTAACACAATGCATCCTTGTTACTATAGGAACCAGGCATTTAACGGATGGGTCCAAGAGGGAAAGAAGAGTCATGCGCTCAAACCGGGCCAATGGCAAACCGCAGGGTAGAATCAGCAAGGCCTTGAAGTAGGAATGTGGCCCAAGACCCTCTATTGTTCTTCTGTGGTGTAAATCTACATACATGTAGTTGCATGGTGATCTTACTTTACCATCCTTGTGCTGAATGACGACACTGCAATCAGTGGTTTATCTGGTTTGCTGTGAGTTTTCCAGGCTGTCTGGCCATGTTCCAGAAGCATTCTCTTCTGACGTTTCACCCACATCTATGGCAGGCATCCTCTGAAGTTAAGAGGTCTGTTGGAAACTAGGAAAGTGAGGTTTATATATCTGTGGAATGTCCAGGGTGGGAGAAAGGAGTTTGTTTCAGGCAAGTGTGAATGTTGAAATTGGCCAGCTCGATTAGCATTGAATGGCCTTGCAGCTTCAAAGCCTTGCTGCTTCCTGCCTGGGGGGATTCCTTGTTGGAAGTTGTTAGCCGGCCCTGATTGATTCATGTCTGGAATTCCCATTTTAAGTGTTGCTCTTTATTTACTGTTCTGATTTTAGTTTTTCAATAAAAATAATGGTAGCCAGATTTTGTTTGTTTGTCCATATGCTTGTGGATTTCAATGGCCTCTCTGTGTAGCCTGACATGGTAGTTGTGAGAGTGCTCCAGCATTTGTGTTCTCAAATAATATGCTGTGTCCATGTTGGTTCATCAGGTGCTCTTCTATGGCTGACTTCTCAGGTTGAATTAGTCTACAGTGCCTTTCATGTTCCTTGATTCATGTTCGGGCAATGCTGCGTTTGGTGGCCCCTATGTAGCCTTGTCCACAGTTGCATGGAATGCAGTAGAGTCATAGACTTTGAAGAGACCTCATGGGGCATCCAGTCCAACCCCCTGCCAAGAAGCAGGAAAATCGCATTCAAAGCATCCCTGACAGATGGCCATCCAGCTCAGTGGTTCTCAACCTGTGGGTCCCCAGGTGTTTTGGCATACAACTCCCAGATATCCCAGCCAGTTTACCAGCTGTTAGGATTTCTGGGAGTTGAAGGCCAAATCATCTGGGGACCCACAGGTTGAGAAACACAAGCCTCCAAAGAAGGAGCCTCCACTACACTCCAGGGCTGAATAGCTCTCACAATTATGAAGTTCTTAATAATAATAATAATAATAATACTTTATTACTTGTGAGTCGCCCTCCACCAATGGTGCTCCGGGCGACTTACATCCTTTAAAAACATAGATACATCAGATTAAAACAGCAGATATGAGCCGTAGAAGGCTCTGCCATCCATCCAGTTCAGTCCCCGAAAGCCTGGCGGAAGAGCCAGGTTTTCAGGCCAGCCAAAAATCTGGCCGGGGCCAATGTGGCCCTGAGCGCAGGCGGGAGCGAGTTCCAGATCGTAGGGGCCGCCACCGAGAAGGCTCTTCTACGGGTCTCTGTCAGCCGGGCCTCTCTCACCCCAGGGATAGCTAACCGGTCGCCATTTATTACGCGTGCGGGTCTTTCGCAGCGTTGGTCTATCAGCTGATCACCCAGGTAGGCTGGTCCCATTTTTTGCCGAGCTTTGAAGGTTATCACCATGAGTTTGTAGATCGCTCTAAGCTCAATGGGTAACCAGTGAAGATCTTTTAAAATTGGTGAAATATGGCTCCTGGCCGATGCCCCGGAGATGAGTCTGGCCACTGCATTCTGGATGAGTCTCAACCTCCGAGTCGTGGCCAACGGTAGGCCCACATACAAGTGTTCCTCATGTTCAGATGGAATCTCCTTTCCTGTAGTTTGAAGCCACTGTTCCTTTGCATCCTAGACCAGTGTTTCCCAACCACTGTTCCGCGGCACAGTAGTGTGCCGTGAAAGATCATCAGGTGTGCTTTGGGATTTCAGGGCACCATGTGGCCAAGGGCGCATCCGGCCGCGGTCGCCATTGCTGCGGTCGCTCGCGCACTCCCTGCTTTGCCTCCCGCCCTTCCCTCTCTCTTTCTAGCTCCCCCTCCTTCCCTCCCTCGTGTCGCTCGCTCGCTCGCTGCTTTGCCTCCCGTGCTTCCCTCTCTCTCTCTCTCCCCCTCCTTCCTTCCCTCCCTCCCTCCCTGTCACTCGCACGCTCCCTGCTTTGCCTTCTGCGCTTCCCTTTCTCTGGCACCCCCTCCTTCCCGCCCTCCCTCATGTTGCTCACACGCCCCACAAGCCCTCAGACCCCTTAGAAGGGGGGAGGGAGGAAAATCCCCCCCCCCCCCCGCTCTCCTGGCGCGTCATTTCTATGCACTGGGAGAGCTGGCCGAGGCTTATAATGGAGGCCTCGTAAGTTCTTATTAGTTTTCTAAGGGGTCTAGGGGCTTGGGGTCCCAAGAGAACATCTTTGGTTGATGCTTTTCGTGTTTACTTTTTCTGATTGACACCCTTGACTAGTAATTAGTATCCTTGGTTGGTTGTCCATAGCCCATCTCGTGTTTTTTGGCTTTCTGCCATTCCTGCCAGGATATCTATGTTGTGTTCATTGAAACAGGCCCCAAAGTGTTGAATCTGTTCTGTTGCCACTATGTTGTCCCATAATGCAACAGGGAATGCACATAGACCCTTCCTGCAATTCAGGGGAAGAGTCCCACTGGAGGATCTAGCGCAGTGGTTCTCAACTTGTGGGTCCCCAGGTGTTTTGGTCTACAACTCCTAGAAATCCCAGCCAGTTTACCAGCTGTTAGGATTTCTGGGAGTTGAAGGCCAAAACATCTGGGGACCCCCAGGTTGAGAAACACTGATCTAGAGATTTGTAAAGAGACCATATTAATCCAATCCAAAAATAATCAAATATGGAAAAGTTAAACCTGTGAATGTGGAGACCCGACTGTGCTTTGTGGAACCGGGAATGTGGTGCTGGGAGTCAGCTGCATTAAGATCACTACTGACTGAAAGGTCATGAGTTCGAAGCCAGCCCGGGTCGGAGTGAGCTCCCAACCAAAATTATGTAGCTTGTTGTCGACCTTTCAGCCCGAAAGACAGTTGCATCTGTCAAGCAGGAAATTTAAGTACCACTTTGTGGGGAGGCTAATTTAACTGATTTATGAGGCCATAAATATCTCCAGGAAGTATGCAAAGAATGAGGAAGCGACAGCTCCCCTGGTGGCCAGAACCTGGAATGTTAAATAGCCTCTGAGTGTCTGTCTATATATGTTGTGGGTCTATGGCATTGAATGTTTGCCATGTATATGTACATTGTAATCTGCCCTGAGTCCCCTGCAGGGTGATAAACTCTGCTTGTGCAAAAGGACAATGTGGCCAATAAAGCACAACCCATGAATTTAACTTTTGCAGATTTGATTGTTTGTGGATTTGATTAGTACGTTCTCCCTAGGAATCTATAGGTCCTCCGGAGCAAAAATACAACCAACCATCATATTCCAATTCATGCATTGTTTATTTGCTCTTTAAACCTTAGATTCTACTTTTATTCTGGCTTTTGTATTGTTTTTATTTTGTACCATTTTAAATGCGGTGTTAGCCACCTTGAGAACTGGGACTGTGGCACAGCTGGCTGAGTGTCAGCTGCATTAAGATCACTACTGACCGAAAGGTCATGAGTTCGAAGTCTGCCCGGTTCGGAGTGAGCTTCCGGCCAATTTTGTGTAGCTTGTTGTCGACCTTTGCAGCCCGAAAGACAGTTGCATCTGTCAAGTAGGAAATTTAGGTACCACCTATTTGTGGGGAGACTAACTTAACAAATGTACGAGGCCATAAAAGAAATCTCCAGCAAAAAGCATGCGGGGAATGCGGAAAGATCTTAATCAGTGTCGCAGATGGACGATGAAGCGACAGCTCCTGTAGTGGCCAGAAAAAGTTAAATAGTCTCTGACTGTCTATATGTGTTGTGTATCTGTGACATTGAATGTTTGCCGTGTATGTGTATATTGTAATCCGACCTGAGTTCCCTGTGGGGTGAGAAGGGCAGAATATAAATACTGTAAATAAATAAATAAATTGAGTCCAGTCATCAGGAAAAAGGTAACAACGGTACACGTAAGAAAACTTAATGTGGACATAAAGCACCAACATAAAGCCTATCATTGCAACTATGAAATTTTTGGCCACCTTACAGATTGACCCACCTGTTTTTGCCATCTGGAGCAAACGGAAGAGGGCTGAAAGGTGGCAAAGAGATTGATTTGCTGCAGGAAAAGCGACATAGACTTAAAGTAGGGTGAGACCTGCTCTATATTCTACTAGAGAGCAGGATTCATCTTTCAGAGCCTTCAGACACTTGGCTGCTTACAAACCCATAAGCAACTCCTGAGCTTGGAGTTCACACAATTGAGACAACAGTGCGACACACCATCTTGTTCATTTGCAACGTATAGCCCTTTATTGTATTGCATCTGATCGCAGTCTCCTCCTGATCAATCTTGACGAGCATTTGGTTCAACAGAACCTCCAATTCTTTTGTCCTTCCACGTGAGATCTGTGCCTGTGGTTTGGAAATAATGGTGATCTCTTGGATTTCAACCATCTCCTTTTCATCCGAGTAAAACATTGAGGCGGCTTTGTGTGGTTTTAATAGTTGATTTTAATGTACTTAATATACTGATGCTATATTTTTTTGATTTTTTATTGATTGTAATGTATGTGTATAGTTAAATTTCTGAGCTGCTGAACTTGCTGACAAAAGGTTGGCAGTTTGAATCCGGGGAGCAAGGTGAGCTCCTGTTGGTAGCCCCAGCTTCTGCCAACCTAGCAGTTCGAAAACATGCCAATGTGAGTAGGTCAATAGGTATCGCTTCTGCAGGAAGGTAACGGCACTCCATGCAGCCATGCTGACCATATAACCTTGGAAGTGTCTACAGATAATGCCGGCTCTTTGACTTAGAAATGGAGATGAGCATCACCCACCACAGTCGGACATTACTAGAGTTAATGCCAGGGGAAACCTTTACCTTATGTTATGTTTGTATGGCATTGAATTATTGCCAATTTCGAAGCCGCTCTGAGTCTCCTTTGGGGTGAAATAGAGTGGGGTAAAAATACAGTAAACAAACAAATACATAATTAATGAATAAGGGAGAGAACAAATGATTTCTTTCTTTCTGTTTTTGGATATCTCATCTTCATTTCATCAACACAATTCCCTGTTTATATCGGCAGTTTGAATAAATCTTCCAAATTAATTGTGCCTATGGATATAGATTCAGATCACCGGGAATGTGGCGCAGCTGGCTAAGTATCAGCTGCATGAGAACTCTCTGACCAATAGGTCATGAGTTCGAGGCCTGCCCCGGTCGAGGTGGGTGCTCGACCTTTAAGTGTAGCCTGCTGTCGACCTTTGCAGCCCGAAAGACAGTTGCATCTGTCAAGTAGGAGATAAAGGTACCACATTAAGGCAAATTTTGACTGAATTATGAGGCCATTAAAGAACTCCAGGAACGCTGAGGAATGCAGAAGGAACAACAAGGGACGCTGGGAACGCGGATGAGGAGTGCGTCAGCTCCCCCTGGTGGCCAGAGTTTGCCTCTGTTCGTCTATATGTGTGTATTGTGGAAAACAGCAGGGATTGTCTGCTAAGTATGTGTACCCTTAATCCGCTCTGAGTCCCCTTCGGGGTGAGAAGAGCGGAATATAAATAAAGTGTATTATTATTATTATCTCTAGTAACATCCTCTCGGGGAGATAAGTCAGGCTACAAATACATTATTATTATTATTATTATTATTATTACATCTCTGCCATGTAGCATAAAGTGGATAATCATGTTCAGAAAGTACCACTGTACAGATGTGAGGAGGATGCACTATAAACATACGAGGAACACTAGGTTGCTGTGAGTTTTCCGGGCTGTATGGCCATGTTCCAGAAGCATTCTCTCCTGATGTTTCACCCACATCTATGGCAGGCATCCTCAGCGGTTGTGAGGTCTGCTGGAAACTAGACAAGGGAGATTTATATATCTGTGGAATAATGTCCAGGGTGGAGAAAGAACTCTTGTCTGTTGGAGGTAAGTGTGAATGTTGCAATTAATCACCTTGTTTAGTATTGCAAAGCAGCTTCAAGGCCTGGCTGATTGCTGTCTGGTGGAACTGTTAGCTGGCCCTGATTGTTTTCTATCTAGAATTCCCCCCTTTTCAGAGTGTTGTTCTTTATTTACTGTCCTGATATGGTGGTAGTTAAAGTGGTCCAGAGAAGTCACACTATTAAACAATGTCAATAATATAAGTCAAAGTGACCTCCGGTGTAGTCCTGTGTGTATTATTAACCTGGTCCTGATCCAAGGAGATGATTACACTCACGGCTCCATTGCTTGTAGCGTCCACAATTGTGCAGTCTAGAGAAGATATAAATAAACGGACCTCCAGTCCTATTTCAATGTTTCTCCCATAAATGACTGTCCTAATATAGTGAGCATAGATGTAGAAAATCACCTCAGTGTGAATAGAGGACTCAATCCACTGTAGTCAGTAATTCACTTATTTTTAATCCGGGTTATATTCCAAAGGTAATATCGTAAAACACACAGTTCAAATCCAGGTATTCAATAAATCCAATAGTGTTACTCCACATCCATAATTCACTGTGTAGCATTGTGTACGTATATCCTTATTTTACAAATCAACGTACTGTATATTGGTAGTCCCTCCTGTATGATCCCAGTTCAGCCAACGGATCAGTAGTATATCAAACAGATCTTTCCGTTTTGTCTCATTTGAGACTTTTTCAAGGCTGCATATATTGAGGGTCCCCAGTAACAACCAACATCGTTTTCAATCATTCCATCACATCGGTAGTGCGTAAACACGTCTTCTGGCTGAAGCCTGTTTGATATACTACTGATGACAGTCATTTATGGGAGAAACATTGAAATAGGACTGGAGGTCCGTTTATTTAGATCTTCTCCGGACTGCACAAAAAACTCTACAATTAGGACAGTAAATAAAGAATAACACTCAAACAACAGGGGAATTCCCGACATGAAACAATCAGAGCCAGCTAACACAAAGGATTTCCCCAGACAGGATGCAGCCAGACCTTGAAGCTACAAGGCTTTGCAATACTATCAAGGTGATTAATGGCCAGCATTCACACTTGCCTCCAACAGACAAGAGTTCTTTCTCCCACCCTGGACCTTCAATAATAAAAACTTTATTTATATTCTGCTCTATGTATGATAATCCTTGACCAAACTCTGCATAAAATGCCCTCAGAAGCACTTTATTTTTTGGTTGTGCAATTAAATCCTATATCACCCCCCGGACCCCCTCCATGATACTTTACATTGGCCTATCTCCCAGTGTTTTAAATCTTTGATTTTGGCCCGGCCCACGGTGATCGTCTTTAGTCTCTTAATGTTTTGATTACACTGGTATTGCATTTTAAGTTATTTTATTTTTAATTTTCTGTTGTGCTCTTGTGTTATATTGTGTTTACTGTATTGATGGGCGTGGCCTCATGTAAGCTGTCCCGAGTCACCTTGGGGAGATGGTGACGGGGTACAAATAAAGTTCATTATTATTATTAATAATAATAATAAATAGCTCCCCAAAGGGACTCAGGCCAAAGATATTTAAACTTCCCTTGTCTAGTTTCCAATATACACCACAACCTCTGAGGATGCCTGCCATAGATGTGGGCAAAATGTCAGGAGAGAATGCTTCTGAATCTGGAGCATAGCCATTCAACCGGAAAACTCATAGCAACCCAGTGATTCCAGCCATGAAATCCTTCGACAAAACGAGGAACATACCAAACTATTTTTTCTTTCGTGATATAATTCCATCTTGCTTTTTTATCCCTAGGGGCCATTTGAATATCAGGAACTGTTGGAGGGAAATTCTGCAAATATTTTTGCATAATTTATTTATTTTATTTATTTACTTTATTTCTACCCCGCCCTTCTCCCACAAGGGGACTCAGGGCGGCTTCACAACCGCATAAAGAGGTAGAGTGGCATGAAGGGACAAAGGAAGGAAGAAATGAATGGTGGAAGAAAGAGAGGAAAGAAGGGAAGAAGAAAAGAAGGAAGGAAGGATGGATAGAAGGAGGGAGGAAGTGAAATGGCTGGATTGGATGTTGAGAAGAAGAAGAAAAAGGAAAGAAAGGAACTGAGGGAGGAAAAGACAAAAGGATGAAGGAAGAGAGGGAGGGGGAAGAAGAAAAGAAGGGAGATAAGAAAGAAAAAAGGAATGAAGGGAAAGAGGGAGGGGAGGAAGGGAGGGAGGAACCTTGTATAGAGATAATTAGTTTGTATAGAAAGCTAATACACCAGACTAGGCTAGTAGAGTCCAAATATTTTCAACCTGCAGTGGGACGTCATCCAAACACGTGATTTGCCCTGCTTTGTTATCTGAAGTGCTACAGTGCAAATGGGCTTGCATGTCAATAGGGCAATGGCCTGTACCAGGCTTTAAGCTCAAACCTCTAAGGAAGCACAAAAGCTGCTGAACTGGACCTCTCAAGCAGGTCTAGCACCTTGGAAAGCTCCCCTACATTCCCAATTCATCTCATCTATCAGCAAAGCAGTACCACTGATTTCAGGGTGGGCATTTATGCGGGCGGTACAATTATAACTGAAATTAAACCGTGGAACGGATCAAAGGAGCACTCCTTTGCCGCTCACGTCTTGCGTTAAGGGTGGGCCACATCAAGAGGGGCAGGTGACCCCGGTGCCTTTAAGGCCACAATAGCCCCTGGGGTTCTTGCTCAGGTATTGTTGGTGATAGTCTTCGGCGTAGTAGAACTCCGGAGCCTCACGGATCTCGGTAGTGATGGGACCAAAGCCTTTCTCCGTCAACATCTGCCAGAAACAAAGAAACCCGTTATCAATGGGGGGCAAGAAGAAGGAACAGTCAGCCCTCCACATTCTCTGGGGTTATAGTCCTAAATGGTTCTAAAGTACTTACAAAACTAAAGTTCTGGTGGTGAAAACTAGGTGGTGCTAGTGCTTTGTTTCCACAGTGTTGCTAAAGTTCTGGTGGTGAACATTTCAGAACTCTAACAAAACTTTCAAAATTTCATTATAAATGGCAGTTCCTAATTGCTTCTGTCTTAAAAATCATCAATAATGAAAAAATAATGAAGTTTTGAAAGTTTTGTTAGAGTTCTGGAACATTCACCACCAGAACTTTAGCAACACTGTAGAAGCAAAGCACCAGCCCTCCTCTGGACACATTCCACATCTCCCTTCAACTGTGGTGCCCAGGACCGGACTAAGGTAATTTTCAATGGTAAGCGGGAAAAAAATTGGCGCCCCCCCAACAATAATGCCTACCCCTCCTCCTCTCCGGCCTCGTGCGGTGAGCCTCCTCGCGCTGCTGCTCTCACCTCCTCGCACTGCACCAAATGCGCATGCGCGGAACCATACACGAGGCTGGAGACTGAGGAGGAGGGTCATGTTGTCGGAGGCTCCGCCTGCCATTAACGCTCCTCCTCTTCAGCCTTGTGTACGGCAAGTTGCGGCTCCGCTCCGGCCTGCTCTCTCCGCACCAAATGTGCATGCGTGGAACTTCCACGCATGCGCATTTGGGGCGTCTCCAGCCTGCTCGCGCTGCACCAAATGCACTTGCGTGGAACTTCCACAGATGCACATTTGGTGCAGCGCGAGCGACTCCAGGCCACAGATGCGAATCGCCGTACATGAGGCCGAAAAGGAGAAGCGCTGGGCAGCCATAGGCAGAGCCTCCACATTTGGTGTGGCTGCAAAACGCTCCTCCTTTTTGGCATCATGAACAGTGATTCGCGTCTGCGGCCTGGAGTTGCGCCACACCGAATGTGCATGTGCGGGTTCAGCGCATGCACATTTGGTGTGTTGCAATTCCAGCAGGCCGCAGACGCGATTCGCCCTCCACGAGGCCGAAAAGCAGGAGTGTTTTGCAGCCGGAGGCACTGCCGCACCAAATGCGCATGCGCGGAACCTGGCGGCTGGATGCACCCCTGACCACGTAGCGCTAGTTCCGCCCTTGGTGGTGTCCCAAATTGGACACAGTATTCCAGGTGTGGTCTGACAAAGTCAGAAGTGTGAACTGACCAGTGAAATGACATGAATCACTGGGAAAAAACACATGATACTGTTAGATAATGTTGAAAGTGGTAGGGAAAGAGTGAGACCACACACTTTGACTGAAGCAAAGATTTGCAAGAGATCCCATTCATAGGCTTGGCATACATCAAGGCTAACTTGATGGCAAAACAGTAACAAAGAGACAGCATGAATTTAAAGCAGTACACCCCCTACTTACTAGACCTACTTTTAAAGAAAGAGACTAGGCTGGAGAGCAGCGGTTGCAAGCCTAAACTGATTCCGTGCATAGTTATCTCATCCAAACTGGAATGCCACATTTCACGATGTTTTCCGTCCGTATTCTCCCACTTCCATCTACCCCTCCTAAAGACCCAGTGAATCACAGCCCTTAAAGCAGTCAGCGCAGGCTGGATCAGACTCGAGTATCTTCACAATGTCAAGTTTCCTTTATGTGGTTCCAGGAAAGCAGATAACAAAGCCACTTTTCTCTACACCCAGTAACCTGTGATCCAGAAACAGTGAAAAGCAATGCAATTGGGAGGGCAGAGGCTTGTCGTTTACTTGTGTTCTTCTACAGAGGATAAAAAGAAGGACTTCAGTCCCAACCGGTCTCCTTATAGCCTCCCCCCATGTTTGTTGCCAGCTTGGCTTCCAACTTCAGATATACTGCTGGCACGTAATGAATCAGGGAAGGCAGCCTAGATGCTGATCTCCTGGCATTGGTCAGCTGGCAAAGCATCTGCTAACACACATAAAACAGATATGTGGCTAAGGACAGCCCTGTCAGCCCTTGGAGTAGAAGAGAACATCAAAAGTGCACCTTACGCATTGGGGTTTTCTCCTGATAGCAAGAAATACTACAGTGATCTTGAGCGGAAATTCAACTTTCCAGCCCCAAGGGATCTGAATATTCATTCATTCATTCATTCATTCAAGAGGTGCCCTTAGGTCCACCAGCCATGATGGATACAGAAACCTCTAGCTTCCCAGACTGACCAGACGAATAACAGAAAGCCAGGCTGTGATTTGTTCACCAAGTTACAGAATAGAATAATAGAATCCCAGAGTTGGAAGGACGAGAGACAGGGTCTTGTCTGTGGTGGCCCCTCGTCTGTGGAACTCCCTGCCCAGGGATATCAGATCGGTCTACTAACCTTTTGAAAAAAACTGAAAACTTGGCTCTTTGAGCAAGCTTTTGGAGCCTCAGCTTAATCAGACAAACTTGAATCGGAAAATGACCCAGGAACAACTAAGACGATGGAACAGATAAGGACTGAATATGACGACATAGTTTTAAAAATTTTATTCAATGAAGCAGGAGAAGAGACAGCTAGAGGGCATGTGGCGAGGAATTCGTGACGAAATCTGCCTATAAGTTATTTAAGGAGACTTTTGAGGATGCTATCAAGGGGGCCAAAAAGTACCGTATTTTTCGCACCATAAGACGCACCTGCTGATGAGACGCACCTAGATTTTAGAAGAGGAAAATTGGAAAAAATATTTTGAGCCAAAAGTGGGCCCGGGCGCTTGCCTGCTTGAAGCGCGGCCTGCCCACCTGGAAGGGTGGACCCTCCTCGCGCCCCTCCGCCATCCCTAAGCCTTTCCCCTTGGCGCCTCCTCTCCTCGGTCCCGCCTCCTCCTCGGTCCCGCCTCCTCCTCCTCCACCGCCCGCCGCCGCCGCGCCGCCGTCGCGCATGGGCAGTAGGTCCCAAGTGCGTCTGACGCGTCTTACATCTGACGCAGCCGCGCCTGGCGCACTGACGCAGTCACGCCTGGCGCGCTCGGGACCTACTGCCCATGCGCGGACATTCGCGCATGGGCAGTAGGTCCCAAGCGCGCCAGGCGTGCCTGCGCAGACGCGCTTGGGACCTACTGCCCATGCACGACGGGCGAGGAGGGAGAGAGGCAGAGGTAGGCGGCGGCGGGCGGAGGCGGGCGGCGGCGGGCGGCGACGGAGGCGGGTGGCGAGCAGCGACGGAGGAGGGGGGGAGGAGGAGGCGGCACCGAGGAGGAGGCGGCCAAGGGACAGGCTTACTATCGCCTCCCTCCGCCTCTTCGCTCCATAAGACGCGGCTGATTTTTCCTCCTACTTTGAGAGGGAAAAACTGCGTCTTATGGTGCGAAAAATACGGTATATACCTCCTTGATAGAGTCTGCCAGCTCACGTCCGGCTAAATTGTTTAGTGTAATTCGGTCCTTGACGGTGGTCCCTACCTTCCCAAATGGTAAGGAATTGGCACCATCAGCGGAGGCCTTTCAGAGCTTTTTTGCAGACAAGATCTCGTCGCTCCGCCTTGATCTCCCCGCTACGGTTTATAGTTAGTGAACTCGAGACTCCGTGGCCACTCGATGGGCCCACCCTCGACCGGTTCCATCTCTTGGATGTAGAGGCTGTTGATAGGATCATGACTGCAGCAAGACCAACCATGTGCTCCCTCGACCCGTGCCCTTCCTGGCTAGTTAAATCTTGCTGGGAAGGGTTACGTGGCCCCCTGTTGAATATAGTAAACCGCTCCCTTGAGCAAGGAGTGTTTCCAGAGGTATTGAAAGAGGCGATGGTGAGTCCGCTACTGAAGAAACCAGTTTTAGATCGTTTGGTTCCCCCCAGTTACCACCCAGTGTCAAATCTAATGTCCCTGAGTAAGGTGATGAATTTTTATTCATTGTTTTGATGTTTTTAGATATAATTAAAATGCGATGTTTTTATTTTATTGATGTGTGTATTTTATATATGGCATCGAAGTGTTCGCCACCCTGAGTCGCCTTCGGGCTGATATAAATAAATAAATAATAAATAAATAATAAATGTAAGCTGCTTTGAGTCTCTTTGTGGAGAGAAAAAGCAGGGTATAAATAAACATAATCATCATTGTGTTACATGTCCACAAAAGTGAGCATGCTTTTACCCATGTGTAGGCACAATTGCTGGAAGGTCAGCACTGCCAAAGTCAACTTTGTTTTTTTAAAAATATATTTATTGGGGTTTTGTCGTAAACAGTAAAAGTGGGGGAACAATTTCAAGTAAAGGACAGTAGGAACAGGAGAGAGAGAGAGAGGACTGGGTGGAGGGTTTAGGGTAAAGAGGCAGGGGAGGGGAATTGGGGGAAGATAGTCTAGGTGAGGATGTGGTGGGGAGGGGAGGAGGGTGGTATGGTGAGTTGGCTTCCGGTATTGTTATGTAATCCCGTTTGCTTAGTCCTCGTAGGGGGGGGGTGGGTGGGAGTCAAGATGCGAGTGTCATTGAGAGTAAGGGTGCAATGTACTCTTGAAGGTTCCGTTTGGTTGACCTTTGGTCGTCTCCTTCCCCTTTGTCAAATATCTTGAGTGTGTTGGTTTAGCTCTTCCGACTTTAGGTAATTCACAAAGGGTGTCCAATCAGTTCTCCTCAAATTTGTCCCCTCCAAAAGTCAACTTTGTTTAATGTTTAAAACCCGGTGCCCAGTTTGCCAGCTCAAAATCCTTCTCATAGCCTCCACCACACTCCGGGGCAGAGAGTTCCACTGTTGAACGGCTGTCAGTCAGGAAGTTCACAAAAAGGAAAGGGATACTACGAATGAACACGTAGTGTTGTTCTGATATCAAATGTATGAGGAACCAAGGTAAGTAAAGGTCTGAGGTGGTATGCTATTGCATAATGTAAACAAAGAATTATTCTGTTCCCATACAGAACTATAAACCACAATGTAGACCACCGTTCTAATAATACAATTCAAAGAGTCCAATTCATAGAAGAGTAATAAAATTCAACGCCAATAAGATGAATAATCCGAATCAAATGATATAATGTCTGTCCAACGCCTGTATAGCACACACTAGTCCATACCAAATATAAGAAATTAGAGGTGAACCTTCCGCTGGAATTGGAATGAAAACACTCCAAATGAGTGTATTTGTAATCCAAGTGAAAGATTCTATGTGTGTGGAGGCTGACGAGGAAACTTTGGCACAGGATCCGTCACTCGTTTCAATTCAAAGAAAATCTTTATCAAGGCCAGTACCATAGTGACCAGAAATGAATAGAGGCAGCAGGTTAGGACATGGCGAAAGTGACCTGAAACGAAGTGAATATAATAAGACATTGCAATTGTTTGGTCTCTGTCCTCATCACTGTGCAAGCCAACCCTGACCAGAACTGCCTTCCACCTGGAAACTGATGTCCTCACTGTGGAAGAACATGTGGGTCAAGGATAGGGCTCTACAGTCATCTACGGACACACCACCAAAACCCTACACATTGAAGGACAATGAGGGATCACGTAAGTACGAGGGCGGGTCAATAAGTCCGTGACTTTTTGAATTCCCCGCCTCTTCACTGAAAGGGCAACACTGCTCCTATCAACAGGCATCTGTCAGTTGACTCCTGTCAAAATTTGAACAAGCTGCATCATTTAGTTTGTGTTTGACAGCCATTGATAGCAGACTACCATGTGATTTGGGGAGAAAATGGAAAAAAGTGAATTTTGTGTGCTCGTTAAGCATTATTTATTGCAGAAAAAACCATCACTCAAACCAAGGCTAAGCTTGGTAAATACAATGGGGACTCTGCACCATCAATTTCAATGGTAAAAAAGTGGTTTACTGAATTTCGTTGTGGCCGTACAAGCACAAAGGATGCCGAACGTTCTGGATGCCCAGTTGAGGTCTCTACACCCGAAACAATTGAAAAAATTCACGATATGGTGTTGGCCGATCGAAGATTGAAAATGCGAGAGATTGTGGAAGCCATAGGCATCTCACATGGCTCAGTGGTTTCAATTTTAAATGACTACTTGGGTGTGAGAAAGCTTTCCGCAAGATGGGTGCTGCGTTTGCTCACAATCGACCACAAATGCAATTGTGTGACAATTTCGCAGGAGTGTTTGGCGTTGTTCAACCGAAATATGGACGAGTTTTTCTGCCGTTTCGTAACCGTGGACGAAACGTGGCTCCACCACAACACACCAGAGACCAAACAGCAGTCAAAACAGTGAGTTTCACGGGGTGAATTGGCGCCAAAGAAGGCCAAGATGGGGTTGTCAGCCAATAAAGTCATGGAGACCGTTTTTTGGGATGCATGCGGTATAATCCACATTGACTACTTTCAAAAGGGTAAAACAATCAATGATGAATATTATGCCAACTTATTGGGTCGATTTAATGAGGATTTGGGGGGGGGGGGGGAACAACCGCATTTGGCCAAGAAAAAAGTTCTTTTGCACCAGGACGATGCAAGGGTGCACACTTGTGCAGTTGCCATGGCAACAATCCATGAATTGGGATATGAATTGCTCCCTCATCCGCCCTATTCTCCGGATTTAGCCCTGAGTGACTATTTCTTGTTTCCAAACCTGAAGAAATGGCTCGGCGGAAAGAGATTTGACTCCAACAATGAAATCATATCACGAACAAATACCTATTTTGATGACCTCAACAAATCTTATTTTTTGGAAGGGATAAAAAAAGTGGAGAAATGTGTATAGAGCTCAAAGGAGACTACGTTGAGAAATAAAATGATTTTTAAAAATCCAAAACCCTGTGTTTCATTCAAAAAGTCATGGACTTATTGACCCGCCCTCGTAAGTAAAGCCCTTTATCCATTCCCCAACTCATTCCAGTCGTTTTTCTTCATTGCCAATGTAGTTGAGGGTTGGGCTACAAGATCAGAGTTTGAATCCCTTCTTGAGAAACCCACTTTGTAACCTTTTGAACAAGTCACACCCTCTCAGCCCAAGAGGGAAGCCATGGAAAACCAAATCCAAACAATTATGGCCAAGAAAACCCTAGGATGGGAATGCTATAAGTTAGAGTCAACTTGAAAGCACATGGCAACAAGACTGAGACGTCCTTCTTTATTTCTTTCCAGGTAGGAGCCTGTCATGCTCTTGATGCATTTGAGAAAAGAAGCAGGCAAGATGTTTGAGGGGGAGGGCGAGGAAGAGGAGTGTGAGGAATGTAGGGTGACTTTCCAAGAGAACTTGGCATTTGCTAGCCTTCTCCTCCCTGCCAGCAGTGGCTTGGCAAGGAATGAAGAGACAGATGTCAGTCTCATCTGGTCGCCTTGGCGCCAGTGGTTGGTTTCAAATGAACAGCGGAGCCAAGCAAGCACCAGGGTCTTTGTGCCCAGAGAGGAAGGAAATGAGCAAAGCTTTCGTTGGTCAGCACCTCCCTTGCAGAGGCTTGCACTGGATTTGTGTGGCTTGCGAGGCAAAAGAATGGGCGAGTGTTAAAGAAAGGAAGAGAGAGAAAGCACTGACAGGCCAGAACGTGGTACAAAGGAGGCAAGCTAGCATCATGGGGATGGAGTGCAAAGAAAAAAATAGATCATCTTTCGGCAACTTTTGGAATCCAGGGGTTGACGGTCTGGAGCGATTCAGAGTTCAAAATAGGATGCTCACTCAAGCTGTAAGACATAAAAATAAAATAGAAGGCCGTCGATTTCACAGGAGGATGGTGCTGGAGCAAAACTAGAGTTTGGAGAAAGTTTCTTTGCTGGACTAGGATTCCTAGAATGGTTGGGGGATTCTGGCAGCTGTAGTGCAACAAAGAAACTTTCTCCATCCTCTGCCTGATGCATCTCATTCAACTTTGTATGCTACTGCATGCTGAGGGATATACTATGTTAACAAGAAAAACATTTTTTTAAAAAAAATAATTAAATTATTAAACAGGTGGACCATAAGGAATGTCGCGATAAAGATTAGTGTGTAATCACAAAGCCATGGAAGCTTTCCCCCTTCGACCAAGGAGCAAACTCACACCATTGTCTTTGCAGCAGACTTTATACAAATATATACAGTATACACACACACACACACACACACACACACACACACAGAGTCTATTTATAGTGGTTGAAGACTGGAATACTTCTCCAGCCTTCTTTTCCTGATGCTTCCAGATAACTGGAATCTTCTTACTTGCCGCAGGCTGGTTGTGTAGTCCAGTTTTCTTCAATACTCCAACCTTCAGTCTCCTCAGGACACTAGCCGCTTTCTTCCATCTGCGGCAGGTTAGGTGGTTGGCTCCCTACTTATCCAGAGACGACCTGGCCACGGTGATCCAAGCCACGGTCATCTCGAGACGGGACTACTGAAACGCCCTTTACATTGGCCTGCCCTTGTCTCTGATCCGGATACTTAAGCTCATCCAGAATGCCGCTGTGCGACTTCTTACTGGAACCCCAGTGAGAGGTCACATAACTCCCATCCTTCAGCAGCTTCATTGGCTTCTGGTTGAGCACCGGATCAACTTCAAGGTGATGGTGTTAACCTTCAAGGCTTTGCATGGTTTGGGGCCGTTGTATTTGAGGAACCGTCTTATCCCCTATCAACCCCAGAGGTCACCCTGCTCCGAACAACTGAACTTCCTTGAGGTACCTAGCGTCAAATCTATCCGCCTAACATCCACCCGGCGTAGAGCCTTTTCTGTGGTGGCACCATCAATCTGGAACACTCTTCCAAGTGAAGTCTGGGCTTTGCAAGACTTACCATCCTTCCGCAAAGCCTGTAAGACTTATCTCTTCCAGTTAGCTTTTGATTGCTAAGCTGTATAATCATACTTGCTTAAATTTTAAATGCTGTCTTTGATTGTTTTATACTTTTATGTGATTGTGAGCCGCTCCGAGCCCTCAGGGAGTGGTGGCATACAAGTTCAAATAATAAATAAATAAATAAATAAGCCTCTCAGAACTTCAACCTTCCAACTCCTTCCAACACCTCAACCAGGAGTAGCCTTTTGCTCCTTTATTTCCCCAGCAGTTACTTCATCCCGGCTGTAATTACACAATGTTAGTCAGGTGGCTTGACTCTTGCTACTTGCTGCCTTAATCCTTACACTACTTGTTACTTAAGAAATGATAAAAAAAAACTCTAACAAGGAAGGCTGAGTGAAGGAAGAGTGATGTTTTTGAGCTGTAGAGTTGGAGGAAGATGCTGAGAGTGCCTTGGACTGCAAGAAGATCCAACCAGTCCATACTCCAGGAAATAATGCCCAGCTGCTCATTGGAGGGAAGGATAGTAGAGGCAAAGATGAAGTCCTTTGGCCACATAATGCGAAGCCAGGAAAGCTTGGAGAAGAGAAGGATGCTGGGGACAAATGGAAGGAAAAAAGAAGAGGGGCCAACCAAGGGCAAGATGGATGGATGGTATCCTTGAAGTGACTGGCTTGACTCTGAAGGAGCTGGGGGTGGTGACGGCCATCAGGGAGCTCTGGCGTGGGCTGGGCCAGGAGGTCACCAGGAGTCGGAAGTAACTGAACAAGTAAACAACAACATTAAACAGTAATTCAATTAAACTATGGGTGCATCTGCACTGTAGAATTAATCTGGTTTGACATCACTTTCACTTTCACGGCTCAATGCTATGGGAATCATGAGATTCACAGTTTTACAAGAACTTTAGCCTTGACTGCCAAAGAACACTAGATCCTTGTTAAATTGCAAGTCCCAGGATTCCATATTATTGAGCCATGACCGTTAAGGTGGTGTCAAACTGCATTAACTCTGGAGTATACGCATTTCCTAAGAACTCCCGATGTTGCAGTTGAGCCTGAGGCTGAGAAAGAGGAGTCTGTAGTTAGAAACGCAACTACTTCTGAGCAAGAGTCAGATGAGGAGCAAGAAAGGAAGAGATTAATGCAAATACTTAGCGATTCTTCTGGGGATGAAACGTTTCTGGGTTTTTCAAAGGATGATGGGAGTGGGGATGAGGAGCAGGTAATGGGCAGTTGGGATGAGGGGTCACAGAGAACTGAACGTGACTCAAGTGAGATGAATTGAACTGATGTGAAACAGGTACGGGATATCTGCTTGGAACCCACCAGCAGTGATTCGTTTGCGGGGTTCATGGGAGATGGGGAATGGGGTAATGAGAATGGGATTCATGGGGACTGCTGGGGAGAGTTAAGTTACCGCAGGAGATATATTGCCTGGTGCGAGTGACAAAGGGCAGCACAGGCAGAAATGTTAGCAGCTGAAAAAGATGGGGAAGGAGCGTTGGCGCAATTAAGCCCTGAAAAGGACTGAATAAAGGGGGCTTGCAATTAACCATTGGTTGCAGCTGGCAAGGCTTTGTTCTTGCCATCCAGGCCGCTGTCTTCTGTTCTGGATCGCTGCTGGACTAATCATTTGACTGGCTGTGGACGTGGAATTCTGGACATTGGTATTGTATTTCGTGGGTTTCCGCATCTTGGTATTCTGTCTTCGGCTGCTCCACCTTAAATCCTTAAGAAGGATATAATGGAACTGGAAAAGGTACAGAAAAGGGCAACAAGAATGATCCAAGGGATGGAGCGGCTCCCTTATGAAATCAGGTTGCAACGCCAAGGTCTTTTCAGCCTTGAAAGACGGGCGCCTAAGAGGTGACTTGATCGAAGTGTATAAAATCATGCATGGGATAGAAAAGGTGAATAAAGAAAAATTATTTTCTTTGTCACAAAACACTAGGACTAGAGGGCACTCCCTGAAGCTCCAAGGTAGGAAAATTAGGACTAATAAAGGGAAATATTTCTTCACCCAGAGGGTCATTGGGTTATGGAACTCACTTCCAGAAGAGGTTGTGACAGCTGTCAGCCTGAACAACTTCAAGGCAGGATTAGACAGATTCATGGATACCAAGTGTATCGGTAGTTACTGAAAAGGACATTCAAGTGCCACCTCGGAGTTGGTTGAGGTAGGCAGGATTTCCCTGGGTACTGGTTGTGGGGGTCGGGAGCAGGTCAGGGTTTTGCCCTCCCTTCTGCTCGAGATCCCTCTGAACTGTATCTGTGTGATACAGAATGCTGGACTTCTGTGCTAGATTCTGCTTCTCTTGGTTTTGGATTCCAGATAAACCTGACTTTGCTGCTTCATCTGCATTCCCCTGGCTTGACTAAAGGACCGTTTGACACTTCTTCTCCGGTTGCTTTCCGTTTGGCTGGTTGTGACCTTTTGTGCTCACTCTCTCAGCCCTTCTTCTGTTACAAAGAAGTCAGAACTGGGCAATTACTTTGTGTTGGATTTACTTATCAGCTTGCTGTGCCTCTAGGTTCATTTGAGTCACAGTGAGGAAGTTTGGGACTCTTGTAAATAAACTCTAACTAATTGTTAACTTTACTGTGTCTGGCTTCTTAAGGTGGTCTGGATCACGGCACCCGAAGTCCAGGGTTGAGATTTCCATTCTATCACGGAAACTCATTTTGCCATGGGCATTTTGCATCCATGCAAAATGATAAAGGGCCTGGAAAAGAAAGGCCCTACAAGAAAAGGTTGAAAGACTTGGGCATATTTAGCCTGGAGAAGAGAGGACAGAGGTTGATACAGCCATCTTTTAATATCCAAGAACTACTATGTTAAAGATGAGAAGAGGCTGTAGCATGGTACAGGATATCATAAATAAATAAGTGAAACCACATATATTGGTTCTGCTGGGTCATACTGTATAATTCCCATCTCTTCTCTTTCCATGTAAAAGATGTGAATATACAGGAGGGAAAGCATTGGCACAAAAATCTGAACACATTAAGATATATAAATTGCACTTGGTTGCTGCAATGTTCTGTCAAGTTTTGAAAGAATGTCACACTGAGGAGGAGACTAGCTTGTTTTCTGCTGTTCTGGAGACAAGGACGCAATTGAGCAATGGATTCAAATCTCAGGAAAAGAGATTCCATCTAAACATTAGAAAGGCTTTCCTGAGGTCTTCAGTATTGAAATATACTGCCTGGGGGCATGAGGCGGTAATCTTTTCTGGAGATTTTTAAGCAGAGGCTGAATGGCCATCTTTTGGGGGTGCTTTGACAGTATATTCCTGTATAGCAGGGGGTTGGATTGGATGACTTTTGTGGTCTCTTCCAATTCTATGATTCTAAGTTGGTGTACATAAGGAATAAGATACCTCCATGTGCCTCACCATCAACAACCCTGCGCAAGTCTTACCAGTAGTGCATTTCTTTATTGAATCAACCTATCTGTTGTGCGATCTTCTTCTTTACCCACTGCTTCATATGCATATACAGTATGTATATTCATTTTATAAATGTATGTATCTCTGAATATATTACCTCACAGAACACATAATAATAATAATAATTTTAGCTTGAGCATTTTAAACTGAAAGCTAGATTACGTAATTTAAAGAAGTGAGCAATCTCAATCACAGAAAAAGAGAATTGGAAGAGACTGCAAGGACCATCCAGTCCGACCCCTTCTGCTTTGCAGGAAGACATAATCGAAGCACTCCCAACAGACAGTCATCTAGCCCAGTGTTTCCCAACCAGTGTGCCGTGAGCGATCATCAGGTGTGCCGGGGGAAATTGGAGCCTCCAATACCCTTTCTTCCCCCTCCTGCCGAACACTTTTTCTTCTCCACTCGGGCTCTCTTCTTCCCAGCCTCGCTCTGCTTGCTTTGCCTCGCTTTGCTCACGCTGCTGCTTCTGCGGGAGGGGGGAGGGAGGAAGACACCCCCCCGTGTGGGCACTACTGCACAGACTCGCCCCACGTCTTCCCTCCCCTCCACAGTGCTCTCTGGATATAGGTGAACTACAACTCCAAATCTCAAGGTCAATGCCCACCAAACTCTTACAGTATTTTCTCCTGGTTATGGGAGTTCTGTGTGGGAAGTTTGTGTCCTTCTGCCATTCCTGCCAGGATATCTACGTTGTGTTCATCGAAACAGGCCCAGGTTTCACACTGAGTGTATAAATACATTTAAAAACATATTAACTATATGTATTACTGTGTTAGAGTGTCATGTTGTGTCATTTTGGTTGGTGGTGTGCCCCAGGATTTTGCAAATGTAAAAAATGTGCCGCGGCTCAAAAAAGGTTGAAAAACACTGATCTAGCCTGTTTTAAACCCCCCAGGAAAGGAGACTCCACCAGACTCCCAAGAAGCATATTCGGCTGTCAAACAGCTTTTACCATCAGCTTAGGTATTTAAAATACAATCTGTTTCCTTGTATTTTTAATCTATTGCTCTGTGTACTAGTCTCCAGAGCAGCAGAAAAAGTTTGCTCACTCTTCAATGTCATTGTCTAGATAAACTCAGTGATCATGATACGTCTTCTTTTCCAAGATACACATATCCAGATCCATAAGGGATTTATCAAAGGGCTTTGGTTCCAGAACTACATTTTGAAACTGACATTACCCAAGGAGGTAAAGATTGTGTCAAATTTGCATTCAAAATCTTGAAGATTGAAGCAACCCCTGTGCCGACAGATATTTTGTTTAAAATTGGCTCTCAGGGTCGTCCTACACTGCCATACAATTTAGATTATCAAAGCAGCTATTCCATATTATTGTTTTTGAACTGGATTATCTGAGTCCACACTGCCATATAATCCAGTTCAAAGCAGATATTCTAGATTTTATATGGCAGAGTAGAAGAGGCCTAATACTTCACTTACCCAAGATATTTGCCCCACCTGAAAGAGCACTAAATGTTTAGAAATATTGCATGAAGGTTTACCAGAACTAAGCTAAAAGGCCCAACATAGGTTATCAATATTCGGCAGGCTTTCGGGGCCTAAAAAGTTGCTGGTCTCTCTTCTTGTCGTAAATGCTATCTCGTGTTGTTCTGTTTTTATCAAGGTGATTTTAATGTGATGTTTTTAACTGTGATGTTCTTAACTGTACTGTTACGATTGATATGTAAGCTGCCCCGAGCCACTGGGAGTGGCAGCAAATAAATTTGAATAAATAAATAAATAAATATTGCTTGATGACAATGGTATTTGCTGGCACCCAAGTATCCTAAACTAAAATGGCCTGCTTAAAATCTCAGTTCAAAATCTTCTGTTGCTCTGTTCAAAATATTAGGAATTGTGTGGACCTTCGAGGCTACCCATCCATTCAATGCATGGTTCCTTTATTGGATTGCTGCTGCTCTGTGTGTGTATGTGTGTGTGTAAAAGGCAGGGGAGATATTGAGATTTGGTCAGCTTTGCATCACAAACAAAGTTAGAGATTGCGAAAGTCCACATCCCAATCCAGGACCTGCCTGCAATTGATGTTTAATAAGAAGCTTGAGGTGCTGTGTAGCAACAACTGCAACCACCGCAAGAAAAACAAACCCAGTCTCCTGCTTGCATGTGCCTCTTTGCATCTACATCAATGCGTACGAGAAGAAGGGCTGCTTTGTAGAGGAACTTGCCAACCAACCCACTTTTGGGGCCATCTGCTCCGAAAAGAGTGAGCACCTGTTCGGAGCAGCTGCTGAACGCGGAACGTAGGTAAGAGAGAAATCAGTTTCATTCTCAACTTGGCCTGCTTGCAGGTAACACATGGCCCTCACCAACGGGAACGCCAACTGTTCCCTTTTAAGCTTGTCCTAATTAGGAAGCGGAGAGTGTTGTGAAATCTCAAAACTGTTCCCTTGGATTATTACAGGAACTTTGGAGAGAGGCCTCCTGCCTCCCCCTGATGTCGGCGTCAGTTGTGCTTTTTGTTAAAATGACAAAGTCTTGGTGGAGGGAAGAAGGGCATGGATGAAAAGAGCATCCCAAACTTTCTTTCGCACCTTGAGCCCTGCCTCTTTCCCCTGCCTGGCAGTCTCTTTTTGGCAATCCCGACATAAACACATCGCTCACCCTTCCAGCTTTCATTCTGAATCACTCTTCTTGCATGTAACATTTCTGACAGGCATGCAAAAACATCACCCACCTTTTTTCAAAGGGAAAGATGTGTTTTTTTTTTTTGGATGAGGCTTTGGTTACATGTAAACTCTTAAAACCCATGTGGGAATCTCAGATAGACACTAAAATTTCAGTGGGAACAGCAATTCCTCCCTGGCCCTCCAAATAGCAAAAGAGGAAAGCATGGGCTGTGGTGGATCAGCACCCAGAACGACCTAGTTCAGAACTGCTTTCCCCTAAAGTAGTTGGAGAAAAGCAAAGCCAGGAGATGAGCAAAATATCACACCCCTGTTCATGTTACCAAGCAACTGGTTTGCAAAAGCTTTATAGCTTCAGACTATGGATAATCCTGTTTTCCCTTTATCAGATTCTTCTTGTGGTAGGCAATTCCTTATGATTCTTTATGGCGGTGTTTCCCAACCAGTGTGCTGGGGCACACTAGTGTGCCGTGAGCGATCATCAGGTGTGCCATGGGAAATTGGAAGCTCCAGGAAGGGGGGGGGGGAGTCTAGTGTGTTGAAGTATAAAAACCCTAAGAAACCTACCTCGATAAAGACACAAAATTACAAACATCCCCCTTCCCCACCCGTTGTCTACTTGGTCTCTCCCTCTCCATGCATTGGGAAGGCCCGCCTCCCTTTCCCCAAGTAGAGACCTCCTCTTGCCTCCTGGGGGTTCTGTGTGGGAAGTTTGGCCCAGTTCTATCATTGGTGGGGTTCTGAATGCTCTTTGATTGTAGGGGAACTATACATCCCAGCAACTACAACTCCCAAATGTCAAGGTCTATTTCCCCTGAACTCCCTCTGCATTCATATTTGGGCATATTGAGTATTCATGCCAAGTTTGGTTCTGATCCAACATTGTTTGAGTCCACAGTGCTCTCTGGATATAGGTGAACTACAACTCCAAAACCCAAGGTCAATGCCCACCAAATTCTTATAGTATTTTCTCTTGGTTATGGGAGTTCTGTGTGGGAAGTTTGTGTCTTTCTGCCATTCCTGCCAGGATATCAATGTTGAGTTCATTGAAACAGGTCCAGGTTTCACACTGAGTGTATAAATACATTTTAAAAACATTTTAACTATACAGAATGTATTACTGTGTTAGAGTGTCATTTTGTGTCATTTTGGTTGGTGGTGTGCCCCAGGATTTTGCAAATGTAAAAAGTGTACCATGGCTCAAAAAAGGTTGGGAAACACTGCTTTATGAAACAAACTAATATTCCCTTCTCCTTTCCCAGAGCTGGATTTCTCCTAACATATCAAGCACTTTCCTTTCCTATTGTCAAGGAAAGGCCAACTATGATGACCATGGAGATGATGAGCTTATGAAAAAGGGAGGTCTAGGTACCACAATTCAAGATTGATATTGACAAACCGTCTAGAACAGTGGTTCTCAACCTGTGGGTTCCCAGGTGTTTTGGTCTAGAACTCTGAGAAATCCCAGCCAGTTTACCAGCTGTGAGGATTTCTGGGAGTTTTTAAAGCCAAAACATCTGGGGAACCAAAGTTTGAGAACCACTGGGATAGAATAAGGGTGACCAAAAGTCATGAGTCCCTTTGAGGGTCAGCTGAGGGAGCTGGGTAGGTTTAGCTTGGAGAAGACTGAGGGATGAGGACATGATAGCCATGTTTGAATATTGGGAAGAATGTAGAGTTGCCACCTGTCCCATATTATACGGGACATCCCGTATTTTTGCTCTGATTTTTGTGTCCCGCATTTTCAGCTCCTGTCCCGTATTGACAGGACAGAACAGATGGCAGCAGGAGGCGAGGCCGGGCCAGCAGTGAGCGCCAACACACTGCCAGCAGCTTCTCCGCGGCGCTTGTGCTCACTCACCTCGCACTCACTCGCAGGCACAGCAGGCAGCAGAGCAGCCCCAGCAGTGACGCGCCTGCCCGGCCACAGACGGTGCCTTGCTGCGCCACCAGGCCAGCATCCACCTTTTTCCTGGTCTGCCCCCTGCCCTATGGCGGGCTCCGCTCAAATTGATTCAGGACGATCGTTGTATCACTCAGCGATAACAATAAATTCAGAGCTTTACATCACAATGCTGCAAATTTTGAAACAACAGCTAACAAGGGTCTGAAAGGAAAAGGGAAATTTATTTATTTATTTATGCTAAATTTATTTTCGGGAACTTAATTTATTTCTACCCCGCCCATATCAGCCCGAAGGCAACTCAGGGCAGCGAACAAATCGGCACAATTTGATGTCATATTAAAAAATACATACATTAACAAATAAAAACATCTCAAAACAAGTAAAAACACAAAAACAGCTAGCAATAAAAAAATTAAAAAACCCTATGTCTTCATGTTCAGTCCTCATCCGTTCCATCGTCATAGCTGTTCCTAGGTCATTTTCCGATTCACATTTGTCTAAATTATACTGCAGTTCCAAAGACTTGATCGAAAAGCCATGTTTTCAGTTTTTTCCCGAAAGGTCAGTAGGGAGGGGGCCGATCTAATATCCCTAGGTAGGGAGTTCCATAGCCGAGGGGCCACCACAGAGAAGGCCCTATCTCTTGTCCCCGCCAGATGTGCTTGTGAAGCAGGTGGGATCGAGAGAAGGGCCTCCTCCGACGATCTCAAGTTTCTGGTGGGTTCATAGGAGGCGATACGTTCGGATAGATAAGATAAGAATAATGTTTTCCTGCAGCATGACAATGCCAGACCACACACTTCACATGCGACCACAGCAGAACTTCAGAGACTGGATCTCACTACCGTACGGCATCCTCCATACAGTCCAGACTTAGCACTGTCTGACTCCCATCTGTTCCCGATAATGAAAGAAGATCTGTGGGGACATCATTATGCTTCGGATGAAGATGTTGAGAGAACTGTGAAATGCTGGTTGCGGACACAGAGTGTCGACTTCTTCTGTGACAGCTTCAGAAAACTTGTTCATCGTTGGCAGAAATGTATCCAATTTTCTGGCGATTATGGGGGAAAAGTGAATAGTGGTAGTTAAAGAGCCCATTCTAAGGAATATTTCTGCATTTGATTTATTAAAATATTCCCATCCAAACCCAAGTAACGAAGGTGGAGGCATTACTTTTCATTCAATCCTCGTATCACTGAGCTAGGAAAAGACTCTGGACGGCAATCCTCTAGTCAGGTTATGGAAGTTGTAGTCCAAACAATAGTCCCAAAAACTTGGGAAACATTCTTTATCAAACCCTGGTTCAGCCGCAAGGGATGGAAGTCCATGCTGTAGGGAAGGCAGAGGTGCTTTTTCATGTTTTTAAACAGGAGTGACTGTGAAGGGGGACACAGAAAGTGACTCCCAGCCAAGGCGAGGGTCCCTCTCCTCCATCCCGGCTGAGTCCGTACGTGAGCCTACGTGTGCCACGGTTTGATCAACAAGCGCTTGGCCATCTTTGCTTCTAATCGCAGGACCACGTCGAGCTCCCCAATGAATTATGCAGTCCCTGTTTGCGCTTTCCAAGCCAGCTCCATTATCTCGCTGGGCACACCTGGCCTCTATGAGATAGATTTCCCTTCATCGAAGTGCGCAGGCAACTGTTGGAGACGGAGCGAGTATTAAATCAGAGCGGAGGTTCTGACAGCCCCGTGAGCATTTCCCCTGGTCGCCTCTGCGACAAAGCGGGGGACCGACATAATGCCAGGTAATGGGGGAAGAGGAGGGGGGAATCTGTACTGGCATAAAGAAGCCTTCCTGCTATGCAAGAAGGGCAGGAAAGATTGATGGCTGGCATGACTCCTGAGTCATACTATCCAGAGAAACCCTGCTTCCTGCAGTCAAGGGGACACAAATGATGGACAGGGCATTTTTGGTTGTGGCCCTTTGGTAACCCCAACTTCCCCCCCCCTTTTTTTCCTGATGGCTATCCCATATCGGACAAAGATGCTGCTTTTTGCTTGGGCTTTCAAGGAGTTTTCGTGCACCTTGATGCTTTTTGTTATTTTCCGAAGCTTCTGATCTCCAAATGGAAAATGCACACCATTCAACAGTTCACTGTGAAGCATCTGCAAGGCACTTCCACATAAAATTACTCATATCCATTCTATTCTTCTCCGTCCACCTTCTGGTTCTCATATATTGGCCGAAATCCTACAAACGTGCACAGCGTTGTGTTCATGCAAAGCACTGTGTTCTCCCTCTGCCTGGTAGCTGTCAAACCACAGAAGGGCTTCCCTTGCCGTCGCTTATCAGCAATATTTGTTTGTTTGTTTATTTATGATATTTCTATTCTGCCTTTCTCAAGCTGGGACTCAGGGTGGATCACAATGCACATATACATGGTAAACATTCGATGCCAGTTAGACATATAACATATATAGACAGACACACAGAGACTATTTAACTTTCCAGCTTCATGAGGGTATGCTTTTTGAATTCCCGGCAGAGGGGGAGCTGTCGCTTCACCATCCATTTGCGACACTGATGAGGTGCTTCCTCATTCTTTTGCATGCTGCTGGAGATTTTTATGGCATCGTAAATTAGTTAAATTAGCCTCCCTGCATAAGCGGTAAATTTCCTACTTGACAGATGCAACTGTCTTTCGGGCTGCAGAGGTTGACAGCAAGCTAGGTGGTGATTTTAATGCATCTGACTCCCAACCAGCTGTGCCACAACCTGGTGAGATACTAAAAATATAACCACCAGCAGCAACACATGTCTGACTTCTATGCAGAAGAGTATACAGTTGAATGGTAAAGAAATAATCTGATGCGCATCCATCTAGGTCAGTGGTTCTCAACCTGTGGGTCCCCAGATGTTTTGGCCTTCAACTCCCAGAAATCCTAACAACTGGTAAACTGACTGGGATTTCTGGGAGTTGAAGGCCACCTGTGGGGACTCACAGGTGTTTAGGCAAAAGTCTTACTGTACTATGAACATACAGAGTTAGAGAGTTGGAAGGGGTTGCAAGGGCCATGTAGTCCAACCCCTTGCCGTGCAGGAATAGACAACTAAAGCACTAGTGAGAAACTATCTCCCAACCTCTGCTGAAAGACCTTCAGTGATAACACCGGGAATGTGGTGCAGCTGGCTAAGTGTCAGCTGCATAAGATTTCTCTGACCAATAGGTCATGAGTTTGAGGCCTGCCCGGGTCGAGGTGGGTGCTCGACCTTTAAGCGTAACCTGCTGTCGACTTTTGCAGCCCGAAAGACAGTTGCATCTGTCAAGTAGGAGATAAAGGTACCACATTAAGTGGGAAGGCAAATTTTGACTGAATTATGAGGCCATTAAAAAACTCCAGGAACGCTGAGGAATGCGGAAGGAACAACAAGGGACGCTGAGAACGCTGAGAGATGAGGAGTGCATCAGCTCCCCCTGGTGGCCAGAGTTTGCCTCTGTTCGTCTATATGTATGTATGTGGAAAACGGCAGGGATTGTCTGCTAAGTGTGTGTACCTGTAATCCGCTCTGAGTCCCCTTCGGGGTGAGAAGAGTGGAATATAAATAAAGTAAATAAAATAAAAATAATAAATAACAGATATCAAATAAGTGCTAACAGGAACATTGAAGTATGCATAAACTGCAAAGATCTCTTGACTCATCAAACCAATGGAATATTTATTTCTGGATGGAAAACAACGAAGGGAAAAAAGGCAGAGGTTTTGCTAATTGTAGGATAGGCTTGTATTGGTTTTTTTATTTTTGAAGAGGGAAACATATTTTCTCTTCTAAGGTGCCCTGTCATTGCTTAAGCTCTGGCTGAACTGAATAATGCTCCCCTTTCATGCTGTTACAATTTAGGTTCTGCTGGCATTTCATCCTCCAAGAAGAGGAGCAGGAAGCTGAGCGCTCGGCAGCTGAGAACACACAGATTTGGAAGCAGCCGGCCCGACCAGATGGAGGAACGATTACTGACACCGAAAGTTACCGTCTTTTAACAATCTTGGCACTTCGCACAAAGGGGAGGGGGACGAGAAGGATAAAAAGCACATGGAAGCGGGTTGGTTTTGGTCTCTGGAGAGCTTTCTCGTCTCATTTCCTCCCAGTAAAAACTGGGAAAGAGTTAACTCGTCCCCAAATAAAAAAGGAGAGGGTAGGAATAATGTGATAGCAGTCGGCCCCAAGCAGAAGTTGGCAGATTCTTTTAAAAAACTATTTTGGTATATTTTCCCCCTTTAAGTAAAAACGAATGTACTTAGACATGATCATATTTTGAGATTTATTCAGAGATTTGCCATTTTCTTCCTTCAAGACTGAAATAACTGTCTTACTTACTTAGGCGATCCTTCGTTGTCCGAGTAAGATTGTCCTCCAAGTGCGGTGTCCTGGTGGTGGGTACCTCTATTAAAGACGACCTCCCTTGACCCGGCCATATGTAATCCTGGTGGGGCAACAAAGTGGCAAATGCATTTTACCTAAACAAGTAAATTCCTTGAAAAGAACCCCAACTATTTTCTAAATTGATGGTTTCCAGAGACCATTTTACATTTACAAAATCTTGGTGTACAGCACAATGTAATCTAACACAGTGAAACATAAGTTAATATGTTTTTAAATGTATTTATAGGTCAGTAAAAACCTGGTCTCTTTCTATGGTAACAACATATTTGGCTATCATGTCTTTTCTCAGGTCTTCTCTTCTTCAGGCTAAACATGCCCAACTGGAAAAGGTACAGAAAAGGGCGACAAAATGATCCAAGGGATGGAGCCTCATGGGTTGCAACGCTTGTTCTCAGACCCTTGAAAAATTTCACCCTAAGAGGTACTTGATTCCAGTTAAGTATGGATGTCATCATGCTGGGATAAAAAGTTCCTTAAAGAAAAAACTCTCAAAAAAAAACAGTAAAATAGAAAAAAATTAAAGCTCAAGGCGGAGAGGGTCAATATGTTTCTTGGAAAGATGTCATTGCTTCAGCCTCCCGATGCTCCCAGGTTCGCTCACTGCCCAATGACAGCTTGCAGCTTCAGGCTTTGACTGATTCATGGAATACCAAGCCAGCGTGAAAAGGACATTCTAGTGCCAGTGCTCTGCTTTGGTTGAGGGAGGAGGATTTCACTGGTTGTGGCCACACAGATCTCCCTTCGTGCTAGAGTATCCCCGACCCATGCTGAGTGAGGCTCTGAAGGTGATTCCTCAATGCTGGCCTAGCCCTGGGCTGAGGTCCGATTCAGCATGGCCTCTTATGATCTTATGGGAGGAAAAAGAACTAAAGAGCTGCTAGGAGGGGAACCTGCCAATTTCCCACAGCACACCTGATGATCGCTCACGGCACACTAGTGTGCCCCGGCACACTGGTTGGGAAACACTGTTCTAGCTCGATCGCAGTCTGGTTTCAGGCCTGGGCACAGTACCGAGACAACTTTGGTCGCCTTGGTGGATGACCTCCGTAGGGAACTGGACAGGGGAGTGTGACCCTGCTGGTTCTCTTGGATATCTCAGCGGCTTTCGATACCATCGACCATGGTATCCTTCAGTGAAGACTTGCTGGGTTGGGACTTGGGAGCACAGTTTAACCGTGGCTCCGGTCCTTCCTGGAGGGTCCTTCCCAGTCGGTGAAGCTGTGGGACACCTGCTCAGACCCCTGGCCATTGATCTGTGGGGTCCCGCAAGGTTCTATTCTGTCCCCCATGCTATTTAATATCTACATGGAACCACTGGGAGAGGTCATCCGGAGTTTTGGAGTACGGTGCCATCTTTACGCAGATGGCACCCAACTCCACTACTCATTTCCACTAGATTCCAAGGAAGCCCCTCAGATACCGAACCAGTGCCTGGCTGCTGTGATGATCTGGATGAGGATGAACAAGCTGAGGATCAATCCTGACAAGACAGAGATCCTACAGGTCAGTCGCTCGTCTGACCGGGGTATTGGGGGGCAATCTGTGTTGGACGTCGTTGCACTCTCCCTGAAATCACAGGATCGCAGTTTGGGGGTCCTCCTGGATTCAGCGCTGACACTTGATGCCCAGGTGTTGGCGGTGGCCGGGAGGTCTTTCGGACAATTAAAAATTATGCGTCAACTGCGACCTTATCATCATCATCATTATCATTATTATTATTACGTAGGTGACTGTGGAGCCCTATTCTTGACCGGCATGTTCTCTTGAAGTGAGGGCATCGGTTTCCAGGTGGAAGGCGGTCCCGGTCGGGGTTGGCTTGACGTGCCTTCCTCTTAGCATGTTTTTCTCTTTCGCCCTCCATTTGTGCCTCTTCAAATTCTACAGTACTGCTGGTCACAGCTGACCTCCAGCTGGAGTGCTCAAGGGCAAGGGCAAGGGCTTCCCAGTTCTCAGTGTCCATGTCAGAGTTTTTAAGGTTAGCTTTGAGCCCATCTTTAAATCTCTTTTCCTCTCCACCAACATTGTTTTCCGTTCCTGAGTTCGGAGTAGAGCAACTGCTTTGGGAAACAGTGATTGGGCATTTGGACAACATGGCCAGTCCAGCAGAGTTGATGGCGGAGGAGCATCGCTTCAATGCTGGTGGTCTTTGCTTCTTCCAGCACGCTGACATTTGTCCGTCTGTCTTCTCAAGAGATTTGCAGGATATTTCAGAGGCAATGCTGATGGAATCATTCCAGGAGTTGCATGTGATGTCTGTAGATAGTCCACATTTTGCAGGCATATAGCAGGGTTGGGAGGACAATCTATTATATAAATGGGTTCACGTCATGTGATGTATACCTCAAACAAAGAAACCATACAATGCAGAAAAACAATACTTGCCAACAGAAATAGGCCTCAAGCAAGGTATGTTTGTAGCAAAGAAACTTTCCCCCCCAAAACCTAAAAGGCCCCCAAAAAACGAGTAAAAATAAAACTACATTTCCCAGTATCCTCCGGGGCAGCCAATTACTCACCCAGCCTCTACATTCTGAACAACATGATTGGCTGCCAATAAGGGCGGATTTGCATAACTGCTGTAACCATAGAAACGCTGGCAAGAGCCATCCAAGGCTAGGATAGAATGCTGAGAGATTTCAGTTGGTGTTTGAGGGTTAAACTGCCAAAACCAAACTCTGAGGGAGCAATTCTCCAGCAAATTCCTACCCACACAACACAACACAACTTCCAATCACAACCCATCCCACCAACCTTACGGGGCCCCGTACACACAACACCTACAAACACCACAAACTAAAACCATTCCTTCCTTCCACACAGACATAAACTGACCCAAAAGACAAGCCATGCCTTATAAAAATAACAGTATCGGACGACACACTCACAACGCTACATACATCAAACAAAAAAGGGCAGAACAAACGCCAGAACAGAAACACACTGCGCAGCAGAGACACAGACAACAGGTCACTGCACGACGCACAGCTGAGAACCAAATGCAAAGAACTGCACGACAAGAAGAAGCGCGCAGCCAGGAACAACAAAGATGCAGAAATGCAACACAACACAACAGCAGCGCCAAGGAGCGCAGAAAAACGACGTCGCAACACAGAAAACAAACTTCAAAAACACCACAACCAATTCCACCGCCTAGCCTTCAGATACAATGCTGCAGAAGACTACAGCATGGCGCCAGAGGCCGACACTGGCACCCTAACGCACATCTGCACACACTGCAAAGCCCTGAAATACCAGGAATGTGCTGCCTAGCCGGTAAAGTCTCTCTACCACCACTTGCCACTCCTCCACAACCACTACAAACTTTGCTGAGTGGAGACACTCCAGAATCAAAACACTTCCTCCGCTATATAAAACAATACAACTCATGCTTCCAGATGACATCATTTGGAGCACACATAGAAAGTGCGCAATTCATGCCTACATGACCCCACCAAGACCGTAAGTAACATCATTTCCAACCCTTACATACTCAGACTTTCTCGCATCTCCTAAATAGGGCACAGCAACGCGTGCCGGGTACAGCTAGTAGCTTTATAAACAAGCACCTTGGTCTCCCTACGGATGTCCCAGTCTTCAAACACTCTGTACTTCATTTGGAAAAAAAATGCTGCACTTGCAGAGCTCAGGTGTATTTCAGTGTCAATTTCGTCGTTCGAGACCGAAATGACTGTCTTACTTACAGGCAACTAACAGTAGTGGTCTGAGTGTTGTACTATAATTCTAGAGACCATGCTCTTATAACATCTCATATAGACTACTGCAACGCGCTCTACATGGGGCTGCCTTTGAAGACAGCCCAGAAGCTTCAACAAGTCCAAAAGGCAGCAGCCAGATTTCTAAGTGGGGCGGCATACAGGGAGCATACTACTCCTCTGTAACGTCAGCTCCACTGGCTGCCGGTCCGCTACCAAGCCCAATTCAAAGTACTGGTCTTGGCCTATAAAGCCCTATATGGTTCTGATCCAACTTACCTTTCCTAACGTATCTCCTTCCATGAACCTATAAGAGCTTTAAGATTGGCTGGGGAAGCCCTGCTCTCTGTCCCAACATCTGCACACGTGCATTTGGTTGAACAAGAGACAGGGCCTTCTCAGTGGTGGCCCCTCGGCTGTGGAACTCCCTCCCCTGTGACATCAGGCAGGCCCCATCCATCCCGGATTTTAGAAAGGTTTCAGGCAAAGCTCTACATGCAAAAGTCAGAGAAAGAGGTATATCTAGTTAGTCACCAATAACGTAAGTGCTTCTCTTATCTTCGAGTCGGATGAAGGATGTGCTCAGCCCATGAAGTCTCAAGGCAAAATGTTATTAGCAGTTAAAAATAACAATAACAACACATAGTATTTCTAAGGCTTTTGTCATCAGGTGGCCAGAGACAACTTCAGCTCTTTCCATCTAATGTTTTCCAAGAAGCAAAGAATGGAGTAAATAGAATAGCAACCATTTCATTCTGCTCCTCTGCCACTTCACACACGAATTAAAACCAAGGACTGTGAATCATGTCAATTGTGTTGGGCGAAATGAAAAGTCCTGGAGATGCAGTACTTATGCGAAGGACAAACATCATCAAAGAGAGCCAAAGAAGGAAAAGGGGAGCATTTCTCTAGGCAATTTCACCGCGATTCAAAAGATGGTGGTTGAAGTGATAATTACAGAGATGCCACCAGGTAGATGCACGTCCTCATGGACAGGTGTGATTAATGGTTTGGGGATGAAGTGTTTTCGCTGCGTAATGGGGAAGAGAGCTGCCAAGGCAGTGTGCCAAGGAATGAATTTTTTTAAAAAAACACCCACAAAAAGATGGCCGGAAAACAAAAGCTCAAGAACAGAGGCAGGTAATGGTGGGGAAAATGAAATAAGTAAACATACAGAACCGGAGAGTTGGAAGATAAACCAATGTTCATCTCGCTCAACTCTGTTAATGAAGGAAAACCATAACGTGAAATACTTCAATGCCTTGTGTAGGGCAAGAAGAAAGAGAGATATAAAAACTGCTATATCTATGCACATATAATAAACTAGCTGTGCCCGGCCACACGCTGCTGTGGCATAGTCTGGTGTTTCGGAAAATTAAGTAATGAGAAGGTCTGCTTAATTACCCGAGCCACAACAATAGTAATAGGAAGGAAAGAAAGAGGTACCGAAGGAAAGAAGGAGAGAAAGTAGAAAGGAATGAAAAAGGGGAGGAAAGGCTGGAAAGAGGCAAAGAAGGTAGTAGAAAATGATATAGTATTCCTTTCCCCTCCCCTCCTTTCTGCTACCCTTCTTTTTTCTTTCCTTTCTTCTCCCCTCTTTCCTTCCTTCCATCCTTCCTTCCTTCTATCCTTCCCTTCCTTTCCCCTCCCCTCCTTCCTGCTATCTTTCCTTTTTCCTTCCTTCCTTCCTTCCATCCTTCCTTCCTTCCTTCTACCCTTCCTTTCTCGTCCCCTCCTTCCTGCTACCCTTCTTTTTTCTTTCCTTTCTTCTCCCCTCTTTCCTTCCTTCCATCTTTCCTTCCTTCCATCCTTCCTTCCTTTCCCCTCCCCTCCTTCCTGCTATCTTTCCTTTTTCCTTCCTTCCTTCCTTCCTTCCTTCCTTCCTTCCTTCCTTCCTTCCTTCTACCCTTCCTTTCTTGTCCCCTCCTTCCTGCTACCCTTCGTTTTTCCTTCCTTTCTCCTCCCCTCCCTCCTTCCTTGCATCCATCCTTCCTTCCTTCTACCCTTCCTTTCCCCTCCCCTCCTTTCTGCTACCCTTCTTTTTTCTTTCCTTTCTTCTCCCCTCTTTCCTTCCTTCCATCCTTCCTTCCTTCTATCCTTCCCTTCCCTTCCCCTCCCCTCCTTCCTGCTATCCTTCCTTCCTTCCTTCCTTCCTTCCTTCCTTCCTTCCTTCCTTCCTTCCTTCCTTCCTTCCTTCCTACCCTCCTTTCTCGTCCCCTCCTTCCTGCTACCCTTCGTTTTTCCTTCCTTTCTCCTCCCCTCCTTCCTTCCTTGCATCCATCCTTCCTTCCTTCTATCCTTCCCTCCCTTTCCCCTCCTTCCTGTTATCCTTCCTTTCTCCTCCCCTCCTTCCTTCCATCCATCCATCCTTCCTTCCTCCTTCTATCCTTCAGTTTCTTTCACATCCTTCCATCCATCCATCCATCCCAAACAGCGACCTGGTCCAGCCATTCGCCCCCCCTCCCCCACACACAGTCCTGGGGGGGGGGGGGAAGAGGGAAAGCATGGAGAAGCTTTAGGGCACCCGATCTGTTGGGAGGGGTGAGTAGAGGAGCTTTTCCTCGCGCCACCCCTCTGATTGGCCGGTGGTTTCACGCACTCTGTGTGTTGTTTGCGAGGGGGTGGGGAGGCAGCGAGAAGCACAGCGTGCGCCCGCTCTGTTGGGAGGGGGCAAAAAAGGGAGCTGTTCCAACCGCCATGCGTGGTTTTTCTTGGCCTGCTCCAGTGGTTTTTGGGACATGTAGTCCCAAACGTTCTTCTGGTTTTTTTTGCTGTTGTCTTTAATTTTGGGGTGTTTTTTTATAGCAAACATACCTCGTTGGGTTATGTGTCAGTGTGGCCTGGTTTTGTGTGTGTTCGTTGTGTAGTTTTGCTGTCTATAAGCTTATAAACACGGATTGAAGATTTATATATATATAGATAGATAATTAAAGTGAAAATATGTACTGGGGTGCCCACTTCCACAGACAGGCTCCTGCCTCCACAAACAGCTTTAACCCACAGGGGTGAGGAACCACCAAAAGTCCTCCCTCCAATGACATTTCAGGTTATAGTGAGCATCATATATGTAGCCCAACCCCTGCCAATGTCCTCCCCAAACACTATACTTCCCACTACCCAAGCAATGCCTTCATTCAGGAGACGTCACAAACTCTTAGGATGCCTGCCATAGATGCAAGTGAAACGTCCGGAGAGAATGCTTCTAGAACATGGCCACACAGCCTGAAAAGCTTACAACAACCCAGTGATTCCGGCCATGAAAGCCTTTGACAATACAATTTCATCTTAGATTTTAGTGGTTCCTCCACCACAGACATCCCAGTGTTTCTTACTCTCTCAATTGGTGTGGAATTTGCATGACCACACCCACTGCATCTCCCTTAACCCTTTCCTACTCTTTTCAACTCAGTCTGCATGACAAACACAGCAGAACTAATCAACAACTATACATACTGGAGGACTTTGGGGGATTGACTCCACATGATGGAAGTTGTAGTTCACTCTGCATCAAGATAGAGTACTATGACTCCCCCTCCCCATAGGCAATAGACCTGTACCACATTTGGCACAAAAAACCCCCCATGACCTAAGACAAATACTTGAGAGATTTGGGGAAAATTCACTTTGATTCATAGTTGTTGTAGGTACTGGGATATATAGTTTACATGCAATCAAAGAGTACTCTGGACTCCACCACTGATGATGGAGCTGGACCAAACTTGGCACACAGAACCCCCACAGCCAACTGAAAATACTGGAGGGATTTGAGCAGACTGACTCACCATGTTGAGAGCCAGAGATCACACTGAACCCCACCAATGATGCATCCAGAGCAAACTTGCCCAACATGACAAACTTTTAAGTCCGAATGGAATTTCAGGGGATTAACCTGGCATGGCGTGAATTGTAGTTCACCCACAACCTTATGCATTTTGTAACATCAAAATAATGACTTTTTCAAATAACCCGGGCAACATCAGGTACCCAAGCTAGTGAGATATGAAAAAGAAAGAGAGTCAGTGCAGCAAGCTGGTCCAAGTGCATTTCTTCAGGTATAACATGAGCATCATCCCCATTCCCATGAACATCAACATGAACATCAGACACAATCACAGGTTGAACAGGCTGATGTACAACACTGGGTGACTTTGGGTAAGGCACACTCTCCCTTTCAAAAGAAAGTTCTTAATGTGCACCAGTTCTCTGCGTAATCACAATCCAAGCCTCACACTTGTTCCAGGATTTCCTATGTACGTATATTCCGGTGTACTAGACAATTTTTTAAGCCTGGAAAATAATATGAAAAGTTGGGGATCGTCTAGTACACCAGGTATAAATTAAAATAATAATTTAAAGAAAAAAAATCACCCATAGTGGCACAGCTAGAGGAGGGAGGGAGGAGGAGGAGGAGGAGGGAGGGAGGGAGGGCATGGGGAGGAGGAGTGGCAGGCTGCATTGCCATGGAGACTGGCTGGGGGTGATGGCCCACTGGGCTTTCCCAGCGGCCCCCACCGCTCTCCATTCAAGGATCTCCTCTGCTCTCGCTGCTTACCTCCTTCGAAGGCTTGCCTAGGCCCAAGGAAGTGCCTCCAGGTACCAACTCCTAGCAGCACTGGGTGATGGCGTGCCTTGGGTGTGCTCCCAGAGGCATGTTGGGAGTAGTAGGAGTCACGGAACTACTGCTCCCAGGATGCCTTTGGGAGCACATCCAAGGCATGCCATCCCCCAGCACTGCTAGGAGTTGGTGTCCGCAAGCTCTTCCTTGAGTGTCCAGAAGCTGACTCCTAGCAGCGCTGGGGGATGGCGTGCCTTGGATGTGCTCCCAGAGGCAGGCTGGGAGCAGTAGAAGTCACGGAACTACTACTCCCAGCATGTCTCTGGGAGCACATCCAAGGCACGGCATCGCCCAGCGCTGCTAGGACTCGGCGTCCAGAAGCACTTCCTTGGGCCTAGGCAAGCCAAGTGGCCTTCGAAGAAGGTAAGCAGTGAAGGCTAGGAGGTCCTTGAACTGAAAGCAGCAGGGGCCAAGGGGGCATAGTCTTGGAAGAGGGGGGTAGTCTTAAACGCCGAATATATCCCTATACCGCCTCATCTCATATTATCCCACCAGATCGCTGCATTCCAAGGAACAGAACCTCTTGGTTATTCCCTCGCCTAAAATGTACCGCTTGACGGCAACCCGCCGGCAGGCCTTTTCAATAGTAGCTCCAACGCTTTGGAACTTGTTGCCTGCTGACATACGTGCCATGCAGAACGTCCTCTCCTTCCGGAAAGCATTGAAGACCTTGCTTTTTCAGCAAGCGTTTGGAATAGGATGAGCTGCAGGCCCTGTTACATGTTGCCTCATATGTCCATCGGTCTTATTGTATATTGCCTTGTTCAGCATATGACTTCCGTGTTTTTATTGTGTTTTTAGATATATTTTTAATTGTGTTTTAATGCCGTTTATATTTGATTTTACGTATATGTTGTGAGCCGCCCCGAGCCTTCGGGGAAGGGTGGCCAATCAAATGTGAATAAATAAATAAAATAAATAAATAACTCTGTATTTTATCTTGAAAAGTTGGGGGTTTGTCTTATACCCCCAGTCGCCTTGTATTCCGGAATATACGGTAACTATCTGAACATGTAGACTGCTTTCTTCAATATTGGTTTGAAACTGCATTAAATGGTCAGCCTCAGAGGAAAGCAATGTAAATCCATACTTGCCCCAACCCTCCAAAAAACCCCATGACAGGTTCACTTTAGGATACCTTAAGTAAGAAATGACTTGAAGGATCATTGCCAAAACAACAACAACGACAAATTAAAAGGTAATGACAAGAACCGCAAAAATTAAAGCAATAAAGGAAGATTCTAATCCCAACTGAATGTTGAGACTCGGAGCCAAAGCAAGATGAGCTTCTTCACAGTTCTTTCCCGTCAGCCCATCTCAAAACGCATTTGTTCAAACACAAACACCGGGCTATTTTTATTTATTTATTTATCTATTCTAAAAAGGCATCACCAAAAGCTCACAACAGCCTTCCCAACCTTGCGCTGAACTTGGAAGGTGTCAGGAGGTATTATTTACACTCCATCTATTTATCACTTCCTCCCATTGAGCACCTGACCTTGTCAAAAAGCTTAAAGGTTATTTTCCCCCACTAAATTATAAATGAACAAGACTGTTCTACTTATCTGCCAGCATCTGGAGGGCCAGGTGAGGTCAGGCCCTGCTCAGAATTCAAAAGAGGGTTTGTGGGAGGGAGCGGGAAGAAAAGGGAGGCGGGAGGAGAAGTAATACAAGAGAAAAAGAGACGGCTCAGATGTGCAGAGCAAGCCTCCGCTCCCTGCAGCACAGCCTGGGTGTCGCTTTGCTTTGATTTGTCATATGCTCAGTTTTTACCAAATGCCCAGAGCGGCTACATTTTGATCTCTTTGCGACAGAATTAGTGTCGGCTCAGTTGGCTATAGCACAGGATAGTTTGCTAACTCTCATGCAAACAGGGAGGGAACCATGGTGCATCTACACCAGTGGTATTCAACCTTCCAAATGTTGCGACCCCTTAATATAGTTCCTCATATTGGGGTGACCCCCAACCATAACATTATATTCGTTGCTACCTCATAACTGTAATTTTGCTACTGTTAGGAATCGTAATGTAAATATCTGATATGCACGGTGTATTTTCATTCACTGGACACAAATACCCAATATGCCCAAATTTGAATACTGATGGCATTGGGGGAGAAATTAATTTTGTCATTTGGGAGTTGTAATTGCTGGGGTTTGTAGATCACCTACAATCAAAGAGCATTCTGAACTCCACCAACAATGGAATTGAACCAGAACTCCCATGACCAACAGAAAATACTGGAAGAGTTTGGTGGGCTTTGAGTTTTGGAGTTGTAGTTCACCTACATCCAGAGAGCACTGTGGACTCAAACAATGATGGATCTGGACCAAACTTGGCATGAATACTCAATATGCTCAAATGTGAACACTGGTGGAGTTTGGGGAAAATAGAGCATGACATTTGGGAGTTGTAGTTGCTGGGATTGATAGTCCAGCTACAATCGAAGAGCATTCTGAACCCCACCAATGATGGAATTGAACCAGAACTCCCATGACCAACAGAAAATACTGGAAGAGTTTGGTGGGCTTTGAGTTTTGGAGTTGTAGTTCACCTACATCCAGAGAGCACTGTGGACTCTACCAATAATGGATCTGGACCAAACTTGGCATGAATACTCAATATGCCCAAATGTGGACACTGGTGGAGTTTGGGGAAAATAGAGCTTGAGATTCGGGAGTTGTAGTTGCTGGGATTGATATTCCACCTACAATCAAAGAGCATTCTGAACCCCACCAATGATAAAATTGGGCCAAACTTCACACACAGAACCCCCATGGCCAACAGAAAATGCTGTCTTTTCTGATTGTCTCTCGTGATCCCTCTGACACCCCCTGTCGCCCCCAGGTTGAGAATCACTGATCTACACCGAGGAATTAATGCAGTTTTAAACCACTTGAACTACCATGGCTCAAAGCAATGGAATTCTGTTTGACGTAGCTAGTTTCTCTTTGGCCGAGAAGTTGAAAAACTTTGCAAAACAATTTCCACGATTCTGTAGTGTTGAACTGTGGCAGCTAAAGTAGTGTCAAACTGCATTAATTTTATAGTGTGGGTGCACCCAAAGATATTGTTACTTTAAACCCTATATTATTGAACTGTGAAGGGACAAGCTGGGAGCTGTCTTCGAGGAAAAGTTTTTGGACAAAGCTTCATCATGTAAAAGCTAGATACAGTGTTATATCTGGTTAACAATATTGTGACTAACCAAATATAACTCTATCTATGGTTTTTACAAGACAGAGTCTTGTCACAATATTGTTAAGTCCCATTGATTTCAATGTGTCTCTTCTAGTAAGATTTTTTTTTACTGTCAGAAGCAAGAGAATTGGCCGTCTGCAAGGAGGTTGCCCAGGGGATGCCGGATATTTGATGTTTTACCATCCTTGTGGGAGGCTTCTCTCATGTTCCCGCATGGGGAGCTGGAGCTGACAGAGCTCAACCCACTCTTCCTAGATTCAAATAGTTTCATCTAATAAGATGAAGGATGAACAGCAGCAACAACAGTTGTTTTTACTATAGTATTTCTGAGGCTTTTGTCATGGGACAGACACCAACAATTGCAACTCTTATAGGTCTTTAATTTTCTGTGCCAAAGAATGCTGGTGCCTCACCAAACTAATTGTACAACCCTGAGGAATCCATAGCACTGAGCCTTGGGCGCAAATTGCATTCAGATGCCCTTTGCGAGGTCCAGTTGCAAAGAGCCTGCAGCAAGAATGATTCACTGAAGATGGGGCAAACCAGAGTATAGAAGAAGAGCGTACATAGGTTTCTGAGTATAACAACCAGAAGAAAATCTTTTTTTTTTTTAAAAAAAGAGAGATTAATGAAAGAGGAGTGAGCATTGACTGTTAATATGGTGCTAGAAGAGTTCTATAGTTGCAATGGGTTTCCAAAAAGAACAGTAAATGCGTCTGATAGGAAACCAAGACTGAACTCCCACCGGAAGCCAAAATGACTAAAGTTAGGCTATTATACTTTAGTAGTGACATAGTGTGTGGGCGAATTTGTTCCTATGCCCTCTACATTAGATGGAGATTGTTGCACTCCAGAACAGGAAAAAGCCCTCTGACTTAAACACACCACATGTTGAGTGAAAAATCCAATCCTTTTATTGAAGCTTCATAAAATAGCCAGTAGAAATAGATGCTTATAAAAAGTAAGTAAGTTTCAAAAAATATAAAAAGCAATCCAAGACAGTATAAAACCAGACAGGAATTAATAGGATGCAAAGACAATCCAGGCAATGCAAGTCAATACCCACAAGGCTAGAAATCCACAGGAATGAGACCCCTTGAACAGGAATACCATGGCTCATGAACTTGATTTCCAAACGATGTCTGATCTAACAGGTTTTCCCTTGAAGCAAACCTTATATCCCAAAACCCAGAAATTGGTTTTGTTTCCCCCTACTTTTGGCTCTTATCTGACGAAGTCTTTCAGAGCGACGTAACCCTTGAGCTTGTTGTCTATCCTGGCTAATCTCCAGATGCCTATTTTTCAATTCCCAGGTGTCAGATTGTTGTCCAAACCCAAATCTTGAGAGCTCACAGAGAAAGGAAGTAAACCATCATCTCTCTGCCCAGTAGGAATATTCTCATGAGAAACTGCCCTTTGCACTGAGACCTCTCTGTCCTTGTCTGCCTGAAAATCACTGACCAAAACCATCTCCATCTTTCACCTCAGCCTCAGCACCATCATTTCCCTCATCAGAAGCTTTATGATCCTGTTCATCATTTCCCATATCAGAAACAGCATGATCCTGAAACACAAACACAGGCTGATTCCCAATAGAGATAGGAGCACAGTGTTGCACTCTGGCCCTGAAACATCTTTTCACCTAGTACCACACCAGAGTCCAATAATACTATCTAGAAATGTTTCTCAAGGAAAGCAGGTACAAAGGGGTGAAAGGGCATATCCAAAAGTGTCAGTAGAATAGAATATACAAATAGCAATAATCCAAAAATAGGAAATCCAAAATAGCAGGAATCCAAAAATGGCAAAGTCAAGATAACCAAAATCCACAGCAGTTATTCAAACATAAATCCATAAAGCAGAAAATGGAGCTTCTTCCAAGGTAAACCCTTACAGGAATAAAGACATGAACCAGAACAGGAAACCTGAATCATGAGATAGGAAAATCATCCTTTAGCAACATTGTCTCCTCTGAGAGTCATGAAGTCAGACCACTTAATTTAAGCTTCTCCAGGCACCCATGACATCATGCCGAACCCACCTGGACTTCAAGGTCTTCTCACAGATGAGAAAATCTAGTTTGTCTGTTTTTTACTCCCTTCATTCTGAGGGCTAATCCAATTTCCCGGGAAAACTCCCCATCAGCTCAAGGACTTTCACTTTCCCCTGTTGTTTGGGAACCAGCACTGGAATCCTCATCTGCCTGCAATTCCCTCTGACCCGAGGCCCATAATTCCCTCCGATCTCACACAGACTCCTCATTTTGAAACCCAACATCCCCCTCATCCTCTGACAATTCCTCGAACACTTGCTGAGCTACAATACACAGGACCTATTTTTTTTCACTTGAGAGGATACCTCTTTAAGTTTCTAGATCCTTCAACAAGATCCAACAGTCAAGCTGACCATCAAATCGCAATGGATTACCTAGAGATTCCTAGAAAGAACATTGTAATCAAGTCCCTCAATAATCAAATTTGTTGAGGTCAAACTCGTAGACGCTGGAGGGCTGACTATATGTAAAATTCCAGAGAGGTAATATTAACTCCATCCACTCATGGGAGGGACTGAAATACACAAAGCTCAAGTCAAAATAAATGAGTATCCATCTCTGGAGGTTTTTAAGCAGAGGCTGGATAGCTCACTGTTGGGAATGCTTTGATTTAGGAACATTAGAAGACCATAAATGGAACATGAGTCAACAGTGTGATGCAGTAACTACAAAAGCCAACAAAATTCTACACTGTATCAATAGAAGTATGGTGTCAAGATCAAGGGAAGTCATAGTCCCACTCTCTTCTGCTTATTTTATTTATTTATTTATTGTTCAGTTTTATATACCACTCCTCCCTGCAGGCTCGGGGCGGTTTACATAAAACAACAGATTAAAATACAGATAAAACACTTTGTTATATAAAACACAAGGACATGGTCAGAGTTGTCCGGGGGAACTTAGATTGAAGGCCTGCTTAAAAAGGGTCGTCTTGCAGGCACTCCGGAAGGGGGCTATCTCCGTGATAGCCCGAACGTCATCTGGTAACGTGTTCCATAGCGTCGGTGCCACCACGGAGAAGGCTCATTGTCTTGTCACTGAGAGGCGACAGGAACGAACTGATGGAATCATCAGAAGGTTTTGTTCCACTGAGCGCAGAGATCTCGGGGGAATGTATGGGGTGAGGCGGTCCCTCAGATACACTGGCCCTAGATCATACAAGGCCTTGAAGGTCAAAACCAGCACCTTGAAAACAATCCGGTACTCTATTGGCAGCAAGTGCAATTGCTGTAGGATTGGTGTGATGTGCTCTCTCGCAGGTGCTCCCACCAGCAATTGAGCGGCAGCATTTTGCACCAGCTTGAGTTTCCAGGTTGTCAACAAGGGAAGGCCAATGTAGAGGGCGTTACAGTAGTCTAATCTCGAGATGACCGTCGCCTGGATCACCGTAGCGAGGTCATTCCTGGATAGGTAAGGAGCCAGTCACCTAGCCTGTCGAAGATGGAGAAATGCTGTCCTGCTAACCATGGAGATCTGAGTCTCCATCGATAGCAGTGGGTCTAATTGAACCCCCAGGCTTTTTACCAAAGACAACGGGCTTAGCCACTCGCCATCCAGGGTAGGCAACCGGCACTCACCCAGATCTCATCTGAGATAATAACCCTGTGTTCAGTTCTGGGCAACAAAATTAAAAAGACATGAAAAAATGGGTGTCCAAAGAGGAAACAAAATGGTGTAAAGTCTGGAAGCCAAGTCCTATGAGAAGCAGCTTAGGGAACTATGTATCTTTAGCTTGCAGAAGAGAAGATGAAGACAGCCATGTTGAAATATATGAAAGGATCTCACATTGAGGAAGGGGCAAGATTCAAGCTGCAGTGAAAGAGATTCCACTTAAATATTATGAAAGACTTCATGTTCACAAGATAGCTGTTTAACAATGAAATACACTGCCTGGGAGTCCAGTGAAGTCTCCCTCTCTGGAACTTGTTAAGCAGAAACTGGATGACCATCTCTCAGGAAGGCTTTAATTGTGTCTTCCTGCATGGCAGAATGGGGTTGAACTGGATGGCACTAGGGGTCTCTTCCCACTCTAGGGTTCTATGTCTCTATGAGTCTTTAAAGTGCTACTTGATTTCTCCACTTCTTGCCCTCCGATCTTTGCTTGAGGCTTTAGTGGAAAGAAACATTATTTCCTGTCCAGGAAAACAGCAACCTTGGCACCAATGTTCCTCCACACAGAGGTCTATCTGCCAAGGTTGCAATGGGCCCTCATAAAGCATGTTTTATGCAGGGCAACTCGGACATTTCATGGCACCGCAATAGGAAGAAGATATAGCAGGGCGAATCAAAGCAGCGCAATGAGGCAATATGGCAAATGTTTTCACCAAGAAAGTGGTGCCGGGCGCTGCCAAGTTTCAAATTAGCTCCTTGATGCATTGGCAATAACTGTACAGTTGCCACCTTTCCACCTTCTTTGGTCCAGTCTTCCCGTACGCATCATTCAGGGGAATCATTTAATCCCCACAATTGCCTTTCCCCCGCTTTAGTTAATATTGACTTTTCTCATCTGATGTTGATGAAAAAAAGTATTTCACGAGGTCTGTGGGTTTCTTTGAGCGCTGATTCTAAGGTAGCATCTGTTGTTGGCACAACAATTGTGATCCTGCAAGTAAGTCTGTTCAGGAATAGCTCTGTGTGTATCTATGTGCGTGCGTGCGTGCATGCGTGTGCATGTAGATCCCCATTTGCACCAATGGAAGGGCAAGCTCCCTTGGTTAAAATAGCTCATCTATTGAAGTAAATGGGAAGCAAGAGACCAAAAGCAAGCAATCTGGTGGAAAGAGGAAAGAGAGTGTGTTAGAAGCACCTTCTTGCAAGCACAGTTTGTTATAAACTTGTTCTTTTTTTGGCAAATATACAGCAGACTGTGCACTCTGAAGCATAAGCAGCTGAAGTGGGATATCTACACTGCTCAATTGCAACCATTTAATCCTAATTGAAGGGTCTATAGCAGGGGTGCTCATTAGGTAGATCGTGATCTACTGGTAGATCGCGTAGGGCGTCCTAGTAGATCGCAGGCAAGGCGGGAGGAAGGCTCAGCCCCCCCCCCCGGCTCCCGATGCCGCCCAGGTGCAGAAGGAGGTTGGACTGGATGGCCCTTGTAGGTCTCCTCCTATTCTAGGAACCCATTGTTGTTGTTGTTATTATTATTATTATTATCAGAGACTGAATGGCCATCTGTGAGGAATGCTTTGATTGTGTTTTTCCCTGATGGCAGAAGGAGGTTGGACTGGATGGCCCTTGGAGGTCTCCTTCTACTCTAGGAACCTATTGTTGTTGTTACTATTATTATTATATTAGTAGCAGAGGCTGAATGAATATTATTATTATCATCATTATTATTATGAATAAATTCAGGGGCTTATTATACTCACATTTAGTTGAATTCAGTCTTAAAATATGTTATACGGCTCTCACTGAAATACATTTCCAAATATTTTGCTTTTATGGCTCTCTGAGTAGTGGGTAGGTAGATCATTTTGACTTGGTTGTTTTATATGTAGATCGCACGCTGAAAAAGTGTGAGCACCCCTGGTCTACAGTGTAGATGCACCCGAAGAGTCAGGCTCTGAGATCTGGTAAACCCTAAAATTGTTTCATTCTCTGTTATTGAAGGCTTTCATGTTTGGAATCACTGGGTTGCTGTGAGTTTTCCGGGCTGTATGGCCATGTTCCAGAAGCATTCTCTCCTCGCGTTTTGCTCACATCTATGGCAGGCATCCTCAGAGGACCTCAAAACCTTATTGCTTTATGTTTAGTTATACTATTTAGATTGTTTTTTGCTTGCTTGTTTTGTTGATGCATTGTTGTATTTGTATTTGATGGGCTTCGGGGAGATGGTGATGGGGTATAAATAAATTATTATTATTAATATTATTATAGATGTGGGCAAAACGTGAGGAGAAAATTCTTCTGGAACATGGCCATACAACCTGGAAAACTCAAAGCATTAATTAAACCAGATAGAGATAAACAAGGAAGATGTTCTCACATGCCTTACCAAACTAAATGTCAGCAAATCACCAGGGCCAGATGGCATCCACCCCAGAGTTCTTAAGGAACTCAAGTGTGAAATTGCTGAAATTCTAGCCAAAATATATAACCTTTCTCTAAAATCAGGCACCGTACCCGAGGACTGGAGGGAGGCAAATGTAACCCCGATCTTCAAGAAAGGATCCAGGGGTGATCCAGGAAATTATAGGCCAGTTAGTCTAACCTCAGTTCCAGGCAAAGTGATGGAAACCATTATTAAAGAAAAATTACTAAGCACATAGAAGAACAGGCATTGCTGAAGGAAAATCAACATGGTTTCTGCAAAGGCAAATCATGTCTTACTAACTTGATAGAATTCTTTGAGGGTGTAAAACACATCGATAAAGGGGACCCAGTCGATATTGTTTACCTTGACTTTCAAAAGGCTTTTGACAAAGTCCCTCACCAAAGGCTCCTAAATAAGCTCTTCAGCCATGGAATCAGGGGACAGGTCTTGTCCTGGATTGAAACCTGGCTAAACTGTAGGAAACAAAGGGTGGAAATAAACGGACATTTCTCTGGGTGGAAAGAGGTGAGAAGTGGCGTACCCCAAGGTTCAGTTTTGGGTCCGTTACTTTTTAATTTATTCATTAATGATCTGGATGTGGGAGTAAATTGTGAGGTAGCAAAGTTTGCAGACGACACTAAATTGTTCAGGGTAGTTAAAAATGAAACTGATTGTAAAGAGCTCCAGAAAGATCTCTCGAAATTGAGTGAATGGGCAACAAAGTGGCAAATGCATTTTAACCTAAACAAGTGTAAAGTCATGCACATCGGGGCAAAGAACCCCAAATAGACTTATCAACTGATGGGATCAAAGCTTTCTGAGACAAACCAGGAAAGGGATCTTGGGGTTTTGGTGGACAGCTCAATGAAGATGTCAACCCAGTGCGCAGCAGCAGTGAAAAAGCAAATTCTATGCTTGGCATGATCAGGAAGGGAATCGAAAATAGGTCGGCAAATGTTGTATTGCCTCTCTACAATCTATGGTGAGGCCACATCTGGAGTACTGTGTACAATTCTGGTCACCGCACCTTAAGAAGGATATAACGGAACTGGAAAAGGTACAAAGAAGGGCAACAAAAATGATCCAAGGGATGGAGCAGCTCCCTTATGAAATCAGGTTGCAACGCCTTGGTCTTTTCAGCCTTGAAAGACGGCGTTTAAGAGGTGACTTGATCGAAGTGTATAAAATCATGCATGGGATAGAAAAGGTGAATAAAGAAAAATATTTTCTCTGTCACACAACACTAGGACTAGGGGGCACTCCTAAAGCTCCAAGGTAGGAAAGTTAGGACTAATAAAGGGAAATATTTCTTCACCCAGAGGGTCATTGGGTTATGGAACTCACTTCCAGAGGAGGTTGTGACAGCTGTCAGCCTGGACAGCTTCAAGGCAGGATTAGACAGATTCATGGATACCAAGGGAATCAGTAGTTACTGAAATGGACATCCAAGTGCCACCTCTGTGTTGATGGAGGCAGGCAGGATTTTCCCCGGTACTGGTTGTGGGGGGTCGGGAGCAAGTGAGGGTTTTGCCCTCCTTTCTGCTAGAGATCCCTGTGTACAACTGGTGGGCCACTGTGTGACACAGAATGCTGGACTAGATGGGCTGAGGCCCGATTCAGCATGGCTCTTCTTATGTTCTTATGTAAAGCAACCCTTTTTTAGCTCTTTTGGAAAATTTATTATTTATTTATTTTTTTACTATATTTCTATACAGCCTCTCTCAGCCCGAAGGTGACTCGAGGCAGTTTACAATCAGTGCCCACAATATAAAACACAATTTTAAAACATTTATATACTAACAGATAAAAACAATAAAAATTAGCAATTAAAATCAAAAATACAGTTCCCAGTGTCTCATCATTGAAAACATTTTCCATCGCATCGTCTTATTATTCCGTGATCACAATTAAATAGTTCTATTTCATCTGCAAAAGCCTGCTCAAACAGCCAGGTCTTAAAGATGAATGTCAATGCCTCTCCTCAAAGCTTCCTGAGACAATAATTAATTTTTCTATATGACGTTTTCAGGATTCCCCCTGCCTCGTTTCACATACAAAATCACTTTTCAATACCAGAGTTAGGGTGCCTCTATACTGTAGAATTAGTGCAGATTGACACCAGTTTAACTGCCATGGAACCACAGGAGTTGTAGTTTTATGAGGTTTTAGCGTTCGCTGCTTAAGAGGGCCCAGGTGGTGTCTCATCAAACTTCTTTGATTCCATAGCATTGAGCCATAGCAGTGAAAGTCGTATCAAACTGCATTTTTCTACAGTGTCGAGGCAACCTTAGGTTCTTAGATGTCTCTCATTCATAGGGATGCCATAATTCAATAAGCTGGTGGCAAAAAACAACAGCGCATCCTCTTTGGCTTTTAGCTCTAAAGCTATAAGACTCCCAAGGAGTTCCCAAGGAAGAGCTGTGTGCCCAAATGAAATTGACAAGATGGCAAAGAAAGGGAAGTGCTTTGGAGGAGAGCCAGAGGAAAGCATGTCCCCTTGTCAGAGAGAAGATTAATAATGCAATGAATTCTCACCCGGAGCTCTGCAGCTTCATGATTTTTTGATGGAAAGATGCTGTTAGGGAGGCGTGAAAGGATCATGTGCTTCCTGAGCCCGGCACTGTCCTCCCTGGGTTTGGGCAACAGGACTCATAGAGGAGGTGAGGATGCTCCAAGATACCTTTTCTCAGCCCAAAATGGCTCTGGGTGCCCACCATTCAGCCAGCTCTGTGGCATCGAAAGCTGACCCAAGAAAAGTACTTTCCGTACACAAGCTCTATTCCATGTGTCAGAGCCCAGTGAAGTTTTATCTCTTTCTTTCACTGTGTAGGTCTTGCAACAGGTCCTTTCCCAATGTCCAAGTTTTTCCGTGGCCTGCCAAACCCAGACTGCCATCCTGCTTTTGGAAGTCTTCACCAGACATTTATTATTTATTTATTTACATCATTTATATTCCGCCCTTCTCACCCCGCAGGGGACTCAGGGCGGATTACAATGTACATACACAGAACGTATATAGACAAGACACTCAGAGGCACTTTAACATTCCAGCTTCTGGCCACCAGGGAGAGCTGTCGCATTCCCTCATTCTTTTGCGTACTTCCTGGAGTTTTTATGGCCTCGTAACTTAGTTAAATTAGCCTCCCCACAAAGTGGTAACTAAATTTTCCTACTTGACAGATGCAAATGTCTTTCAGGTTGCAAAGGTTGACAATGAGCTACACAATTTGGTCGAGAGCTCACCTCGACCCAGGCAGGCTTTGAACTCATGACCTTCTGGTCAGTAGAGATCTTATGCAGCTGACTCCCAGCCAGCTGCGCCACAGTCCCGGTGACACATTTGACACAGCAGTGGCATTTTGAAAATTTGCTAATGGACCTTCTCTTGGTGTGGAAGTCCCAGACAAAAGACATCCCTCTGCAAAATGGATTCCTTCCCTTGGACACATTGCTTCACCATTTAATTTGCTGGCAATGTCTTTTGCATATTATTAATCATAATAACATTCACCGTATATACATCATGTATAAGTCAATGGCAGGTTTGCGGGTCCAAATTGTGGATTTTGAAAGGACCGATGGATAAGACAAGAGCCATTCCATGGAGGGTTGAAACTACCAGCAGCTTGAGTAATATTTTCCTATCCAGGGCTTTAAAAAAGCCAGAACTAAAGAGCAGATTGGTGCTCATTTTAGGTTCTCCTGGGATGGGATAGTGAGAAGGGCTTCCACAGAAAATCTCAAAACACAGGCAATGCCATTTGGAAGACTATATGTGTGTGTTTGTGTGTTTTCAAGTCACTTTGAAGGACTATTAGCATAATGCCAAGTTTTTATTTAACTTTGTGTTTTAATGTGCATTTTAATTGTACCCTCAAATTGCTTCAGATACAACAAATAAACAAGTCACTTCTCAAAGAAGAGTTCTATGGATTCTATAGACCAGTGTTTCCTAACCAGTGTGCCGTGAGAAATTGGAACCTCCAGTACCCTTTCTTCCCCCTCCTGCCGAACATTTTTTCTTCTCCACTCGGGCTCCCTTCTTTCCAGCCTCACTCTGCTCGCTTTGCTCTGGGGCGAGTCTGCGCAGTAGCGCCCGCATAGGTCACACCTTCCTCCCCCTCCCCTCCTGAACACGCTCACGCTGCCCCCTCGGTGCAAAATGGCAGCAGAAGTGGCAGTGTAGAAGAAAAAGTAAGTGTTCGGCAGGAGGGGGAAGAAAGGGCGCGAAGGGGAAGGGGGAGTGAGAGGTCTCTGTCGAAAGCTGGCATGGGCAAACGTGGACCTTCCAGGTGTTTTGGACTCCAACTCCCACCATTCCTAGCAGCCTCGGGCCCTTTTCCTTTCCCCCCTCAGCCACTTAAGCAGGACAGGGCCTCACGCTGTTAGGAATGGTGGGAGTTGAAGTCCAAAGCACCCAAAGGCCAAAGTTTTCCCATGCCTGTTTTAGGGACCTTAAAGTGGTGAGCCTCCTTCCAACATTGTGATTCTGGATAGAAAACAAACAACAACATAACATTGTTTGAGCCCACAGTGCTCTCTGGGCATAGGTGATCTACAACTTCCAAACTCAAGGTCAATTCCAAAGCAAACCATTTCAGTACTATCTGTTGGTAATGAGAGTTCAATATGCCAAGTTTGGTTCAATTCCATTATTGCGAGAGTTCAGGATGCTCTTTGTGTGTTAACTATCAATCCCAGAAACTGTAACTCCCAAATGACAAGGTCTATTTTCCCCAAACTCCATCTGTGTTCACATTTGGGCATATTGAGTACTCATGCCAAGTTTGGTCCTGATCCAACATTGTTTGAGTCCACAGTGCTCTTGGATATAGGTGAACTACAACTCCAAAACCCAAGGTCAATGCCCACCAAACTCTTATAGTATTTTCTCTTGGTTATGGGAGTTCTGTGTGGGAAGTTTGTGTCTTTCTGCCATTCCTGCCAGATATCTATGTTGTGTTAATTGAAACAGGCCCATTTAAAAACATATTAACTATATGTATTACTGTGTTAGAGTGTCATTTTGGTTGATGGTGTGTCCCAGGATTTTGTAAATGTAAAAAATGTGCTGCGGCTCAAAAAAGGTTGAAAAACACTGCCATAGACCACTAAGAATATAAATGAATAGGTCTTGGTTCCAATGAGACTTGCATTCTCCCAAGAAGACAAAAAGGGGGAAATTGCTGCTATCATATTTTGGCCACATCATGATTCAGTAGAGAAGATGATAATATGCGTATTGATTGATTGATTGATTTTATTATTTATGAGTCGCCCTCCACGTCAGTGCTCCGGGCGACTTACACACAAAAACACATAAAAGAATTCAATAGTTAAAAGCTAAAAGAATAAAAAGATTAATTAAAATAGTTCCAGTAGCTCAGGCTAAGTCTGGGAGGTGTCCTTAGCCATAAGCCTTTCGGAAGAGCCAGGTCTTCAGTGCGGTCAGGAACTGGGGCATGTCCCGGATAGCTCTCTGATCCGCCGGCATCAAGTTCCAAAGGACAGGGGCCGCGATGGAAAAAGCTCTCCGTCTCGTGGTGTCGAGGCGGGCCTCACTCACACCTGGGATGCGGAGAAGGTCCCTGTTTCCTGAGCGCGGCGACCTTAAATGAGCTGGTTCGGACAAGCGGTCTTTTAAATAAGCTGGGCCGGCACCATGGAGGGCCTTAAAGGTAAGCGACAGGATCTTGTGGATGGCTCTGAGCTCGACTGGCAGCCAGTGCAGGCGCTGCAGAGATGGCGCGATATGGCATCTCAGTGGTGTCCCGGTGAGGAGTCTGGCGGCTGCATTCTGCACCAGCTGGATTTTACGAGTGGTTGACTGCGGCAACCCCACGTACAAGGCATTACAGTAGTCCAGCTGTGATGTCACTGTGGCATGGACCACAGTAGCCAGCGCATCTGATGGAAGGTAAGGTGCCAGTTGGCGTGCCTGGCGTAGGTGGAAAAAGCTCCCTTACTTGTCGCAGCAACCTGGGCCTCCAGTGAGAGTCTCGAGTCTAGTATCACACCGAGACTCTTCACCGACGGGGCCGGGATCAGCGGCTCTCCCTCAAAGAGAGGCAGCGGAATGGGTGGTATTTGGTAAAGTCGGAGGCCATAGAATGGATTCAAGCAAGAAAACAATGGCCCTGAGTTTGCAAGGCCTAAGCAGGGATCATGGAGGTTTCTCATACCAAAGGTTACCACAAAGATGATGTGACACCAAACAATAACATTTTGAGGTTGTCTAATAGTAGACAATGTGTTTGTAATAAGCAATACTGGGCTAGAAACTGTGTGGCAGCTCCTCAGATTTGTCGAAAAACCTTGTCAAGACCCTTAGGAGGCAGTTGCTGAAATGCTACTTTGACAGATAGACATTCTTACGTTTTCAAGGATATGTCACAGGACGGGCAAATAGGGAGGAAGAACGTTCACTCAGGAGGTGCTTGAATTGTGTGCAGCAATGAGTTCTGTCATCTTCTGCTGGTAGCTGCCCAAGGTCTTGGTCACAGCTAAAAGAAGGTTCGGTAAACTGACAAGGATTAAAGGTGTGGGGAAGCATGTTTTAATGTCCAGTGACAGGATATCTCTTCATTTACATGCACCTTGTTTCCTTCCATGGTCTGTGCCACAAATAAGAAACTCGAATACAATTTAATAGTTGGTGGCACCCACTACTTTCAGCAAGTAAGAACATAAGAACATAAGAAGAGCCATGCTGAATCGGGCCTCAGCCCATCTAGTCCAGCATTCTGTGTCACACAGTGGCCCACTAGTTGTACACGGGGATCTCTAGCAGAAAGGAGGGCAAAACCCTCACCTGCTCCCGACCCCCCACAACCAGTACCCGGGGAAATCCTGCCTGCCTCCATCAACACAGAGGTGGCATTTGGATGTGTGCCAGTTCGGGATGGAGAATACTTCACATTGTTGAGAGGGCTTATTTGTGTATCTTCAAGTCATTTCTGATTCATTGGGACTCTAAGATGTTTTCCTGTCAAGATTCGTTCAGAGGGGGGTTGCTTTTGCCTTCCTCTGAGGCCGAGAAGGTGTGATTTGCCCAGGGTCATCCACTGGGTTTCAATGGTGGATCAGGGATTCAAATAATAATAATAATAATAATAATAATAATAGGCTTTCCATCTGACCACAACACGGAGAAGGGCTTTTTCTATCATAGTTCCAATCCTCTGGAATGCGTTGCCCTCCGAAGTCCGTGCCCTTCAGAGTCTGTTAGCTTTTCGGAAGGCTTGCAAGACCCTACTGTTCCAGCAGGCCTTTGGGTGTTAAAAACTGTTCGGCCTCTCATTGTGTTATGTGTAGTTATTGCTACTGTTTTAATCCCACGACATGGTTTTAATATGGTGCTGTAATTATTGTTTTATTATATGTAAGTCGCCCTGAGCCAGCTGGGAATGGCGACGGATAAATTTGAATAAATAAATAAATAAAAATAAATATTATTATTATTGTTATTATTATTTTATTTTTGTACCCCGCTGTTGCACTCCAGGACAGGAAAAGCCCTCTGACTATAAACACCACATCGTTGATTGGAAAACAACCCATTTATTGAAAATAATTAAAAAGCAGCAAAGTAAAAAGCACTTTAAAGAAATATGTAAATCCAATTAGGTAAGAAGATAAGCAGGAGCAAAATAGTCCTGAGTCCCCCTTCGGGGGTTGAGAAGGACGGGTTAAAAATGCAGTAAATAAATAAATAAATAATAAAATAAAATTCAGCAAAGTCCATAAAAACAAAGTCTACACTTCTCTAATATAATCCAGAAAAACAGGAAACATTACTCCAAGGTATGAGTATGCAATCATAAAATCCAAGAATCAAAACCATGAAACAAGAAGTACTTAAGCAAACAAGGCTTCCATGGAACAAGGATGAGAATTTAACTTGATTCCAAACGATGCTTCATCTGGCTATATTTCCCGTACTTGGAACTTTTATCCCCTCGTTAAGCTATCCCAAGCACTCAGAAATTGGTTTCGCTGTAATTGAGATTCCCTTATCTTTTTCTGTTGGAGCCTGGCAGAACGTGGAAGCCACTGTTTGGTTTGTCTGTTTTGACAAATCTCCTGCCGTCTATCTATTTGCGCATTAATTTTTGCAGCTGGGTCAGGTGCCGAGCAATTCAGGGAGTACACCATCATCCCCACACCCTTCAGAGACATTCTCATGGAAAACTACACTTTGAACAGGGGTCTCCTGGTTCTTCTCTGGATCAATATAATTGACCAAAACATTGCCATCTTGAAATTCATTGGTATCACTCCCCACATCCAAAGCACCCTGATCTTGAAACACAATCATAGGCTGAGCTCCAACACCTGCCTCCATCTCCCCGAAGGAAATCTCCCCAAAGGGATAAAGTGCTCGAAGAAAATAACAGGATTAAGACCTAGGAGGTAGTATAAAGACAGCACTATACCTCTAAAGGGAGCAAAGGTAATGTATAAGATCTGATTATGGATCAAATTGGAGGCCAGGACTATTTGGGGAACTATCTAGTCAAAAGCACAGTGGAACATGCACATCTTTAGTTCTTTCTGGAAGGTGGACAAACTGGGTGTCAGTCGAATCTCTCTGGGGAGAGAATTCCAGAGGCGGGGGGCCACCACCGAGAAGGCCCTCTCTCTCATCCCCACCAACCATGTTTGTGATGGGGTGGGAGCGAGAGAAGGGCCTCCCCCGAAGATCTTAGAGATCGTGTAGGTTTGTAGGGAAAGATGCGATCATGAAGATAAGCTGGTCCCGAACCATGTAGGGCTTTATAGGTGATAACCTGCACCTTGAATTGGGACCGGAAACTTATTGGTAGCCAATGGAGCTGTTTGAACAGGGGGGTTGGCCGCTCCCTGTAATTCACTCCGGTTATCAACCTGGCTGCCAATCTTTGCACAAGCTGCAGTTTCAAATCTTAGTCTCTCGGAGTTCTAGCAAAACACTTGGCTCACTAGCCCCCCTCTATTCTCCTTTAGTCAAACCTCACCTGAAATAATCCTGTCTTCAGTTTTGGGCACCACAATTCAAGAAGGACATGGACAAAATGGAAGGTGTCCAGAGAAGAACCACCAAAATAGTCACAGGTCTGGAAACCAAGCCCTATGTGGAACAGCTGAGAGAGTTGGATATATTTAGCTTGTAGAAATGAATGCTGAGAGAGGACAGACAGCCATGTTTCAATATTTGAAAGGATGTCACCCTGAGGAAGAGGGGAGCTTGTTTTCTGCTGCTCTGGAGGCAAGGACACTGAGCAATGGATTAAAATTGCAGGAAAAGAGATTCCACCTCAACATGGGGAAGGACAGGGCTGTGGCGCAGCTAGTTAGTAGCCAGCTGCGTTAAATCATGAGTTCGAAGCCAGCCCGGACTGGAGTGAGCTCCTGACTATTAATAGTCTAGCTTACTGTTGACCTATGCAGCCCAAAAGACAGTTGCATCTGTCAAGTAGGAGACTTAGGTACCGCTTTATGTGGGGAGACTAATTAAACTAATTTACAACACCATAAACCTTCCAGCAGCATGCGTAAGAATGAGAAAGTACTCCATCAAGGACTTGGTATCACAAGTGGATAGCCCTTGTGATCTCTTCCAACTCTGTACTTCTACCACTCTATACACCGTATTGCCAAAGCATATGTTTGCATCGAGGTAACCAATCAAAGCTCATTAAATGACTCAGATTTTTGTTCTGCATGCTCATGTCTAATTCTAGAAATTTTGGTCCAAAGTTTTGGTAGAAAAAAAATTAACCCCCAAAACCAGGATCAACTTATCCATAGGTCAACGTGAGTCCTGTACCTTAACTCGTACCAAAAAGGAACCCTTTCCTTCTCTAAGTAAAGTGGTGAAAGGTGAGAGCTTAGTCCTTCCTGGGTGAATGTAAAAGAAGCACTGACTCCTTCTACTATCTCCACCATGTTGCTGCTGCCAGCCTTTTCCAATAGTCCAATGAGGAAATGGCAGTAGTGGACATGAGCGGCTGGCCCTGAGCTGACTGGTGGTTTTCTACCTCTATGGAATGATCCTCGATTTATCCATAGATCATATCCAAATTCGTACTTTTGGTCCCCAAACCTATCCTCAACTTATACATGAGGTCAGTGTATACATGAATATATTTGATATCAAATCGGCAGTACCCTCTCTAATCTTTGAAGACTGCAGTATCATCAGTGGCCACTTGGTGCCACAACTTTCCTAAGCATTAAGAACAAAACTGGAGGCGGATTTGGGAGATTGAGTTCTCCAAAGGGTCTCTAGACAGTTCTATTGCTGCTTTCAAAATCTTCAAATGGGAGAGAGTGCACAGTACAGTTTGGGCATTTTTATGAGATTTCCCCCCGCTGTGCAACATCAGGACCACAGTGAAAGGATATTACCACACAAGGAAGAGCGGCAAAAGAATAGCAATAATGGATTCATTGTCGGTGAAAAGAGGCACTCCAATCATGGCTCACGTACAGTGTGACTACGAGAGAAACAACGTCATGTCAAAGGCCCCTCCCAATGGTGCTTTGTGTAATAAATTCCGTAGGAAGCAACTCAGCATTTGCTTCCTGACTATGAAAATGGGAAACGTGGCAATCAGTTCTTTAAACTGGAGGACAGAAAAGTTTTGGAAAGAACACTATACCGGCATAGAGATAGATAGATAGACAGACCGACAGAGAACCACATCCAAACTGGGTTGAACAGGGCTCTCGCCCCAGGTCTGACGTGGGAGAGAAGGACACCCACATCAAAACTGGGTTAAACATGGCTCTCACCCCAAGTCTGACGCGGGAGAGAAGGACACCCACATCAAAACTGGGTTAAACATGGCTCTCATCCCAAGTCCAACGTGGGAGGGAAGGAAATCCGCATCCAAACTGGGTTAAACATGGCTCTCACCCCAGGTCTGACACGGGAGAGAAGGACATCCGCGTCCAAACTGGGTTAAACATAGCTCTCACCCCAGGTCTGATGCAGGAGGGAAGGACATCCGCATCCAAACTGGGTCAAACACAGCTCTCGCCCTAAGTCTGACGCGGGAGGGAAAGGAAATCCACATTCAAAGCACCCAAACGTTTAACCTTGAATGTATTGTTTTAAAATGTCCTAATTGTTTTTAATGTACTTTTTTATTCTATTTTAATAGTTATTTAAGTGTACATTGAGTTTTAGGGCATCGAATTGTTGCCTGTATGTGAAGCCACCTTGTGAGTGAGAAAGGTGGAGTAGAAATGCCGCAACTAACTAACTATAAATAATTTTCCCAATAATAATTCTTTCAGGAGCGGATTTCCCTTCCCTGGTAGTTTGAGAAGAAATTAAGAAATGCCATAACCAAGCACCACTTGAATCATATCCACGAGTTACCTTCTTTGCAGTACACATGCTCTCTGACGTTAAAACATGATGGTCTGGTTCTGTCAGATTTATGAATTTTGTTTGTATGCTGGAAATGGCCTTCTGCACATGATGGCCTTCCCTATGACTCTATAAACACCTGAGAGGAGATGGGAGAAGGAGCCATATCAAGTCTAAGCTTCCCCGTTTTCTCAACTTCTCTTCCCTATGAGATTTCCGTTCTCCTGACCCCTTTTCCTCCTTCAAATCCTGCCTGCCTTGTAGTTCCGAGGACCCAGTGCAGCGAGTTAGTTGGTATTCCAAAGGCGTTATTTTAAGAAGAAACAATGTAAATTTCGATTTGGACGGCAGATGGCTGGCAGTTCACTGCTTGGCAATGCCACATGTATGGTATGCTAGAAAGTCGGAGCAGCAGGTAGCGCCGGCTCCATTTGAAACAACCGCAGATGCTCGGAAAGGCGCGGAGGAGGGGCACAAGCTGGTCAGGAAATTAAGAACAGTAGTGCAACTCACGGCAGGGGAGGGGGCTGTAATTAGCTCCAAAGTTTCTTCTACTTCTTTTTTAAAGTGATCTTTAGGGAGAGACTGTGGCTGGAGGAATCTGACCTACTGATCCCCTTTGACCTCCAACAGCCTTGGTTTTTCAAGGATTCCTGGCATGATAGAAAAGACATGACCAACAATGGGTGAAGGTTGAGCTGATGAGTCTGCGTCTAAAAACAAGAGGTTTTGGAGATCAATAGATTGCTGAAATCTGCTCTAGAGCCTTAAGGTAAGACTGGACTATTGCAATGCGCTCTACGTGGGGCTGCTCTTGAAGACGGCCCCAACGTTTCAACCGGTACTATGGGCTGCAGCCAGGCTCCTTACTGGAGCAAACTATAGGGAGCATACAACGCCCCTATTAAAACAGCTTCACTGGCTGCCGATAAGCTGCCGAGCCAAATTCAAGGTGCAGGTTATGACCTATAAAGCCTTGAATGGTTCAGGCCCCGCCTATCTTCGCAATCACATCTCCTTCTATGAACCAGTGCGAAGATCTTCCAGGGAAGCCCTCCTTCCGCTCCCACCACTTTCACAAGTACGGTAGGTGGGGACGAGAGAGAGGGCCTTCTAGGTGGTGGCCCCCCACCTCTGGAATGCCCTTCCAAGGCAATAAGACAAGCCCCACCCCTCCCCTCCTTTTGTAAGAGCTTGAAGAGGTGGTTTCAACAAGCCTTTGAGGATGACCAGTTCTAGCCCAGGCCCAGACATCGTTGAATATGGCCTTATACTTCCTACCTATTACTCCGGTCATCCCTCCAATAGGCCCTGGAAATAAGCAGTCACAGACCACATACCTGCTATTGTTAGCCTGTTATAGCACTGTACTTAATTCTTGGTCCCTTCATATTTTGAGTTTGCACTAGCCTTGGCCCGACCTTTTAATCGCTCTGAACAGGTAGGATATTATATATATATATATATATATATATATATATATATATATATATATATATGTGTGTGTGTGTGTGTGTTATTGTGCTAATTTTATGCTTATGTTGTCTTGTTAATTTTATGTTACGCTGTTTACTCGGTATGTTTTGGTGATGTTACTTGGAAACAGCTCTGAGTCCACCTCGGGGAGATAGAGTAGTATATAAATAAATTATTATTATTATTATTATTATTATGTTTCCCCCTGACATGAAGTCCAGTTGTGTCTGACTCTAGGGTTGGTGCTCATTTCAATTTCTAAGCCGAAGAGCCGGTATGTAGACACCTCCAAGGTCATGTGGCCAGCATGACTGCATGGAACTCCAGGCGTATGGCAGGGTTGGGAGGGCAATGGCTTATAAACAAGCACCTTGGTCTCCCTACAGATGTCCCGATCCTCAAACACTCTCTGTTTCATTTGGAAAAAATGTTACACCATTAAGCTGTATTTCTGGCATTGGAGAGGTATTGACTGGTGACTGCTAGAAGACCACTTCCTGCATGGTAGAAGAGGGTCTTGAAGGTCCCTTCCAACTCTATGTTTCTATGACAGTGTTTTTCAACCTTTTTTGAGCTGTGGCACATTTTTTACATTTACAAAATCCTGGGGCACACCACCAACCAAAATGACAGAAAATGACACTCTAACACAGTAATACATATAGTTAATATGTTTTTAAATATATTTATACACTCAGTGTGAAACCTGGACATGTTTCGATGAACACAACATAGATATCCTGGCAGGAATGACAGAAAGACACAAACTTCCCACACAGAACTCCCATAACCAAGAGAAAATACTATAAGAGTTTGGTGGGCATTGACCTTGGGTTTTGGAGTTGTAGTTCACCTATATCCAAGAGCACTGTGGACTGAAACAATGTTGGATCAGGACCAAACTTGGCATGAATACTCAATAAGCCCAAATGTGAACACAGATGGAGTTTAGGGAAAATAGACCTTGACATTTGGGAGTTACAGTTTCTGGGATTTATAGTTAACACACAATCAAAGAGCATCCTGAACTCTTGCAACAATGGCATTGAACCAAACTTGGCACATTGAACTCTCATTACCAACAGAAAGTACTGAAAGGGTTTGCTTGGGAATTGACCTTGAGTTTGGAAGTTGTAGTTCACCTACAGCCCGAGAGCACTGTGGACTCAAACAATGTTATGTTATGTTGTTGTTTGTTTTCTATCCAGAATCACAATGTTGGAAGGAGGCTCACCACTTTAAGGTCCCTCAAACAGGCATGGGAAAACTTTGGCCCTCTGGGTGCTTTGAATTCCCACCATTCCTAACAGCCTGAGGCCCTTTCCTGCTTAAATGGCTGAGGGGGGAAAGGAAAAGAGCCTACACTGCCGCTTCTGCCACCATTTTGATCTGAGGGGGGCAGCGTGAGCGTGTTCAGGAGGGGAGGGAGGGAGGAAGACGTGACCCATGCGGGCGCTACTGCGCATACTCACCCCAGAGCAAAGCGAGGCAAAGCGAGCAGAGCGAGGCTGGGAAGAAAGGAGCCCGAGTGGAGAAGAAAAAGTGTTCGGCAGGAGGGGAAGGAAGGCTATTGGAGGTTCCAATTTCCCTCGGCACACCTGATGATTGCTCATGGCACACTGGTTGGGAAACACTGTTCTATGATACGACAAATGGCCTTCTCTCTATTCTAGCTCTTTTGCTACTGAGCTTTCGCTGATTCTAGTTTGATGGAAGAAAATGCATGCATTTTCCACATTGCCCAAAATTGTGTATATCTTCATCATGTTTCCCTTTGCTCTATGTATTTTCTCAAAATCTTTCAAGGTGTGTCTCTTGACTCTTACTATTTTTTTTAAAAAAGGCACTTGCTTTGTCTGAAAATAACAAGCACAGGAGGACTACTCTCTTGGTTTCGCAGAACATTTTGATCCAAGCTATTTAAGAAACCCTAGCATTTTGTATCGTACAGGAATAGAAGCTTATATTGACAAATCAATATGTTATGTAAATGCCTATTTTTTTAGGAAGGAAAAGAGGGAAACTGGCAGGCCCCTGGTCTATGCCTTCAGGGAAAGAAATAAAATTAGTAAGCGCGGGGAGGGGAGGGAGACCCAGCTGGCGTGAGCAGGGAACGCAGGACTCATACCATTCAGGCGGAAAGTCAAGCCTTACCATCAATCATGTTGAAAGGGCATTTGCTCCCAAGAAGGCACTTTGTGGAATTCAGTGCAACTCAATGTCTTTAAGGTATAAAAAGGCTTAATTGTTGCACCTCCAGTATTGGGTTGCAGGGGTGATATATCTTTGCAATGGGCATTATACCCTACAGCTCAAACAAGGACCCTCCAGTATTATAAATGTCATCGGCTGCAGCATCTCCACTATTTTTTGAAAGGAGGCCTGAAGTCACACTGTGCACTCCATTTCAGTGGCTTGGCTTCATGTTCCACGAGCTTTTGACTGAGCCTGGGGAAAGTGAGCTTTATGCTACTGCTAGAAACGGAAGATGGCCACTAAGAATGGGCTTGGCCGACTTACCGGCCGAATGGGTTGCGGGGCAGCGCTGCCCTTGCGCCATCTTGGCTTTGTTAGGGGCTTCTCTCCCCCCAGAAGCCCCTGGGGGTGGCGGGGTGGCCAGCCAATGAGGGGGCTGGCCCCGCCCTGCCCCCTCCTTGCTTCCAGCCGGCCTGTACTTCTGCCCGGGCAGCTTACTTAAGGCTGCCCGGGGCTGCCAGGCCACATGTGGAGCCAGTCCTTTTTTTCCTCCCACCCTCCCTACTTTTCGCATTGCTTGTTGGTGTCCTTTTGTTTCACTGCACTTTATTGTTGCTCTGTTTTTGGTTATGCGTTTTTTGTGTTCTTTGTCGCAACTCCGTGTTTGGCATGTGGCATGGCCCCTGGATCAGGCTGGCTTATCGCCCCCATTGGTTGTTAGGGGGGGGGAAATGCCCAGGCCCCCTGGGGTGCTGAGTTTCCGTGGACAGGCATTGGGCCGCTTGCACCCCAGGCTTGCAAACGCCTTTGGACATTCGTGGGGGCTGTTCGACCCTGATCCAGGACCCATGCGTGGCCGCCAACCCTTTGTTCCTGTTTTCAATAAATGAGTTGTGGCCATTTTCATCCAACCACTTGTGTCTGCGTATTGTTCTTGGCGTGAGGTGTGTCACTCTTGCACATGCAATGGGCTGCACAGTTTATTTAGAAGCATTTCCAAACATTTCCAAGTGACTCAAAATGATCAAGGGTCTGGAGAACAAACCCTATGAGACGCTTAAAGAGCTGGGTTATGTATAGCCTGCAGAGCAGAAGGCCGAGAGGAGACATGATGGCAATGTATTAATATGTGAAGAAAAGTCATAGGGAGGAGGGAGGAAGCTTGTTTTCTGCTGCCCTGGAGACTAGGACACGGAACAATGGCTTCAAACTACAGGAAAGGAGATTCCACCTGAACATGAGGACATGGCCGGATTACCCATAAGGCCAACATAGGCCATGGCCTAGGGGCGCATGCCGAGGAGGGGCGCAGATCACGGACCAAAAATATATTTTAAAAACTGGTCCGCGCCCCTCTTTCCCCCTTTCTTATGCCCCTCCTCACTCCTTCTTCCTGCAAAGTCTCTCGCTCTCTGGGTTGCCCGCAGGTCTCTGGCTGGCCTGACCTCTTAGCTCCCGGGGAAGCCATCTCCATGGCGACTCGCCTGGCTCCCCCGGCGGCAGACTGTAAATTCCTGAAGCCAGAGCCGAGCGGCAGAGTCCGGGAGAGGGCGGTGGGAGGGAGGGGAGAAGGAGAAGGAGGAGGCGACTAGGAGGAAAGAAGGAAAGTAAAGAAGGAAGAGAGGAAGGGAGGAAGAGGGGAGAGAAAGGGTGTTGCTTGGGTGGACCTCTCCCAGGTCTCCAGCACGAGACCACACCAACCGAGGCTCGCTCCTGCGCTCTCGGACCAAACCAGGGCGGCCTGCTTGGCCAAAGGGAGCCGCAGGAGGGAGGGAAGGATCAAGGCCAGGGTCTGGCTCTCCTGACTTCGGGAGCGGCCGAACAAAAGCCGCACAAACCCCAACCTGAATCCTCCCTTGTTCTGTGGGAGCGCACGCCAAGTGGACATCTCTCTCTCTCTCTCTCTCTCTCTCTCTCTCATGTGCGCCTTTGGAGCGAGTTTTCACCTGCTGCGCTCTCCCCAAGCCTCCTGAGGAGACCTTCAGAGCATAGCGGAGCTTTCCAGCTGGTGGGAATGGGGACCTTGGAGGTGGCGGGATGGTGCCTACTCGCCTTTCTCTTCTGCTCCAGAGGCACCATGGCAAAAGCCAGCCAAGTGTGGGTCTGAGTGGTGTGTGTGTGTGGCGGGGGGGGGGGAGTAGAGGTTGGCTTAAAGGGGGCGTAATTCCAAAGTGTGGCCTAGGGTGCAAAAAGGTGTTAATCCGGGCCTGAATGAGGAAGAACTTCCTGACTGTGAGAGCTGTTCAGCAGTGGAACTCTCTGTCCTGGAGTGTGGTGGAGGCTCCTTCTTTGGAGGCTTTTAAACAGAGGCTGGATGGCCATCTGTCGGAGGTGCTTTGAATGCAATTTTCCTGCTTCTTGGCAGAAAGGGGTTGGACTGGATGGCCCACGAGGTCTCTTCCAACTCTATGATTCTATGAATGCTGGAAAAATCTGTGCATATGTTTTGGACTTCAGTTCCCAGCAGCCCCAGCCAGGCCAACAAAGCGTTGTGAGCGTTGTAGTAAAAAGAAAGGTCTGGAGAGCCACATATTTCTCTGCTTATATTCTGTGTGGATGGGATTGAAAACGAAGCGGTGGTTAAGTGGAATGGAGCATTATGGAACAAAGTCATAAGTAATCGGCAGGAATTGGGAACACAAGTACTCCCTAATGCAACCTTTTTGTTGCCATGCGCTTGCTTTGTTGTTAACTCCACGTTTTAGAACATGGGTCCAGCCATTCGCTATACTCAAGTGTTGCATTCTAGGCTCATATAATGAGTTCCGATAACATTGGTAGGAGGCCAGAAAACATGCCCTGGAGCCATTGTTGGGAGAAAGCAACCCGCAGTTGTTCCTGCAGTAGCCAATAGTTATGGCACGAACAGAAGATTGTAATGATAGGTGTGGGGAAGACAGCTACAAGTGTGGATCAGCTCCATGGAGCAAAAATGCAGTTTCCATGCCAATCTCCTTATACAGAAAGGCACTTAGCATAGTCATTTTAATAGCACCGGTTTCCTAGGTTTGTGTGGGAAGGGCATTAGCAGCAAAGCGATACTCAGACAAAACTCTGCCAAGAAAATTGTCTGCAAAGGGAATACAAATCCCAGCAGTTCAGGAGCTTTTTTTTTAAAAAAAAAACTTCTCAGATTAATGGGGTTTGTTCAAAAGTGAATGGGAAAGTCGGAAATTGCCACCCTGGGTCAGACGGTGGTTTAGTGTTGTCATCAAGGCTGGATGACAGCCACAAGAAAATGCACAAGCCAGGGATAATGGGAATACCCCTCACCTGCTATTATTGATAACCAGCCACAAGATGTGTCAGCCCCTTCCTCCCTTGAAGTAATGATAAATGTAGCACCGGAAAGTCCCAAACCGAGCATGACGCAATGTATTTCTTAAAAACCAATCTCACACCCAGTGTCTTGGAACTGAAAAAGATAAAAACGTGGGGAATGATGTGTAACACTACACAAAGGAGGATTCTTATACTAACATTTGCTATGGTGTGATTGATATCGAGCAGAATTTAGGAGTCTTGCCATGAAGGCAGAGACCAGTCAGACCCACCAAAGAGGATCCGATATAGCCCTGGGAATGTGGCTCAGCTGGCAAAGTGTCAGCTGCATAAGATCTCTCTGACCAGTAGGTCATAAGTTCGAGGCCTGCCCGGGTCAAGGTGGGTGCTCGACCTTTAAGCGTAGCCTGCTGTCGACCTTTGCAGCCTGAAAGACAGTTGCATCTGTCAGGTAGGAGATAAAAGTGCCACATTAAGTAGAGAGGCAAATTTTGACTGAATTATGAGGCCATTAAAGAACTCCAGGAACGCTGAGGAATGTGGAAGAAACAACAAGGGACACTGGGAAAGCTGAGAGATGAGGAGTGCGTCAGCTCCCCCTGGTGGCCAGAGTTTGCCTCTGTTCGCCTATATGTTTGTATGTGGAAACGGCAGGGATTGTCTGCTAAGTGTGTGTACCTGTAATCCGCTCTGAGTCCCCTTCGGGGTGAGAAGAGTGGAATATAAATAAAGTATATTATTATTATTATTATTATTATTATTATTATTATTATTATTAGCCTTGGCGAGATAGGAAGCAGCCAATCCAATTTTCCCCAAATTTTCCCAAATAAAGATCTCACCAAGTTGAAGAAGCACCACCGAATTGTTTATTTCGTTCCAGCTGGAGCGGATGTCAAGCAGGAATCATTTGCCCAAAGCTGACAAAAAGCGCAAGGCAAAACATTACATTTTTTTTAGAAATACAGAGCTGTCAACGTTCAAATTCCCCCCCCCCCTCAGCTGGCTTCAAGCTGATTGGTTGGAGTCATCAGCTGGCTGGGAGGTGCCGGATGTGTTACCATCATGTCCCCACAAGAGAAGCTGGAGCTGATAGGTGGGAGCTCACTGTACTCCCCAGAGTCGAACAGTCAACCTTTCGGTCAGCAGTCCTGCTGCACAAGGGTTTAACCCATTGCGCCATCCAGGGCGCCTTGTATAAAGGATGCTCAACCTATACTTTGTAAGTTCTAAAAGTATCTTTGCAAAGTTTAGGGTTCCCCCAAGTCGACTGATACTTTCTTCTTGGGCATGATTGGTGCTATTTTTCGACAGTAACAGCCTGAATATTGGAGACATGGGAGTTGACGTCTAAATATACCAGTTATACTGCGAGCCAGAGTGACTTGGAATAACATCTATCTATCTATCTATCGATCTATCGATCTATTTATCTATGTATATAATAAAAGTCAGTGTTTGTGGCGGTGCGGAGGTGCGGAGGGAGGAATATGTGCCAGCGTTTTGATTGGCTGCCACTGTGGGATTATTTGCATAAAGGGCACTGATTGGCCAGCCTCAGAACACCGACACTCTAAGGCACCACACAGAGGGCATTGGTTGCCACTAAGAGACAATTTGCATAAAGGACTCTGAATGGCCAGCAAAACAGAATGCAACTGAATGCTTGAGTTAACCAAAATACAGGTTTTTTTTTCTGTTGGAAATGGAATATTCATTTTCTGGGAGGTGCAGAGGTGCCAAGGAATATGGGACAGCGTTTCGATAGGTTGCCAATCTGGGATTATTTGAATAAAGGACTCTGATTGGCCAGCCTCAGAATTCCAACATTCTACGACCCCAGACAGAGGGGATTGGTTGCCACTGAAATGGTATTTCCATAAAGAACTCCAATTGGCCATCCACATTCCAACATTCTAAGGTGACTCAGAGGGAAAAGGAAAGGCCTCAGGCAGTCAGACACTGCGGCCCACAGCAGTGACGGATCAGGACCAAACTTGGCACACAGGGGCCCAATGGCCCACTTCACAACGCGGCCCTCACCCAATGACCAATACAGGCCAAAATTAGCACACAGAGCCCCCTTGACCCACTCTACACCCCGGTGCTGTTTCAAGGAGAACGGACCACAGATGATAGGACTTGAAATACCTTCACTCACTTCCGAGACCGATGCAAACCTCATCCAAAGAATGATCAAGACCAAATGTGACACACAGAGCCCCCATGACCCATTCTACATCCTGGTGCTGTTTGGAGGGGGATGGACCATGGCCAATGGGACTTGCAGTACCTTCACTAAGTTCCTGAGACCACTGCAAGCCACATAAACATCTAATAGGAACCAACCTTGGCACACAATGCCTTCCTCAAATAACCCGGGCACCGCTGGGTCCCCAAGCTAGTAGAATAATAAAATTATAGAGTTGGAAGAGACCACATGGGTCATCAAGTCCAATCCCTTGCCATGCCCGAAAAGCACCACCAAACAAATGCCTATCCAGCCTCTGTTTAAAAGCTTCCAAGGAAGGAGCTTCCAACATCTATCAGAACTTAGGGGAACTTTGTTCTGAATAGACATGCTTAGGGTTGTGCTGCATGACTACACTTGGCACAAACAGACCTGATTAATCTTCTGCCATCCCATTTGTTCAGCAGCTCATCAAACGTTTCTGTTGTTCTCTCTTTCTCCCACTTTCCCTCTTTGTCCTGACTTTACGTGCAGTGCTGCAAAATGAATTCTAAGGGCAAAAAGCAGTTTATTCTCAGCTCAGCAGGGAGGAGAGGAAAGGTGAATTCTTGTCTTTCCCTGCAAGGTCAGATAAAAGCAAACTATTGCAGACTCTGTTGTTTTTCCATTCTTATCAACTTCTAAATCCCTGACCTCATAAGGATTCTACAACACCTACATATCCCTTGCATGTAGGAGACTATATCCCTATTATGAATAACAGTATATCTTCTGACAAGCTGGAATGTGTCTAGAGGAGGCCGACTCAAATGATCAAGGGTCTGGAGAACAAGCTTTATGAGGAGCGGCTTAAAGAGTTGGGCATGTTTAGCCTGCAGAAGAAAAGTTGAGAGGAGACATAATGAGGGCCATGGATAAAGAGGTGAGGGGAAGTTAGAGGGAGAAAGCTTGTTTTCTGTTGTCCTGGAGACTAGGACACAATGGAACAATGGCTACAAACTACAGGAAAGGAGATTCCATCCGAACATGAGGAAGAACTTCCTAACTGTGAGAGCTGTTCAGCAGTGGAACTCTCTGCCCTGGAGTGTGGTGGAGGCTCCTTCTTTGGAGGCTTTTAAACAGTGGCTGGATGGCCATCTGTCTGGGGTGCTTTGAATGCGATTTCCCTGCTTTTTGGCAGGATGGCGTTGGACTGGATGGCCCATCAGGTCTCTTCCAGCTCTATGATTCTATGACCTGTTCCAGAAGCCACCTGCCAGCATGCTGGGGATTCTGGGAGTTGTAATGCAAACCTGAGCAAAATCAGAAGCAACTTCTTCTGTGGGTTCAAACCTGGCTCGAAAGCCTTTGACTGAAGAGACAACTTTGTGAGGCAGTTCAAAAATGCTGCCCTGGAAATTCAAGAAAGAGAGAGGATCGGAAAGAGAGGTAATCCTCGTCGTTTATGGCTGCCTGCCCCCCAAGCCCCAAACACAGGGACTGGAACTGATTCTGGTCCCTGGAGTTTGGTGCGTGTTTTGATTCGCAGCCTGCATCATGTTTGTACCAGATGGCCCACAGTTAATGAACACAAACTCATCACTTTTGCTCACCAGGGAAATGTGCAACACAACCTGATTTGTACACGAAAGCAAATAAAATAAAATAAAATAATAATGTTTGAACATTTGGGGGAGCATACATTTTCCTGCACAAGAAAGGAGGACGTAAAAAAATAACAGGGTTGACTTGTTCAATATGGTCTGGCATGTAATGGATCGTGCTGGAAACTTGGGATTAGACTTTGCTTTTCTTGATCAGCATCTGTTACAAAGTTCATAAGCTCATAGACCAGTGTTTCTCAACCTGGGGGTCGGGACCCCTGGGGGGGTCATGAGGGAGTGTCAGAGGGGTCACCAAACACCACCAGAAAACACAGTATTTTCCGTTGGTCATGGGGGTTCTGTGTGGGAAGTTTGCCCCAATTCTATTGTTGGTAGGGTTCAGAATGCTCTTTGATTGTAGGTGAACTATAAATCCCACAACTACAACTCCCAAATGCCAAGGTCTATTTTCCCCAAGCTACACCAGTGTTCACATTTGGGCATATTGAGTATTCATGCCAAGTTTGGTCCAGATCCGTCATTGCTCGAGTCCACAATGCTCTCTGGATGTAGGTGAACTAACTACAACTCCCAAACTCAAGGTCAATATGCACCAAACCCTTCCAGTATTTTCTGTTGGTCATGGGAATTTTGTGTGCCAAGATTGGTTCAATCATTGGTGAAGTACAGAATGCTCTTTGATTGTAGGTGAACTATAAATCCCAGCAACTACAACTCCCAAATGACAAAATCAATCCCCACCACCAACTCCACCAGTATTCAAATTTGGGCATATTGGGTGTTTGTGGCAAATTTAGTCCAGAAAATAAATCCTGCATATCAAATATTGACACTATGATTCATAACAGTAGCAAAATTACAGATATGAAGTAGCAATTAAAATAATTTTATGGTTGGGGGTCACCACAACATGAGGAACTGTAGTAAGGGGTCGTGGCATTAGGAAGGTTGAGAACCACTGTCATAGACCCTTAAATGCAGAAAGCCAATAGAGTCCATTTGAAACTGTGTGCTATAAGTGGTGGTAAAAAGGCTTGCTTAGATTGATTGTAGAATGCTTTCATGGCCGTAATCACTAGGTTGTTGTAGGTTTGTCGGGCTGTATGGCCATATTCTAGAAGCATTCTCTCCTGATGTTTCGCCTGCATCTATGGCAGGCATCCCCAGAGGTTGTGAGGTCTATTGGAAACTAAGAATAATTGGGTTCATATACCTGTGGAAAGTCCAAGGTGGGAGAAAGAACTCTTGTCTGTTGGAGCTGTCCTAGTAATCCGCAAACCAGATCAACAATTGAAAACCTACACAGTTTATAGAAAACCTACACGCATGGATAGATACCTACATAAAAACTCCAATCATCACCCAAGTAAAAAAAGAAGCACCATTAAAGCCTTGGCAGAAGGTGCAAAAATAATCTGCGAACCCCACCTCCTCCAAGACGAACTGAACCACCTAAACTGGGCTCTATGAGCCAATGGAGACTCCACCACAGACATCAGAAGAGCTGCAAGACCGAGAACAAGCCACAAGAGTCAAGACAAAGATCCACCCAGAGGAAAAGGGTTCTTGCCATACATCAAGGGAACCACTGACCGCAGGAAGGCTTGAAGGACAATATGGGGCAGTCATACAACAGGTAATTGATGTGCTTCTGAGGACATTTGCAGAGAATGAACACAGCAGAGTGTCATTTACTTTATTCAGGGAAGGCAAATTGGAACAGCCACGTCTTCAGGCTCCTCCTAAAGACTGCCAAAGTAGGGGCTTGTCTGATATCCTTGGGGAGCACGTTCCAGAGTTGGGGCGCCACTACAGAGAAGGTCCTCTCCCTCGTCCACACCAACCATGCCTGTGAGGCTGGTGGGAGCGAGAGTAAGGTCTTTCCAGAGGATTGGAGAGATTGCCTGGGTTCGTAAACAGAGATGCGGTCACGTAGGTAGGTGGGTCCCAAACCATTCAGGGCTTTGTAGGTACCTTGAATTGGGACCGGAAGATGAACGGCAGCCAATGGAACTCCTTAAACAGGGGGGTTGACTGCTCCCTGTAAGTCGCTCTGGTTAGCAATCTGGCTGCTGCCCGTTGGACCAATTGAAACTTCCGGGCCGTCTTCAAGCGTAGCCCCACGTAGAGTGCATTACAGTAGTCCAATGTGGAAGTGACTAAGGCGTGGACCACCGTGGCCAGATCTGACTTCATGAGGTACGGTCGCAGCTGGCGCACGAGTTTTAATTGTGCAAAGGCCCTCCCAGCCCCTGCAGACGCCTGTGCTTCAAACGTTAGCGACGAGTCTAGGAGGATATCCAAGCTGCGGACCTGTGACTTCAGGGGGAGTGCAACCCCATCTACAGACCCATTAAGAAAATCCAACAAATGCTACATTCAGCAAAAGACAAGAGGGACCCTCTCACTACCAGATACCATGTGGACAAGCCTACATAGGGACCATCAAATGCAGGAATGCCCAAACACAAATAAAGGTACATGAAAGGCACTCCCGACCACTTCAACCAGAGATAGCAGAACACCTGATGAACCAACTTGGGCACAGCATATTATTTGAGAACACAGAAATGCTGGACTACTCTCACAACTAGGAGAGGCCCTATTTCCAATAGGAGTTGGTCTGGGTGGCCAAAAACATGAAAGAGTTGTCCCCATCCCTTCTGGGTGGCAATTAGAATTTCCACCTGATAAATTGAGGGGTCCTGGAAACCACAAAAACTGCTCTGGGAGGCGACATTTTCCTCACTCTTAAAAGATGGACATCCAGTTTGGCCCAGCTTAGACCAGTCAATGACTGACGTACCAGGAAGAAAACTTGACTTAAAAGATTGGGGCTTTCTTCAGAGGAAACACGTGCCGCATTGCATGGCGTGGATGCCAGCCCAATCAAACATGACCTTCGATTTAACTCCTGGCAACGCAGCACCCGGAGAAGGCCTGCTCGTACGACAAGAGACAAGATTAGTCAGAACTGGGCAGCTGGGCCTCACAGCTGCCAAAAACCGTACCAGCAAACAGTTTGTGCCAAGGCAATCTACTATAGGAAGAACACATTCTTCCATTACCTCCATCAATGCCAGGAACAATGCCAGGCGAGTACGGCTCTGAAATGGCTCGCTTCGCATGCCGACGATGCTGAATGGAAGCGCACAGCTTGGAATGCAGGCGCAAAATTCCCAAGTGAAGCATGAAGGGAAAGGATGCCTGCGCCGGTGGGTGGGGTGGGGGCAGCGGAGGAGGAGATGCTAAAAAAAGGCAGAGTTATTTCTATAAGGGAGGCCCCCTCTCGCCACATCTGCACACTTTTTGTGCCTCCCACCGATTGCCTCCATGTGCATTATAGAGGATGGGGTGGGGGAGGAAATGGCAAATAGAAATGCATTGTGCAGATTAGACCCTCTCGGCTGACAATATTGGTATTAAAGCTGAAGCAAAGCTGTTCAAGCCCGATATGCCGGAGTTGTCCTCTAGAGAGGACACAGAGAGAGAAATTAACCCAAATGTGAAGCGGCCTGGAGTCAGCAGCGTTCTTCCTGCTGTTTGGAGAGTTAACACATTCCACTCCATTGCCAATGCCTGTTTTTCATTTGCACAGTGTTGAAAGACGTTTGTATTTGGTGAGTCGTGGTTGTGCGGTTAAATCCATGTTTACTTGATCGGATAGGCTCTTTTTACACTACTTTTTGGCAGTATTTTGTGCCTGGGGCTTTCCATTCACCCCCCCACTCTACTTCGATTAATGTATTAACTGTGTGCTAGTGTACATCATGCAACGTGTGGGGCTCGATGAATCCAAGGCTGGAGTTAAAATTGCTGGAAGAAACCTTAACAACCTTAGATATGCAGACGATACCACTTTGATGGCCGAAAGCGAGGAGGAGCTGAGGTATTCCCCGTAGTCACCTATTGATGTGAGAGCTGGACCATAGGGAAAGATGAGCGAAGGAAGATAGATGCTTTTGAATTGTGGTGTTGGAGGAAAATTCTGAGAGTGCCTTGGACCAGGAGAAGATCCAACCAGTCCATACTCTAGGACAGTGTTTCCCAATCGGTGTGCTGCGGCACACTAGTGTGCCGTGAGAGATTATCAGGTGTGCCGTGGGAAATTGGAACCTTTCTTCCCCCTCCTAGCATCTCTTTCTCCCCCTTTCCCTCCCCAAAGGTCCTCTCTGAAGCAAAGGAAGGGCTCCGCCGAATGCCAGGGCCAGGCCTGCCTTGAGGAAGCCTTCAGGAGCCTCGACTCAGCATGGCTCCAGCTCCCGCTCAGTGCTGCTTCAGCCTCCCGATGCTCCCAGGTTCGCTCACTGCCCAATCCACCGACGTGGAGCTTCCGGCTTTGGCTGTTCTCGCGAGAAATCCAAGCCAACGCAAAAAACGCCAACTCAATCACTTCCGCCCAGTGCTCTGCTTTTGCGGAGGGAGGCAGCAAAAGAAACGTATAGACTACCCATTCACAGGTTTCCAAGAAACATATTGAGCCTCTCCACTTGGAAATGGTTTTTTTTTTTTACTATTTTACTGGATTTTTTGAGAGTTGCCCCCCCCCCCACCCCAAGGAACTGTTTATAACAGCTTCATGACATCCATAGTTAACTGGAAGCAAGTATCACTCAGGGTGAAATTTCACAAGGGTCTGGAGAACAAGCCCTATGAGGAGCGGCTTGAAGAGTGGGCATGTTTAGCCTGAAGAAGAGAAGGCTGAGAGAAGATATGATAGCCATGTATAAGTATGTGAGAGGAAGTCATATATATGTTGTGTTCATCGAAACAGGCCCAGGTTTTACACTGAGTGTATAAATACATTTAAAAACATATTAACTATATGCATTACTGTGTTAGAGTGTCATTTTGTTTAGTGGTGTGCCCCAGGATTTTGTAAATGTAAAAAATGTGCCACGGCTCAAAAGAGGTTGAAAAACACTGCTCTAGGAAACAATGCCTGACTGGTCACTGGAGGAAAAGATATTAGAGATAAGATGAAGTACTTTGGCCACATCATGAGAAGACAATGATGCTGGGGAAAAGGGAAGGAAAAAGGAAGAGGGGCCGACAAAGGGATGGATGGATGGTATCCTTGAAGTGACTGGTTTGACCTTGAAGGAGCTGGGGGTGGCCACGGCTGACAGGGAGCTCTGGCCTGGGCTGGTTCATGAGGTCATGACGAGTCAGAAGCAACTGAATGAATACACAACAACAGTGTACATTGAAATAGTGTCACACCAGGGCCGTAGCCAGGATTTTGTTTCGGAGGGAGCTGAGTTTGGTTCGGAGGGGGCTGAGACTGGGTGGAAGAGGGTCTACCCTAGCAAATCTTTTGTATTGTTATCCCAATAACCCCATTAATGTGGGATATAATGAGCATGGTGATCAGATCATGAAACATAACAGTTTAAATAATGTACCAGTAAGGCCTTTTCGCGGACCACCCTGAGAATTTCGGGGCTGAAGCCCCAGCCCCCCTGGCTACATGCCTGTGTCACACACAAGACCTTGGGTGAATCTTCACTGTAGAATTAATGCAGTTTAATACCACTTTAAATGCCATGGTTCAATGCTATGGAATCCTGGGATTTGCAGTTCGGTGAGGGCCCCAGCACTCTTTAGCAAATAAGGTTTTTGAAATTACGACTTCCAGGATTCCACAGTATTGAATCCAAGACAGTTAAAGCATATCAAACGGTGTTATTTCTACTGTGTAGCTACATATTTGTCACTAATTATACTTGAACATGAGGAAGAACTTCCTAACAGCGAGAGCTGTTCAGCAGTGGAACTCTCTGCCTCGGAGTGTGGTAGAGGCTGCTTCTTTGGAGGCTTTTAAACAGAGGGTGGATGGCCATCTGTCAGGGGTGTTTTGAATGCAATTTTCCTGCTTCTTGGTAGTATGGGGTTGGATTGGATGGCCCACGAGGTCTCTTCCAACTCTATGATTCTATGAGGCATAGAATCTATTTTGTGATCATTTTGAATGACCGCAAATATATAGCAGAATGAAAAATGAATCGAAGTGCCCTATGTTTACAGCAAGAGAGATGATGTGACGAAGCTGATGAGCATTGAACCACAACTTTGGAGAATACAGTTCAAACCCCCGCGTGGCCATGGAAACCTACCAATGACCTTGGACACATCACACTCAGAAGAAGGCAAAAGCAGAATCTTGCAAAGAAAATCCTATGGTAATTTCACTTTAGGGTCAACATAGGTGAGAAATGCCTTGAAGGCACATCACAACAATGCATATAGTCACCGTGAATCCCATTTTGGGGAAAACAAAGACTATACATTAAATAAATAAATAGAATTGGCGCTTTCCCAAGTATGATGCCCTGATTGGAGGACTTCCTCTCGGAAGCCTGGGATGTTGAGAGTGGTTTCATTTCATGGCTTCCTATCGTGGCTTTAGCAAGGGCGTGGGGCATGTGTTCATATGATTTCCCCCAAATCTATACAGCGATGCAGATTTTCAAACTGTTTTAAATTGTTACTTTGCTTTTATGGATGGCTTGTTTAATGTGTTCCTAGAAAGTCTGAATGATTCCTACTGTTTTAATTTTTAATTGGTATGTTGTTCCGAGATTTTGCATGACAGCATGCGATGGAAATGAGTGAAACTAAAGAAATTACGGTAATATACATGAGTCAAAAATAGTCAATTTGCATGTTCAGGATCTGGAGCAACCAGTTTCTGGGTCAACTATAATAATCTATGTATATAATAAAAGTCAGTGTTTGCGGCCGAGTGGTGGGAGGAATATGTGGCAGCGTTTTGATTGGCTGCCACTGCAGGATTATTTGCATAAATGGCTCTGACTGGCCAGCCACCCAACATTCCAACACAGCACAGAGAGGAAAGGGCCTGAGGCAGGCATAAATGGCTGGAGTTGAAGTTAGCCAGTTGACAGTTTTTTCTGTTGGAAATGGAGTGTTCAGTACCTTCATCCAATACACTTCTAAGGTGACTCAGAGGGAAGGCAAAAGGCCTCAGGCAGTCAGCCACTGCGACCCACAGCAATGACGGATCAGGACCAAACATGGCAAACAAGGGACCAATGGCCCACCTCACAACCTGGTGTGGTTTAGGGCAGGATAGGCCACTAATGATGGGATTTGCTGTACCTTCACCTCATTCACTTCCCAAACAACACTGCAGTCCCTATAAATCACAGACCAGGCCCAAAATTGACAACAAGGCTTCCTTAACTTGATTTTCCTGACTAGGCCTCAGCTCATGGGATATTGTTAGGCTTCCTCAACTTGATTTTCCTGACTAGGCCCCCAACAATGACAGAACAAGACCAAACTTGGCACACAGACCCCCGAAGATGCACCCTACATCCTGGTGCAGTTTGAGGAAGGATGGACCATGGATGATGGGACTTGCAGTACTTTAATTCACTTCCTTAGAGCACTGTGGCTCACACCAATGACGAACTATGGCACACAATGCCTTCCTCAAATAACCTGGGCACCGCCGGGTCCCCAAGCTAATAATAATAATAATAATAATACCTTTATTTATACCCTGCCACCATCTCCCCAAGGGGACTCGGGGCGGCTTACATGAGGCCAAGCCCAACAAAACATCAGTAAAACAACAAAGCAGCAAGCAAATAAAAGCAGTACAATTAATATAACTCACATATAAGCGATAACACACAATTAAAAACCTTATGGCCGGGCCAGATGTAATATATTAAAATTTTAAAATAAACACTGGGCGCGAACAGAGGTAGGATGTATCTAAGCAGGAGGGTTTTACAGGATAATGTAGGGAGATCAACCCAATGGATAGTTAAAAAGCTTCTGAGGACATTTTGCAGGGAATTGGTCAGAGCAGGGCATTGTTTCCTTTATTCAGGGAAGGCACACTGGAACAGCCACGTTTTCAGGCTCCTCCTAAAGACTGCCAATGTGGGGGCTTGTCTGATATCCTTGGGGAGCGAGTTCCAGAGTCAGGGGGCCATCATAGAGAAGGCCCTCTCCCTCGTCTCCACCAATCGCGCCTGCGAAGGGGGCGGGAGCGAGAGCAGGGCTTGCATCCCCCCAATCCAACCCAATGTCAAATAGCAATTCACATGTTAGTGGGACACTGAATTCACCCTAGGAGCTCTCCAAGGTGCTGAATCAATCCCTAGCCTGATTCAGCACCTTGGATAGCCTTTTTAGAACCGGCTAAAACCCAGAGAAGATTTATTACTACACTGATATGGGAGTCACCGGCCTCACTGTGTATGGTACACAACTTACCACTACCTTTACTCTACCATCCCTGATATTTCTTCTCCCAATGCCCCATTCGCTGGGTTTATTCTCGTCTCTCAATTTCCCGTCTCCCTAATTTAGCCCTCTGGTTTAAAGTCTTATTAGTGTTGCATTAGAAGCACAAAGACTTGCGCTGTCATAACAAAGAGACAGAGAGCTTGTAGGCCCACTTTGCAAGGGGATTAAGTGGGAAGCCAGGCACCTCCTTGCATACTAATGATGCTTAAATAATGTGACTCCAGCACCCTTGTGGCTGTGTTAACAGTACACAGGCTTCACAATAAGTAAGGAATGCAATTTTCATGCACATAACGAGTTAAGATAATGGGCAAATGTACAATTCAGCCAAACAAGTTTGCCATAAACAATAGTGTGTCGGAGAAGACAATTTTTCTCTCCCTTTTCTGTTGTTGTTGTTCTATTTTTCTCCCCCGTCCTCTTACAATACTTTTATTTCTACAATGCCATTAAGTGACCCCTTGTTTCATCTGCCTCTGTGAATCCCGGGAAAGGCACAATATCACAAGGATGTTTCATGACAATATTTTGAGAGTTTCTTTTCATTTCCTCCTAGATGAAATACCCTTTGCGGTTTAATTATGACGTGTCAAGGTTAGTAGGCTTCAATGTACTCTTGATTTTTTTTAAAAAAAGTTGTGGGTGCAAAGAGAATACATAATTTCCCTGCATGGTTGTGTGTGTTTGAGAGAAACTCTCTTCCTCTAAGAACAAGAATGAGACAAAACAAACACCTTCCTCTTTCTCTCTCTCTCCCTTCCCTTCATTTCTTGTCTTTTCTTCCTTCCCTCTTTCCTCCCTCATTCCTTCTTTGTCCTTCCTTCCCTTTTCTCTTGCCTTCCCTCCCTCTTTCTTCCTCCCTCCTTCCTTCCTTCCCTTCCATCCTGTTGTCTTTCCTTCCCTCCTCCCTCCCTCCTTCCCTTTCTCCTTCCTTCCTTCCTTCCTTCCTTCCTTCTTTTCTCTTTCCTTCCTTCTCTTTCCTCCCTCCTCCCTTCTTCCTTCCCTTTTCTCTTTCCTTCCCTTCCATCCTGTTGTCCTTCCTTCCCTCTTCTCTCCCTCCTTCCCTTTCTCCTTCCTTCCTTTCCTTCCTTCCTTCTCTTTTCTCTTTCCTTCCTTCTTTTTCCTCCCTACTCCCTTCTTCCTTCCCTTTTCTCTTTCCTTCCCTTCCATCCTGTTGTCCTTCCTTCCCTCCTCCCTCCCTCCTTCCCTTTCTCCTTCCTTCCTTCCTTCCTTCCTTCTCTTTTCTCTTTCCTCCCTCCTCTCTTTCCTCCCTCCTCCCTTCTTCGTTCTTCCTTCCCTTTTCTCTTTCCTTCCCTTCCATCCTGTTGTCCTTCCTTCCCTCTTCCCTCCCTCCTTCCCTTCCTCCTTCCTTCCTTCCTCCTTCCTTCCTTCCTTCTCTTTTCTCTTTCCTTCATTCCCTCCCTCCTTCCCTCTTTCTCCTTCCTTCCTTCCTTCTCTTTTCTTTCCTTCTTTCCCTCTTTCTTCCTCCCTCCTCTTCTATCCTATTGTTCTTCCTTCTTCCCTCCCTCCCTCCCTCCTTCCCTCTTTCTCCTTCCTTCCTTCCTTCCTTCCTTCCTTCCTTCCTTCCTTCCTTCTCTCTTTCCTTCCTCCACTCCCTTCTACCCTTTCTTCTGTCCTCTTCCTCCCTTTCTTCCCCTTTCTATACTTTTTCCTTCCTCCTTTCCTCCTGGGAGATGTTTACCTAGGAGAAGAGAAGTTAGAGAGGGAACATGAGAACCATGTTTCAAGATTTAAAGGGGTATCCCATTGAAGATGGGGGGGGGGGGAGAGACACTGACATTCTGCTGCTCTAAAGACCAGGCCACAAGGGTCTTTCAATGGTTTCAATTGGCAGGGAAAGAAATTCAAATGAAAAGATTAGGAAGAACTTCCTGAAGAGTGACATAGGCTGCCGGGGACTGTACTGGAGTCTCCTATAAACTCATGGCGCTAACCTTCAAAGCACGGCAAAGAACCGGACCAGCCTATCTGGGCGATCGGCTGACAGACCAACGTAGTGAAAGACCAGCGCGTGCAATAAATGGTGACCATATAGCTATCCCAGGGGTGAGAGAGGCCCGGCTGACAAAGACCCGACGGAGAGCTTTCTCTGTGGTGGCCCCTGTGATCTGGAATACATTCCCGCCTGCTCTCAGGGCCACATCGGCCCCAGCTAGATTCCTGTCCGACTTGAAAACTTGGCTCTTCTGCCAGGCGTTTGGGGATTGACTAGATGACCTGGAGGCTGGGCCCTTTATGGTTCTCTGTACCTGTGTTTTTAATTGATGTACCTGTGTTTTTTAAATGATGTAAGTCGCCCGGAGCACCAGTGGTGGAGGGCGACTCACAAGAAATAAAGTTATTATTATTATTATTATTATTCTTTTGAGGCTTTTCCGCAGAGACTGTCTATCGGGAGTGCTTTGATTGTGCTTCCTTGCATGGCAGGGGATGGGACTGGATGGCCCTTGGGGTCTCTTCCAACTCTAGAGTTCTAAGATTCTATATCATGAGTAGGCAATACGGGATCTAACAAATACACTTTTTCTCTCCCGTCCACCATCTCTTCTCTCGCCTCTCCCACTGTCACAGGCAAGATTGGTGGGAACTAGGGAGAGAGAGCCTTCTCTGCTGTGGCTCCCCATCTTTGGAACTCACTTCCTGGTGAGATTGGGCAAGCCCCCTCCTTAGCAGACTTTAAGAAAAATCTGAAGACCTGGCTTTTCCGTTGTGCCTTTGAAGAGTGACCATCCCCTCCAGTTGTGTTGTCCCATCTATGTTCCCCTATGACGCACTTTCCCCCCATCCTATACTAAAAGTCTGTCCCCACTATTTCATTTTTGGGCCCCCTCATTTGCTATCTCCTACTCCTATTTCACCCTAGGGTTTTTATCATTTTATCATGTCAATTTGGCCTGCCCACCTTATTCATTGTGTGTGAATTTCTTGAATTTTATTTATTATTGTAATTGGTTTTTTCTTATTATTATTTCTGACATATTTTGGTTTGTATTTTGCATTTCACTGTGTTGTATTGTATTTTAGAAGGGCTTGGCCTCATGTTAGCCACCCCAAATCCCCATTGGGGAGATAGTGGCGGGGTATAAATAAAGATTATTATTATTATCTCATCCTGACCAAGGCCAATCCTGTTGGGATCCAAATGTTTCCTGTTTTTCACTTTCTGCCTCCGAAAGAGAAGAAGAAGGGGAGGAAATGGCAGAGAGGGGGCTTAGGGAGAACCCCCTCCCTCCCAGCCTACCCACCCCTCTCAGTTTCTCTCTCACTTCTCAGTTTCTCTCACTTGTTAATCGCCCTCCATTAAAATGCTCCAGGCGATTTACATAAAACAATTGCATTAAAAAATACACAATACCAAATAGACTGCATTAAACATTAAAAGCTCTGCTAAAAAGCCAGGTCTTGAATGCCTGAGCAAAGGGTCGCAAGTTACGCCTGGCCCTCAAGTGGGGAGGCAAGGAGTTCCACAAGACAGAGGCGGAGATGGAGAAGGCCCTACGTCTTGTGCTTTCGAGACATACTTCCCTGGGGCCTGGAACATACAGTAAGTTTAGTTGGAGGAGTCGTGGCGACCACTGGCAGCGAAGAGGAGAGAGGCGGTCTCTGAGATATGCTGGCCCCTGACCATAAAGCGCCTTAAAGGTCAGAACCAACAACTTACACAGGGCCCGGAATTCTGTTGGAAGCCAGTGCAAATGTAACAGAGTTGGAGTTATGTGGCATCTCAAAGGTGTTTTTGCAAGTAGCCTGGCAGCCGCATTCTGAATAATGCGGGTCCTCCGAGTAGTCGACAGGGGAAGGCCAACATACAAGGCGTTACAATAATCCAGTCTAGATGTAACCGTCACATGGATGATTGTAGCCAAGGCTTCCTCTGAAAGGTAAGAAGCCAGCTGTCTCGCCTGCAGGAGATGGAAAAAGGCCTGCTTACTAACATTAGTGATCTGGGCCTCCATAGTCAACTGTGAATCCAGGACGACACCCAAGCCCTTAACAGTGGAAGATGGATGAAGGGGGGCACCATCAAAGTTGGGCAGGGAGGGCGCCACTCCAGGCGGGCGGCCAGGCCACAAAATCTCAGTCTTAGTAGGATTCACCTTCAACCTACTGGCACGCAGCCATCTCGATACAGCCTCAAGACATAAAGTGAAATTGCCTGGTATTGAGGTGACTCCAGGCTCCAGCCGTAAAAGCAGCTGGGTATCATCCCCATATTGGTGGCACTCCAGACCAAAGCTCCGCACGAGGCTGGCAAGAGGTCTCACATAGACGTTGAAGAGGAGGGGAGAGAGAATTCCTCCCTGAGGCACTCCACATGAGAGGGCAGATCTGTCAGAGGTTCGAGCTAGGTACTCGACACGCCCACCATGCAGCCTCTGGTTAGGAAGTTTGCCCAGGCCTGTTCTAGCTTGTCCGTATCTTTCTTGGATTGTGGTGTCTAGAACTGGACACAGAGTTATTCCAGATGAGGTTTGACAAAAGCTGAATAGAACGGGAATAAGACTGCAAATATTTAAGAATAGCTAGCATGCCCTCTCTCCGGCTTCTTTTCGACAAGCTTAACAGACATTCAGAAAGCATGGTTCTGTGCATGAGAAGCAAGCAAGATGCCCTATTTTTCCTCTGCCCATAAAAAGCTAGGAGCTGGTATGGTGGTCATTGAGGATGAGGCTACTTAGAGAAGTGCTTTAAGATCATTAAAGCTGGATCCTAGTTTGGCGGGAGCACTAACTCTGGTAGGGTACTTAGTCTAATGGTTAATGCAGCTCTTACCACTTAGCGAGCACTTAAGGAAAATGGAAGCTGAGCTCCAGTCCTTCGTCATTCTAGAGAGCATCTCGCTCAGCTAAACAATCGCAAAAACAGAATGCTGAATGAGATGTAGCTAAAGTTCTTTAGAATCCGTTTGTGTCTGCAAAGAAAAGAGACGGCATTGTAAACAGGGTTGAGAGAAGAGATTTCTTAGCCAGTGGGCATATGTCTGAACGGGAGAAGAAGCTCACGTTGACGATGAAATACAGGTGTTTCAAATCAGAAAAGAGGAATGCATGAAGGGTTTTTAAAGACTGGTCATAGATGCAAGATTACTTTCTCTGGTCTGCTGAGAGGCACTTGTTCTTATGCACAATGTGACAGGGAAGCATGAACAAAGCATGGCAGGGATGAAGGCCAGAGTTAATGCTTCAGCAAATAGGATTCTTCTAGCAAGGTAAGAAATACTTAAGAACATCATAACTATATAGACTTTGGTTGGGAGGCAGCTGGAGTTTCAGTTTCCATTCCTCCCTATCATAGAATCCTAGAGTTGGAAGAGACCTCGTGGGCCATCCAGTCCAACTAATACAATCAAAGGGGTAGTACTGACAACAATCTAACTCTTAAAGCAGAGCTTAAACAATAAATGATATAGTGTGGGTAGTCCCAATGTAAACAATAACAAGAGCTAGTATGAATATATCCCATGGATTTCTCTAGTTATAAGCTGGCGAAATAAAGTCAAAGTCACTCGCAACCTGGCGAAACCATTCACAACATCTAGAGCCCAAGTGGGGTGAGTTCAATGTTCACAGAGGTGGTTTCCGCTGTTGGTTTCCTTGTAACCTTCATGTAAACATAAATACTCCATTCGCTGTTTGAAAGTTTAACACAATTTAATCCGGGTTATATCCACAAACCGCATGTAGAACGGTCTTGAACTCAAATTTTGTACATCCACAGTAACGATGGGTTCCACACATCAATATACATCCAATATCTCTCGGTTATCAATCATATCAACGAAGAAAACTCGGAATACACAAAAGACGCGATGTGGTCCTCCCTCTGGTAAGTAGTCACACAGCCAACGGAGCAGTACACTTATCAATGAGATCTATTCCATTTCGTTTCTATTACTTTTCAAGGCTGATCTTTTAGAGGGCTTTCAGTAGTGACCCACGCCATCAGTGAACAATATTTCATCAAACCGCAAGTCTTGCTTCAGCCAGGATACACCATATACACGCACTCTAAAAGATCAGCCTTGAAAAAGTTTCAATAGATACGAAACGGAATAGATCTTATTGATAAGTGTACTGCTCCATTGGCTGTGTATTTGTGACGTAGACGGAGTCGAGAGCAGGGCCTCCCCAGACGATCTTAACGTCCTAGATGGTTCATAAGGTGAGATGCGTTCGGACAGGTAAGTTGGGCCAGAAACGTTCAGGGCTTTATAGGCTAAAACCAGCGCTTTGAATTGTGCCTGGTAACAAACTGGTTCCTCCAAGTATCTTATCCATATCCTCGGGTTTTACCACTTGAAATGAATCCATCAAAATCAGACAAGCAGATGCTTGTGTTATATCCTCAGAGACTGCCGTTAAAAAGGTATCTAGACCAGAGCGGATCAAAGCAGCTTTGTCCACAAAGAACCGAGCAAATGCTTCACAGTGGGCTGCTGAGTTGACAGGGCTCCCATCTTGGATGGTGGGATTTAAAAGGCCTCTGACTACTCGGACTAGCTCTGCCGGACGGTTCCTTGCAGACGGAATATTGGCCACAAACAAAGATTTCTTTGCGGTCTTTATTGCCGCGGCATATGCCCTTAGGAGGGCATCAAGCTGTGTTCGGTTTGACTCGCATGGATCCGAATGCCACACGCCCTCTAGTCCCCTCTTCCTTCGCTTCATTGCTGCCAACTCCTTGTTGAACCAAGGGGCTGTGGCTGGCTGGCCATCTGTCAGGAGTGGTTTAGGGAGCTGCGTTGGTTTAGCATTGAGAAGAGAAAACTGAGAGGAGTTATACTAGCAAACAAACCCATCTAAACATTAGCAAGAACTTCATGAAAGTAAGAGCCGTTCAACAATCCTTCAGGGTGCTATGATTGTGTTTTTCCTGCAATGGCAGGGGGTTGGACTGGATGGCCCACAAGGTCTCTTCCAATTTTATGATGTTACTAGCTGAACCCGGCACACATTGCTGTGCCCTATGTAGTAGATGTGGAAAAGTATGTAAGGGTTTGAAATGATGTGTGTGTTGTGTGTGTGTATATATATGTGTATGCTTGTGTGTAGGTATGGCTGTATGTGTGTTTAATATTTGTGTGTGTGTTTGTATTTGTGTCTATGTGTATGTGGGGGTGTTTGTGTGTCTGTGGGTTTGGGTGTGAATGTATGGGTATGTGTATGTGTGTATATTTGTGTTTTTTTGTGTGTGTATATATTTTTTTGTGTGGGTATATATATGTATGTGTGTTTGTGGTAATGTTTGTGTGTGTGTATTCATGTTTATGTATATACAGTATATGTGTGTCTATGTATGTGTATATTTGTGTAGGTTTTTGTTCTTTTGTGCAGTATGTTGTGTTTTTTATCCATTTGTGTTTGTGTTTTTTGTTAGCTTGCCTGTGTCTTCCTTGTCCATCTGTTCTGGTTCCTGTAGGCCTCCTTCTCGCTGTCCTCCGGTGCCTCTCTTCCGTTCCCAGAAGAGGGGAAGGGAGAGAGACCGTGCGGGCCCCTTTCATAGGAGGAGGACGTGGGCCCGACCGCAGCCCTCCTCCCTGCGAAGGTTGCTCTTTGGCCCACCCTGTGGCAGGGAAGTGGCGAAGGGGGGGCGATGGCGGCGGCACCATGGCCGCTCTACGGGGCCCTTTGCGCTCTCCTCTGCCGGTTCCGTGGTGCTTCCTGAAGAGGAGGACGAAAGGGGGCCCTGCGCGATCTCTCTCCCTTTGCCCTCATCTTCTAGGAGTGGAAGGGAGGCGGTGGAGGAGAGCGAGAAGGGGGTGGAAGAGGCAGCCAGGGCGCTGCCGGTATCGCTCCCTCTGCGTCGCTTCCCTGTTGAAGGGTGCGCTCTCCTCTGCCGCCTCTCTTCCGCTCCCAGGAGAAAAGGGCGAAGGGAGAGAGATCGCGCGGGGCCCCCTTTCGTCCTCCTCGTCAGGGAGCAGCACGGAGGCGGCGGAGGAGAGCGCAAAGGGGCCGGAAGAACGGCCATGGCGCCGTCGTCATCGCTCCCCCTTCGTCACTTCCCTGCCACAGGGTGGGCCGAAGAGCGACCTTCGCAGGGAGGAGTGCTGCATTGGAGAACGTTGCTGTGGTCGGGCCCACGTCCTCCACCTCCTCCTGTGAAAGGGGCCCGCACGGTCCCTCTCCCTTCCCCTCCTCTGCTGGGAGCGGAAGAGAAGCAGCGGAGGAGAGCGAGAAGGCTATGAACTTCCTGTTAGTGTGTGAGGTATGTGTTTCCTGCCGGGTTTGGTTTTTGTGAGGGACAACTTCCGGGAGTGTTTTTTATGGGGCAGGAAGTGGTTTTAGCGCCATTTTGTTTGTAGTTTTTTAGGGTTCCGGATGCCTCCATAGGTTTCTATGGGGTTTTTGGGGGGCCGGTTTTAGGGGTCTTCGGAGGTATGTTTTGGGTTTTTTTTTGTGCCACGATTGTTGGTGTTGGTTCGTTGAAATGTGTGGGGTGGGTTTTGAGGGTCTGGGTGTCATGGTGTGTCCGTGCATAAGCGTCAAAAACAGACTCTCTCTTTTTATATATATAGATGGTTCCAACCTGTACCTTGAAAATAAAATAATACAATCATCGAATCATCGAGTTGGAAGAGACCCCAAGGGCCATCCAGTCCAACCCCCTGCCATGCAGGAAAAGCACAATCAAAGCACCCCTGACAGGTGGCCAACCAGCCACTGCGCCATTTTTATATAAAAAATAAAAAAGGAGTTGAAAATTGAAAGATTCCAAAAATAAAATAAAGTTGAGTGAAATTTCCTGGGGTTTGCTCATTGTAGAAAATAATACAACTGAGGAGACAGGCATCACTTCACTACTGCAGGCTCCTTGCCTCATAGATTCTCACAATGTTGTGCTTGTGGGACCGTCTGGAACAAGTTGGGGAGGGGGCACAGAGGAGGCAAGTTAGAGAGGAAGTCTTATCATGCCGGGAAGAAGTCTTTTTGCACAAGGCTGGGCATCATTCTGCCAGCTCCATTTAACCTCAAATTTCAAAGTAAAATTAGAAGACAGAGACAGGTAATTAAATTTAAATCTTTTTAAATCCTTGACCCAGATCAGGAAGCAGCGGAGAGGAAAGAGGGGTTTAACATTTTCCCAACCAATATCATTTCCCCAATAAAAAGTTTGGCTCATATTGAAGCTGCTATTTACTCTCTTGCAGAAAACATACCCATGAATGGATAGCTGGCCTCCATATCCACAGATTCCTTATCCACAGACTCAACCATTCACACAACGAGAAAATAAGATTTTAAAATCTCAAAATGAAACCCTGATTTTGTAGTTTTATGTAAGCAGTGCCATAACACTGTGCCATTGCATATAACAGGATTTGAGGTTCTATGAATTTTAGTATCCATGGGGAGTCCTGGAACCAAACTCCAGCTGATACCAAAGATCTACTATATGGGTTTTCTAACAGGGCAAATGGCACTTTTTAGGGCTCTCATCAGGAAAACATTGAAGTGGGAGGAATGTTTAACCCCCTCCTACTTGTGGAGCCCCCAATGGCCCAGCAGGTTAAACCTTGCTGAACTTGCTGACTGAAAGGTTGGCGGTTCAAATCCGGGGAGCGGGGTGAGCTCGCACTGTTAGCCCCAGCTTCTGCCAACCTGGCAGTTCGAAAACATGCAAATATGAGTAGATCAATAGGTACTTCACAAGATCTCATAACTTCTGAGGTTGCCTGCCATAGATGCAGGCGAAACGTAAGGAGAGAATGCTTCTGGAACATGGCCAGACAGCCTGAAATACTCGCAACAACTCAATAAGTACCGCTTCTGCGGAAATTTAACAGCGCTTCATGCAGTAATGCTGGCCGCATGACCTTGGAGGTGTCTACACACAATGCCGGCTCTTCGGCTTAGAAATGGAGGTGAGGGTGAGAACCACCCCCTAGAGTCAGACACAACTAGACTTAATGTCAAGGGAAAACCTTTACGTTTACCTTTACCTACTTGAGAACCACAATCTATCTATATAAAAATGCTCTCTTCGTTTTGAGTGACATCATAATTCAAAATCCACTGGACGAATTGCCACCAAATTTGGCCACAAGGCACCTACTAACCCAAGGAGTTACCATCACTCAAAAAATTGATTTTGTCATTTGGGAGTTGTAGTTGCTGGGATTTATAGCTGACCTACAATCAAAGAGCATTCTGACCTCCCCCAACAATGGTATTTAATCAAATCTGGTGCACAGAACTTTCATGACCAACAGAAAACACTAGAAGGGTTTGGTGGGCATTGACCTTGAGTTTTGGAGTTGTAGTTTACCTACATCCAGAGAGCACTGTGGACTCAAACAATGATGGATCTGGACCAAACTTGTCATGAATATTCCATATGCTCAAATGTGAACACAGATGGAGTTTGGGGAAAATAGACCTTGACACTTGGGAGTTGTAGTTACTGGGATTTATAGTTAACCTACAATCAAAGAACATTCTGAACCCCACCAACAATAGAATTGGGCCAAACTTCCCATACAGAACCCCCATGACCAATAGAAAATACTGTGTTTTCTTGTGGTCTTTGGAAACCCTTCTGACCCCCAGGTTGAGAAATACTGCCTTAAGGCTATCCATCCCAACTCCCTTCACCAGGGCAAGAAAATATAATCAAAGCCCTCTTGACAAAGAGCCAACCAGCTATAGATATAGATCAGGGGTACTCATTAGGTACATCGCGATCTACTGGTAGTTCGCGTAGGGCGTCCTGGTAGATCGCAGGCAGGGCGGGGGGAAGGCTCAGTCCTGCCCCGCAGGCTCCCGACGCCGTCCAGGTGCAGAAGGAGGTTGGACTGGATGGCCCTTGGAGGTCTTCTATTCTAGGAACCCATTGTTGTTGTTATTATTATTATTATCAGAGGCTGAATGGCCATCTGTGAGGAATGCTTTGTGTTTTTCCCTTATGGCAGAAGGAGGTTGGACTGGATGGCCCTTGGAGGTCTCCTTCTACTCTAGGAACCTATTGTTGTTACTATTAGTAGTAGTAGTAGTAGTAGCAGTAGCAGCAGCAGAGGCTGGATGAATATTACCACCATTATTATTATGAATAAATTCAGGGGCTTATTATACTCACATTTAGTTGAATTCAGTCTTAAAATATATTATATGGCTCTCACTGAAATAAATTTCCAAATATTTTGCTTTTATGGCTCTCTGAGTAGTGGGGAGGTAGATCTCTTGACTTGGTTGTTTTATAAGTAGCTCTCAAGCTGAAAAAGTGTGAGCACCCCTGATATAGATAGATAGATATGATTCACACATACAGATATATATATATATATATATATATATATATATATATATATATGTATGTATATATGTATAAGACAGATATCATATAATATATTTAGACGGGACTCTAAATAGTGTATGTTGCATGTTCCAGAGGAGGCAAACCAGACAATCTCTACATCAACACTGACAAAGAAACAACAAGAAATACGATTTACCCACAAGCATAAAGAAATGACTTATATTAGAAACCAACACTTTCTCTTTTTTTTCCAGATCACCAGACTGGGCCACAGCTATGCATGGCAGCGGACAGCTAGTCCCAAATAAAATTCCCTATTGCACCTTCTGAAAACATTTTAAGGGCAGCCCCATGTACAGCACATTACAGTAGCCCAATGCACCCACAGACAGTGGGATCTCTGGGCATGTGGAAAGTTTTTTTCCCCCTCCCCATTTAGCATTTCTGCCAAAGTACCAATCGGCTCCACAAAGCGCCAATCTGAATGTTGTCAATGAGGCACTGGGTGCTTAGGAGTGTGAAATATTTATTTTACAAATGATCTGCTACCAGAATGTGTGTGTGTGTGTGCACGTGCGTGCGTGCGTAAAAGAGAGAGGGAGCAGATCAAAGGAAGACTAGGTTTAAAATTAAAATCAGGTCCAGGTGCAGAACGGCCCTCTCGGAGCCTCCATGGTGGTAGCAATTCGGATGACAGCTGCGCTGTAAATGAAAGTTAATTATAATATCTGAGGCCTGTCATCTGCATTTCCGTCGTTTGAACTGGCAGGAGGAAAGGCCCCCTCGTGCCACCGCCTGCATCTGAATCCTAAGTAGTTTCAAAGGGAAACGCGGCATGGAGCTAAACCAAAGCGGCTCCCCTCCTCTGTTCTGAATTGTGTCCCTTGACAATGTCCTCGCCTGAGGGTCAAGATCATGACATTGCTGGCGGCGGTCCAGCTGTGCATGTGGGTACATATTTGGGGAACAGGGAGAGGGGAAAAGGTCTTTGGGGACTAAGGCCACACCAGCCACACAGCTGGCAATCCCAGCGAAATCTCCAATGCTGCCCTTTCTTGACCTGGCTTTTCAATGCATCCCAGGCCGAGCTGATGGGGAACAATAAATAGCACCCTTGCACATGTGACCCCCTGATATGGGAGGCCTTCCCCCTTCCTCCTCCTCTTCTCTTCCTCCTCCTCAGGATGCAACCATCAGTCCCTAGGCTAGCTGCTATGACAACCAAGCTGCAGCATATTCAAGATGACTATGTTGCATTGGGGAGGGGGGGGGGAAGGGGAGAAAGAAGCAAGGAAAAGAGATGCTGAGGAGGGGGATCACATCTGGAATGAAACATTCCCACCAGAGGGAGCGACTCTCTTTGGAAATGCAATGTTGCTCCGGTTCTGGTGGTTTGAAAGGTTCCGCTTACTCAAATCCCCAAAAATAAATCAATGAAAAACTTGTCGGACTGAGCTGCACTTTCCTGCCCACATTAGCAGGTTTGTACATTTTCAATTTGCATCAACATTGTAGGGTTTCCCCCCCCTTTAATGCCCCTGCTCCTGTTATTAGTGTTCAAGTATCAATGAAAGGTATTGCCGGCACGTCACAACTAATCTTTTCATTTTTATTGCCTGAGCTCAAGTGGATTGCTTGTGAGATAGACTGGCTGAGTGCTCCTCATCCGAAATCCTTGAGACTGGAAGTGTTTTGGATTTTGGAATTTTTTTTCCAGATTTTGGAATACCCATATCTGTATATATCAGGCCTGGGCAACCTACGGCCCGTGGGCCGGATGCGGCCCAGCAGCCGATTCTGTCCGTTCCAGGTAGAAGGGCATCAGGGACGGGACCAAGAGGAGGGGGCGCCGCTGCCACTATCCCATCGCAGGCTGTTAGGCCTGCGTCAGCAGACAGCCCGCCGCTCCGGAGAACAATCGGAGGAGCGGCGGCTTTGGAGTGCCTACCATACCGGGAGGTGATCAGGGCCTGCAGCGGGAGCAGTTGGCGAGCTACGGCGAGCTGTGGCAGGTGATCGCCCTGGCGACCCGGAAGACTTGTCTTCCAGGTCACCAAGGTGATCACCCGCCGCCGACTGCTCCCGCTGCAGGCCCGGATCGCCCCCCGGGATGGCAGGCACTCCAAAGCCGGAATGGCAGGCACTCCATGGCAGGACGATCAGCTGGGGAACAGCTGGGGGGCGAGAGCGGGCGGAGGCCTGCAGCCTCCGATCGTCTGCTGCTCTGCTCTGTTCTGCTGCGGTGGTGGCTGGGTCCCCTTTGCCATTCTCTGGGCTGGGTCCATTGGGCCATTCCATCTTGGGATCCTTCCTCTCTTGAGGATGTCAGCTTCTATCTTGGTTCGCACCTTGTCTTCTTGAATTTCATTTTATTTTATTTTAGTGGTTTTTATTATTATTTTATAATAATAATTTTATTATAATAATATAATATAATAAATAATATAATATAATGTTATATTATATTAGAATTTCAATATATTATAATGTCTCTATATATATACTATAATAATAATTATGATATTAATACTAATAATATATGAATATTTCTTGATATATTAATATGTTAATATTAATTATGTGTAATATATAGTAAATATAGTAAATAAATAAATAAATAAATAAATAATGTATATTAGAATGTAGTTCATCCTTTAGGTGCGGCCCTCCATAATATTTTTTGGCTCTCGTGTGGCCCCTTGGAAAAAATAATTGCCCACCCCTGGTATATATGCACATCCCAAGATACACTGGAGATGGGCGCCAAGTCTAAACATTAATTTATGTTTCATGCACACAATGCCTAAAAATAATTTTGCACACAATATATGACATCATTTTGTGCATGAAACAGAAGTTTTTGTACCATCGGAAAGCAAAGATGTTACTGTCTTTGCTACCCATATGGATAATTCAAAGTGCTGGTTTTGACCTACAAAGCTCTATATGGTTCTGGCCCAGCTTACTTGTCCGAACGCATCTGCCTCTATGTCCCATTTTGCGACCTAAGATCATCTGGGGAGGCCCTGCTCTCACTCCCGCCAACATCGCAAAAATGTTTGGCAGGGACGAGAGACAGGGCCTTCTCGGCTGTGGCCCCCTGCGTATGAAATGCACTCCCAAACAAGATAAGATCGACCCCATCTCTCCTGGCTTTCAGGAAAAAAATTTAATCATGGTTCTGAGACCAGGCCTTTGGGCAGCAGACGTAATTTGCATCTTAGTGGACATTGACTGGAATGGTGTTGCGGCAGATGATATTGTGGTTTGTTTTATGGTTTTAACTAATGCTATATGTACTGGTTTTTAATGATTATGTAATTGTTTTAATGTTTATGTATGTGATCTCTCCCAATTGAGATCAGATCTGCCCCCTCCCTCCTGTCCTTTAGGAGGCTAGCGAAAACCTGGCTATGGAATGAAGCATTCCCAGAACAAAGTTATTGACCAAACATACGGGCTGAGTTGGACATGATTGTATCTTGACGATTTGGCTTATTTGTAATTTTATTCTATATGTATTTTAATCTTTTGTTGTTGTATGATGTTTTTAGATTGTATTATTGCATTGAATCCTTGCTGTGAGCCGGTCTGAGTCCCTCTACGGAGGTCGAGAAGATCAGGATATAAAAGTTTTAAATAAATAAATAAAATAATAATATTGTAATTGTGATGTAGCAGCCTTGTACCATTACTAATGTAAGCCATCCTGAGTCTGCCTTTGGGGGTAGAGAAGTGGGGTACAAATACCAGAAATAAATAAATAATAAATAATAACAGATTTTGGAGTATTTCATATTTTGGAAAATCCAGATATGGGATGTCCAACAGTTAACTTTCAGAACTGCTATCCCTCTATTCTTTCTTGGTCAGACCTCCCCTGGAATACTGTGTCCAATTCTGGGCATTGCAAGTGAAGTGTTGAGAACAAACCCTATGAGGAGTGGCTTAAAGAGGTGGGCATGTTTAGCCTGCAGAAGAGAAGACTGAGAGGAGACATGATGGGGGCCATACATAAATATGTAAAGGGAAGTCATAGAGAGGAGGGAGCAGGCTTGTTTTCTGCTGCCCTGGAGACTAGGATGCAGAGCAATGGTTTCAAACTACAGGAAAGGAGATTCCACCTGAACATTAGGAAGAACTTCCTGACTGGGAGAGCTGTTCAGCAGTGGAACTCTCTGCCTCAGAGTGTGGTGGAGGCTCCTTCTTTAGAGGCTTACTAGCAGTACCCGGCACGCGTTGCTGTGCCCTATTTAGGAGATGCGAGAAAGTCTGAGTATGTAAGGGTTGGAATTGTTGTTAGTGAATTGGGTGTTTTATGTTTGTGCCTCAGCTCTTTGCCTGCAGTCCTTCGGGTTTGACTTGTACCATGGCCAGGACGGATCAGCTTGGGGAGGGCTTGTCCTGTCAGGGGATCTCTATCTTCACAGGTGCGTCCAGTGTCTGTTGGGGGACTGTTAAAAATCCTTTCCGTATCCTTTTTAGCCACCTTTCTCAAGACCTTCATGTCTAGCTTACTTTCTGCTCCTCTCTTTTTCAAGATGTCCTGCTCTGTGTCTTTTGCACCCATTGGTCGATGTTCGATGAGGCTTTCCTCATGGACAGGCCATCTGAGGGAGCTCTTCCAGCGCTGGGCATCAGAAGGTACTTGGTGATGACCTCCATCCCTTGGAGCCAGCATATAGAGGGGCTGGAGCACCCTCCTTGGCAAACCCCATTGTTGCTGGATGGTCCTCTTATTAATGTGGAATTCCAAGCCACTGGAGATCTTTTGGGAAAGGAAGAAGAGCTCCCCTTGAATGGTGTTGATCTCCATCATGGTCTTCTGATTTGAAAGTGTTGGAGGAGGCTCTGGCACTCCTCTGACAGTTTGTTATGGGTCGGAATGTTCATGTTGGCTGGCCAGTACAGCAGTTATGCAAATCCGCCCTTATTGGCAGCCAATCATGTTGTCAGAATGTAGAGGCTGGGGAGTCTTTGGCAGCCCTGGAGGATACTGGGAAATGTAGGGTTTTTTTACTCGTTGTTTTGGGGGCCTTTTAGGTTTTGGGGGGGAAAGTTTCTTTGCTACAAACGTACCTTGCTTGAGGCCTATTTCTGTTGGCAAGTTTTGTGTTTCTGCATTGTAAGGTTTCTCTGTTTGAGGTAGTCTTCACATGACGACTGTTCCTTTATATATATAGATAAACCAAGACTGGGTGGCCATCTGTTGGGGGTGCTTTGAATGTGATTTTCCTGCTTCTTGGCAGTGAGTTGTACTGAATGGCCCATGAGGTCTCTTCCAATTCTATGGTTCTATGATGTCCGATGGAAAGCAAACAACCCTGGAAGATATGAAGGACTGGCAAAGTAAATATTCTTTTGAGCCAATGCAGCGTGAATCTCCCTCACCGTTGTAGTGTTGGCAACATCTCAGAGTAAACTGACAGGTCCGAAAAAGGGAAGACTCTATTTCAAGGATATGTATTCAGGCAAGGGAGCAAAGTTACTGTTAGATTTCTATGCTCTAAAACAGTGTTTCCCAACTTTCCTCATGCTGCGACCCCTTAATCCAGTTTCTCATGTTGTGGTGGCCCAAAACCATAAAATTATTTTCATTGCTGTATTTTTGCTACTGTTATGAATCGTAATGTAAATATCTGATATACAGGATGTATTTTCATTCACTCTACTATATTGGGCACAAACACCCGATATGCACAAATTTGAATACGGGTGGGGTTGGGAGGGTGGGTTGATTTTGTCATTTGGGAGTTGTAATTGCTGGGATTTATAGTTCACCTACAATCAAAGAGCACCCGTCTGAGTTCCTCTACGGAGATAGAGAAGATCAGGATATAAAAGTTTTAAATAAAATAAAAATAATTCTGAACTCCATCATCGATGGAATTGAACCAAACTTGGCACACAGAACTCCCATGACCAACAGAAAATACTGGAAGGGTTGGTGGGCATTGACCTTGAGTTTGGGAGTTGTAGTTCACCTACATCCAGAGAGCACTGTGGACTCAAGCAATGATGGATCTGGACCAAACTTGGCACAAACACTCAATATGCGCAAATGTGAACACCGGTGGAGTTTAATAAAAACAGACCTTGACATTTGGGAGTTGTAGTTGCTGGGATTTATAGTTCGCTAAACAGCTATTTAAGAAGGCAAATAAATCAATACAACAGTGGTGATAAAATCAAGCAGTTCATTAGATTGCAAGAGGTAACAGGTAAGTCTCCACAATGGGAAATATGTATGAATGATAGTGGAAGAACCACTATAGCAGGTACAGTATCAAATCATCAATAGGCACAATGGCTATACAGAAATGAAAGTGGGTAAACCACTATAGCAAATCGCTATACAATATACAGAATGCAAAATCAAAACATCAATAGGCACAATGGCTATTAAATATAAACAATAATTGAGGAGTCAGTTATTACAGAGTAGGAAGGTAATAAAACTTTCCTAATCAGCTCGAGAAGGTTCAATACTTCACAGTGGGTGAGCAAGAACTTGCAGGATGGGAGAATCCCCAATGTTCCGAAACAAGCGGAAGGATGAAGCTGGTGACTCACAAATGGTCGTGGACGGTAGGCTCTCTTGGGCATGCGCAATGGCACACCGCTGAGGATAGTGGGCGTCGTAGTCCAGCTAGGCTCGCTCTGTTACCCGGGCGCATGCGCATGCGGAACGCCAGAATGGCGCCCGCATGGGTTGCTGGAAGAGGTAGTTCGGGAAGAATAACAGGGCGTCCTTGGTAGTGAGGGGTGTTCAGGCTAATGCCGGGGTAGTAAAGTGGGGTCCACTGCTCACAGGGTAGGCGTAGGCAGTGGAGGGGTCGCCTGACGGCGGGGAGCTCTCTCCTGAGCCGGCTAAGGGCCGTTTCGTCGCTAGGACTTCCTCAGAGGCGTAAATAATAGCGTCCTCAGTATAGGTGTATCTATATAATCATAAAATGACAAATATTAAGTCTTAAATGAACGGTGTGGTCTGGGCATGTAAGGAGTAACTAGGTAGGAGATAATTACCGTTCAGAGTTGTTCAGACTTCACGGAGGACGGACCACTCCAAAATCCGGAAATGGCAACGTATGGAGGTCGTCAAAGGGTATTTATGGGATTTTAAGGCAAGCTTTTTAAAGGGGCACTCTCTAAGTGTGTGTTAAAGAGAAGGTAGGTCGGGAATTAGAATGGGGAGGAGTACCTCAATGATGGGTAGTGACAATTATTTATTCAAAAGGGCATTTATGGTCAGGGGGTCATTAAGGCCCCCAAAACGTTTTTCTGTTGCTAATTGCACAATCCAGAAAGTCTCCCTCTTTTTGAGTAGGGATGTCATGTCCACGTGTGGAGAGCCTTTCACTCTCTCAACTACTTGAATTTTAATGTTGCCACATACCCCTGCGGATCCTGCACGATTTGCAGACACATAAAACAACAAAAAATGGTCATCAGCACCACTAACAAGAGACAGTTTAAACTAAAAACATACTCTAATTGCCAATCCACCGGCCTAATATACCTCCTAGAGTGCAGCTGCCATTTGCAGTACACAGGCTTTACCACTAGGAGCCTACGCGAGCGTTCCCTTGAGCACAAATCCAGAATTAAACTTAAATCAACAGATTCCACATTATACGCACACTGCACCGAAAAACAACATACCTTTGACAACATACGTTGCCATTTCCGGATTTTGGAGTGGTCCGTCCTCCGTGAAGTCTGAACAAGTCTGAACAACTCTGAACGGTAATTATCTCCTACCTAGTTACTCCTTACATGCCCAGACCACACCGTTCATTTAAGACTTAATATTTGTCATTTTATGATTATATAGATACACCTATACTGAGGACGCTATTATTTACGCCTCTGAGGAAGTCCTAGCGACGAAACGGCCCTTTAGCCGGCTCAGGAGAGAGCTCCCGCCGTCAGGCGACCCCTCCACTGCCTACGCCTACCCTGCGAGCAGTGGACCCCACTTTACTACCCGGCATTAGCCTGAACACCCTTCACTACCAAGGACGCCCTGTTATTCTTCCCGAACTACCTCTTCCAGCAACCCTTGCGGGCCGCCATTACAGCGTTCCCACGCATGCACATGCGCCCGGGTAACAGAGCGAGCCTAGCTGGACTACGACGCCACTATCCTCAGCGGTGTGCCACAGCGCATGCCCAAGAGAGCCTACTGTCCACGATCATTTGTGCGTCACCAGCTTCATCCTTCCGCTTGTTTCGGAACATTGGGGATTCTCCCATCCTGCAAGTTCTTGCTTACCCACTGTGAAGTATTGAACCTTCTCGAGCTGATTAGGAAAGTTTTATTACCTTCCTACTCTGTAATAACTGACTCAATTATTGTTTATGTTTAATAGCCATTGTGCCTATTGATGTTTTGATTTTGCATTCTGTATATTGTATAGCGATTTTGCTATAGTGGTTTACCCACTTTCATTTCTGTATAGCAATTGTGCCTATTGATGATTTGATACTGTACCTGCTATAGTGGTTCTTCCACTATCATTCATACATATTTCCCATTGTGGAGACTTACCTGTTACCTCTTGCAATCTAATGAACTGCTTGATTTTATCACCACTGTTGTATTGATTTATTTGCCTTCTTAAATAGCTGTTTAGCGTTGCACCACGGTGCTGCCCACTGCTGTTGTCTACGGGATTTATAGTTCACCTACAATCAAAAGAGCATTCTGAACCACGGCAATGACAGAATAGGCCAAAGTTTCCACACAAAAACCCCATGACCAACAGAAAATACTGTGTTTTCTGATAGTCTTTGGTGACCCCTTTGACACCCCCTCACAATCTGCCCCCCATAAAATAGTTGAAGAAATACTCCAAACAAATATTACACTAAAACCCGAGTTCTATCTTCTAAATATTACAGAAATAAAAAAAGGGAAAGAAACAGAATTTTTTTTTTTAACCTTCCTCACCGCTGCTGCCAAGATCACACTGGCAAGATATTGGAAATAAACGGAAATACCAAGTGAAGAAAAATGGCTGCTTAAAATCTTGGAAATTGCAGAGATTGACAACTTTACTAAGATATAACTCTTCAAAACAGTTTAATGAGACATGGTCGCCTTTTGTGATGTATGTTAAAAACAAGAAGAAACTAAACTTGAAAGGAATATATATTCCTTTCAAAGTTCTGTATAACGTAAAAAATATCGATTTAATCCGTGTAGTGTGACGCGAAGTCAACACATTTAATTTTTGTTCCTCTATATTACCTTTATGTTTCCTACTTTCCCCCAATTATTTATCCCCATCCTACCCCATCCCCCATAACCCCTATCTGCTGTGTTGATGTATGTATCTTCGTATATATTCTTTCTGCTTAATAAAGAATTTTAAAAAATAAAGAAAGAAATGGTTTCTACTTAACTTTGTTTTGTTGATCCATTCTCAGGATTCTTCAGCATGTGTACTTAGAACTGAGTCCCAAATAGTCATGTTAAGTGTAGGATTACAATATTAATCTCTGGCTGTCCTTCCTTCCACAGAAAATGCAATCTTCTGCTTAGCAAAGTCATAAACTGCCTATATAGTGGAGAACAGGACCTAGAATATCCCGAATAGATTACTGCAACACACTCTACCTGGGGCTGCCTTTGAAGACAGTTCGGAAATTGCAGTTTGTCCAACGGGTAGCAGCCAGATTATTACCTGGAGCTACATACAGGGAGCATGCCACCCCCTGTTGTGCCAGCTCCACTGGCTGCCTGTCCACTTCCGAACTCACTTCAAAGTGCTGGTTTTGACCTTTAAAGCTCTATACGGTTCTGGCCCAGCTTGTCCGAACGCATCTGCCGCTACGTCCCACCTCGTAATTTAAGATCAGCTGGGGAGACCCTGCTCTCACTCCCGCCAACTTCTCAAATGCGGTTGGTGGGGACGAGAGAGAGGGCCTTCTCAGTGGTGGCTCCCCGTCTGTGGAATGTGCTTCCGAGCGACATACGATCAACCCCATCCCTCTTGGCATTCAGGAAAAAGTTAAATCATGGCTGTGGGGCCAGGCGCTTGCACATTAGCACAGGGCAGCACTTTGGAGTGGAACTGTAATGGCAGGTTGATGGACATGGCTCAATACTTATGTTTTGGGCGAAGTACTGTTTTTAATTGAAATGTATGTGTATTATGTGTTAATTTTAATGGTATTTTATGCTGATTGTTATGGTTTTTATATTGTATTTATTTGTATCGGCATCGAATCGTTGCCTTTTTGTTATGCCACTCTGAGTCCCCCTTCGGGGGTAGAGAAGAGTAGAAATAATGGAAATAAATAAATAAATAAATAAATATATAAACACACAGAGTATCTTCCATATTTATATACATTTGGCCTGTGTATTATGTTGAAATATACTAAGTGTAAGGCAAATGTAACCTGCACTTCTCACTCCCAATATGGTCAATAAATTTTACTTTCCCATCAACTTTTGAACATTTTCTGATGCTTCCAAATATCAAGATGCTGCCTGAAGAAAGGAGACGCATGACCTGCTGTAGAGATGTCCCAAGGCCGCCAGAGGGCAATGAAATGAACCAGGTTCTCCCTCGATCCTAATTTTAAATTTCCGCATCTTACAGCAGGCAAGTCATTTATAGCCGCTTCCCCCATCCCCCTTTGCTGTAATAAAATGTCATTGAATAATGTGGATGTTTATTTGCTGTGGCAGTTGATACTTAACACCAATTTGCACATTGGGAAGAGATAATGACAAGTTTGGAAAGGGGGGGGGGGAAACGGTCTCACAAAATATAATTAAACAACCGGAATAGTAAGAAAAGATTACAGCAACACACAAACGGGGCAAGTGATGACTAACGCTCCCAGAGAGAAGCCAACGGGCCATTTAGCTTGGATTAGCCAGAGCTCCGGAAGAAGGATCCATTGTATTAATGCCATGGCAGGGTTGAGCCAACTCTGCTGGAGGTGGCCAGAGAAGAGGCCCAGAGCCATGGAGTGGAATCCACAAAAGTTCCTGGCATGAACGCAACCCTAACTCATGCCAATGCCGGCCAAATATTTGAGAGTCCTGGCTCATCCCAGGCATGCCTTGGGTTGGGAGTCTGAAAGGCACTGAATCCAAATGTCATGCACCTTCCGCTGGCCCTCATGGAATGGAAAATATTATTTATTTTATTTACAGTATTTTTACCCCACCCTTCTCAAACCCCCCCCCCCGGGGGGTGGGACTCAGAGCGGCTAACAAAGGCAGCGATTCGATGCCTTAAATAATACACAAAATAGCCATAAGTCATATAAAATTGAACATTCTCCTGAAAGCTCGGATGGATGGGGTCGATTGTGTCTCGCTTGGCAGCGCATTCCACAGACAAGGGGCCACCACCGAGAAGGCCCTGTCTCTTGTCCCCGCCAGCCACATTTGAGATGCTGGCAGAAGCAGAGCAGGGCCTCCCCGGATGATCTTAAGATGCGAGGTGGGACATAGAGGCAGATGCGCTTGGACAAGTAAGATGGGCCAGAACTGTATAGAGCTTTATAGGTTAAAACCAGCACTTTGAATTGAACCTGGAAGTGGAGAGGCAGCCAGTGAAGCTGACACAACAAGGGGGTGGTATGCTCCTGTATGGCTGCCGCCCAGCTCCTGTTAGTAATCTGGATGTGACTGTGGACCATAGCAGACTTCCCATTGGGACAGCTGGCGCACAAGTCTTAACTGTGCAGTTTCCGAACCGTCTTCAAAGGCAGCCCCATGTAGAGTGTGTTGCAGCAATCTAATCTATACGTGATGTGACCAGAGTGTGGACCATAGCCAGATCAGACTTCCCAAGATACTGGCACAGCTGGCGCACAAGTCTTAACCTGTGTGAAGAAGCTTGTTTGCTGGCCGCGGTCCTGGCCACCAACAGGGCGCCCCCGAGACCTGGGGTTCCAAGGGCAGCCAGTGCAGGCGCTGCAGCATCTCATTGATGTTCCTGTGAGAAGCCTGGCGGAGTCCAGGATCACACCAAAGCGTTACAGTAATCCAGCCTTGATGTAACCGTGGCATGGATTACCTAGCGCTCTTCAGGGGGCAGGTGGAAGAAGGCCCTTTGCTCGTAACCCCATCCAACAGGATAACAGGCTGTAACCCTATAAGATCTCTCTTTGATGGATTTATTTTAAGTTTGTGGGCGGCCTTTTGTCACTGACCTGACCAGGAGGACCTCTGTCTTGTCCCTAGGATTTACTGACCAGGAGGACCTCTGTCTTGTCAGGATTTAGTTTCAATTTGCTAGCCCTCTTCCAGTCCGACACAGCGGCCAAATAGACTACCGTGGGTCTGCCTGGGGCATGCCACAACTCGCAGTGCATCATACAAGCACCAACATTGCTGTTTAAGCAAATCAATTCAAATAATAAGAATGAAGATTTAGGCTGGACAGTCCAACCAACCTCTGGTTGCTCCTCAACAGGTGGGTTACCATATTTATACCCTGCCCTTTTCACCCCTTAGGGGACTCAGAGCGGTTTACATATACGGGCAGCAATTCGATGCCAACATGAACATAAGGCAAATAAAATAAAACGTATTTTAACCACTAAGCTGCTGAGCTTGCTGACTGAAAAATCAGTGATTCGAATCCAGAGAGCCCCAGCTTCTGCCAACCTAGCGGTTTGAAAACATGCAAATGTGAGTAGCTCGATAGGTACCGTTTCTGTGGGAAGGTAATGGCACTCCATGTAGTCATGCTGGCCACATGACCTTGGAGGCGTCTATGGACAATGTTGGCTCTTCGGCTTAGAAATGGAAATGAGCACCACCCCCTAGAGTTGGGACACGACTAGACTCAATGTCAAGGGGAAACCTTTACTTTTACTATATACATTAAAACAATAAATAAAAACATATTGACATTAAAAACCACTTATTTAAAATCACCACAAACAAATTTAAAAACTTGGTATTATGCTAGATCTCCTTTGACCAGAATCTGGCCACTTCGAGTGCCTCTGGTGTCGCTGTAAGGAGGTCCTCCATTGTGCATATGGCGGGGCTCAGACCACTTTTGTAGTAGGTGGTCTGGGGTTTGCATACTTGCATGTCGTGGAGTCCACTTTGTAGCCCCATTTCTGAAGATTGGTTCTGCATCTCGTGGTGCCAGAGCGCAGTCTGTTCAGCCCCTTCAAATTCTACTAGTCTTCTATGTGCCCAGAAGTGAGTTTCTCATCCGGTATCAGCCATGACTTGAGGCTCTGGGTTTTAGCCTGCCACTTTTGGACTCTCGCTTGCTTAGGTGTTCCTATGAGTATCTTTGTAGAACTTAGAAAACTATTTCTTAATTAAGGTGTTGGCATGTTGGCTGGTATCAGAATAGAGGATGGGCCAGAGATGTCACTGCTTTGGTCTTTTCACTATTGGCTGCCACTTCCTGGTGGATATCAGGTGGTGCAACACCAGCTAAGCCAGTGTTTCTCAACCTGGGGGTCGGGACCCCTATGAGGGTCGCGAGGGGGTGTCAGAGGGGTCGCCAAAGACCATCAGAAAATACATTATTTTCTATTGGCCATGGGGGTTCTGTATGGGAAGTTTGGTTCAATTCCATTGTTGGTGGAGTTCAGAAAGCTCTTTGGTTGCATGTGAACTATAAATCCCAGCAACTACAATTCCCAAATATCAAGATCTATTTTCCCCAAACTCACCCTGTGTTCACATTTGGATATATTGAGTATTTGTGCCAAGTTTGATCCAGATCTATCATTATTTGTGTCCTCTGGATGTAGGTGAACTACAACACCCAAACTCAAGGTCAATGTCCACCAAACCCTTCCAGTATTTTCTGTTGGTCATGGGAGTTCTGTGTGCCAAGTTTGGTTCAACTCCAACGTTGGTAGAGTTCAGAATGCTCTTTGATTGTAGGTGAACTATACATCCCAGAAACTACACCTCCCAAATGACAAAATCGCCCCCACAACCCCACCAGTATTCAAACTTGGGTGTATTGGGTATTTGTGCCAAATGTGGTCCGGTGAATGAAAATACATTTTACATGATGATTCATAACAGTAGCAAAATGACAGTTATGAAGTAGCAACGAAAATGATGTTATGGTTGGGGGTCGCCACAACATGAGGAACTGTATTAAGGGGTCGTGGCATTGGGAAGGTTGAGAAACACTGAGCTAAGCAGTATAATTTCTCCAGCGGTATTGGGCATAGTCATCCTGTGATAATGCATGTCTCATTAACAGCCACATCCACTGTTTTAACGTGATGTAATGTTTTCCACACTGGGCATGTGTACTCAGGAATACAGTGGCAAAGCGCAAGGACAGTTGTCTTTGCAGTATCTGGTTGTGATCCCCAGGTCGTGCCAGTCAGCTTTCATACAATGTTATTTCAAGCATCCAGTTTTTGCTTGATACTTAAGCAGTGCTTCTTGTAAGTCAGGAGTCAGATCAAGGGGGTGGATTAAGCAGATGTTGGATGGCTACCTGTCCGGAACTGTTGGTAATTTGGAAATGACATTCTATGGAGATCATAGTACACGAACAGAATGATATGGTGCTTCTTCACATATTTGGGCTCCAAGACTAACAATTATAACCAGCACTTTGAGCTGGGCTCAACAGCAAACAGTAGTTCTTTAAGATGTGTCACAATATGGCTCAAGTGGCGATGAATATCAGATGGATACTATTTTTAGGGGGTCGGTCTAGATCAGTGTTTCCCAACCAGTGTGCCGCGGCACACTAGTGTGCCATGAGCGATCGTCAGGTGTGCCGTGGGAAATTGGAACCTCCAATACCCTTCCCCCTCCTGCCGAACACTTTTTCTTCTCTGCTCGAGCTCCCTTCTTCCCAGCCTCGCTCTGCTCATTTTGCCTTGCTTTGCTCACGCTGCCGTGAGCGTGTTCAGGAGGGGAGCGGGGAGGGAGGAAGATATGGGGCAAGTCTGCGCAGTATGGGTCACATCTTCCTCCCTCCCCTCCTGAACACGCTCACGCTGCCCCCTCGGATCGAGAAGAGCGAGGCTGGGAAGAAGGGAGCCTGAGTGGAGAAGAAAAAGTAAGTGTTCGGCAGGAGGGGGAAGAAAGGGCGCGAAGGGGGAGGAAGAGATCTCTGTCAAAAGCTGGCATGGGCAAACTTGGACCTTCCAGGTGTTTTGGACTCCAACTCCCACCATTCCTAGCAGCGTCAGGCCCTTTTCCTTTCCCCCCCTCAGCCACTTAAGCAGGAAAGGGCCTCAGATTGTTAGGAATGGTGGGAGTTGAAGTCCAAAGCACCCAGAGGGCCGAAGTTTTCCCATGCCTGTTTTAGGGACCTTAAAGTGGTGAGCCCCCTTCCAACATTGGGATTCTGGATTGAAAACAAACAACAACATAACATAACATTGTTTGAGTCCACAGTGCTCTCTGGGTGTAGGTGAACTACAACTTCCAATCTCAAGGTCAATTCCCAAGCAAACCCTTTCAGTACTTTCTGTTGGTAATGAGGGTTCAATATACCAAGTTTGGTTCAATTCCATTGTTGCAAGAGTTCAGGATGCTCTTTGTTTGTGTGTTAACTATAAATTGAGCAAGACCTTTGTGTGTGTCTTTCTGCCATTCCTGCCAGGATATCTATGTTGTGTTCATCGAAACAGGCCCAGGTTTCACACTGAGTGTATACATACATTTAAAAACATATCAAGTATATGTATTACTGTGTTAAAGTGTCATTTTGTGTCATTTTGGTTGGTGGTGTGCCCCAGGATTTTGTAAATGTAAAAAATGTGCCGCGGCTCAAAAAAGGTTGAAAAACACTGCTCTAGATGACCATTGGGGCCACCTTCCAGTTCTATGGTTCTGTTATTGGCTAGGACCGATATATTACTCCAATTGGGCCCTATGCAGCTAGGCTCCCAGAAGTTTTTGCCCTTGGTCAGAGCTGATCAGGGGATGCCTTTCTTCCCTCAGCTTCAATACCTGAAGGACACACAAATGCCCACTCCAGTTACACCAAACATTTTCTTCCTGGTTGAAACATGGACTGATTTTCTACTACGGAGTGGTGGTGGTTCACAGATAACTTCAAGGTGTTCTCACTTATTGAACTTAACTTAATATGAGGTTAGATTGCTTCCAAAAAAACTTGGACTTTTGATGAGCAGAAACAGTCTGAGAAAGCCTCATACCACTGAATTTCCTTCCTGTGATGCTACAAAGTCTGCTCCAGGATGACAACGTAATGTACCTTCACCCACAAGGGATTTCAGAAAGTGTGGGAGGTGGCAAGATGCAAAGATGGAACCCGTGAGCCGGTAAGAATGGTGGTTAGATTTGAGAAAAGGTACTAATCTGTGTGGCTTTGAAAGCAAGTGTGAGGAAAGAGCAAGAGGGAAGCTGTGGACATTGGCTGAAGAATGGCTGAAGCCCTCACCGCTCAGGCTCCTGCCTCTAAGCAGAGAGGGCCAACCCCTGCTGCTCTCCCAGTCACGTTTGACCTCCTATCAGTCAGTCACAGCCCAGTACTTTTCCATCCAAGTTGGCAGCCCAAAACAGACAGACAATCACAGGATTGCCAGCCCCAGTCGAAGCGCACCAGGGGGGAGCCGCTGACACCGAACCGCAGCTTAAGTGGGAACGAAGGGGGAGTCAAGCCTGCCAGGTTGAAATTGGTGAGTTCAACGTGTTCAGCTCTTCTGAGAGTGCCGCTGGCAGCCTCAACAATGAAATCCTATTGCCACGGTCCCCTTTTCCACCATTCCTGCCCTTTTAGTATTCAGGAGAGAAAACGCTTGCAGGGAAGAAAGGAGGAGGGATAGTTTTCAACCACCTCCAAAGTGTAGAGAGAAAAACCACACTTAAAAGCGAAAAAGAAAAAAAACCCCAATAGTATAGCTTGACTAGAACTACTTTCAGCCCTCATGAATGAAGGAAGAAACTCAGCTTTTTGGAAGAAAAGGGTTCGCATTCAACAGAAAGTGGAAAAATACACATTTGGGGAAGGACCATAGCTAAGTGGCAGAGAATATGCAATGAAAGTAGAAGATCCAGGTCTCCATCTTGTCATTTCCAGTAAAAGGGATCACAGGGATCAGGAGATGGCATTTACCCCACATGAGACCCTAGAGCAGTGTTTCCCAACCGCTGTGATGCGGCACAGTAGTGTGCCGTGACAGACCTCCTTCTGTGCTGCGAGAAAAGCTCTCTGCCCCCCTTCCTTCCCCCCTCCTCCTGCCGAACTCCTGCTGCTTGGGGGGGGGGGAGGATGAGGAGCCAGGTGGCGGCAAAGAAAAAGAATTTGTTCGGCCGTTTCCCCAGCCAGCCTCCAATCCGCCATGTCTCCCGTCATGACTCTCGCCCCTCGCTCGCTGAAGCCGCATGGAGGAGGAGCCCAGTCCACTGAAGCCCGTCCACCGCTCATGCTCCTCCTCCACATGGCTTCAGCGAGTGAGAGGCGGGAGTCATGACGGAGAACGGCGCCAGGGATGGGCGCCATGACTCCCGCCCCTTGCTCGCACTGCCCCAAGGCTGGAGAAGCTGTGGGAGAGTTGAAGCCGGGAGGAGGGGGAGGGGCATGGCGCGGCCTGGCCCCGCCCCCTGGCTTCAGCTCTGTCGCCCTCTAGGCCCTTGGTCAAGACCTCCCTTGATAAACCACGCAAGCAGCTGAGGTACAACAGTTTTATTTAGAATATAAGTATCGAAAAGAGGTTGAAAGCAATTCTATAGTGCTTACAATAGCAGCAAATCTCAGGAGCAAAGCAATGAGTAAATAGCCCCGTATCGATCAGGATTCAGCCGGAGGCAATCAGGAATCAAGCTGGTTTCAAAAGCAAAGGAAAGTCTTTTAGGAACAAACAGGAACGTAGCAATGGAGCAAGCCTTTGCCCAAGCGGGCCAGATCCACTATAGGCAGGCAGAGTTCTTAGTAAGGCCCAGCGGCCTCCTTCAGAGATCCATAGTCCTGGAAGCATCGTTGGCACGAGATAAAGCTCTGGGCCAACTCCACACGGATATACTGTCCAGACCCTTTGATCTTTAGTCACGCAACTTGCGTCGAGTGTCAAAGTGGGCATGATGGATGGTAGCTGATGTTTCAGCTACCTCAGCTTTTCAGGAATGTAAACCTCGTTAGCGACTCCAGCTGCAAAGGGGAGTCAGGCTTGTCTCAGTCCCGGGCCTCTTTGTTTATCGCCCAGGCTAGCTTTGGTAACCTTGACCAGTTCACCCTGCATACTTGGTACCAGGCTCTCATGAGAAAGACAAGCAGGCCTGGAAGGGATCTTAAAGCTAACATGGCTACAGTATTGTTCATGGGAAACTGAGGCCTGCGAGGCTTGGGGCCTGACAAGCTCTCCCACAGCTTCTCCAGCCTTGAGGGGACAGTGCCAAGCCAGCATTGTGCTGGCTCTGCCACCGCTGGCTTGCCACTGCCCCCTCAAGGCTGGAGAAGCCATGGGAGAGCTGAAGCTGGGGGAGGGGGCGGGGCATGGCCTGGCTCCTCCCCCTCCCCCGGCTTCGGCACTCCCAGCAGCTGCTTCCAGCAGGCCACCATCCCCCAGCCATTCTTTACTGTGTTAGAGTGTCATTTTGTGTCATTTTGGTTGGTGGTGTGCCCCCGGATATTTTTAATGTTAAAAGTGTGCTGTGGCTCAAAAAAGGTTGGGAAACACTGCTATATCGTATAGTACTGCGTTCTGAATATCCCGGATTATTCAAGTCACGATATATTGAACTTCTTATGGTCTTTCCTTTAACGTGGATATGGACTTACTGTAAGACTTATTTATGCTATTTTGTCAATGAACATTATTTCTTCCCATGATCATACTTACCCTCCTTGTGGGGTTTCAGAACATGGTTACATGAAATAACTTTATATACTGGTTTCTATATTTATGTGAATGTTATTGTTATATGAAATAGGTTGTTTCAATATTGTGTACTGTTATATGAAATAGATTGTCTCATTATTTTGAGATTATAAACACTCAATATAACACAGATTTGTGTATGGTATATTCTTTAGAGTTAGGGTTGTTTATTTCCTAATTGTATGTATAGAATTGACCCTTTGTGCTGTTTGTAGGATTTGAAAAGGGACACCGGTTTGAACTTCTGAACTGAAGTAAAGATATTGTTACTTCTTACACAAGCCTGAGTGACGCTTTGTTATACTTAAGGGTATACTTTGGTTTAAATAATGTGGTAAAGCTTCTGTCTATTTACATTTACCAACCTTCGCAGCTTCCTCAGTCCAGAAACTATAATAATAATAATAATAAATAATAATAATACACTTTATTTATATCTGCTCTTCTCACCCCGAAGGGGACTCAAAGATTACAGAAACACATACTTAGCAGACAATTCCTGCCGTTTTCCACATACACACATATAGATGATCAGAGGCAAACTTTGGCCACCAGGGGGAGCTGACGCACTCCTCATCTCTCAGCGTTCCCAGCGTCCCTTGTTGTTCCTTCCGCATTCACAGCGTTCCTGGAGTTCTTTAATGGCCTCATAATTCAGTCCAAATTTGACTCCCCACTTAATGTGGTACCTTTATCTCCTACTTGACAGATGCAACTGTCTTTCGGGCTGCAAAGGTCGACAGCAGGCTACACTTAAAGGTCGAGCACCCATCTCGACCCGGGCAGGCCTCGAACTCATGACCTATTGGTCAGAGAGGTCTTATGCAGCTGACACTTAGCCAGCTGCACCACATTCCTGGTGCTATGGCCAAGTCCACAGTGCCACCATCTTGACCTGATCTGATTTCAGGTAATTGTCTCTCATGTGTCCATTTGCCTCCTCCGTACAGTAGTTCAGCATCTCTACAACCACATCCGATGCAGATGACACAAAGAAATAGAGCATGGATAGGGCTTTCTACAGGCAGAAACTTGAAACCTATTGGCTTCATTGCTCTTTTATTTTTGCCCGTAACAGGCAAAGGTATCTTTAAATGCATGAGGAAAATAAGCTGGGAAAACATTAAGCAATGTCATGCAAAATCCCAGTTTTTTCCAACAGAGAGAGATAGCAACGCCAAGTTGATGTTCATAGTTCTGGGTGATAGATTCTCACTTCTGTTATGAATGACACCAAAGAAAAAGTATATAGAGACCAAGGGATCGTTGAGTGAAGTGCACTGAAGCTAATAGCATCACAGGAGTCTCCAGGGAGCCTAGAAAACCACACTTAAAACTTCGATAAACTTTTCAGAAGTGCAGGCTGATGGCAAAAAGAAAAACCTAGCTATCTTTCTGCCCAAAGAAGGATGTTCGTGGGAAGTTTGGGAGCATTTACCTTATATGGTCTTCTGAAACTTACCTTTTGGAACTCATCTCGAGACTTCAAGGCGGCTTCCATCTGTTGCGGGGAAAATGTATAGATGGCGGAGCGGTACTGTGTACCAACATCATTCCCTTGCCGCATCCCTAAGGAGACAAAAAACAGGAAGAGGTGGGTGAGTTGCTGAGCCGCCTGAATGCTCAGGGGGTGTCAATGCACTTAATTTTAGCGATCTCCTTCTACACATTTAGAAAAGCAAGCCCTTTACGCATTGTGCGCCCACGGCCGACATTTTTGTCAAGTGTGTTTCTCTCTTGCTTAAACAGACATGAAGTGGGGGGAAACTCAATGGGTATTATGGTCTGACGACATCACCAGCAGCCAAGTACAGCTGAAAGGCATTAAAGCAAATCAAGTGAGTGATTGCATTATGTGCCGTGTTCTAATTTGGGGAAATCAAGAGGCTTCTAAAATATTTATTTGGCATCACAGAATCACTCAAAGAATGCCCTTGTAAAGAGGCCTTTAAAATCTCTCCGTCTAATGAATGGAGAGCGCTTATCTGAAGAGGTGGCTCCGCACACTTGCGCAAGCTGGCAAGGTCTCCCTATAATCCCGCTCTGTTTTAAATAAAAAGAGGGCCCTGCGTTGGCACATAGAGAGGAATGGCTAAGGTTCATTTGTTGCTTCAGCTGTGGGGAGGAAAGGGGGCTGGGAATGGAGAGAGAGGGCCACAGCGGAAAAAATCGGATCAAAGTATGATGAACATGGGCATGTTATGATATTCTGTTGTGAACTGATCCATGTGGTAAGGCCGAAACAGCCATGGAATCTGATGCCACTGTCTTGCTTAACAAAAACAGCACACGTTGGGAAATACAGGAATCTCCACAGGCTTTTGGAAGCATGACCCTTTTGGAGATTAATTGGCATTCACGCTATTGGTATTTATTTATTGTATCAGGAATGAACCAAACTCACAAAGTTTGCAAACTTGGCAATCTATTAAATGTCCTTTGACCAGTAGCTGGCCACTTGGGAGTGCCTCTGGTGTTGCTATAAGAACAGGTCCTTCAGTTCTTACTGCTCGTTCTCTTGGACATCTCAGCGGCTTTCGATACCGTTGACCACGGTATCCTTCTGGGGAGACTTGCTGGGATGGGACTCAGGGGCACGGTTCTTCTGTGGCTCTGATACTTCCTGGAAGGTCGCTCCCAGTTGGTGAAGCTGGGGGATTCCTGCTTGGACTCCTGGCCTTTGACCTTTGGGGTCCCGCAAGGATCTATTTTATCCCCCATGCTATTTAACATCTACATGAAACCGCTGGGCGAGGTCATCCGGAGTTTTGGAGTGTGGTGCCATCTCTACGCAGATGACACCCAACTCCACTACTCTTTTCCATCAGATTCCAAGGAAGCCCCTCGGATATTGGACCAGTGCCTGGCCGCTGTGACAGTCTGGATGAGGAGGAACAAGCTGAGGATCAATCCCGACAAGACAGAGGTCCTCCAGGTCAGTCGCTCGTCTGAACGGGGTACTGGGTGGCAACCTGTGCTGGATGGGGTTACACTCCCCCTGAAGTCACAGGTCCACAGTTTGGAGGTTCTCTTAGATTCAGAGCTGACGCTTGATGCTCAGGTGTCGGCGGTGGCTGGGAGAGCCTTCACACAGTTAAAACTCGTGCGCCAACTGCGACCATACCTCGTGAAGTTTGACTTGATCACGGTGGTCCACACCTTGGTTACCTCTAGATTGGATTACTGCAATGCGCTCTATGTGGGGCTTCCCTTGAAGACGGCTCGGAAACTTCAACTTGTCCAACGTTCAGCTGCCAGATTAGTAACTGGGGCAGGTTGCAGGGAGCGGTCGACCCCCCTGTTTAAAGAGCTTCACTGGCTGCCGTTTATTTTCCGAGCCCAATTCAAGATGCAGGTGATTACCTATAAAGCCCTAAACGGTTTGGGACCCGCCTACCTCCGTGACCGGCTCTCCTCCCATGATCCAGCCCGAGCCCTTCCTCAGGGGAGGCCCTCCTCTCACCCCTTCCAGTCTCACAGACCCGGCTTGTGAGCACTAGGGAGAAAGTCTTCTCCACTGTGGCCCCCCGACTTTGGAATTCACTCTCAGGAGAGATTAGGAATGCCCCTTCACTGGAATCCTTCAAAAAACAACTGAAAACCTGGTTTTTCTACCGGGCCTTTGAAGATTAGATTCCCCAAAGACCCCCGTCTTTTGGCGAGACCTCCTCCCCCCCTATGTGATCCTTTATGTTCTGACACTACTCCAGTTATCTCCTCCTGAGTTTTTAAACATTTTATATGTACATGTGGCCCGCCCTGTTGTTCCTGTTTTAGATACATCTGTGTTGTTGTGTTTATTTTATTGTGTTTACTGCTTTTATTGTGTTTACTGTTTTCTGATGTTTTTGATTTGTTTTGTTGTAAGCCGCTCTGAGTCCCCTCTGGGGAGATAGATGCGGGTTATAAATAAAGTTTTTTAAAAATTATTATTATTATTATTATTGTGCATGTGGCAGGGCTCAGGTTTCATTGTAGTAGGTGGCCTGTGGTTTGCTCTTCTCCACACTCGCATGTCATGGACTCCACTTTGCAGCCCTGTTTCTTAAGGTTGGCTCTCCATCTGGTGCCAGAGCGCAGTCTGTTCAGCACCTTCCAAGTCGCCTAGTATTCTGTGTGTCCAGGAGGGAGTCTCTCATTTGGTATCAGCCATTGATTGAGGTTCTGGCTTTTAGCCTGCCACTTTTGGACTTTTGCTTGCTGAGGTGTTCCAGCGAGTGTCTCTGTAGATCTTAGAAAACTATTTCTTGATTTAAGTCGTTGGCATACTGGCTGATATCCGAACAGGGGATGGGCCGGAAATATCACTGCCTTGGTCTTTTCACTATTGGTTGCTACCTTCCTGGTGGATGTCAGGTGGTGCAATACCAGCTAAACAGTATAATTTCTCCAGTGGTGTAGGGCGCAGACACCCCGTATCTCATTAAGAGCCACAGCCACTGTTTAGCGTGGTGAGATGTGTTCCACACTGGGCATGCATACTCAGCAGCACACTACCAAAGCACAAGGGAAGATGTCTTCACTGTATTTGATTGATTGATTGATTGATTTTATTATTTATGAGTCGCCCTCCACGTCAGTGCTCCGGGCGACTTACACATAAAACACATAAAAGAGTTCAATAGTTAAATTAATTAAAATAGTTCCAGTAACTCAGGCTAAGTCTGGGGGTGTCCTTAGCCGTAAGCCTTTCGGAAGAGCCAGGTCTTCAATGCGGTCAGGAACTGGGGCATGTCCCGGATAGCTCTCTGATCCGCCGGCATCAAGTTCCAAAGAACAGGGGCCACGATGGAAAAGGCTCTCCGTCTCGTGGTGTCGAGGCGGGCCTCACTCACACCTGGGATGCGGAGAAGGTCCCTGTTTCCTGAACGCGGCGACCTTAAATGAGCTGGTTCGGACAAGCGGTCTTTTAAATAAGCTGGGCCGGCGCCATGGAGGGCCTTAAAGGTAAGTGACAAGATCTTGTGGATGGCTCTGAGCTCGACTGGCAGCCAGTGCAGGCGCTGTAGAGATGGCGCGATATGGCATCTCAGTGGTGTCCCGGTGAGGAGTCTGGCAGCTGCATTCTGCACTAGCTGGATTTTCTGAGTGGTTGACTGCGGCAACCCCACATACAAGGCATTACAGTAGTCCAGCCGTGATGTCACTGTGGCATGGACCACCGTAGCCAGCGCATCTGATGGAAGGTAAGGTGCCAGTTGGCGTGCCTGGCGTAGGTGGAAGAAAGCTCCCTTACTTGTCGCAGCAACCTGGGCCTCCAGTGAGAGTCTCGAGTCTAGCATCACACCGAGACTCTTCACCGGCGGGGCCGGGGATCAGCGGCTCTCCCTCAAAGAGAGGCAGCGGAATGGGTGGCTCTGGGCGTCCCGGCCATAGAATCTCAGTCTTTGATGGGTTGATCTTGAGTTTGTATGGCGGAGCCATCTGGTCACTGCCTCTAGTCCTTGTCTGAAATTCTCAGGCACCGATGTTACGCCTGGCTCAAGCTTCAGCAGAAGCTGGGTGTCATCTGCATATTGGTAGCACCCAAAACCAAAACTTCTGGCTATGCTTGCCAAGGGTTGGACGTAGATGTTAAAAAGCGTTGGTGACAAAATGGCGCCTTGGGGGACTCCACAGTCCAGGGTGGATTTCTTGGACCTTGGCCTCGCCACTCAACACGCTGCGGCGGCCCCGCAGGAAGGAATCGAACCAGGCCAAAGCTGTGCCTTGAATCCCAATGGCTGATAGTCGCCGCAACAGCAAGTCATGGTCCACCGTGTCGAACGCCGCGGTGAGGTCAAGCAGCACCAGGATAGCTGAACCTCCCTTCTCCAATTGGCGGCGGATGTCATCCGTAATGGCCACCAGAACGGTCTCGGTCCCGTGTCCGGCGCGGAAACCCGATTGGCAGGGGTCCAGGCTTCCTGAGGTTTCCAGGAATTCCTGTAATTGGATCGCTGCTGCCCGTTCAATCAGTTTCCCGAGGAAGGGTAGGTTTGAGACCGGACGGTTGTGATCCCCAGGTTGTGCCAGTCAGCTCTCGTATGATATTTCATATGACCAGAAGTGACCATGCTATTGGTATAATCATAACCTTTTGGAAAGGCATGACCTTGTTAGAGATCGTAACCTTGTGTAAAGTATGATTTTCCTGAGTAGAGTTAAAAACTCATGTGAGTCAATCTTCTCCTTAGTGGTAAATATTGTGAGTTATATTGATTGTATTGTTTTTATATTTGCTGTTGTGTTGTTGTTATGTGTCATTGGGCTTGGCCTCATGTAAGCCGCCCTGAGTCCCCTTGGAAAGATGGTGGCGAGGTATAAATAAAGTTAATAAATAAATAAATACCCACTAGTATTCATGTATTTCTCAGCTGTAAATAGCTCTTTGAACTGTTAGGAACAAAGATATGCCAGTGTACAAAATATATAGCAGATCTTCAGAAGTGTTTTTTCAGTTGCCCAAAAAACATATCCACTCTCCCATAAAATATATTGGTTTTAAATCATGCTGTCAAGAGAACAAAAATAAGTAGTCTATGTTAAAAGTTAACATAATTTACTTACAAACTTCATGTATTCAGCATACAGGTACATTTCTAATTGGTTTCATGTTAACAGAATAATATATCAAGTGTACTATACATCAACTGTATTTCAACTATAGTCATTTTTAAATTACAGTCATTTTCAGGGATGCCTCCAATGACTGTGAGTCCCATATGTTCTGATTTATTGCCATACTGCAATATGTCTCTGCTTTTGCAGAGGGCCTTAGTTTGCAAAAATGCTGATGTGTAGAGAAAGGGCTTCCAAGGACCAGAATTGGACAGAAAGTACTCCCTAGTACTTCCCTAATTTCCCAGCCACCTTAAGTATTGACCTATAGATAATAATAATAATACACTTTATTAATATTCCGCTCTTCTCACCCCAAAGGGGACTCAGAGCGGATTACAGGTACATATACTTAGCAGACAATCCCTGCCGTTTCCACATACAGAACATATAGACGAACAGAGGCAAACTCTGGCCACCAGGAGGAGCTGACGCACTCCTCATCTCTCACTGTTCCCAGCGTCCCTTGTTGTTTCTTCCGCATTCCTTAGCGTTCCTGGAGTTCTTTAATGGCCTCATAATTCAGTCAAAATTTGCCTCCCCACTTAATGTGGTACCTTTATCTTCTACTTGACAAATGAACTGTCTTTCGGGCTGCAAAGGTCGACAGCAGGCTACACTTAAAAGTCAAGCACCCACCTCGACCCGGGCAGGCCCCGAGCTCATGGCCTATTGGTCAGAGAGATCTTATGCAGCGGACACTTAGCCAGCTGCACCACATTCCCGGTGCTTTCCAAATACGTGTTCCTGGCCAGAGAACAATAGACTAGATTTCTGCCATTGTTAAGGTCCCACGTGTGCTTTCATGCCTGTCATAGAGCCAATGAGCACCTGTATTGTTGTATAGTCAGCTTAGACCAATGAAATGGTTGATCTTTGAACACCAATTAGAAATGTGTATTCTACTCCGACTTACAGTGACTCAAAAGCGAATCTGTAATGGAGTTTACAGGTGAAGATGGGTTCCTTCCTCTTCCTCTGAGGCTGAAAGAAAGTGACTAGCCTAAAGTCAGCCAGAGAGTTTCCGTGATGGGGTTGTGATGCAAACACAGGTCTCGAGAGTCACAGTCCAACACTCAAACTGCTGCACTGTTTATTTATTATTTATTTATTTCCAGCATTTCTACCCTGCTCTTCTCAACCCCCCGGGGCGGCGGACTCAGAGCGGCCTAACAAAAGGCACAATTCGATGCCAAACATGATAAAATACAATATAAAAACCAAAACATTTAGCAGTTAAAATACATTAAAATACAATTAACATTAACACAACATACCCATTCACTTAAATTAAAAACAGTGTTCGGTCCTTAACAGGAGCCTTGAGCCATAAACATCAACTTGCCATTACCAATCCAGCATTGTGCTAGTGTGCAAACGCCTGGTCCCATAGCCAAGATTTCACTTTTTTCCTGAATGCCAGGCGGGATGGCGTTGATCGAATGTCACTTGGAAGCGCGTTCCACAGACAGGGAGCCACCACCGAGAAGGCCCTCTCTCTCGTCCCCACCAACCGCGTTTGAGAAGTTGGCGGGAGTGAGAGCAGGGCCTCCCCGGATGATCTTAAATTACGAGGTGGGACGTAGAGGCTGATGCGTTCAGACAAGTAAGCTGGGCCAGAACCGTATAGAGCTTTAAAGGTCAAAACCAGCACTTTGAATTGAGCTCAGAAGTGGACAGGCAGCTAGTGGAGCTGACACAACATGGGGGTGGTATGCTCCCTGTATGTAGCTCCGGTTAGTAATCTGGCTGCCGCCCGTTGGACTAGATGTAATTTCCGAACTGTCTTCAAAGGCAGCCTATGTAAAATAGAGCACTATGCTGGCTCTATTTTACTTCTATCCCTTCCTCAAGTCTCGGAAAATTTAAGACTTGTCTCATGCACCCAGCAAGAATTATACAATTATAGCACAAATACATTCAAAAGGAGAAATTTCTATTGATTTAGATATACTACCCCATTAAGACCGAGTCTTTTGCAGTGATGTTTCTATAAAAATAAATAATTCTTATAGCCCCCTCCCCCCCCCCCCCGAAATGAGTCATTCTTAGGTTCTACACCGGTGTATTTGGAGAGTCACATGTGTATCATGCCTACCTCTTCCCCATTAGAGACAAGGACCTAAAGGGACCATTTTCAGTCTCTCCATCCACAAACGATTCCAGTGATAATGGAGACAAATTACTACGATCTGAGGCTCTCCTTGGCATGGTGCGGTGGAACTGTAAAGGGCAGCTCGTAGCTCTTACTTTGGTAATAAAACCATTTTTCTGATTTACAGGTTTCTACGGCTGTCACTCGCCTTCTGATATACTGATCAGCCATTTTTGTTCCCCCCACCCAAATCAATAGCTGCTGAGTTGAAGCTAATAAAAGTCCTTTCCTATAGCTCATCATATGATTATTCAGCCAAAGTAATTTGTATCATGTCATTCTGGCTTGATCTCATCTCTCACAGTAATGATTCGGTGAACAGAGCTTAAGAGTTGCCAAGGGAAAGGAAAACTCAGAAGAGAAGGTCACCGCATTTTAATGAGTTGGCATTATGGCCAGCCCACTTGCTTGGCAAATGGAATATAGGCACAATAACCCCATAGAAGAGATTCGGTGTTGGTTTTGAGCTTGAAAGCCTTACATGGTTTGGGTCCAGGTTACCTACAGGATGGCTTTCTCCCATACAATCCATGGCCCCTTTGGACACTGAGGTACTCTGGGGGACATTGACCCACAGAAGACCCTTCATTGGATGCCCCAAGAAGACTCTGGAAGAACGTGCCAGAAGAGATCCGACAGCTAAATGAGATATCAGAACTGAAGACCCATTTTCTTCCAGCAGGCCTACCCAGTCAACTTTGAGTTTTGAATTTGCATTCTATTGCCACCATATGTTGGTCTTTGTACCCTGTGTTTTTGGTGTATGTTTTTATAATGGTGTGTCCTGAGCCCTTTCTAATAACTAATGGAGTGAAACAAGGTTGTGTTCTTGCACCAACCCTATTTACAATCTTCTTCAGCATGATGCTCCAAAGGGCTACGGCAGACCTCGAAGAAGAAGACGGGATATATATACGCTATCGTACTGATGGTAGCTTGTTCAACTTAAGCCGTCTGAGGGCTCGCACTAAGACTCTAAACTATCTAGTCAGTGAGCTGCTTTTTGCTGATGATGCTGCCCTTGTCACCCATTCAGAAGCAACCCTGCAGCGCCTAACATTTTGCTTTGCAGCAGCTGCAGACCTGTTTCGGCTGGAAGTCAGCCTGAAGAAAACGGAAGTCCTCTACCAGCCCACACCACAGGAAGAACACCATCATCCCCACGTCAGCATAGGTAAATCTGTGCTTAAGTCCGTTCAGCAGTTCACCTACCTGGGAAGCATCATCTCTTCAGACGCCAAGATTGACAAAGAGATAAATCACAGGTTAGCAAAGGCATATAGTGCATTTGGAAGACTTCACAAAAGAGTCTGGAGCAACAAGCACCTGAGGCAAAGCACTAAAACCAGTGTGTACAGAGCTATCGTACTGTCTATTCTCCTCTATGGGTCTGAAACCTGGGTCACCTATCGCCAACACCCATGATTCCTCGAACGCTTTCATCAGCTCTGTCTTCGCACAATCCTAAATATACACTGGACTGACTATGTGACGAATGTTGCTGTCCTTGAGCAAGCAGGGATCACCAGCATTAAAGCCATGCTATTGAAAACACAACTGCGCTGGGCAGGGCAAATCTCTAGCATGGAGGACCATCGCCTCCCAAAGATACTACTCTATGGTGAACTCGCTACGGGTCAGCGCAAGAGAGGCGCCCCAAAAAAGAGATATAAGGACTCCCTGAAACATCACCTCAGGCTCGGCCAGATTGATCACCAACAATGGTCCACCCTGGCCTCACATCAGGAGGCATGGAGATGCACTATCCACAATGCTGCGGCCTCTTTCGAGAAGACACGCCGAATGGGTCTCGAAGAGAAACGACAACGCAGAAAGAACCGCAACTTGGAAACGACATCACCCAAGGATATTTTCTGCTGTGCTTTCTGCAACCCGACTTGCATATCTCAGATTGGCTTTTTTAGTCATCAACGTGCTTGTAAAAAACGTGGGATGAGTCCTTCCTAAGAATCTTCGTTCGCGAAGTAATGCCGAGAGTCCTGATATATGTATTTTATTGTATGTATTTTATGTTGTTATGTATTGACTTGCTGTATACTGCTTCAAGCCATGAGGAGGGGTGGGTAACAAGTAGAAATAATAACAATAATATCACAATGGGAAAGATTAAACAAAATTTAAGACTGCCACTTCTCTTTGTATCAATTATTAGCACCATCCACGCGGTTACACTATTGCTTAACCTTTTCAGAAGCACAACAGTTGACTAATGTGTTATAGCTACCAGCTTCTGTTTCAGAGATTTGCAGGATCTGTTCACATATTACTTTTCATGTGGCAAAGCCTGTATGTGCTGCCAGGTAATGAGTATTGACCTCTACCAACACACCTACACGGCATAGAAGAGGAGCTGAAAAAGTAATTTCTGAATGAACTATTCTCCTGATTTGGCAGGGACCATCCCAATGAACCCTCTGCCTTCTCACTTTTTCAGTCATATCAACAGGGTTCTGACCTAATTTGTACTTGCCTAGTGTTGGTTTCCGTATTTTGCTATTATTGATAGTCCTGCTGCATTCATCTAGCAGTCTACTGTAAAAGCAGTTAGTAAAGAAGTATCTTCAGCTTTTTGCTCTAGAACACAGGTGTCAAACTCAAGACCCATGGGCCACATTCAGCCCACCATGTCATTTAATGCGGATTTCAGAGGCTGGACTACAACTCCTGTAATTGTCATCATTAGGCATCACGACTAGAGTTGATAGGAGTTGTGACACAACAATATCTGGAGGACTGTTGACTGACAGGTCAGCAGTTCGAATTTAGGGAGAGCAGGTTAAACTCCCTCTGTCAGCTCCAGCTATCCATGCGGGGACATGAGAAGCCTCCCACAAGGATGGTAAAACATCAAACATCCGGGCATCCACTGGGCAACGTCCTTCTAGACAGCCAGTTCTCTCACACCAGAAGCGATTTAGAGTTTCTCAAGTTACTCCTGACACAAAAAGAAAAACTTCTGGAAGTCAGCTGTTTCTTCTGTTTAGTCAGGATAGTGGGATTTGAACTGAAATATAATGCTTGTGGGTGTGAGGTCTGAAGTTAAAATGTCCTTTAACCAGGCCCGGATTAACCCCTTTTTGTGCCCTAGGCCACACTTTGGAATTACGCCCCCAAACCAACCTCTACCGCACCCCCCCCCCCACACACACACACATGCCAGCCCCCCCGCGCTCCCGGAAGCGGGCGATGCTGACAGCCTCCTTGATGTGCTGCGTGCGGAGGGCCAGCAAGGCCTCACCCAGGCCTGGCTCGGCACCCTTGTGCAGCTGGGCCAGGCAGAGCCCAGGGAGCCGCTCCCAGGCCCCTTCCCGGCCCCTGGGCCTTTCGGAACCAGCACCCAGGAACATTGGGGAAGGTAGCAGAGGCGCTCACGCCCTCCTGCCACGCTCACATGCCCGGCAGCGGCCACAGGGGCGGGTTTCCCTCCTCCTCGCCGTGCCCTCCTTCCTTGAGTCAAGGAAGGAGGGCGCAAGGAAGATGAGGCAGAGGGAAGCCCCACCCCCGGGGCCGCTGCCAGGCATGCGTGCGCAGCAGGAGATCGCGAGCGCCTGCCTCCTTCCCCAATGTTCCTGGGTGCCACACATGCCCAGCAGCGGCCCCGGGGGCTTCCCTCTTCCTCGCACCCTTCTTCCTTGACAAGGGGGCGGGGGTGATGGCGAGGGGGGGGCACCATTCCCTCCTCCCCCTCACAGTGCTCTCCTCCCACCCTCCCCCGAGAGAGAGAGAGAGAGAGAGAGAGAGAGAGAGAGAGTCATCATGCCACGCGTTGCACTTGCGGTTTTTTTTCAACTTTTTTTTGGTCCGTGAATTGCGCCCCCTTTGGCTTGTGCCCCTAGGCCGTGGCCTAAAGTGGCCTTATGGGTAATCCGGGCCTGCCTTTAACCTTTTCCCAACCTCGGAGCCACAAGTGTGGTTGAGTTGCAATTCCCGTTCTCCCCAATCTGCATGGCAGGTAATCAAAAGTGATGGGAGTTGTCGTTCAATAACATCAGAAAACACAAACTAGGAAAAGCTAAAGAGGACTGACCGCTGCAAAACAATTGTAGTTTGTCCTCTGTATCCATGGCTTCATCAACACTTTGAAGGCAACCATAAGGCTAGTGTGGCCCTCAATGAAAATGAGTTTGATCTTCCTGTTTTAACGGATCCAGAGATGTTTCGAGTCTTTTCATCTGGTCCGTGTCTCTTTTCAAAAACCCTGATACCATTTTTGGGTTCCAGATGAAAAAAGCTTGCAAATATATAAAAGCCAATTCAGTTTATGTAAAGATCTCATCCTTCCCCATTTTTTTAAATATCAAAAGGAAGTAATGGGCTTAGAGCAGAATGCATAATGGCAGCTTAGGCCCGCGCTCCCATTTGATACAGATACAGCTGTTCCTCTTCCTTTCTAAGTAGACACATCTGCTCATTAGAAAAACAATGTCATTTCTAGTGTCTGATTCTAATTATTTGCAGATGATAGAGTCCTTTCCGCAGCATCCGTAAAAGGCTCAGCCTTTCCCACCCATTGACAAACAAACAGGCCCTTTCAGGGAAATGGGCTAAGCAGCAGTAAAGACCAAATGTATGTCGTGAAATATGTGCGCATGTGAATTTGGGGAAAGGAAAGTCTTTGAGTCCTTCCTGCTTGTCCAAAGCCACACAGGATTCAGGTTGGTTCCAAAAGCTCATCTTGGTCATGAATTGCTATAACATTATATCGCAGCTGCTGAGATGGGATTATGGGCTAGAGAAAGTCTCTTGAAGGCAACCAAAGAGCTGGGAAGCCTCCATTGCAAGGAAATTGAGAAGTCCTGTGCTGGAGAGTTACAGGACAAAGGCAGATGCATCTTCTGTTGGGACAGAACCAAAGAGCACACACTGTTGCCATATCCTCTGAAAGAGGGATGCCAAGCCCAACTGGACCACCAGCACCGATGTCTAAAATCTCGGGGTTGGTTCCTGGCGTGCTAGCTCCAATTGATCAGAATATACACACAGAGTCTCAAAGGGGAGAGTCAGAGGTTGGTTTATTGCTCTGTTTGGCCAAAGAAAGATGTCAGGGGAATTCTCCCAGATCTGACCTTTCTCGCATTTAAAGAGATGGACATATTGAAGACATTTTTGAATAACAGGTATTGCTTGGATTGGGGCAAATGTTGACATGTTGACATGATTACAGTTTGTGACTGGTGTACAATACGTTGGTGCCCCCTTGTCGTGGGGGAGAGGCTCGTGTACCCTAATGAAGTTGTGAGCTATGCTGCCGGTGGCAAAATAGCCACCGGTAGGGCCTCCCATGCCAGACAGGTCACAACCGAAGGGTCTGATAAAGAGCGTCAATGGGCAGGATGGGCTCTCTAGCCTTTTGGCAACCTTCTTGGGAGAAGGAAAACTCTTAATTTCAAACCCGGGCAGATAGTGCTCGTTTAACCCTGTAAGGTCAACCATCTAAAAGAAGGAAACTCAAACCAAATCTAATACTGAGGATCTCGCTGCCACCGTTCAAGCTTGCTAGGCCCCGGCAGATGAACCTTTGGTTTAAAGGGTGAGGCCAGTTCTGTGCATGCTGCACTCCACCAGAAAAATCCATTGCACAGGCTTGAAGGACACATCCAACCTCCGAATTATCAATGCGCTTGTAGAAAGTGTGGGATGAGTCCTCCTTGAATCTTCAGGATCGTGAAGAAAAGCCAAGAAGACAATGATAAAGCTTTTTTTGTTGTGTCTTGTGGGAAAGTCTTTGCCACCTGGCTGTCTTTTATATTGCAGCGCTCATGAACCCCTCATATCGGAGAGCCTACATGCTGGCTAGACTTATTATTATGCCATCTCCGCTCCATAGAGGAAGACTCAATGGTCTACTGGGAATGTGGCGCAGCTGGCTAAGTGGCAGCTGCATAAGATTTCTCTGACCAGTAGGTCATGAGTTTGAGGCCTGCCCGGGTCGAGGTGGGTTTGAGGCCTGCCCGGGTCGAGGTGGGTTCTCGACCTTAAGAAAGCCATGCTAAGGAGAGGAGCAGAGTTGAGCTAGCTTAACATGAAGCAGAGAGAGCACTGCATTGAACAAGTTAGACTGGGTTTAGTTGAAAGTAAGATGCAACTTCTAAGTCCTAAGATGATGACAGAGGACTACTTGGAACTCTAACCAGAACCTTCCTCTCTCAATGAAAGCAAACAGAAGTAGATCCGACTCCACTGATCTTCGTGCAGATTGAGAAGTGGAATATGCTGCCCGGGGAGACACAATCCAAGCCCTCCCAACAGATGACCATCCAATCTCTGTTTATACACCTTCAGAGCAAGAAATCTGCACTCATTCTACATTGTAGATGACCCTTATATAGAAGTCCAGGCAGCCCCCAAGTTGGGTCATGTACGTTTGTTCTGAAGTTTAATTTGTATGTAAGTCAGAACATGTGTATTTTTAAGTCACCACCCCTGTGACGTTTGTTTTGCTATCTGAGCCCCTGTTCAGAAGATGTCATCTCGCTTTCTGATCATTGGATTTTGAACAATTTGGCTGGTTGTGGAAACAAGGATTGGAGATAAAGTTTCATGGAGACCCCTTTTCCCAATGATAATAACTCTCCCAGTAGTGGATTCCCCTTTCGAGGGATAGCTTTTAGTCATGGCCCAAAAATTTGTTCCATTCATTACTTTCGTGTTTCTGTTTTGTTCCATCCATTCGGATGGCACGAAACGTAAAGGCCCCTCCTGAAACAAAAATGCAGTCGATACAAAAGGCAGATGATGAGTCTACTTTTTGGATGGATTGCATGGGGCCTGGCTTGGCCTGCAGCCGAGTGAGGAGCGACTTGGCAGTCTGACGCTTTGGGTCTCCTTACTTTGTGCTCGGCTGCAGGCCCTGCCAGGCCCCATACAATCCATCCAAAAATGCAGTTTCAAGAGGGGCCTTTCTGTTTTGTGCCATCCGAATGGATGGAACAAAACAGAAATATGAATGAAATGAATGGGACACATTTCGGGTCCATTACTAAAATCTATCCCTCGGAAGGGGAATCCTTACTCGACATTCAGATGCAGGCCCTGCCAGGCTCAGGAACATAGCCTGGGATGCCTGCACCCATAGGCCCAAAGCGCCCAGGCCTATGGGTGCTTGGGGCCTACAGGTTAAGTCTTCGCACCCAATAATGAAAACTAAACACAAATATCTGTCCTCTCAGACGAAAACAGATCAGTCCCCGCACCGAAAGCCGGGACATGAAATGGATCGAGATAAGTCCCGAATGCACATGACCAGTAGATTTCACTCCCTTCCTGGTGTCTCACTCCTGTTCTTAATTATGAGTTATTTGTAAGACAGATGTCTATAACTTGGGGTCTGTATGTGTTTCCCAACCAGTGTGCCAGGGCACACTAGTGTGCCGTGAGCAATATCAGGTGTGCCGTGGGAAATTGGAACCTCCAGGAAGGGGGGTGGGGAGAGAGAGTCTAGTGTGTTGAAGTATAAAAACCCTAAGAAACCTACCTCAAAAAAGGCACAAAATTACAAACACTGTCTACTTGGTCTCTCCCTCTCCATGCATTGGGAAGGCCCGCCTCCCTTTCCCCAAGTAGAGACCTCCTCTTGCCTCCTGAGGGTTCTGTGTGGGAAGTTTGGCCCAGTTCTATCATTCAGAATGCTCTTTATTGTAGGGGAACTATAAATCCCAGCAACTACAACTCCCAAATGCCAAGGTCTATTTCCCCTGAACTCCATCTGCATTCATATTTGGGCATATTAAGTATTCATGCCAAGTTCGGTCTGGATCCAACATTGTTTCAGTCCACAGTGCTCTCTGGATATAGGTGAACTACAACTCCAAAACTCAAGGTCAATGCCCACCAAACTCTTATAGTATTTTCTCTTGGTTATGGGAGTTCTGTGTGGGAAGTTTGTGTCTTTCTGCCATTCCTGCCAGGATATCTATGTTGAGTTCATCAAAACATGCCCAGGTTTCACACTGAGTGTATGAATATATTTTAAAAGCATATTAATTATATGTCTTACTGTGTTAGAGTGTCATTTTTTGTCATTTTGGTTGGTGGTGTGCCCCAGGATTTTGCAAATGTAAAAAGTGTGCCGCGGCTCAAAAAAGGTTGGGAAACACTGGTATACAGAATATACAAAAGCCATGCAAATTTTCAGACACACAAAAATACCTACACAGTTCTGTGTGGATTGCTATTAAAAAGCTTAACACAAATACAAACATAGAGCAAAACAAATGTGTGCTTCCAAAAACCACAAATCTTCCGTTGAGCAAAATAGACATAGTCAACTACCATTAATCCTGTTTACACCGGGGGTCCAGGATTTCCAGCCTGCAGGAAGCCAAGGCAGATCCACCAAACCAAAGCATCGGCTAAGACAATTTCCTGGCAAGATGCTGCTAATGGGATCCAAGCCCCCATGCCTTCAGACCTTTCGCTCATTTCCTGTCATCATAAAAAGATACCTGTCGCAATTCTGAGAAGATTAAAAAAAAAACCCCGACACCAAATGCACAGAGGATAAAAGGCTCCGTGCCTGAGTGAAATTATCAGCTGGGAAGCTGCAGAGAAAGAGGCCTTTAATTTGAAAGACAAAAGAGAGCATTAAGGAGGAAAACTGTAATAATCAAAGGTGAGAGAAATGTCTGCTGTCTTGTGTTGTTCTCTGTGGGAATTTTCACAGCACCGCTAGCTGTGGGGGGTGGGAAAACGGCAGCATTGCGAGCATCCGGCTCCACGTTCCTCCCCACCCCGCCGATAAATGCCGGCAATCATCCTCTCCGGAGCTGTGGTGCGATTTCAAGGTTCATCTCTTCTGAGCAGCTCCAACACTAATTATCCCAGCTGTAATTAGTAAGATAATTAAATACTGGCTCTCTCATCACTCTACCTTGTGTTGGGTCATGATTCTCCCAGAAGACCTTGAGCAGTTTCTCAAAGCTGATGGTTTCTGGCTGGAATACCACGCGGACAGTTTCAGTATGGCCGGTCCTCCCTGCAAGGAAATAAGAAAAAGAATGGTTGGAGGAGAAGAACAAGGAGAGTCACCAAAGCCACACCAAAGACAGGAAGCCAAATTCAAGAAGGGAAGGAGTTTCAAAGTGGCTTCCCATCATACTCCATGCAAATTTTAAGTAGGATGGTCAAGAGCATTTGTCTTGCACAGGTCCGGATTAACACTTTTTTGCGCCCTAGGCCACACTTTGGAATTACGCCCCCCCCCCCACACACTCAGACCCACGCTTGGCTGGCTTTCGCCATGATGCCTCCGGAGCAGAAGAGAAAGGCGAGTAGGCACCATCCCGCCACCTCCAAGGTCCCCATGCATTCCCATCGGCTGGAAAGCTCCACTGTGCTCTGAAGGTCTCCTCTGGAGTCTGGAGGCTTGGGGAGAGCGCAGCAAGTGCAAACTTCCTCCAAAGGCGTTCACGAGAGAGAGTGCGCATGCAAGAGAGCGAGCGAGAGAGAGCATGAGAGAGCATGCGAGAGAGAGCATGCGAGAGAGAGCATGAGAGAGTGCGTGAGAGCGCGCAAGAGAGAGAGAGCGCAAGAGAGAGCGCGCAAGAGAGAGAGCAAGAGAGAGAGCAAGAGAGAGAGCAAGAGAGAGAGCAAGAGAGAGAGAGAGAGAGAGCAAGAGAGAGAGCGCGAGAGAGAGAGTGCGCACGCAAGAGAGCGAGTGAGAGAGAGCGTGAGAGAGCACGCGAGAGAGAGCACACGAGAGAGAGCAAGAGAGAGAGCGCGCAAGAGAGAGAGAGCGCAGGAAAAAGTGAGAGAGAGAGCGACAGAGCATGCGAGAGAAAGAGAGCACGAGAGAGAGCAAGAGAGAGCAAGAGAGAGAGAGAGAGCGCGCGAGAGAGAGAGAGAGAGCGTGAGACGGAGCAGAGACTTTGCCGGGAGAAGGAGCGAGAAGAGGCATGAGAAAGGGGGAAAGAGGGGCGCGGACCAGGTTTGTTTTTTTAGTCCATGATCTGCGCCTCCCCCCCTCGGCTTGCGCCCCTAGGCCATGGCCTCGTTGGCCTTATGGGTAATCCGGGCATGGTCTTGCATGAATGGGGAGATCTAGCAAAGGCCTCACAGCATGATGCTATAACAGCACGTCCCAATCCAGCATGCTCCAAATGAGATGGATTATAACTTTTTCCCAATCAGGTAGAGATCATGGGAGCTGTATTCTAGGAGAATGCCAGATTGAGGAAATCTACTTGCAGACTTGCAGGTCTCACTGGAGGAGCCTTGGTGTTGACACAAGAGGAACATTGTGCCCGTTTCTTGGTTCACTTCTACACTTCTTCGGCTATAGAGGGGCAAGGCACTCTGGGAACTGGACCAAAACTATTTAAAACATTGGGTGCTTTTTCATTAGTTGCTCAAAACTAGGTCAAAAGATACTTAGCCGCTTGTGCTCCTTCTATTTCTATCAGCTTTATACTAATTTATGCAATGCTTTTGATACGAAATAAATAAATAAGCTCAAATCTGCATCCCATTACTAGCTCTCCTTCAGCAGCTCTTTCAAATATAAGTTGTATCTTTATTTTTGTCTTGCCTTTCTCCCAAGACGACACTCAAAATGGTTGACAACACACACTGAAAATCAAAAACAATCACAGTATTAGAATCATAGAGTTGTTGGTCATCCAGTCCAACCCCATTCTGGCAAGAAGCAAGAAAATCGCCTTCATAGCATCCCCGACAGATCAGCCTCTGTTTAAAAGCCTCCAAAGAAGGAGCCTCCACCACACTCTAGGGCAGGGGTGCTCATTATGGTGATCAGGAGCACCTAGGTGATCTTCGGCCCTCTTCCAGGTGATCTTTGGGCCTCACCAGCCAGACGGTGCGGTCCTGCCATGCGCGCACACGTGCGCTCCCGCCGCTGCCTTCGCGGGGCTTCTTTTGCCAAAATGAGGCTTTAGTGGGCGGGCCCTAGCGCTTGTCTTGCCACGCACGGTGTGGTGACATGACCGCCCATTGGTTGCTGCTGGCCGGGAGCAAGGCGAAGGATAGGATGCGAGGCTTTGGGAGGGATGGAGGGAATGTGTGTGTGTGTGAGAGAGAGAGCCAAGGAGAGAAGAAAGAAATCCAGAGAACTTTTTCGGATCCTTTTGGCAGGCAGGCAGGCGGGCGGGGCCTGCTGTGTACGCAAAAAGCAGGGTGGGATGGGGACTTCCTGCTTCACGAAAGCACACAGCAGGAAGGAGGAAGGCAGCGAAGACATTTAAGAGAGAGCGCGTGCGCAGGCAAGGAGGATCCCCTTCCCGGGTGCGCGCGGCGGTGAGTTCGTGGGCAGGCAAGAAAGAAGCCCCGTGCAAATGGAAGGCTGCAGTAGGAGCGTGTGCGTGTGCGCGCTCACATGCACAACAGGTGATCTTTTCAACTTGATTGTTCATATAGTAGCTCGCATGATGAAAAAGTGTGGACACCCCTGCTCTAGGGCCTAGAGTTCCACTGCTGAACAGCCTTTCTCACAGTTAGGAATTTCTTCCTAATGTTCAGGTGGAATCTCCTTTCCTTCAGTTTGAAGCCATTGTTCCACTACATCCTAGACCAGGGGTGGCCAATTACCGGCCCTCCAGGTGTTTTGGACTTCAACTCCCAGAAATTCTAGCCAGTTTACCAGCTGTTAGGATTTCTGGGAGTTGAAGTCCAAAACACCTGGAGGGCCGGTAATTGCCCACCCCTGTCCTAGACTCCAGGGCAGGAGAAAACAAGTCTGCTCCCTCCTCCCTATGACTTTCCCTCACAACTTGATCCATGGCCCTCATCATGTCTCCTCTCAGCCTTCTCATTTGTAGTCGCTCCTCATAGGGCTTGTTCTCCAGACCCTTGATCATTTTAGTCGCCCTCCTCTGGACACATTCCAGCAAAGAGTCAACATCTCCTTTCAATTGCAGTGTCCAGAGTTGGACACAGTGGGATTCCAGGTAATGTGGTCTGACTAAGGCAGAATAGAGGGATAGCATGACTCTCCTGGATCTAGACTCCTATTTATGCAGGCTAAAATCCTCTTCGCGTTTTAGCCACCGCATCACATAGTTAGCTCATGTTTAACTTGTTGTCCATGAGTACTCCAATATCTTTTTCCAGAAAGTCATGGGGGACCTTGTTAAAGGTCTTACTGAATCCAGATACGCTACATCCATGGTGTTCCCCATTATTATTATTATTATTATTATCATCATTATCCTGATTGTCACTCCATACGAAGACTCAAAGTGGCTCACAATTAAAAGCATTAAAATACAACTTGAAATATACAAATATGAAAACAGTATTCAACATAAATAAACTATTCTATTAAGAGCAGCACTACTCTAAATTACAATTTGAATTGCAGTAGGCCAGTTTCACAGGGGGAAAGGCACGGGTCACCTGCAGAAATGGGGGAAAGCAAATAAAAGAACATTTTTATAAAAAAAAATCTAGGATTCTCTATGTCAGGGGTGCTCACACTTTTTCAGCATGTGAGCTACTTATTAAACAACCAAGTCAAAATGATCTACTCACTACTCAGAGAGCCATAAAAGCAAAATATTTGGAAATTTATTTCAGTGAGAGCCATATAATACATTTTAAGACTGAATTCAACTAAATGTGAGTATAATAAGCCCCTGAATTTATTCATAATAATGATGATGATAATAATATTCATTCAGCCTCTGCTAATACTACTACTACTAATAATAGTAACAACAATAACAATAGTTTCCTAGAGTAGAAGGGGACCTCCAAGGGCCATCCAGTCCAACCTCCTTCTGCCATAAGGGAAAAACACAATCACAGCATTCCTCGCAGATGGCCATTCAGCCTCTGATAGTAATAACAACAACAACAACAACGGGTTCCTAGAATAGGAGGAGACCTACAAGGGCCATCCAGTCCAACCTCCTTCTGCACCTGGGTGGCGTCGGGAGCCTGCTGGGTGGGACTGAGCCTTCCTCCCGCAATCTACCAGGACGCCCTACGCAATCTACCAGTAGATCACGATCTACCTAATGAGCACCCCTGCTCTACGTACTCCAGTGTGACACCATGATCAACTCCTGTCAGAATTTAACAGAGTTGCACCAAAAAACCTAGTTTCCTAGAAAGAAGGTATGTATCAAATTATTCAGCAAAACGTCTTTCTTCCATCTGCGACAGGCTAGGCGGCTGGCCCTCTTCCTGTCCAGGGACGACCTGGCCACGGCAATCCAAGCGACGGTCATCTCGAGGTTAGACTACTGTAACGGCCTCTACATAGGCCTTCCCTTGTCGACAATTCAGAAACTCAAGCTGGTGCAAAATGCTGCAGCTCGCTTGCTGGCGGGAGCGTCGGCAAGAGAGCACATTACGCCCATCTTGCGGCAATTGCACTGGCTTCCAATCGAGTACCGAATTATCTTCAAGGTGTTGGTTTTGACCTTCAAGGCCTTACATGGTCTGGAGCCGGTGTACCTGAGGGACCGCCTCACCCCATACATTCCCCTGAGATCACTGCGCTCGGAAGAGCGAAATCTTTTGGCGGTACCATCTGTCCGATCCTGCCATCTCTCCAGCACAAGGCAACGAGCCTTTTCAGTCGCTGCCCCAATGCTCTGGAATGCACTGCCAGACGACGTCCGGGCAATGGCGGAGCTTATCCCATTCCGGGGGGCTTGCAAAACTGCGTTGTTCAGGCTTGCCTTCGATTGAAGCCCCTGGATAGTGCAACTGTCTATTATACTGTCGTTGCATTATTTGCAACTTTTATTTCTTGTTCTTGTTGTTTTTATGATGTACCACTGCTTTGCAGTGCATTTTAATATGTATGTGAACTGCCCCGAGCCGGCCAGGAAGGGCGGAATATAAGTCTGAACAAATATAATAAATAAATAAAAATTATTATTATCCTGATTGTTCAATCGGCATATGCAGATAGCTAATTGTACATCTACATTTAGAAGTTGCTTTGATTCAGTAGACTTCTTTCCCCAGCTGTTTCTTCCTGGTGCTCAGTTCCATCCTCTAGTTTGCCCTCACTACTATTGAGAGGTTGCTTCTGGTGACGCATGTCATTCAACTCAAGTCATTGTAACACTACATTGGATATGTCCCTCTATGTCCCACCTGGGAGTTTAAGATAGTTCGGGGAGGTCCTGCTCTCGGTCCCACTCTCTTCACAAGTGCGTTTAGCGGGGCCGAGGACAAGGCCTTCTCAGTTGCAACCCCCCCCCCCCCGGTGGAATGCTCTCCCTAGCGAGATTAGGTCGGCTCCATCCCTCCTCTCTTTTAGAAAGAAGCTCAAAACATGGCTTTGGGACCAGGCATTTGGACAGGAGGTTTGGCAGTAATCATAATGTTGGAATTTTGGCTATGACAGGCTTTGGTCTGGGTCGTCAGTTGCTAAATCAGACTTTGATTTGGCTACATGATAATAATATTGTTTTAAATGTATTTTAATCTAATGTTTTATCTTTTGTATAATGTTGTACAAAATGTGTTGTATGTTGTCGGCATCGAATTGCTGCCGTTGTAAGGCACCCTGAGTCCCCCTTCAAGGGTTGAGAAGGATGGGGTAGAAATGTTGGAAATAAATAATTATAATGGCTGGTTTGCAAGTTATTTACATGTAAGCCAAGTCCTTACCGCCTTACATCTTGTATTAAGAGCTCCAAATTAAAGTGATGTAAGGTACCAAGAGTGAGACATCCTTAATTACTAATTATTGGGTAGCTTATATGGCAAAAGAATTACCATATAAGCTACCCAATGGATTTGTTTATCTCAATAACTCTTAAATGACTCATATGCAATTATAGTTACTTTATGCTTAAATATAAGCCTGGGACCCCTGGCTAAGAAATGGTTACCTATCTATATATCCAGGGAAATTTCTAATAAGTACAATGGGCCAATTAGAGAAACCCTTTAAAGAGATGTTAATTATCTTTATACAACATGAAACATTACCAGGGGTAATTGGCTGCTGGATACAGCCTAAGCATTAGAGAGCTCACCCTTGACCTGTGGTAGTTCCCTATTAAATTACTACTAGAAAATCTTAATCAGAAACAACGGAGAAGAGGACACTTATCAATGGCAGCATTGTCCAGACTCCTTTTCCTAATACATAACAATATATGAAGAGTTGAGACAAACAGCAACGGTTCAATCTCCATTCACAAACAATCCAGAAGTAAGCGTGATAGCGGTTTCATCAAATACACAGGGTATATAAAATATCACACAGAAAACTCTGTGTATTGTAGAATGCGTATGTATTAAGAGCCTAGGTACATTCTAGTTCCAACTGGAATCTAAGCACAATCCTAATCAAGACTTGATTGATAATTAGTTCAAATAAATTGTCATGGTACAGAGCAATAGCTGATGCAATCAGATGGCTAATGGAACTTGATGGAAGACAGCCAAAAGCTAAAATGTAAGATTCAGTACTGGTGAGTCAAGTCACGTCAACTGAGTACTGTAAACTGTCTCTTCTTTTGATAGGACCAGATGCGTCAGATGATTAGGCCAGCAAAAGATGTATAACATGTGGAGAAGAGGAAGAACATCTAACTTCCCATATCCTGTACAATACAAAGTGTCCCAAAAGTTGCCCTATATAGGGCAAATGGGAAACTGTAGCAAAATGTACCTTTATTTATAAAATATTCACTACAAATGTTACAAAACTTTTTTCAGAAAATTATATTTATTTATTTATTATTTGGACTTATACGCCGCCACTCCCCAAGGGCTTGGAGTGGCTTACAGTCATATAAAAACATCAACAAGAATAAAACAACAATTAAGCTAAACTAAGAGGGTCTCCAGCTAGCAGTCAAAAGCTAGCTGGAAAAGATGGGTCTTGCAGGCCTTGCAAAAAGAAAGTAGGCCATGCAAGGTCTGCACATCGTTTGGAAGGGTGTTCCAAATTGACGGCGCTTCTACTGAGAAGGCTCTGCGCTGAGTCGAAACGGGATGGATTGCTTTAAAGGATGGCACTTCTAGGAGGTTCATTTGTTTGGAACGACAAATGAACCTCTGGGGTTGATAGGGGAAAAGACGGTCCCTCAGATACAACGGCCCCAGACCATGTAAGGCCTTGAAAGTTAACACCATCACCTTGAAAGTGATCCAGTGCTCGACCGGAAGTCAATGGAGCTGATGGAGGATGGGTGTTATGTGACATCTCACTGGAATTCCAGTGAGAAGTTAGGCAGCGGCACGAGCTTTAATTTCCAGATCACTGACAAGGGCAGGCCAATGTAAAGGGTGTTACAGTAGTCCAGTCTTGAGATGATGTACACACACACATGCATACAAACACACACACACACACACACACACACACACATATATATGAAATATAAAATATAATATGAGTCTGTTATTTTTTCTATGTATGGAGCCCCTGGTGGCACAGTGGGTTAAAACCGCTGAGCTGCTGAATTTGCTGACTGAAAGGTCAGCGGTTCGAATTCGGGAAGCGGAGTGAGCACCCACTGTTCGCCCTAGCTTCTGCCAACCGAGCAGTTCAAAAACATGCAAATGTGAGTAGATCAATAGGTACCGCTTCTGCGGGAAGGTAATAGTGCTCCGTGCAGTCTTGCCAATCACATGACCTTGGAGGCGTCCATGGACAACGCGGGCTCTTCGGCTTAGAAATGGAGGTGAGCACCACCCCCCAGAGTAAAACTCAACTAGACTTAATCTCAAGGCGAAACCTTTATCTTTACTATAGAGACTTTTGGGACACCTTGTAACAAATTTCTAATGTTTGAGATGCAATATAGTGGAATGTAATGAAAGCAATGTACATAGTCATTGTTTTTCCCTAAGGGGGATGTACAAGCAGTCCCCAAGTTACGGACAAGATAGGTTCTGTAGGTTTGTTCTTAAGCTGAAACTGTTGGACCAGGTACATCTTTAAGTACAACTCCAGCCGATATTAGTTTTGGATAGCACAGGGAAGGGTTAACGGCTCTGTGGTGTTTGTTCTGCTGTCTATGCCCTTGTTCAGAGGATTTCATCTCACTTTCTGTCCCTCTGAGAACTGACAGGTCTATGAAGACAGCTCTTGTGATGGAGGACAAAATGCTCTGCGATACCTGAAGAGTTTGCTCACTAAATGTGTCTTCGTTGTGGAACCTGTAATAGTTTTCCAACAATGTAACTGTTTCAGGAGTAGTGCCCTGAAGGTAGTGGGTTCTGCAGCCTCTCGGTATAGAGGTCCGTGAGCAGGTTGCGTGTGCAAGGGTGGCATACCTCGCGCCAAGGACAATAACACAGACACAAGTGGTTGGTTGAAAATGGCCACAACTTATTTATTGAAAACGGGAACAAAGGGTTGGCGGCCATGCATGGGTCTTGGATCAGGGTAGTACAGCCCCCACGAACGTCCAAAGGCGTATCCAAGCATGAGGTGCGAGCGGCCCAATGCCTGTCCACGGAAACTCAGCACCCCAGGGGGCCTGGGCATTATCCCCCTTACAACTAAGGGGCGATAAGCCAGCCTGATCCAGGGGCCATGCCACACGCCAAACACGGAGTTGTGACAAAAAACATAACGCATAACCATGAACAATGCAACAATGACATGAAGAATGACAGAATGGACACAAACAAGCAATGCAATAAGTAGGGAGGGTGGGAGGAAAAACGGAGCTGGCCCCCACGTGCAACCTGCCCAGGCAGAAGTGTCGGCCAGCCGGCACACAAAGGGGCCGGCTTAAATAGGCTGCCCAGGTGGAAGTGTCGGCCAGCCGGCACACAGGGGGTGGGGCCAGCCCCGTCATTGGCCGGCTGGCATTTGGTGGCGGGAAATCTTCCCGCCACCCCGGGGGCTTCTGGGAAGGAGAAGCTCCTGCATGTCTCCACAAGATGGCGGTGAGGGCAACCCCGCCCCGGAACCTGCTCGGCCAGTAAGTCAGCCAAGCACATTTTCACTATTTCGAAAAAGCGCTTGTATTCCTCAGGAATTGGTGCAACTGATATGAAAGCAATGGAATATGGGTTTCTTTTTCTCTCCCTAGATTATACTCTAGATCTGCACACAGTCGGCAACTGGTGATTTTGAGTCCCATTACAGCCCTCCATGACTCACTGTATAGCTTGATGACACAAAGGCACTGTTACAGGGAAACAAAATTAATAGGCTTTAGAGTAGTATGTAGGCATATTTCCAAGTAGTCCCTGTGAATGTTCTTGTGGGTTTCCTTTTCAAGAGCATTTATTGTTGAAAAGCTGACTTCATATGCATAAGTTGAGCGGAATGTAGAGAGCACAAACACGGGGCGCTGTTTGATGACACTGAGATCTTTAATACCAACAGGTTCCTGTGGTTCGCTATTCAGAGTTCAGAACGGAGTCCAGAAGATGCCTGAATTTTAACTTGCTCAGACTTACCTCCCTCCCTTTCTCTCTCTTTTAAACACAGAAAATTAAGCCACCCACAAAGTAATATGAAAATGGATTAAGAACATAATCTCAAAATAACTTTTGGAATGACAAAGGCTATCTATTCAACAATATCCACTTATTTGTTTCCAGTTACACAACAAAACCATTATGACATTAAGAATCTCAGTGCCTTTTCCCCCTCCCTTTGTGGTCATGGTGTGCCCGGAAAAGTAGAATTATTCCCTACCCGAAGCATTATCTTGGGGGAAATAATTGAATTGTATCCAGCTTCATTACTTTGCACCTGCTGATTTTACCTCTGTCTTATATTTAGAGGGGATGTGTATATCTCCATGTTCGTTAAAAAGGCACTTTGCAGTATTTTCATTGTGTCTTTCGCCGCCTTGTAATTGTTAATCTGCTGGATGTACTCAAATGCTTAGTTCTTAATTGATTGAAATTCTAAGCGTGATTGGCCTTTTCAAGCCAGAGAATACCAAGCTTGCAGTCTTTAAAGAATTTTGTGTAGCAGGCTAACTTGTGATGTATTGATTTGGCCAGAATCATATAGAGACGCCCATACATATACATACATTAGTGTTTCTAAACCTGGGGATCGGGACACCTGGAGGGGGGGGGGTTGTGAGGGGGTGTCAGAGAGGTTGCCAAAGACCATCAGGAAACACAATATTTTCTGTTGGTCATGGGGGTTCTGTGTGGGAAGTTTGGCCCAATTCTATCATTGGTGAAGCTAGAATGCTCTCTGATTGTAGGTGAACTATAAATCCCAGTAACTACAACTCCCAAATGTCAAGGTCTATTTTCCCCAAACTCCATCAGTGTTCACATTTGGGCATATTGAGTATTTGTGCCAAGTTTGGATCAGATCCATCATAGTTTGAGTCCACAGTGCTCTCTGGATCAGTGTTTCTCAACCAGTGTGCCATGGCACACTAGTGTGCCGTGACGGACCTCCTGCTGTGCCGTGAGAAAAACTCTCTGCCCCCCTTCCTTCCCCCTCCTCCTGCCGAACTCCTGCTGTTTGGGGGAGGAGGAGGAAGGGCCGGGCGGTGGCGAAGAAAAAAAGGGGCCAGGGCGCCGCCTCCTTCGGCCGTTTTCTCAGCTAGCCTCCAATCCACCATGACTCTCGCCCCTTGCTTGCTGATGCTGCGTGGAGGAGCCCCGCCCACTGAAGCCCACCCACCGCTCATGCTCCTCCGTGGGAGAGCTGAAGCTGGGGGGAGGGGGCGGCGCATGGCGCAGCCTGGCTCCGCCCCCTCCCCCGGCTTTGGCACTCCCAGCAGCTGCTCCAGCCTTGAGGGGACAGTGCGAAGCCACCATTGTCCTGGCTCTGGAACCGCTGGTTTGGCACTGCCCCGTCAAGGCTGGAGCAGCTACTGGGGGGAGGGGCGGGTCATGGCATGGCCTGGCTCCGCCACCTCCCCTGGCTTCAGCACTCCCAGCAGCTGCTCCCAGCAGGCCACCATCCCCCAGCCGTTCTTTACTGTGTTAGAGCATCATTTTGTGTCATTTTGGTTGGTGGTGTGCCCCCGGATTTTTTTAATGTTAAAAGTGTGCCGCGGCTCAAAAAAGGTTGGGAAACACTGCTCTGGATGTAGGTGAACTACAACTCCAAAACTTAAGGTCAATGCCAACCAACACTTCCAGTATTTTCTTTTGGTCATGGGAGTACTGTGTGAAAGGGTTGGCCCAATTCCATCATTGGTGGGGTTCAGAATGCTCTTTGGTCGTAGGTGAACTATAAATCCCAGCAATTACAACTCCCAAATGACAAAATCAATTCCCCCAACCCCAGATTGGTCATATCAGGTATTTGTGCCAAATTTGGTTCAATGAATGAAAATACATCCTGCCTACTGGATATTTATATTACAATTCATAATAGTAGCAAAATTACAGTTATGAAGTAGCAACTAAAATAATTTTATGGTTAGAGGTCACCACAACAAGGGGAATTGTATTAAATTGTCACAGCATTAGGAAGGTTGAGAACCACTTACATACATGAACATTCATATGAGATTCTTCCATCCAAATCCACTATTTTATGTTGGGTGTCTGTATCACTGCAATGGGATGAGTCCTTGTATTCCATCTTGGGAGTATGAAATCACTGAGTTCTACACTAAGGGAAATGTATGTTATTCATAAACATATCTGGACTTCATTCTTTTACGTGGGTTTGCTATCTATTAGGACACACGGGCACAAACAGACACACACACACACAAAATGGATCAGATTTCCGTCTATGCAAATCCAGCTCATTCTTGAGAATGGTTCTGAGGATGACGTAGGCCTTCTCCGCAATCTTGCAACCTGGTACTCTTTGACTATAGAGATTCCAGGGTTCTAAGATGGACACTGTAGATCAGTGTTTCCCAACCTTTTTTGAGCCGTGGCACACTTTTAATATTAAAAAAATCCGGGGGCACACCACCAACCAAAATGACACAAAATGACACTCTAACACAGTAAAGAACGGCTGGGGGATGGTGGCCTGCTGGGAACAACTGCTGGGAGTGCCGAAGCCGGGGGAGGAACCAGGCCGTGCCATGCCCCGCCCCCTCCTCCCGGCTTCAGCTCTCCCACAGCTTCACCAGCCTTGAGGGGGCAGTGCCAAGCCAGCGGTGGCAGAGCCAGCACAATGCTGGCTTGGCACCGTCCCCTCAAGGCTGGAGAAGCTGTGGGAGAGCCAAAGCCTGGGTGAGGGGGTGGAGCCAGGCCGCACCATGCCCCGCCCCTCCCCCCGGCTTCAGCTCTCCCACAGCTTCTCCAGCCTTTAGGGGGCAGTGCGAGCGAGGGGCAGGAGTCATGGCCCCCGTCCCTGCTCTCCGCCATGACTCCTGCCCCTCGCTCGCTGAAGCCGCGTGGAGGAGGAGGAGCATGAGCGGTGGACGGGCTTCAGTGGGCGGGGCTCCTCCTCCGCGTGGCTTCAGCGAGTGAGGGGCGGGAGTCATGGTGGATAGGAGGCTGGCTGGAGAAACGACCGAAGGAGGGGGCGACCCAGCCCCTTCTTCTTCTTCGCCGCCGCCCGGCCCTTCCTCCTCCTCCCCCCAGCAGCAGGAGTTCGGCAGGAGGAGGGGGGAAGGAAGGGGGGCAGAGAGCTTTTCTCGCAGCACAGCAGGAGCTCTGTCACAGCACACTACTGTGCCACGTCAAAGCAGTTGGGAAACACTGCTCTAGATGAAAGCCAACTGCTGTCCCTTTTTGCCATGGATCTCTTGATCGTTTCAGAATTCATGCTATGCATGTAGGGATCCCACTGAAAAGAAATGCAGGTACCATGACTAGAAGATCAGGTTTGAACAAGGGGGAAAGGAAAATGACATGTCCATTGCATGCACTTAAAACTAACTCTATTGTAGTGTTTCTCAACCTGGGGGTCGGGTCCCCTGGGGGGTCGCAAGGGGGTGTCAGAAGGGTTGCCAAAGACGACCAGAAAGCAGTATTTTCTGTTGGTCATGGGGGTTCTGTGTGGGAAGTTTATCCCAATTCTATCGTTAGTGGGGTTGAAAATGCTCTTTGAACTCCCAAATGACAAAATAAATACTCCCCCAACCCCACCCGTATGCAAATGTAGGCATATTGGGTATTTGTGCCAAATTTGGTCCAGTGAATGAAAATACAGCCTGCATATCAGATATTTACATTATGATTCCTAACAGTAGCAAAATTACAGTTATGAATTAGCAACAAAAATAATGTTATGGTAGGGGGTCACCACAACATGAGGAGCTGCATTAAGGAGTCGCAGCATTATAAAGGTTGAAAAACACTGCTCTAGTGAGTCAGAAAACAGCACCTGGCTTCCATACGGTATATCAGGACAGATGCCTATATGCCAACGTCTTGAACAGGTGTGCTCCTGTGAATGAAATGATAATCGATTGTGAAAGAAAACTGATGCTGGAAGCATCTCTCAATGTCTACTTGCCTAAATTAGATAAATGGGACTGCTATGATGATCGATAATGTGCTGTAGTGGAAACTTCCTTGGCTTCAGAGTGGATGCTGTGTTTATTTCAGAATTCTGAGGAGCCTTGCTAGTAGACATTGGTCCCTTGCTTATGGAAGATGATTGAAGAAATGTATGTGTCTTTCTGGCAAAACTTCTTTTATTTTCCAAAGAGTTCAAAGGATTTCAGATTCTTCAGTTTCTTAAGTCAATTGGGGTAGAGTCGGTTTGGAAAATTGTGGTTCTAGCAGCCGAGGAAGGCAAGACACATGGGACGTCTGAAACCCACAAGAATCCTTCATTTCATATTAAAAAGGCAACAGTCCCATAGTATGTCTCTTAATGCATGTTGGCTACCAGGTATTCTGGACCACAACTCCCATTATCCCGCACAAGTGGTCCATCTTGCTGGCTGATGTTTATAGGCAGTATTTTTCAACCTTTTTTGAGCCAAGGCACATTTTTTACATTTACAAAACCCTGGGGCACAACAAACAAACCAAAATGACACAAAATGACACTCTAACACAATAATACATATAGTTAATATGTTTTTAAATTTATTTATACACTCAGTGTGAAACCTGGGCCTGTTTCGATGAACACAACATAGATAGATTTTCTGCCTGCACTGTTGTGCTCTCTCTCTCTCTCTCTCTCTCTCTCTCTCTCTCTCTCTCTCTCTCTAGATATACATATATCTATATATATAAAGGAAGAGTCGACTTGGAACGACCGTCCCAAACAGAGAAACCTTACAACGCAGAGACCCCAAACTTGCCAACAGAAATAGGCCTCAGACAAGGTACGTATGTAGCAAAGAAACTTCCCCCCGCAAAACCTAAAAGGCCCCCAAAACAACAAGTAACAAAAACCTACATTTCCCAGCATCCTCCGGGGCTGCCAACGACTCTCCCAGCCTCTACATTCTGACAACACGATTGGCTGCCAATAAGGGCGGATTTGCATAACTCCTGTACTGGCCAGCCAACATGAACATTCCGATCCATAATAAACTGTCAGAGGAGGATAAGGCAAAGGGCTGAGGCACAAACACAAACACCCAATTCACTTCCCACAGAAAATTTACACCCCTACAAATCACAGACCCCGCCCAAAATTGACAGTAAGGCTTCATTAACTTAATTTCCCTGACTAGGCCTTACTTAATGGAATGCTGTTTATGTTCTGAATTGACAGTAAGGCTTCATTAACTTGATTCTCCCGACTAGCCCTCAGCTCATTGGACATTGTGTATGGCCTGAATTGACAGTAAGGCTTCATTAACTTGCTGTTCCTGACTAGGCCTCAGCTCATGGGACACTGTGTATGGCCTGAATTTACAGTAACCTACCTTGGCACACAGAGCCCCTATGACCCACGCTACATTATACTACAGTTTGGAGGAGGGTGGACCATGGATTATGGGACTTGAAGTACCTCCATGGATAATGTAATTTGTAATACTTCAAAACCCATCATTCCCCACAGACCACTGTGTCCAAGAACCAAGACCGATAAAGACCAAACTTGGCAAACAATGCCCCCCATGACCCACACTCCATCCGACTGCAGATTAGAGGAGGACACACCATGGATAATGGGATTTCAAGTACCTCCACTCACTTCCAAAGTACCCCACCCACACACGCATCAACCTCTACATCAACACAGCAGACGGAAAGACAAAAAACATTGTATATCCACAAGCTATGCAGAACGCCAGCAACACCACACAACAACTCCACAGGACTCCAACATCCCACCCACCAAAACAACCCACAACAACACAGCCATGACTCCAACAACACCATAACTAAGAACAACTCCAACCCTTACATACTCAGACTTCCTCGCATCTCCAAAATAGGGCACAGCAACGCGTGCCGGGTACAGCTAGTATGTGTGTGTGTGTGTGTGTGTGTATATATATATAAATGTAATGTTCATTTGTGGGATTAACATAACTCGAAAAACCACTGGACAAATTGCTGCCAAATTTGGCCACAAAAAAAACTAATACTAACCCAAGGAGAGACCATCAGTCAAAAAATTCATTTTGTCATTTGGGAGTTGTAGTTGATGGGAGTTATAGTTCACCCGCAATCAAAGAGCACTCTGAACTCCACCAATGATGGAATGGAATCAAACTTCCCACACAGAACTCCCATAACCAAGAGAAAATACTATAAGAGTTTGGTGGACATTGACCTTGAGTTTTGGAGTTGTAGTTCACCTATCTCCAGAGAGCACTGTGGACTCAAACAATGTTGGATCAATGTTGGAGCTTTGAACACGCTGCCGCTTCTGCCGCCATTTGATCCGAGGGGGCAGCGTGTTCAGGAGGGGAGGGGGGGGAGGGAGGAAGACATGGGGCGAGTCTGCGCAGTAGCGCCCACACGGGTCACGTCTTCCTCCCTCCCCCCTCCCCTCCTGAATACGCTGCCCCGGATCAAAATGGCGGCAGAAGCGGTAGCATGAGCAAAGCGAGGCAAAGCGAGCAGAGCGAGGCTGGGAAGAAGGGAGCCCGAATGGAGAAGAAAAAGTGTTCGGCAGGAGGGGGAAGAAAGGGTATTGGAGGTTTCAATTTCCCACGGCACACCTGATGATCACTCACGGCACACTAGTCTGCCGTGGCACACCGGTTGGGAAACACTGTTTATAGGTACTATAAGCCAAAAATGAACAAAATCTTGCTACCAGTATTTAAAAAACTTATAATGATATAAAACAGTAAATAATAAAGAAAACTCAAACACAGGGGAACTCCAGAGAAGAAACAACAACAACAACAACAATCTTTATTTGTACCCCACCACCATCTCCCCAACAGGGACTTGGGGCGGCTTACATGAGGCCAAGCTCAACAACACAACAATAAAATAAGATAAATAAAAAAACAATGCAATCAATTACATAGAACATAAACTACAAAATACTATAATCAATATAAAATTAAATTAAAATAAAACCATTTATGACGCAGGACGATGAGCGGGCTGCATGTAAAGATTAAAATAGAGAGAATAGAGATAAAAATAGGGGGTGAGATAGCAGTGGGGCAAATTATTTGTGAGGGAGAAAACTCACAAAGAGGTCGAGAAAGATCTTCGTATAAAGGGGGGGGTGTACACTCAAAGCAAATATTGAGGGTAAATGGTGGCATGGAATTATATAATTAAGCTCCAAAAGCACAGCGGAAAAGCCAGATTTTAGGATTCTTCTTGAAACTCTCTAAAGTAGGGGCTCGCCTAATCTCACCAGGCAGTGCATTCCGTAGACGGGGGGCCACTGAGGAAAAGGCTCTCTCCCTTGCTCCCACGAGGCGGGTCTGGGACGATGGCAGAGGTGAAAGGAGAATCTCCCCGAAGATCGAAGGGATCGGGCCGGTTCATGGAGGGAGATACGGTCACGAAGGTAGGCGAGTCCCAAACCTTTTAGGTCTTTATAGGTGATTATCTGTACCTTGAATTGGGACGGGAAAATAAATGGCAGCCAATGGAGCTCCTTAAACAGGGGGGTTGACCGCTCCCTGTAATTCGCCCCTGTTATTAATCTGGCCGCCGAACGTGTGGTGTTTCAACCTGGTGCTCATGTGCATGCTAGGGATGATGGGAATGTTTCGGAAAATGCTGATGATGGAATTGTTCCTGCCAATGCTGATGATGGGATGCTTAGTGAGAATTCTGTGATGCAAAGCGACCTTTCAGATGAGGCTTGTTTTCCTGGGAACAGTTCCCTTCCCAGGGCCTCATTAGATGAGAATTCTTGTGTTCAGGACTCTGAAGATCTTGATGTTGATAACGGAGCACCTGGGAATTTTAACGAGCTTACATTTAACCGCCGAGATAGCATTTGGCAATCTAGGCAGGCTGCCAGCCTGCGACGTAGCAGTCGGTTTGCAAACCGAAACTGAATTGTCTTTACATTAGATGGCTAGAGAAATTGTCTTCGGTTTTCAGGCTTCATTTAGAATACCATGCCAGATCTTGTCTTGCCTCCAAGCTCCTGATTTTGCCTAGGCCTTTGTGCACGTTTGCTCCATAGCTGCCTTGTATTATTCCTGGGATTTTCATCAAGCATTTTACCTTTGCCTTTGGATTTTAGGACTATATCTTTGCCTTTGGATTTTGGGACTATTTGAACTGTGTGTTTTACCTTGGATATATTCTACTATTGATCTTCTTTTAACCCTTTTGTTGGACACTATATTTGTTTCAATAAAAGCCTATTTATTCAGAGACTGTCTGTTATGTGTGTGACTAGGTGGGTTGCTCCTTGTCTGAAGTGCAACAGAACGTTGGACGGGTTGTAGTTTCCGTCTTCAAGGGTAGCCCCACGTAGAGGAACAGCTAATCACCTCTCAACAAAGAATTCCCCCAGGCAATAACATAGTACACCTAAAAACTGTCAGGCCATCAAATGCTAATCAAGGTGGCCAATTGAAACATTCACACCTAGCTCCAACAGACAAGAGTTCTTTTTCCCACCCGGGACCTTCCACAGATATATCAACCCAATTTTCCTAGTTTCCAACAGACCTCCCAACTTCTGAGGATGCCTGCCTTAGATGCAGGCAAAACATCAGAGAGAATGCTTCTAGAACATGGCCATACAGCCCGAAAAACCTACAACAACCCAGTGATTACGGCCATGAAAGCCTTCGACAATACATATAAGCCAAAACATCTGGAAGATTAGGCGTTTCAGAATGCCACATTATGGCCTAAGCTTTTGTGGACCAACGTCTATTCTCTAATCCCCGAAAGCATATGCTTTAATGTTCCTGTTATTCTTCCACATTCAAAATCTCTTGGTTTTGCTATTATCCACTAACTCTGACTCCCGCTTCTGTTTAACAATAAAAGGATGGAATTGGTGCTGTGTTGAGCAATTTGAGATTAGAGGACACTCACAAGAGTTAACACTAAATTCAACTGTTCTTTTCCTTCCATTTTACTTCAATGGCTTTAATATATTTCAACATCCTTTGTACCCTCCCTATTATTCCTGGTGTGCGTTGAGAACAGATGTTTCCACTAAGCTCTCCCCCTCCAAAATGCTATGATTACTTTTTGTTGTTCCAATGGCTCATACAGAAATCCTCAGTAGCCCCCACTGTATGTAATGCATAATGGCTTCACTGAAAGTCACAGTAGGCATTATGCAGATTTACACCCATATAAAAATATACCAGCATACAGTCACAAAACAAATGCCTTGAGAAAAATGTGGATTATAATGTAGAGCATCATGTTGTTTAGTGTGTTTGTCTGTGATTTCCAAGGAAGGGGGGGATAGCTCAGTGGTGGCTCATATGCACTGCCTGAAGAGGGTTGCAGGTTTGGTCCATAATTCTACTGGAAACTGGCAGGGCATAAAGATATGCTCGTCTATGTATGGTATGCTAGTCTATGTACAGTAGGCCAGAAGTCTAGGAAGGAAAAGCCTGCTCCAAGATGTACCACCATATAGCTGAGCAGAGATTGAGAGATTAAAGACAGTGAAGCTAAGTCAATGCAGAAGGTATTGCCCAATTATTAAAGGGAGAGGCTCCCTTGGGGACTTCTCCTTATCCCATAACTATGGAACTAAATATGGGGATTTCCATTTGCGTGTGAATAGGCAACATTTCCAAGGTCCAGTAGAGTATACTGGACCTTGGAAATTGGGAGCTGCTTGCATTTTCCTTCGTGCCACGGCCATCTCCCAAGATGCACCTGCAAACGCTGCAGTGACTCAGGGCATTTGCAGACGCGGAGGCTTTCCTTCTCCGCTGGACCAACTGGCAGGCACACACTCGCAAGCGCGCAACTGTCTCAGCCTGCCAGTTGGAATCCCTGGGCAGGCGTTGCCTGGAAACTGCTGCATGCGCTACCTTCCTCTCCTTAAATCCACCCACGGCACAGTCCCGTATCGCCCCTTCCTTCCAAGGGACCCGTTGGATGGGAAGGGGTGATACAGGACTGCGCCAAGGGCGGAGTTGAGGAAAGGAAGGGGGCACGCACTGCAGTTTCCAGGCAGCACCGGCATGGGGTTTCCAACTGGCAGGCACACACTTGCGCGCTTGCGAGTTGGAATCTCGCCACCGCCCCCTTACAGGGCTTCAGTGCCCCCCAAATTCTTCTGAGCCTCCCACTGCCCCTTTGGATCGCCTCACCGCTCACTAGGGGCGATACCGCCCACTTTGGGAACCACGGAGGTACAGTAATAGGAAAATTACCATATTGGAATCAAATCTGAGGCTTTAAAAATTTTTATTTAGTGTTAAAATAAATTTTTTAAGAGGGGTCGTCTTATACGGCGAGTATATCCCAAACTCTACATTTTAATTGGAAAAGTTGGTGAGTCGTCTTATACGCCAAGTCGTCTTATATGCTGGAAAATATGGTACATCTTTTTGGGCAACTAAAAGGAACACTTCTGAAGGAAGAGAGGAAGGCTGCATTTCAGATGGATAAATTGAAACCAAGAAGCATTGTCACTGGGTATGCGATACCTAAGCAGAGCTGTTGCGGTCAGAGTGACTTGGAGGTCTCTCATTCATAGGGTCACAATAAGCTGAAGTTGATGACAACAATAACAACAAACACACATTGTTAAAAATTGGATCCCCAAACCAAACCCAAGAGTCTACCAAAGGCCCATCTAAATGCATCTAAATCCAAATGGACTGTACTAACTCTTTCCCTATCTCTTTTATAATCATAGCCTAACTTTTCCGAAACTCACTACTCACTATTCCCTTTTTTCACCCTAAATCTAATTTCAAATTTTGACAGATTCATATATCTCACCGACTGCCACACACACTTGCATTTTAAAAATCCTGTTCAAACACTCAGACATCTCCTGTCACCCGCACGCAACAAATTCTCATTCCCTCTTAACATCACATACCTTCTTACATATGTTATATGGCACATACGTTACTACACTTTACCATAGGTTTCTCTAACAAACTCAACAGTACTCTGCTAAGTCCACAATATCACCGGTCTTAAATAAAAGCTATATTCTCTATCAATCCTGAAATTTCTAGTACTGTAGGTGTGCATTTAGAAGGCCAAAGAAATGGAGGTGTGGAATCCAGTATTAAGACTTCATGGATGTACGAAGACTTTGTACATGTACAAGAAAGGCTTGATTACAAATGTGGGGCAAAATGTGGGATTCTTCCCCACAATACAAACCATTATGGTATTCACCTTTCTTGTCCTGTTTCCCAAATTCATGAGAGCAGTCGTCCTACACTGCACCCTGGCCTTCTGCCACAGTCTTGGCTGAACCTTTTGTTTACTCCCCTGCTCCAAATTCAGAGCATCACCTCTTTGCAGTTAGCATTGATTTCTGTTCTCTTTCTTAAAAAAAGACAGAATGCCTTTTCACACACAAAAAGGCCAAACAAATGTGCTGCCAGTATGAAAATATGAGCCACTGCAGTACTTCAAAAGAATTTTTTTTCAATGGCACCAATAGCTGTGCGAGGCCTTCAATGGTTCCGCAAATGCTTGAAGTAAAATGATCAAGTTTCCCATGGGTGGAAAAGAAGGAACCTAAAGAGCACATGTACACATTCTTGGACCATTTCTGTATAATACACACAAACATTGGAAAGCTAGTGTGGGACTATGGGACTCAAGGTTTGAAATCGTTGCTTAGCCGAAGGAATTCACTAGGTGGCCATGGGCCACCTCAGAGGAAGGTAAGGAGAAATATCTTCTAGAGCAGTGTTTCCCAACTAGTGTGCCGTGAGCGATCATCAGGTGTGCCGTGGAAAATTGAAACCTCTTGAATCTCGAATAAGCCACACCCCTTTATTCCCCACGGGGCAATCCCGTCGCAGTGGCCTTGAACTCCTGCCCGGCACCAAGATTGCGGCAGCGGAGGCAGTGGGACCGGAAGCGCCTTCCCTGAGGGGACGCCAGTGGAGCAGAATTGCCTTGTCTGAGGGGATGTGGTGGCGGGTGTGCCTGGCGGTGCTGGGCTTGGCGGCGGGCCTGGCGCTGGGCTGGCCGGCTGGGGCGGTGGAGCCCTTGACCCTGAGCCTGGCCAACGCCGCCGCCTCCGCCTTCACGGGCTTCCTCTTCTACCCGCGGCTCTACTGCCTCTTTGCCCACTGCTGCCACGGCGCGGGGAACAACGGGAACAACGGGGCCCGCGAGCGGCCTACCGGGGCCTCAGAGACTGTGACGTGGAAGGAGCCTCATGGGCTATATTATTATTATTATTAACTATGTATTAACATAATATTATTATTATTTTCCCTTAGTATATGCTATTATATTGTTATATTATCAGTATTTGTCATAGTCATGGTGTATATCGTTATTGATTATGAGAGTAATGATAACAGTCAGGATTAACTCCTGTGCTTTACTGATAATATATTGTATGTACCTATAATATTTATATTATTATAATGTAATACAAGATAACACTTTTTAAAATAATACAATATTGAAATTATATATTTTATATTACTTGTAATAGTACTAATAATATTACAGTGTAATGGTATAGTACAATATAGTAAGTTAGAGTGTCATTTTGTGTCATTTTTGTTGGTGGTGTGCCCCAGGATTTTGTAAATGTAAAACATGTGCCGTGGCTCAAAAAAGGTTGAAAAACACTGCTCTAGAGAAATTTTGCCAAGAACCATAAGATCATATTCTATGTGTGGGTACCATAAGGAAGAGGGAGCAGGCTTGTTTTCTGCTGCCCTTGAAACTAGGACTCAGAGCAACAGCTTCAAACTACAGGAAAGAAGATTCCACCTGAACATTAGGAAGGACATTGGTGTGTGGTGGAAGCTTCTTCCTTGGATGGTCATGTTGCAGATCAGCCAGGGGCTTTCCTGTGGCACAAAGTGAGGGACCCTCAAGTCTGGGAAATTCAGGTCTGGGAAAGTGCAGAGCCTCAAGGCCAGTCAGAAGAGCCAGAAGTAGCAACAGCAGATAAGGGACTGAGTGAAGAGCTAAGTGATAAGAAGGATTCCCAGGAGAAACCACCTTTTGCTACAGAGATCAACAAAGGTCTTTGTTTACACATCAGAGCCGAAAATAGATTGCACCGGTCTGAGAGATTATGTGGGAAAGTTGGGGAGAAAATAATGCTTTCATGGGTATCTATTAAACAAGTTGTTTACCTTAAGGGCAGTTCGGACAACACTGCATTAGAGTGAGGAGCTAAGCCTGGGTTCTCTTGTTCCTGGTTCAAATCAAGCCTTGGTTTTGGATTTTAATATCCTGAAAGTTTTCTATGTTCCTGTTTATGAACAGTTGTTCAAGTTTTACTAGTATATATTCTTACTTGTGGACTTAAGCTGTTCTTGTGATTTCTGGATGCTCCTGGACTTTGTCACCTTATGTTTCATTTGGATTATTGTTTGGTTATCACCTTTTGCAAAACCTTTTTGGATTATGCATCTTCCCTTCTTATTCCTGCTTTTTATATGTTTTTTATATGTTTTACAATAAACTGATTACTTATATTCTTGGATTACTTGTGTGGTGTGGTGGTCATAGGTGTTTCCAGGCCTGGAGTACAACAGGCCACCTGACAGGGATACTTTGATTGTGCTTTTCCTGCATGGCAGACTCGATGACCCATGTGGTTTCTTTCAACAATTATTCTATGATGTGATAGAATCATAGAGTTGGAAGAGACTACAAGGACCATCCATTCCAACTCCTGAAACCATGCAGGAAGACTCACTTTTCTGTTGTTGTTGTTTTTATTATTATTCCACCTTTTTACTCCCGAAGTAACCCTAAGGCGCTAATCAAGCAGACAGATGGCCGGTTTAAAAGCTTCAGAGAATGAAACTCCACTTGACTCCAAGAGAGCAGCATATCTCACTGCTGAACAGCTCTTATAGTCAGGACGTTCTTCCTACATTTAGGAAGAACGTCCATTTCCTGCAATTTGAATCCATTACTCTGTGCCTAGCTTTCAGAGTAACTGAGGTGGTGGTAGAGGTAACCTGTTCCCTGTTTAAGTTTGTTTTAGCATTTCACAACAAGAAGAATACACAAACACATATATGTACTGGGAAGAGGATCGGAATCAAGTGTGTGAAGTGAGGACAAAACGAACACAAATGTTCCAGATACAGACCTATAATATCACAAGTGTGTCTCATAACCTCACAGTTTCCTGAGCATGAAACTATTAAACAACTGGAATTCAACACCTTTTCCCAGTATTGTTCAGGCGTCTTCATGTTAAATATTTAAAGATGGATATTGCATCCCCTCTTGCTCTTCTGTCCTCCAAGCTATACACCCAACTCCCCAAGTTACTCTTCACCAGGGTTAAGACCTCCAAAAACATCATGAATTTAGACTCCCAAGACTCCCTATCATGAGTCCTGCAATCATGTTCAGACTAATGAAATATATGTTGTTGTTGTTTATTTTTTCAGTGGTTTCCGAATCTTTGTGACATTATGGACCAGCCCATGCCAGAGCTCCCTTTCGGCTGTGGCCACCTCCAGCTCCTTCAAGGTCAAAGCAGTCACTTCAAGGATACCATCCACCCACCTTGCCCTTGGTCGGCCCCTCTTTTTCCTTCCATTTTCCCTAGCATCATTCTCTTCCCTTTCCTGTCTTCTCATGATGTGGCCAAAGTACTTCATATTTGCCTCTAATAATCTTCCCTCAGGCAAGCAGCTGGGTATTATTTCCTGGGGGAAGGACTGGTTTAATCTTCTTGCGGCCCAAGGCACTCTCAGAATTTTCCTCCAACGCCATAGTTCAAAATTGTCTATCTTCCTTCGCTCAGCCTTCCTTATGGTTCAGATCTCGCATTCATAGGTTACTACAGGGAATACCATTGCTTTAACTATGTGGATCTTTGTTGCCAGTGTGATGTCTCTACTCTTTACTATTTATTGAGATTGGTCTTAATGTCAGAAAGTTCAACAATAACACCAATAATAATAGATAAGAAATTTCCAAAAAATTTAAAAAATTTGTCGGACAAGAAACTAAAAGAAAAGTATATAGATAAAATTGGAGATTGGATAAAAGCAGATATGAAGAAAGAAAACATACTAAAAGAGTTTAGAGATATTAAACTCTCATGGTTCCATTGCTTAAAGTTAGAGCAATGGTTTAAGAACTGGATAAGAAAAAATGGGGAAGGAGACAAACCTACACAATTTGAACAAATGATATAAAAGGAAGGAGCCACAGGAGAATACCATACGATGAAAGGAATAACTAGTAAAATATATAAAATAATAATAGAGATTAAGGAAGGAAATAAAAAATGCAATATTAAGAGAAACATGGGAGGAAGATTTAGGGATCAAGAAAAGGGAAGTGGATTACATAAGAACATAAGAAGAGCCATGCTGAATCGGGCCTCAGCCCATCTAGTCCAGCATTCTGTGTCACACAGTGGCCCACTAGTTGTACACAGGGATCTCTAGCAGAAAGGAGGGCAAAACCCTCACCTGCTCCCGACCCCCCACAACCAGTACCCGGGGAAAATCCTGCCTACCTCAACCAACTCCGAGGTGGCACTTGGATGTCCATTTCAGTAGCTACTGATTCCCTTGGTATCCATGAATCTGTCTAATCCTGCCTTGAAGCTGTCCAGGCTGACAGCTGTCACAACCTCCCTCTGGAAGTGAGTTCCATAACCCAATGACCCTCTGGGTGAAGAAATATTTCCCTTTATTAGTCCTAACTTTCCTACCTTGGAGCTTTAGGGAGTGCCCCCTAGTCCTAGTGTTGTGTGACAGAGAAAATATTTTTTCTTTATTCACCCTTTCTATCCCATGCATGATTTTATACACTTCGATCAAGTCACCTCTTAAACGCCGTCTTTCAAGGCTGAAAAGACCAAGGCGTTGCAACCTGATTTCGTAAGGAGCTGCTCCATCCCTTGGATCATTCTTGTTGCCCTTTTCTGTACCTTTTCCAGTTCCGTTATATCCTTCTTGAGGTGCGGTGACCAGAATTGTACACAGTACTCCAGATGTGGCCTCACCATAGATTTGTAGAGAGGCAATACAACATTTGACGACCTATTTTCGATTCCCTTCCTGATCATGCCAAGCATAGAATTTGCTTTTTTCACTGCTGCAGCGCACTGGGTTGACATCTTCATTGAGCTGTCCACCAAAACCCCAAGATCCCTTTCCTGGTTTGTCTCGGAAAGCTTTGACCCCATCAATTTGTAGGTGTAGTTGGGGGTTCTTTGCCCGATGTGCATGACTTTACACTTGTTTAGGTTAAAATGCATTTGCCACTTTGTTGCCCATTCACTCAATTTCGAGAGATCTTTCTGGAGCTCTTTACAATCAGTTTCATTTTTAACTACCCTGAACAATTTAGTGTCGTCTGCGAACTTTGCTACCTCAGAATTTACTCCTACATCCAGGTCATTAATGAATAAATTAAAAAGTAATGGACCCAAAACTGAACCTTGGATATAGTTATGGAATCAAAGGCATTTAAGGAACTTATCGATAAGGGTTAAAGAAAACTTTTATAAATTGGTATGGAAATGGTACATAACACCAGTAAAAATAGCAAATATTAATAAAAATATTATAAAAAACTGTTGGAGAGGTTGCCAAGAGGTGGGTACATATATACATATGTGGTGAGAATGTAAATATGTAAATGAATTCTGGGGGGAGGTATTTAGAGAAATAGAAGTAATAATGGATATGAAGATGGAAAAAAGTGCAAGTATTGCATTGTTGTCATTATATAATGTTAAGAATTTAGGGAAAACAGAAAAGGATGCAATAAATAATATGTTAACTGCAGCAAGGTTGTTGATAGCAAGGAACTGGAAAGACAAGATAAATATACAAATTGAAGAATGGTATAAAGAACTATGGAAATTAGCAATAAATGATAAATTGACATGTAGGTTAAAAGTTAGAAAGGGGGTACGGAAGGTAAATGACTTTGATGAAGTCTGGGGTAAATTTATTGAGACTGGTTTAAAAGAAGTAGATGGGAAGTTACCTCCACAAGAAGAAATGAGATTTTGGAAGGAGAAGGCTAATTGAAGTGGCTCGGAAAGGGGTGGGGACACAGAGGTGAATATGATATCTATTATATAAAGGAGGTCCCGTCGTCGAACGACTGACAGAGACAGAGAAACCTTCCAAGGCAGAGACACCAAACTTGCCAACACAAATAGGCCTCAGGCAAGGAAGGTTTTTAGCAAAGAAACTTTCCCGCCCAAAACCTAGAAGGCCCCAAAACAACGATACAAAAAACTACATTTCCCAGCATCCTCTGCGGCAGCCAGCGAAACCCATTGGCCAACATCGGCCCACACAAAATGCAGGGAGGCTGAGAAACCATAGTAACGCTGGGCACAGCCAGCCAAGGCTAGGATAGAATGCTGAGTGATTTCAGTTCAGTCAGTTGGTGTTTGAAGGTTAAACTGTCAAAACCAAACTCTATGAGGGAGCAATTCTCCAGCAATTTCTACCCACACAACACAACACAACTTCCTATCACAACCCATCCCCCCCAACCTTACGGGACCCCGCACACACAACACCTACCACCACCACAAACAAAAACCAACTCCACCTATACTCCAACCACAACACAACACTGCACTGATACTCTACAAACACACACAAACACCCAAAACACCCCACCCACACAAGCATTCCACAACATACTACCACCCACAATGCCACCACATACCCACTAACTCACCAAAAAAGTAATACCTACACACAACACAATACGCACATGACCCCACCAAGACCATAAGTAACATCAATTCCAACCCTTACATACTCAGACTTTCTCGCATCTCCTAAATAGGGCACAGCAACGCGTGCCGGGTACAGCTAGTAAGATACTGTATATATGCATATATACAGTAGTTGATGTAACAAATTAAGTGTGAAATACAAAAATATGGAATGTATTGATGTATGTATGCAACTTAAAAGAATCAATGTACTTAAGAAAATGTATTAAAATTATTAATAAAAAAAGAGATTGGTCATTGCTTTCTTCCCAAGAAGTAAATATCTTCTGATTTCCTGGCCGCAGTCTGCATCTGCAGTAATCTTTGTGCCTAGAAATACAAAGTCTGTCACTGACTCCCTCTATTTGCCAGTTATTTATTTATTTATTTATTATTTCACTTTTGTATTCCGCTCCTCCCAGCAGGCTCGGGGCGGATCACAGCAAGGAAAAATACATGGGTGGCATGTTGCAACATGTCAGCATGCGACCCTACAATTAATAAAAACATATAAGCATAAAACCACATTTAAAACAGGTACATTGTCAGAGCACGGATTAAGAGGACATATATCATGGTTTTTTTGGTCCAGTATGCCTAATTAAAGGCCAGCCCGAAGAGGGCCGTCTTACACGCCCTCCGGAACGGGCCCAATTCCGAGATGGCTCGGGTGCTGTCCGGAAGGGCATTCCAAAGTACTGGTGCTGCCACGGAAAAAGACCTTTGTCGAGTCGTTGACAGGTGGCAGGAGCGGACTGATGGAATCAACAACAGATTTTGCTCATCTGAGCGCAGTGATCTCGGGGGAACGTACGGGGTAGGGCGGTCCTTCAGGTACGCAGGCCCTAGGCCGTGCAGGGCCTTAAAGGTCAAAACCAACACCTTGAAGGCAATCCGGTACTCAATAGGAAGCCAGTGCAGTTGCCGGAGGATAGGTGTAATGTGCTCTCTCGCCGGCACTCCTGCTAGCAAGCGAGCCGCGGCATTCTGCACTAGCTTGAGTTTCCGGATTGTCGACAGGGAAGGCCAACGTAGGCCATTACAGTAGTCTAATCTCGAGATGACCGTCGCTTGGATTACCGTGGCCAGGTCATCCCTGGACAGGTAGGGTGCCAGTCGCCTAGCCTGTCGGAGGTGATAAAATGACGTCCTGCTGACCATAGAGACCTGGGCCTCCATGGTCAGCGAGGAGTCCAACACAACTCCCAAGCTCTTAACTGACGGCGATGGGTTAAGTCACTCGCCGTCCAGGGTAGGCAACCGGCACCCACCCAGTCCAGGCCGACCAGGCCACAGGATCTCCGTCTTCGATGGATTCACCTTCAGCCGGCTGGCACGCAGCCAACCAGTCACGGCTTCGAGGCATAGATGGAAACAATCGGGTGCGGAGTCCGGCCTGCCGTCCATTCTCAGCAGAAGCTGGGTGTCATCAGCGTACTGATGGCACTCCAGACCAAAGTCACGGGCCAGCTGGGCCAGGGGGCGCATATAAACATTGAATAATAAGGGAGATGATGGCCCCCTGGGGGACCCTACAATCAAGTGGGAGTCTCCCGGAGACCTCCCCCCTCCACACGTTGTCCCGGTCCCGGAGGAAGGAGGCCACCCATTTAAGAGCAGTCCCCCAACCCCGGAAGCGGCTAAACGGTGGGTCAATAGTGCGTGATCTACAGTGTCGAACGCTGCTGTCAGATCTAACAAGACAAGCAGTGCTGATCCACCCTGGTCCAGCTGGCGGCGAAGTTGGTCTGTAATGGCGACAAGCACGGTCTCCGTCCCATGCCCAATACGGAAGCCGGACTGGAAGGGATCAAGTCCAGCTGTGTCGTCTAGGAACCGCTGCAGCTGCTCAGCTGCTGCCCTCTCAGTACTTTGCCTAGGAAGGCAAGTTGGAAACAGGCCTGTAATTGGAGGGAGCCGAAGGATCTAGGTTCGGCTTTTTCAGCAGCGGTTTTACCATAGCCTCTTTAATCCCCCTGGGAAGACTCCTTGCTCAAGGGAGCTATTTAAGATCGTGCCCAGGGGGCCACGTAGACCCTCCCGGCAAGATCAAACAAGCCAGGAGGGGCACGGGTCGAGGGAGCAAGTAGTTGGTCTAGCTGCAGTCAGTAGCCTATCGACAGCTGCTGCGTCCAGCAGTTGGAAACGGGTGAAGGTGGGCCCACCGAGTGGCGGCGGAGTCTCGAGTTCGCTAACTGTATCAAGAGTGGCGGGAATGTCCCGGCGGAGGGTCATCAATCAGTCTGGTTGCCATCATCTTGTTTTTTGTTTGTTTGTTTTGAAATTATAGAGATCTCATTAATTATTCACACCAAGAGTTCTCAGGATTCATGAGAGACGGAGCTTACCTCTCTAGGTTCAGTTTTAATCATAGTACAGCCAAAGCCCGAATTCCCCCCTCATTGACGACTAGCATCTTATCAAAAAATGGAAAACGAAACATTTTATTTATTTATTTATTTATTTCAGGATTTTACCCCGCTCTTCTCAACCCCCGAGGGGACTCAGAGCGGCTTACAGCAGGCACAATTCGATGCCACATCAACAGCGTAAAACCCCAAACCCCACAACCCATTAAAACATTAAGGCATTAAAATACAATCCCTCAACACATCTACAATCATTCCAATTAAAACAGTATTCAACCCTAGAAACATTGACCCTCTTCCTCCCTCCCATTAAAATTCCGTCTCACATGCTGCCTAGTGCTGGTGAGGGAATGCCTGATCCCAGAGCCAGGATTTCACCTTCTTCCTGAATGTCAGGAGGGATGAGGTGGACCGTATCTCCGTGGGGCGCATTCCACAGGCGGGGGGCCACCACCGAGAAGGCCCTGTCCCTCGTCCCCACCAACCGCATCTGAGAGGTCGGCGGGAGGCGAGCAGGGCCTCCCGGATGATCTTAGGTTACGGGATGGGACGTAGCGGCCGATGCGTTCGGACAAGTAAGCTGGGCCAGAACCGTATAGAGCTTTAAAGGTCAAAACCAGCACTTTGAATTGAGCCCGAATTGGACAGGCAGCCAGTGGAGCTGACACAGCAGGGGGTAGTGTGCTCCCTGTATGTAGCTCCCGTTAGTAGTCTGGCTGCCGCCCGGCTGGACTAATTGCAATTTCGAACTGTCTTCAAAGGCAGCCCCACGTAGAGTGCGTTGCAGTAATCTATTCGGGATGTGACCAGAGCGTGGACGACCGTAGCCAGATCAGACTTCCCAAGGTACGGGTGCAGCTGGCGCCACGAGTCTCAACTGTGCAAAAGCTCCCCTGGCCACCGCTGAGACCTGGGGTTCCAGGCTCAGCGCTGAGTCCAGGATCACTCCCAAGCTGCGAACCTGCGTCTTCAGGGGAGTGTAACCGTCCAACACAGGCTGTAACCCTATACCCTGTTCGGCCCCTACGACTGACCAGGAGGACCTCTGTCTTGTCTGGATTTAGTTTCAATTTGCTAGCCCTCATCCAGTCCGACACAGCAGCCAAGCACCGGTTCAGGGTCTGGACAGCCTCATTGGTGACAGGTGGGAAGGAGTGACAGATCTGGACATCATCTGCGTACAGATAACACCTTACTCCGAAACTCGAATGATCTCTCCCAGCGGTTTCATGTAGATGTTGAACAACATCGGGGACAGTACTGAACCCTGAGGACTCCACAGGACAACGGCTGTGGAGCCGAACAGGTGTCACCCAATGACACCTTCTGGGTACGACCTTCCAGGAAGGATTGGAGCCACTGCAATGCAGTACCCCAAGCCCCATATCTGCAAGGCGACCCAGAAGGATACCGTGGTCAACGGTATCGAAAGCCGCTGAGAGGTCCAGCAGAACCAACAGGGACACACTCCCCTGTCAAGTTCCCGGCGTAGATCATCTACCAAGGCGACCAAGGCTGTCTCAGTCCCATGCCCCGGCCTAAAGCCAGACTGTGCCGGATCAGATAATCAGTGTCTGCCAAGAACCCCTGGAGTTGCGAAGCCACCACACGTTCCATGACTTTGCCCAAATAGGGGAGATTGGAAACTGGCCGATAGTTCACTAATTGAGTGGGGTCCAGTGAAGGTTTCTTCAACAGCGGTTTTATAACAGCTTGCTTTAAGCTGGCTGGAATGGTGCCTTCCCGAAGGGAGGCATTAACCACCACCTTCACCCACTCTGCCAGACCCCTCTGGCTTCCTCGATCAGCCAGGATGGGCAGGGGTCTAGGATGCATGTTGTGGGCCTCGCCTCTCAAGGATCTTGTCCACATCCTCAAGCTGAACCAATTGAAACGAATCCATCAAAACCGGACAAGCAGATGCTCGTGTCACATCCTCAGAGACTGCCGTTAAAGTGGTATCGAAATCGGAACGGATCAGAGCCACCTTATCCGCGAAGACCTTAGCAAACTCATCACAGCGTGCCGCCGAGCCGTCAGGGATCTCGCACTGAGGCGGATTTAAAAGACCCTAACGACTCGAAACAGTTCCGCTGGACGGTTCTTCGCGGCGGCCACCTTGGCCGCAATAGATGTTTTTTTGTGCGGCTTTTATTGCAGCGTCATAGGTCCTCAAATAAGAGACCAGGCGCGCCTGAGCTGATCCGCTCCGTTTCCTACGCCACACGCACTCTAGCCTCCTCTTTTTTCGCTTCATTGCTGCCAGCTCCTCAGTGAACCAAGGAGCTGGTTTAGCTCGGTTACTCAAGAGGGGCACCATCTCATTCAGAGAATGTTAATCACAGGGAAATGATCAAACACCAGCCGACTTATTTCTTATGGGACTCGACCTAGATTTAAGCTCACAAGTTTAGGAGATAAAACACTGAAGACATCAATCATTAGCCTTTAAATAAATCTTTTTCAGATATTTCACTTTTTCATGGCAAATCTTTTAGATGTTATTAATTCCCATCCCTTTTCTTAATGAATTGCGGTGCCCATGTTTAACCCCAGGAAGCCAGATAAAATAAATTATTACTGATGATTAATTATGCTGTAAGGGACCAATAAGAGCAACTTAGTTTTGAACCATATAGGGAATTAATTAAAACCGGCTTCAGTAAACAGTTTGCTATTGACAAAGTCACTTCTCCCAACTAGCTAAATAAATAAATAAATGCATCTCCCCCTCCCATCACTGCCCTCATATGGGGCTCCAAACAAAGCACCAAGCTAACGTTCTGCATGTGATTGTTTGACCCCTTCCATTTCCTCATTTTCATCTGCAGCTTTAATCAAAAGGTCATCCATTTCATCAGGAGGTCATACTTTTTAATTTATTTTTTTAAAATCCCATACTGATTGAGAAAAAGGGCTGTGTGTAAATTCAATTCACAGGAAATCTACTATCACCCGTATTAATTTTCTTGGATATTTTTAAAAATCAGAGACGGCAATAGACAGAAGGGAACTGATCACTCATGGGTAACATCTGATTCACACTCTTTCTCTGTTCACTGGTTCTGGAAGAAGATGTGGGAAGACAGCTGTTTTGAGATCTACTCTCCAAAAGGATGTGTGTGGCCTCCTTTTTAATAAAGCATATATGTCCTAAGCCAAAAGATAGGCCACATAAACCTTGGCAAATCTATCTTACATTGTCTGTGAGCTAACTCAGTGTTTCCCAACCACTGTGCCGTGGCACACTAGTGTGCCGTGAGCGATCATCAGGTGTGCCGTGGGAAATTGGCACTCTTCCCTTCCTAGCAGCTCTTTCTCCCTCTTTCCTTCCCCAAAGATCCTCCGCAAGGCAAAGGAAGGGCTCCGCCGAATGCCAGGGCCAGGCCCGCCTAAAAGAAGCCTTCAGGAGCCTCGACTCAGCATGGTTCCAGCTCCCGCTCAGTGCTGCTTCAGCCTCATGATGCTCCCAGGTTCGCTCACTGCCCAATTCACCGACGTGGAGCTTCCGGCTTTGGCTGTTCTCGCAAGAAATCCAAGCCAACGCGAAAACGCCAACTCAATCACTTCCGGCCAGTGCTCTGCTTTTGTGGAGGGAGGCAGTGAAAGAGGCACACAGATCTATGAAACATATAGAGTCTATACGTTCATAAGAGGCCACACAGATCTATGAAACATATAGTGTCATATATATGTTGTGTTCATCGAAACAGACCCAGGTTTCACACTGAGTGTATAAATACATTTTAAAACATATTAACTATATGTATTACTGTGTTAGAGTGTCATTTTGCATCATTTTGGTTGGTGGTGTGCCCCAGGATTTTGTAAATGTAAAAAATGTGCCACGGCTCAAAAAAGGTTGGGAAACACTGAGCTAACTGACAATCTAAGGATGGGTGAAGACAATGGACTTTATTGCACAAGGGAGGCAAACTGGCATTGCTGCTGGATCATCCTGCTTCTGGTCTGCCCGTTCCCAATTATTCTCCTGTTCCTAGCTATTATTAAGTAAATCCCATCAATAGCTCCCAATCCCGCAACATTTCTGTTAACTACCTTGTGCAATTGTGCTAAAAATAATAATTATAATAATATTAAGGAGCAGCGTAGGCAGGCAGGCTTAAAAGGCAGATAATGGAGAATGATTGTGGAACCATGGGCTGACCATGTACGAGTAATAGTTTTTCTGAAGAGAGGTGCAATATTGAAAGCGCTCGATGCATCACATATCAATCAATGGCAATGTGATTATAGTGGAATGGCAAGCTCTTGTGGTAAAGTCTACTAACTCCACTCATCAGTATGAAACTGTGTATTGGGGACAAGGGTTAAAGAGAGGCCTTTTGATTAGACTCTGGATAAAGCCATTTCCCAGAGAAGTGGTTCTCAGCCTGTGTTTCCCCAGATGTTTTGGCCTTCAACTTCCAGAAATACTAACAGCTGGTAAACAGGCTGGGATTTCTGGGAGTTGTAGGCCAAAACACCTGGGGGGACACAGGTTGAGAACCACTGTTCTAGTGCAAGGGCATATGCTTGGACAGGCAGGCAGACAGACAACCCTCTCTCTGGAACAAAATAAAAGGATTGTGATTTATTTTTGTTCTAACAAAATCATGATTTTTTGTGTGTGCTGCTAACTGTATAATTTGTGATAGATTTGACTTTTTGGACAAAAAATGGCAAGAATCCAACAACCTCAGTGGAGGTAGTGTTCTGGCGTGAGTTTAGATTTATTTATTTATTTATTTATTTCAGGAATTTACCCCGCTCTTCTCAACCCCCGAGGGGGGACTCAGAGCGGCTTACAGTAAGGCGCAATTCGATGCCCACACAGTAACAATATAAGACCCCAGAACCCTTCAACAATTAAAATACATTAAAATACAATTACCTAAACATCATGCGCATTCATTCCAGATTAAAACAATGTTCTGTCCATAAAAGCATTGGCCCTATTCATCCACTTTCCATTAAAATCCCATCTAAAATGCTGCCTTGTGCTGGTGTGCAAATGCCTGGTCCCACAGCCAGGATTTTACTTTTTTCCTGAATGCCAGGAGGGATGAGGTGGATCGTACATCAATAGGGAGCGCATTCCACAGGCGGGGAGCCACCACCGAGAAGGCCCTCTCTCTCATCCACCAACCGCGTTTGAGAAGTTGGTGGGAGTGAGAGCAGGGCCTCCCCAAACGATCTTAAATTACGAGATGGGACGTAGCGGCAGATGCGTTCGGACAAGTAAGCTGGGCCAGAACCGTATAGAGCTTTAAAGGTCAAAACCAGCACTTTGAATTGAGCTCGGAATTGGACAGGCAGATTCATAAAGCAACCTTATTCAACTCCTTCCCAGTGCAAGAATTCACCACTACAGTAACCCATAAAACCCTTCATGTGATTCTCCTTCTCCCCACTTCACCAGAGCCCTATTAACAGGATAAGCTTAGGGAAAAAAGGCAGAAAGAGAGAGGCTAAGAAGCACAAAATTATGCCGGCATGTTATCTTAGAGTTACTGTATTGCAGAATATTGTGCAGTCCCGTAATCTTGCAGTTAATGGATCTGGCTTGTGTGTTGCCCCCATCTAGGAGCTACTGGTGACTCATGTGGGATTGGATGGACTCAGTGAAGGCTTCCAAGTCATACGACTGACAACTAGTGGAGCTTTCTGAAAGACAGTCCTTAGTGCTTTTCCTTCCTTCTCTTCTTGTGGACATCAAGTCCTCGTGGACAAGTTAAACATGAGCCAACAATGTCATGTGACGGCAAAAAAAGCCAATGGGATTTTGGCCTGCATAAATAGAAGTCTAGTGTCTAGATACCAGGAAATCATGCAACCCCTCTATTCTGCCTTGGTCAGACCACACCTGGAATCACACTGTCTCCAATTATTAACCACAATAATAATAATACTGTTTATTTCTATTGCGCCCTTCTCACCCCGAAGGGGACTCAGTGCGGATTACAATACACATACGACAGACAGTCCCTGTCGGAAGACATACAATTTACACATAGACAGTACAGTGCAGTTTTTAGAAGGACTTCTTCTTTCCTGGCTGAGTTATACAGGGTGTGCGTCATAGGGTGTGAATGCTCCATTACGACATCATTGTTGTTATGTCCTTGCGTCATTGCGCCTTCACGTCACAAGGGGGTGGTGTTGTTCCATCCTCATGACGGGAGCCTCTGTTTTCACCACTTCTGCATCTCCCTTGTCCCGACAGTCGAACTTTCCAGACGTTGTAAAGTCTGTGCAAAAATCCTTCCTCACTTTTTCCGTGGTCCCCCATTGTTGTTTATTCACAGCTGGGCTGTTGCCCAAGGGGGAGATAGCACATATTGAAGGGATATGTTGACTCTAAGCTGGTAAGTGCCCAGAGAAGGGCGACTCAAAGGATCAAGGATTTGGAGAACAGACCCTATGAGGATCAGCTGAAAGAGCTGGGCATGTTTAGCCTGAAGAAGAGAAGGCTGAGATGAGACATGATGACGGCCATGTATAAATATGTGAGGGGAAATCATAGGGAGGAGAGAACAGGCTTGTTTTCTGCTACCCTGGAGACTAGGACGTGGAACAATGGCTCCAAACTACAGAAAAGAAGAATCCACCTGAACATGAGGAAGAACTTCCTAACTGTGAGAGCTGTTCAGCAGTGGAACCTTCTGCCCAAGAGTGTGGTGGAGGCTCCTTCATTGGAGGTTTTTATACAGAGGCTTGATGGTCATCTGTCAGGGGTGCTTTAAATGCAATTTTCCTGCTTCTTGACAGAATGGGGTTGGACTGGATGCTCTCTTCCAACTCAATGATGTTATGGTTCTATAATTCTCTATGTTTATGTTTGTGTTAATTTTTATAAAGTGGGTACATATTGGCAGTCTTTAGGAGGAGCTTGAAAACATGGTTGTTTCAGTGTGCCTTCCCTGAATAAAGGAAACAATGCCCTGCTCTGACCAATTCCCTGCAAAATGTCCTCAGAAGCACTTTAACTACCCGTTGGGTTGATCTCCCTACATTATCCTTTAAAACCCTCCTGCTTAGATACATCCTACCTCTGTTCACGCCCAGTGTTTATTTTAAAATTTTAATATTATATCTGTCCCGGCCATAAGGTTTGAAATGTTTGTGAGCTATTGCTTATATGTGTGTTATAGTAATTGTGCTGCTTTGTTGTTTTATTAATTTGTTGTTGGGCTTGGCCTCATGTAAGCTGCCCCAAGTCCCCTTGGGGAGATGGTGGCGGGGTATAAATAAATAAATAAATAATTATAATTACTATTATTATTATTATTACATATAGAAGGCTCAAAGATGAAAGATGACAATGTTTGCACCAAAAACCAGGGGAGAAGGGATGTTTAGGCAAAGTTTGTACAGGAGTTGATTTGTCAGGATATAGTTTGAAATTTTATTTATTTATTTTTTCAAATTTGTTCACCGCCACTCCCAGTGGCTCAGGGCGGCTTACATACAATAGCAAAATACTGCTAAAAGCATCACAATTAAAACATCACATTGAAAACACCTCAGTAAAAACAGAGCAATACAAGATGGCGTTTACAAAAGAGGAGAGACCACAGCTATTCAGTCCCCGAAAGCCTGCCAAAACAATAAGGTCTTGCAGGCTTTTCGAGATGATAGGAGACTCTGAAGGGCATGGATGTCAGAGGGCAACGCATTCCAGAGGACTGGAGCTATGATCAAAAAAGCCCTTGGCCGGGTTGCGGTCAAATGGTATACTTTAGAGCTTGGAACAACCAGGATAGGAGAGCCATGCTGAATCTCAGCCCATCTAGTCCAGCATTCTGTAACACAGGGCAAAACCCCTGACCTGCTCCCGATACTTTAGAGGGCTTGGAACAACCAAGTGAGCTATGACCCTCTGGGTGAAGAAATATTTCCCTTTATTAGCCTAATTTTCCTACCTTGGCCGGTCCTAGTGTTTTGTGACAAAAGGTAGTTTTTCAAATGGATTTTATACACTTCGATACTCTTAAAGCTTGGATTCTTTCTTTCAAGGAATTTTGCTCCTCAGAGCGTAAGGATCTTATGGGATAAGGCGGTCCCTTAAGTACACCGGCCCCAGACCCTTTAAGGCCTTAAAAGTCAGAACTAACACTTTGAAGGTAATCCGGCATTCTATAGGGAGCCAGTGCAGCTCGCGCAAGATCTGCGTGATGTGACAGCTCATCGGGACTCTGGCAAGGAGTCGAGCTGCAGCGTTCTGCACCAGCTTAAGTTTCCGGATCACCGAGAAAGGAAGGCCAATGTAGAGAGCATTACAGTAGTCTAACCTTGAGATGACCGTAGCTTGGACCACTGTGGCCAGGTCGTGCTGGGACAGATAGGGGGCCAGCTTCCTCAGCTGACGTAGGTGGAAGAACGCCACTCTGCTGACGGTGGAGACATGGGACTCCATCGACAGCAGAGGGTCTAAAGTAACCCCAAGGCTCTTTACAGATGACGACGGATATAGTGTCATGCTGTCCAGGGTTGGAAGCTGAACATCCCCACCGCCCGGACGACCAAGCCACAGGATCTCCATCTTAGCCAGATTCACCTTCAACCTACTGGCTCGCAGCCATCCAGTAACGGCCTCGAGGCAACAATGGAAATTATCAGGTACCCCTGGAGACAAACGCGCCCCTCCTCACTTGCTGTGACCGGTTCTGGAGGAAGGAGGACGCCCATTTAAGGACTGTCCCCCTCACTCCGGCCCTGGCAAGGCGGTGAGTCAATAGATCGTAATCGACTGTATCAAACACTGCTGTGGGGTCCAATAACACAAGCAGTGCCGATCACAGGGAATAGCACCAGTTTTGGATCTTGCCCATCTTTTCATAGTAGACCATCTCAACAACACATGGATGGATGATCCTTAAGTTACATGTAGACAAGCAAGGTGGGGGGAGAAAGACATTTATTAAATAAATCCTAGTGATGTAACAGCAGTCTCACCAGCCCCAGTGTAAACACAAGGAAAAATGGCTCTGCTCTTCATATTAATCTAACCTAAAGCAAAAGCTTGAGTATTGGGGTTTCATATCTGAAACTGGCCAACATTTTGAGGCTGCTGATGGTGTAATTTAAACAGCACTGTAAAGCAGGGAGCACTGTCATTTCTGTAAGGAAACACAAAGGAAGGCTGACAATTTCAGGAGCACAACCAAGGCTGCTGCAGCTGAGACGAGAGATCTTGCAAGATGTGGCAAATGAGCCACAGTAATTAAAAGGCCGGCCTCCACTCCATGAATGTAACTCCACAGTTCAGTGAATTGTGGATGATTAACGTCCTCATATGCACGGGATGAGTACCCCCATACCAATGATGTTATTCTCTTCACTGAATACCCAACAGCTGTGGCCATGAAATATATTCGTATAACCACTGCTTGGGGGTTATCAATTAAAGTGGAAGCGTGTGAGAAGCAACTGACACAGCCCCCATAGCCATCCTTCCCTCTGCAAAGGAATGAATATGAGACCCATGCTCTAAATATGAACTTACCCAAACTATGATTTCATTTTTGACTACTGTACTATTCTCAATAAAGGGCCACAGAGTCATACAAATAGGGCTGGAAGAGATCTCAAGGGATATCCAATCCAACCACCTGCCACACAAGAATACACAACTGAAACACTTCCAACAGAAACTGATTTGTTTAAACACCCCCAGAAGGGGAGACTCCACCATACTCCAAGGAAGCATAATCTACTGTTGAATAGCTCTTACAATCAGGAAGTTCTTCCTATTGTTAGGTCAAATCTCTTTACCTGTGTCATCTGAAAAGCATACCTTCTAGTCTGTCATCCAAGTCATTGATTAAGATGGGCCCAGGACAGAACCCTGTGGCATCTCACTCGTTTCTTCTCTCCGGGATGAAAAACAGCTATCTAAATCAGTCAACCAATAAGATACCCAGCTAACAGTAGCCAAGTACACCTTTTATTAGATTGTGTTGTCGAAGGCTTTCATAGCTGGAATCACTGGGTTGCTCTGACTTTTCCGGGCTGTCTGGCCATGTTCCATAAGCATTGTCTCCTGACGTTTCACCCACATCTATGGCAGGCATCCTCAGAGGTTGTGAGGTCTGTTAGAAACTAGGCAAGTGAGGTTTATATATCTCTGGAATGTCCAAGGTGGGGGAAAGAACTCTTATCCATTGGTGGATTTCAATGGCTTTGTTTCAATGACATGGTGGTTGTTAGAGTGGTTCAGCATTTCTGTGTTCTCAAATAATATGCAGTGTCCGGGATGGTTCATAAAGTGCTCTACTATGGCTGACTTCTCTGGTTGAAGTAGTCTGGAGTGCCTTTCGTGTTCCTCGATTCATGTTTGGGCATTGCTGCTGCCAGGCCCAGATTACCCATAAGGCCACACTAGGCCATGGCCTATGGGCGCAGGTCTAGGGGGGCGGCAGATCAAGGACCAAATTTTTTTATTTCAAACAAAACCGCAACGTGCGGCATGATAACTCTCTCTCTCTCTCTCTCTCTCTCTCTCTCTCGGGAGGGCAGGGGGAGAGCGCTGCAAGGGGGCGAGGGAGGAGGGAATGGTGTCCCCCCTCGCCATCGCCCTTGCCCCCTTGTCAAGGAAGGAGGGAGCGAGGAGGATGAGGCGGAGGGAAGCCCCGCCCCCGGGGCCGCTGCCACGCATGCCCGCCAGTGTGCAAAGACAGCGCTGATGAAAGCGTTCGAGGAGTCGTAGGTGTTGGCGATAGGTGACCCATGTTTCAGACCCATAGAGGAGAATAGACAGTACGATAGCACTGTACACACCGATTTTGGTGCTTTGCCTCAGGTGCTTGTTGCTCCAGACTCTTTTGTGAAGCCTTCCAAATGCACTATATGCCATAATAATGGAGAAAGTAAAGGATGCTTCTTCCTCCTCCTCATCCTCTCCCTGCCCTCCTTCAGTCAAGGAAGGCAGTCGCAGGGAGGAGGAGGAAAGGAAGCCCCCCCTGGGGCACTGCTGGGCATGTGCGGCAGTGGCCCTGGGGCCGGGGCTTCCCTCCGCCTCTTCCTCCTCCTCGCCCTGCACTCCTTCCGTCAAGGAAGGCGGTTGCGGGGAGGAGGAGGAAGGGAAGCCCCGCCCCCAGAACGCTGCTTGGGCATGCACGGCAGCGGCCCCGGGGGCGGGGCTTCCCTCCGCCTCTTCCTCCTCCTTGCCCCGTCTTCCTTCCTTGGGCGTGAGGAGGATGAGACAGAGTGAAGCCCCGCCCCCGGGGCCGCTGCCGCACATGCCCAGCAGTGGCCCCGGGGGTGGGGCTTCCAAAGTGTGGCCTAGGGCACTAAAAGGAGTTAATCCGGGCCTGGCTGCTGCGTTTGCTGGTCCCTTGTAGACTTGTCCACAGCTGTGTAGTATATGGTAGACTCCTGTAGAGGTGGAAGGATCCCTCTTGTCCTTTGCTACACATAGCATTTGTTGGATTTTCTTATTTTATTTATTTATTCCCAACATTTCTACCCCATCCTTCTCAACTTCCAAAGGGGGACTCAGGGCAGCTTACAACATCAGCAAGTCAATGCTGGCAATATACAACATATTATGTACAACATTATACAAAAGATAAAATGTTAGATTAAAATACATTTAAAACATTATTATTATCATGTAGCCGAATCAAAGTCTGATACAGCAACTGACGACCCAATCCAAAGCTTGTCATGGTCAAAATTCCAACATTATGATTACTGCCAAACCTACCGTCCAAAGGCTTGGTCCCAAAATCATGTTTTGAGCTTCTTTCTAAAAGAGAGGAGGGATCCGTAGATAGTAAGTAGGTGGCGTTTCTTCATCAGCTTCCCTGTGTGGTCAATGGTTCCCTTGATGTATGGTAAGAACCTTTTTTTCTCTGAGTGAATCTTTGTCTTTACTTTTGTGGTGTGTTCTTGGTCTTGAAGCTCTTCTGATGTTTCCATTGGCCTGTAAAGCCCAGTTTTAGGTGCTTCAGTTCACCTTGGAAGAGGTGGGGTTTGCTGATTCTGTTTTTATTAGATTGTTTAGGACAGTGTTTCTCAACCTGGGGGTCGGGACCCCTGGGGGGGGTCACGAGGGGGTATCAGAGGGGTCACCAAAGACCATGAGAAAACAAAGTATTTTCTGTTAGGCATGGGGGAGGGGGTTCTGAATGGGAAGTTTGTCCAATCTATCATTGATGGGGTTCAAGAGGCTCTTTGATTGTAGGAGAACTATAAATCTCAGCAACTACAACTTCCAAATGTCAAGGTCTATTTCCCCCCAAACTCCACTAGTATTTACATTTGGGCATATTGAATATGCCAAGTTTGGTGTTGATCCATCATTGAGTCCACAGTGCTCTCTGGATGTAGGTGAACCACAACTCCAAAACTCAAGGTCAGTGCTCACCAAACCCAGTATTGTCTGTTGGTCATGGGAGTTCTATGTGCCAAGTTTGGTTCAATTCCACCATTTGTGGAGTTCAGAATGCTCTTTAATTGTAGATGAAGTATAAATCCCAGCAACTACGACTCCCCAATGACAAAATCAACCCCCCAACTCTACCAGCATTCAAATTTGGGCATATTGGGTATTTGTGCCAAATTTAGTCCAGTGAATGAAAATACATCCAGCATATCGTATATTTACATTACAGTTCATAACTGTAGTAAAATTACAGTTATGAAGTAGCAACAAAAACAATTTTATTGTTGAGGGTCACCACAACATGAAGAACTGGGTTAAGGGATTGAGAAAGTTGAGAACCAGTGATTTAGGAGAATATCATGGAGAACCTCATATTTAGGAGGAATTTCTTTTCCTGTAAATTGAATCCATTGCTCTGTGTCCCAATCTCTGGAACAGCAGAGACAGGCTTTCAAATATCGTATCACCACTACATTTGCTCTTCTCCAGGCCAAAAAGACTCAATGCCTCAGCTGTTTTCATAGTGCACTGTTTGCCATTTTTGGAATAGTACCGAAACCAGAGCTGACTCCGATGGCATCCCACAAGTTACTTCTTTCCAGAATGAAGAGGAGCCACTGATGAGCATCTTTAAGGTTCAGACATTCAGCCGATTACAAATCCACCTAACTATAACATTGTCTATACCACATGTTGATAGTCTGTTCGCAAGAATATAATGGGGGACTGTGTCAAAAGCTTTATTGAAGTTGAGATACGCTACATCCACAGCATTTCCTTCATCTACCAAGCTTATAACTCTATAAAAGAAGGGTAGATTAGCTTACCATGACTTGTTTTAGAGAAATCATGTTGTTTTTAATGATCACCACATTTCTTTCTAAGTGCATACAGATCACATATTTAATGATCTGCTCCAGAATTTTTCCTGTTATTGAGGTCAACCTGACTAGGCAGTGATTGTTTGGGTCCTCTTTTTTTCCCCATTGCTGAAAATGGGGACATTTGCTCTCCTCCAGTCTGTTGGGACTTCTATTTTTCATACATTCTCAAAGATGATTAGCCTGTTGTGATTCGTTTTTGAGGGTTTTACCGATCTTGTCCAGTGATAATCTGCAACATTTTTTCAAGAAGCAGAGTATCAAGAAACGTAAGAACATGGCATTTTGTGGCCCAACTTACCTGTCCGAACGCATCTCTCCCTATGAACCATTGAAATGTTTAAGATCATCCGGAGAGGCCCTGCTCTCGGTCCCGCCTTCTTCGCAGGCGCAATTGGCGGGGACGAGAGACAGGGCCTTTTCAGTGGTGGCTCCTCAGCTTTGGAACGCCCTCCCTAGTGGCATCAGATTGGTCCCCTCCCTCCTGACATTTCGCAAGAAAGTCAAGACCTGGCTGTTTGAGCAGGCATTTGCTGATGAAATATAACGATTTAATTAGATCTATGGAATGACGACGATGTGACGGAAAGTGATTTCAATGTGACGCTGAGACTGCATTTGTATGTTTTAATGGCTAATTGTTATGTTATATGGTTATTGTTTGGTTTTGTTTTGCCTGTGTTTTTGATTGAAGGGCAGAGACTGCCTTGTGTAAACCGCCCCGAGTCGCCTTTGGGCTGAGAGAGGTGGTATAGAAAAATGATAAATAAATAAATTTTGTGTGGAATATCAAGTCCTGTGCATCAAGCTAAAAATCAAGGTACAATTCGACTTCTAAATACAGATTTTTGAGGAACATGCTCTATAAAAATTCCAATCTGAATTGATCCATTATAGGGCTTAGACACAGGCAATCAATCTTTTTAATGTATTCCGGATGGAAGCCAAAAATATGTAAATACGTCTAGCTGTCAGCAGGTTTCTTTCATAAAATAGTGCTTTATGTCCCTTATGCAGCAGTACAGTGCTATCCAAAAATATGCCCTGTTGAAGAGCCTGGTTCAGACTCAGATGCATGAGATAAAAGTCATGTACTGGTAGAACCCTTATGCATTTTCTAATCAAACGTCCAGATAATAAAGACATCACAAATAAATACATCTGAAGCAAGAACATGTAGACCAGTACATTTTTCATCTTCAATCCTGAAAGGAACGATGTCCAAGATGGCATCTGCTTTACATTGATCAATTTCTTCCCTTGACAAATGGATTCCCATGAATGCATCATTCACCTATGGATTCCAATTACTCTGAAAGAAGATACCTCGTTAGAAGGATATTAAAGGATACTAAAGGCAGAACAATCAAAATCCTAAGTAAAGTAAAGGTAGACTTAAAGGTATTAAGTCTAGTCATGTCTGACTCTGGGTTCTCATCTCCATTTCTAAGTCAAAGAGCTGGCATTGTCTGTAGATGTCTCCTAGGTCATGTGGCCAGCATGACTGCATGGAGCACCGTTACTTTCCCGCCGAAGCAGTACCAATTGATCTTCTCACACTTGCATGTTTTTGAACTACTAGGTTGGCAGAAGCTGGGGCGAACAGCGGGAGCTCACTGCACTCCTTTAATTTGCATAATAATTATTACTGCTTCTAGTACTATTATTACATATATGCTTTTTTTAAAAAAAGAAACTCAAAATGGTGAACAGTGGTAAAAACAATACAATTTAAAGCCTACATACTGTAACACTGCCCAACAACAACAAAAAAAATCTTGGTCTTTAGGCCTGGTCCTAGAGTTATGTGGGCCACCAATTCAGAAAATTGCATTGGATCGGCTGTATCAGCTCTAGTTTCTTGGATATAGTTATCATGGTTTTGTACGGGAATGCAGATAGCAATTGGTAAATATCGGATATTCTGCACCTCAAAAATTAGAGCTGATGGGGAAAACTGGTGCCATTTTTTGGAATCAATAGCGGTTAAAGCAATGGTATTCTCCATAGTAACCTATGGATGCGAGAGCTGGACCATAAGGAAGGCTGAGTGAAGGAAGATAGACACTTTTGAACTGTGGTGCTGGAGGAAAATTCTGAGAGTGCCTTGGACCATGAGAAAATCCAACCAGTCCATCCTCCAGGAAATAAAGCCCGACTGCTCATTGGAGGGAAGGATATTAGACGGAAAGATGAAGTACTTTGGCCACATCATTAGAAGACAGGAAAGCTTGGAGAAGAGAATGAAGCTGGGGGAAATGGAAGGAAAAAGAAAGAGGGGCCGACCAAGGCAAGGTGGATGGATGGTATCCTTGAAGTGACTGGCTTCACCTTGAAGAAGCGGAGGGTGGCCATGGCCGACAGGGAGTTCTGGGCTGGTCAAGAAGGTCACAACAAGTTGGAAGCAACTGAATGGATAAACAACAACAAAGTCAAATATACCCAGAAACAGGGCTAACGTCTGAGGCACCAAACTGTGTGTAACCATTAAAATAGAATTAAATCTAAAACCATCTGAAATGAATTAAACAATTAAAACAATCTTTAATTAAAAAGTACGGCACGTAACACTCTGAATGCTTTTATTTTTGCACAATGCTAGAGGTGACCCGAATGTAATTTTCTCAGATTATTTAATGCTGTATCCAGGATTCCATGGAAATCAACAAACAGAAATGTGAAAATCAGTGGAGTCAGGAAAAATAATAATAATAATAATAATAATACACACTTTATTTATATTCCGCTCTCCTCACCCTGAAGGGGACTCAGAGCGGATTACAGGTACACATACTTAGCAGACAATCCCTGCCGTTTCCACATACAACACATAGACGAATAGAGGCAAACTCTGGCCAACAGGGGGAGCTGACGCACTCCTAATCTCTCAGCATTCCCAGCGTCCCTTGCTGTTCCTTCTGCATTCCTCAGCGTTCTTGGAGTTCTTTAATGGCCTCATAATTCAGTCAAAATTTGCCTCCCCACTTAATGTGGTACCTTCATCTCCTATTTGACATATGCAACTGTCTTTCAGGCTGCAAAGGTCGACAGCAGGCTACACTTAAAGGTCGAGCACCCACCTCAACCGGGCAGGCCTCGAACTCATGACCTACTCGTCAGAAAGATCTTAGCCAGCTGCGCCACATTCCCGAAAACAGGCCAAAAGCAACCATATCCCTTGTATTGTTTCTTTTGCTATGACCACTGGGCTCAGTGTGCGGCTGTGAGGAGATAAGCATTCCTTAATCTTTAACTATGCTCTTTCCAATTTGCTTTCTGCTTTCACTCATCCTGCATACTATGGGGAATTATATGATGTACCTTGTGTGCAAACACATATGCCAACCGTGGAAGCATGAAACCAAAAGATATCTCTCTCCTTGCCTGCTTTGTCTGCCATCCAATTGTAGAAAACAGTTCTGTCGACCCACACAAGCATGAAACCAAGAGATGGCTTTCTACTTCCCTGCTGTCATTTTTTTCTCAGAAATGGAAAATTAGACACACTCATGCCAGCCTGATACAGTGCATTCAGTAGAAAGTTCAGCTGTATATACTTTATGGAAATGTGACATTAGAACGGAATCACTAGAAGACATTTCATCCATAATTAACATTTGATGCTGTTTGGAAAGAAAACACAATTAATGCCTAATTTTGCCACTTCGGTGAGCAAACACTGGCTTGAGCCAGCTGGGAAGTCAGACAAAAACAAGCAAAAGTTATAGAAAATAGCTATTTTTAAAAAAAATCATAAGTGTTGTTCTGAAAGATCCAATCTTATCAACTTTTTCAGAATGGACTCGTCTTGGGGTTAAGAAAAGCATCTTGGGCCCAAACTATGTGTCTACATGGTTCCCAACCTGTGGTTCATGGACCACCAATGGTCCACAAGAATGAAAATATGGTCTGCAGCCTCATCATTACTACACCTTTGCCTCAAACCACGCAGCAACGAGAGTGACTGGTCTCGTGAAACCCTCCTATAGTACCGAGGCAACAGGGATGTTGGGAGGGGAGAGACTGACTACCCACAAAGATTACTACTACCACATCAGCTCTAGATTACTAAATAAGGTTTATGTGAGCAAGCAGATGGCGACTACTGGATGGCATATGTTCTGTATCAGAAACTAGATCGTTCTATTAAATGTCCTTTGACCAGTAGCTGGCCACTTGGAGTGCCTCTGGTGTTGCTATAAGAACTGGTCCTCCATTGTTCATGTGGCATGGCTCATGTTTCATTGTAGGAGGTGGTCTGTAGTTTGCTCTTCTCCACACTTGCATGTTGTGGACTCCACTTTGTGGCCCCGTTTCTTAAGGTTGGCTCTGCATCTCATGGTGCCAGAGCGCAGACTGTTCAGCGCCTTCCAAGTTGGCCAGCCTTCTGTGTGCTCAGGAGGCAGTCTCTTATTTGTTATCAGCCATTCGTTGAGATTCCAGCCTGCCACTTTTGGACTCTCGCTTGCTGAGGCATTTGTGCGAGTATCTCTGTAGATCTTAGAAAGCTGTTTTTTGATTTAAGGCATTGGTGTGCCAGGTGGTATTGAACAGGGATGGGCTGGAGATGTCACTGCTTTGGTCCTTTCATTTTTGGCTGCTACTTCCTGGCGGATGTCAGGTGGTGCAATACTGGCTAGACAGTGTAATTTCTCCAGCGGTGTAGGGCACAGACAGCCTGTGATAATTCGGCATGTCTTATTAAGAGCCACATCCACTCTTTCAGCGTAGTGAGATGTGTTCCACACTGGGCATGTGTACTCAGCAGCAGAGTAGCAAAGCACAAGGGCAGATATCTTTACTGTATCTGGTTGTGATCCCCAGGTTGTGCCAGTCAGCTTTTGTATAATATTGTTTCTAGCACCCACTTTTTGCTTGATATTCAGGCAGTGCTTCTTGTAGGTCAGAGAGCGCTCCAGGGTAACTCCCAGGTATTTGGGTGTGTTGCAATGCTCCAGTGGGATTCCTTCCCAGGTAATTCTCAGAGCTCAAGATGCTTGTCTGTTCTTAAGATGAAAAGCACATGTCTGTGTCTTAGATGGATTAGGAATCAGTTGGTTTTCCCTGTAATAGGCAGTGAGAGAACCTAAAGCTTTGGAGAGCTTCTGTTCAACCATCTCAAAGCTCCCTGCTTGAGCGGTGATGGCATGATCGTCAGCATAGATTAAACTCTCTGTCCCGTCCGGCAATGGCTAGTCATTTGTGTAAGTGTTGAGCATTGATGGAGCAAGCACGCTCCCCTGAGGCAGGCCATTCTTCTGTTTTTGCCATCTGCTTCTTTGGCCCTGGAACTCAACAAAAAAGCTCCTGTTTTGTAGCAGATTTCCTATAAAGAGGGCGAGGTGGTAGTCCTTTGACCTCAAAACTTCTGAGGACACCTGCCATAGATGCAGGTGAAAAATCAGGAGGGAATGCTTCTGGAACATAGCCATTCAGCATGGAAAACACACAACTACTCACATTAAATTCAAACTTTCAATCATTCAAAGATTTACGTCAACTCAGATTTTGTGTCAAGAAAGTTTTCAGTATTCTTGACATTTCAATTTTTCATGTCAGATTACATTTTTGGGATACTTGTTAGATGAAGTTCACAACCTTTTGTTCTGTTATGATGGGTTTTTAAAAAAAGAATGAGAGGGTTTCCTGTGGAAACAGCTTTTATTGTCACCTGATCATGAATATCTCATTTCTGGTTATTTTGGTATATTCATGACTCATTGAATTTTCTAAAATACTTTATGCATCAACAGGATGAAAAGCATCTAACATAATGACTGGGAAAATGTTGCGCTGGAAATTGTATGGCAAATATAATATTGCTTTTAGATAAATGCTGGGAAAATGCTGAGTAAATGACAGTGTTTGTATCGGCTTACAGAAATCCATTCTCCATTTGTGACAACTGGGAGGGGGCTAATAGGTACTTTAACTTAGTTCACAGATTTCTCACTTTTGTTACACCCTTTTTAATTATCTTTTAGCAGGGTAGAAGTTGAAACTTTTAGCTTGACTCATACCATTTCAAAATGCTGTTAACGTACAACTTCAAACACGTACATATCTTCATTAGGCTTTCCCATGATTGCAAAGGAAATGCAGGAAGGTTGCCATGACCATCTTACTTGCATTTATGGAACGACAATAAGCTGGACAATTTCTGCGGATCATATTGCCTTGCAAAATATTTTGATACACATTCTGTTTATTGATGTTTATGGTGTGCTGTTGCCTGTTCACTGTCTACTTCACTTATATCCTGTAAATAATGACATGATGAAGTATTGATTTATTCTGGTTTTGATTATTGTTATCAGGCACAACCCAATGGTAGTCTTCTGAGGACAAAATGCAGGAACGGAGTCATGCCCACAACTCACTAGGACAGCGTTTCTCAATCTGGGGGTTGGGACCAATGGAGGGGTTGCGAGGGGGTGTCCGAAGGGTCGCCAAAGACCATTTGTAAACACAGTATTTTCTGTTGGTCATGGGGGTTCTGTGTGGAAAGTTTGGCCATTTCTATCATTGGGGAGGGGGGTTCAGAATGCTCTTTGAATGTAGGTGAACTATAAACCCTAGCGATGTCCTTGATTTTTCAATGTATGGTATGTATTTCCTCCGCATTATAAATGTTATTGTTAACCATAGTTTTCCATTGCTCACTATTGGTTATGCATTTGTATATATTATCCTCTTGGAAGTTTGGAAGTTTCAAAATTTTGGCACGATACTACCCATGAGGAGCGTCCTAAATGCGGGAACGCCCTAAAGAAGCGCCTTGAAGTGCGAAATGGCCAGATAGAGGCATCTACCCATTTTGCGCCGTTGGTGTTTATCCAGCGCAGTTGCCATCGTTCTTCTGCCGGCCACCTCCTCATCCCGGATTTTGGGAAATACCAGGACCATGAGTTTACATGCCAAAACCTTGAGTAGCCATTCGTGTTTACATAGTGCGACTATTGACTGACCACGAGAATCTCAGAACTGTTTGGATTGACCGCGATAATTAGTTTATATCATTTGGGATAGTGTGGAATTCCAGTGACCTCGGTTGTACCTACGACTCCTGCTATATTTAAATACAGACTTTTGATCCACCGTTAAGAACTATATTGCGCATTAGATTTGGACTCTGTTACATGTACTTTTCAAGGTGGAGTCGGGACTCTCTATATAAGTCATCTTCAATCCGAATAAGGGGACCTTTAACTGGTCAACCATACCTTTATAGATAGGTCGCAAGTGTTATATATGTGGCTATATTTTGTTTGACATTATAAAATTGTGATAAATGTTTGATATTATTGTATTGTGGCATGCTGTATATTTCATGTTGTATGTGATTTCTACAGTCATAGTTTCAAGGCACACAGGCACTAGATATACACAGTTTTTTTATTTAAGATACTACGAGTGCATTTCCTTTTTCCTCCAAAATGTCAAAGTCCATTTTCCCCAAACTCCACCAGTGTTCACATTTGGGCATATTGAGTATTCGTGCCAAGTTTTGTCCAGATTCATCATTGACCACAATGCTTTCTGGGTCTACAGAGAGCTGTAACTCCAAAAACTCAAGGCCAATGCCCACCAAATCCTTTCAGTATTTTCTCTTGGTCATGGGAGTTCTGTGTACCAAGTTTGCTTCAGTTCCATCACTAGCGGAGTTCAGAATGCTCTTTGATTGTAGGTGAACAATAAATCCAGGAAACTACAACTCCCAAATGACTAAATCAACCCCCCCCCCCCACACACACACACAACTCAGTATTCAGATTTGGGCATATCAGGTATTTGTGCCAAATTTGGTCCAGTGAATGAAAATACATCCTGCATATCAGATATTTACATTACGATTCATAACAGTTACAAAATTGCAGTTATGAAGTAGCAATGAAAATAATTTTATGGTTGGGGGACACCACAAAATGAGCAACTGTATTAAGGGGTCGCAGCAGTAGGAAGATAGAGAACCCCTGAACTTGGAGCTCCCAAATAGGCAACGCAGAGAGGAGAATGTTTTGAAATTCCTACCAACAGAAGTTGGATTTAACTCACTGCTTATTAAGTGAAGAAGTAATAGTAGTAGAAGAAGAAGAATCAAAACCTACTGTATCTATTTTCTTGTTGTGTGCATTCATATAATTTCTGACCTGTGGCAACTTTAAAGTGAACCTATCATAGTGACAGAATAAGTCTGCCCTTGCCTCATTCTGAGGATGAGAGAGTGCACTTTGCCCAAGTTCATTCAATGGGGTTCATGTCTGAGTGAGAATTTAAATCCTGGTCTCCAGTATCTTGGTCCAATGCTCATACAACTATACCATACTTGCTCTGTACGGTATCTATACTCAACAGTGGAGTGCCACAGGGTTCCACTCTGGGCCCGGCACTGTTCCACATATTTATTAATGACTTAGATCAGGGCTGTCCAACTGGCGGCCCCGGGGCCGTATCCGGCCCCGTAGCCTGTTGGACACGGCCCCCGTTATGCCCCGGTCGCGATTTTAATTTTTTTTTAAAAATAAAATTTTAATTTTTTTAAAAAAATAAATTTCTAATTTTTAAAAAAATAAATTTCTAATTTTTTAAAAAAATGGCGGCTGGGGGAGGGGAGGCGGGGCAGGGGAGGAGGAAGTGAGCCAGCTCCTCCTCCCTGCACCGCCTCTCCCTGAACTCTCCTCCTCCTCCTCCTCCTCTTTCCCGGGCGCCGCTGCTGTCCCGTGCGCCACAGCGCCGGTGGAAGAGGAGGAGGAGGAGGGAGAACTCTCCCTCCTCCTCCTCTTTCCCCCCGCCCGCACCCTTGCTCGGATCCGGGGCGCCGGCGTGCGCGGGGGAAAAGGAGGAACGAGGAGAAGGCAGTCAGCTGATTGCCTTCTCCTTTGTCCTCATCTTTCCCCTGCGCGCGGGCGCCGGATCCGGGCAAGGCGCGGGCGGGGGGAAGATGAGGGACGAAGGAGAAGGCCGTCAGCTGATTGCCTCCTCCTACGGCCCTCTTTCCCCCCACGTGCGCCGGCGCCCAGGATCCGGGCAAGGGCGCGGGCGGGGGGAAAGGAGGAGGGAGAGTTCTCCTCCTCCACCGGCGCTGCGGTGCACGGGACACCGGCTGCGCCGGGAAGGGCGGGAGGGTGCGAGGAGGTGGGCCTCCTCCTCCTCCTTCCCGGCGCCGCTGGTGTCCCATGCGCCGCAGCGCCGGGGAAAGAGGAGGAGGAGGAGGAGGGAGAATGACAGTTTAGGAGGGGGCTGGGGGCGGGGGCAGGGCTGGGGGAGGGGCCTGGGGTGGGGCCTGGGGCGGGGCCTGGGGCGGGGCCGAACGGACCCCAGGTCATCAGTGACCTCAATTCCGGCCCTTGGCCGATTAGAAGTTGGACAGCACTGACTTAGATGAAGGTTTAAAGCATTATCATCAAGATTGCAGATGGCATCAAATTGGGAGAGATAGCCAATACTCCAGAGCAGTGTTTTTCAACCTTTTTTGAGTTGCGGCACATTTTTTACATTTACAAAATCCTGGGGCACACCACCAACCAAAATGACACAAAATGACACTCTAACACAGTAATACATATAGTTAATATGTTTTTAATTGTATTTATACACTCAGTGTGAAACCTGGGCCTGTTTCGATGAACACAACATAGATATCCTGGCAGGAATGGCAGAAAGACACAAACTTCCCACACAGAACTCCCATAACCAGGAGAAAATACTATAAGAGTTTGGTGGGCATTGAACTTGGGTTTTGGAGTTGTAGTTCACCTATATCCAGAGAGCACTATAGACTGAAACAATGTTGGATCAGGACCAAACTTGGCATGAATACTCAATATGCCCAAATGTGAACACAAATGGAGTTTGGGGAAAATAGACCTTGACATTTGGGAGCTACAGTTTCTGGGATTTATAGTTAACACACAATCAAAGAGCATCCTGAACTCTTGCAACAATGGAATTGAACCAAACTTGGCATATTGAACTCTCATTACCAACAGAAAATACTGAAAGGGTTTGCTTGGGAATTGACCTTGAGTTTGGAAGTTGTAGTTCACCTACACCCAGAGAGCACTGTGGACTCAAACAATGTTATGTTATGTTGTTTGTTTTCTATCCAGAATCCCAATGTTGGAAGGAGGCTCACCACTTTAAGGTCCCTAAAACAGGCATGGGAAAACTTCGGCCCTCTGGGTGCTTTGGACTTCAATTCCCACCATTCCTAACAGCCTGAGGCCCTTTCCTGCTTAAGTGGCTGAGGGGGGGGGAGGAAAAGGGCCTGAGGCTGCTAGGAATGGTGGGAGTTGGAGTCCAAAACACCTGGAAGGTCCACGTTTGCCCATGCCAGCTTTCGACAGAGACCTCTTCCTCCCCCTCCCCCTTCACGCCCCTTCTTCCCCCTCCTGCCGAACACTTACTTTTACTTCTACACTGCCACTTCTGCCGCCTTTTTGATCCGAGGAGGCAGTGTGAGCGTGTTCAGGAGGGGAGGGAGGAAGACATGAACCGTGCGAGCGCTACAGTGCAGACTCGCCCCAGAGCAAAGCGAGGCAAAGCGAGCAGAGCGAGGCTGAGAAGAAGGGAGCCCGAGTGAAGAAGAGTATTGGAGGTTCCCATTTCCCACGGCACACCGGATGATCGCTCACGGCACACTAGTGTGCCATGGCACACTGGTTGGGAAACACTGCTCCAGAGGACTGGAGCAGAATTAAAACTATCTTAACAGATTTGAGAGATGATGGGCCAAAACTAACAAAATGAAGTTCAACAGAGACAAATGCAAGACACTCCACTTAGGCAGAAAAAATGAAATGCAAAGATACAGAATGGGGGACAATGCCTGCCTTGACAGCAGTCCGGGTGAAAAATATCTTGGGAGTCCTTGTGGACAGGAATCTGAACATGAGCCAAAAATGTGATGCAGCAGCTCAAAAAGCCAATGGGATTTTGGCCTGCATCAATAGGAGTCTAGTGCCTAGATCCAGGGAAGTCAGGATACCCGTCTATTCTGTCTTGGTCAGACCACTTTACCTGGAATCCCACTGTGTCCAATTCTGGGCACAGCAACTGAAGGGAGATTTTGACTCTAAGCTGAAATGTGTCCAGAGAAGGGTAACTAAAAAGATCCAGGGTATGGAGAACAAGCCCTAAGAGAAGCAGCCAAAAAAGCTGGGCATGATTAGCCTGCAGAAGAGAAGGCGGATAGGAGACATGATGAGGGTCATGTATCAAGATGTGAAAGGAAATCATAGAGAGGAGGGAGCAAGCTTGTTTTCTGCTGCCCTGGAGATTAGGATGCAATGGAAGAATGGCTTCAAACTACAGGAAAGGAGATTCCACCTGAACATAAGGTTGAGGCAGATGACATTGTGACTTGTTTTATGGTTTTAATGAATGTTTTTATTTATAAGTTTTAATGATTATGTTGTTGTAGGTGATTGTGATTTACTGTTGTGTTTGTGATGTAACGGCCTTCTACCACTACTAATGTAAGCCGTCCTGAGTCCCCCTTCGGGGGTTGAGAAGTGACGGGGTACAAATCCCAGAAATAAATAAATAAACTTCCTAACTTTGGGAGCTGTTCAGCAGTGGAACTCTCTGCCCTGGCGTATATGGAGGCTTTTATACAGAAGCTGGATGGCCATCTGTCAGGGTTGCTTTGAATGCAATGTTCCAATTCTTGGCAGGGGCTTGAACTGGAGGACCCATGAGGTCTCTTCCAACTCTATGATTCTAAGACTAAAAGAATACAAGAGAAGCAAAAAAAACCAATTTGAAAAAGCTCAGGATTCCTCCATAATTTAGTTTTGTTCATTAAAGTAATGTCGCTCTATTAACAACCCTCTCTTGAAGACTAAGTATGAAGCTTTTCTCATTTAAATACAAAATAGGCTATGAAGGCCGCTCGTTTCAAAATTACTCAGAATCATTTACCCTAATGTGAAAGAGACCGCACACAACATATGGAGTGCCTGCTCTTTGGGAACGGCAGCATATAAACGGTGGATATAATATTACACACTGCAATTACCCAAATATCATATTTTCAAGGAAACAGGATGCGTCCTGGAGATATCACCACTATGATAACGGCAGCTCCTAAAAACGGGGCCATAAAGGGAACCTGAGCTTTGTGTTTAGGAAGGAAATAAGAATATTAACTCGAGAGAGACAAAACATGAAAATGAACGAGAAAGATGTGAGCAAACAAGCCTTTTCCATCTGATGCCCTTTGGAAATTTGGACTTCTAGCAGCTGCAAAAGGCAAGTTCTGCCCTCTCTGCATGATGCAATGATGACCAGACAACATATGCCTGCAGCTGAGTCAGTTTTTTCAGGGAGGGAATTAAATGAATTAAACCAGATAGAGATAAACAAGGAAGATGTTCTCACATGCCTTTCTAAACTAAATGTCAACAAATCACCAGGGCCAGATGGCATCCACCCCAGAGTTCTTAAGGAACTCAAGTGTGAAATTGCTGAAATTCTAGCCAAAATATATAACCTTTCTCTAAGATCAGGCACTGTACCCGAGGACTGGAGGGAGGCAAATGTAACTCCGATCTTCAAGAAAGGATCCAGGGGTGATCCAGGAAATTATAGACCAGTCAGTTTAACCTCAGTTCCAGGCAAAGTGATGGAAACCATTATTAAAGAAAAAATTTACTAAGCACATAGAAGAACAGGCATTGCTGAAGGAAAATCAACATGGTTTCTGCAAAGGCAAATCATGTCTTACTAACTTGTTAGAATTCTTTGAGGGTGTAAATAAACACATAGATAAAGGGGACCCAGTCAATATTGTATACCTTGACTTTCAAAAGGCTTTTGACAAAGTCCCTCACCAAAGGCTCCTAAATAAGCTCTTCAGCCATGGAATCAGGGGACAGGTCTTGTCCTGGATTGGAACCTGGCTAAACTGTAGGAAACAAAGGGTGGTAATAAACGGACATTTCTCTGGGTGGAAAGAGGTGAGAAGTGGCGTACCCCAAGGTTCAGTTTTGGGTCCGTTACTTTTTAATTTATTCATTAATGACCTGGATGTAGGAGTAAATTCTGAGGTAGCAAAGTTTGCAGACGACACTAAATTGTTCAGGTAGTTAAAAATGAAACTGATTGTAAAGAGCTCCAGAAAGATCTCTCAAAATTGAGTGAATGGGCAACAAAGTGGCAAATGCATTTTAACCTAAACAAGTGTAAAGTCATGCACATCGGGGCAAAGAACCCCAACTACACCTACCAATTGATGGGGTCAAAGCTTTCCGAGACAAACCAGTAAAGGGATCTCGGGGTTTTGGTGGACAGCTCAATGAAGATGTCAACCCAGTGCGCAGCAGCAGTTAAAATAGCAAATGCTATGCTTGGCATGATCAGGAAGGAATCGAAAATAGGTCGGCAAATGTTGTATTGCCTCTCTACAAATCTATGGTGAGGCCACATCTGAGTACTGTGTACAATTCTGGTCACCGCACCTCAAGAAGGATATAACGGAACTGGAATATGTACAGAAAAGGGCAACAAGAATGATCCAATGGATGGAGCAGCTCCCTTATGAAACCAGGTTGCAACGCCTTGGTCTTTTCAGCCTTGAAAGACGGCGTTTAAGAGGTGACTTGATCGAAGTGTATAAAATCATGCATGGGATAGAAAAGGTGAATAGAGAAAAATATTTTCTCTGTCACACAACACTAGGACTAGGGGCACTCCCTAAAGCTCCAAGGTAGGAAAGTTAGGACTGATAAAGGGAAATATTTCTTCACCCAGAGGGTCATTGGGTTATGGAACTCACTTCCAGAGGAGGTTGTGACAGCGGTCAGCCTGGACAGCTTCAAGGCAGGATTAGACAGATTCATGGATACCAAGGGAATCAGTAGCTACTGAAATGGACATCCAAGTGCCACCTCTGTGTTGATGGAGGCAGGCAGGATTTCCCCGGGTACTGGTTGTGGGGGGTCGGGAGCAGGCGAGGTTTTGCCCTCCTTTCTGCTAGAGATCCCTGTGTACAACTAGTGGGCCACTGTGTGACACAGAATGCTGGACTAGATGGGCTGAGGCCCGATTCAGCATGGCTCTTCTTATGTTCTTATGTTCTTATGTTCTTATGACCAAGGATAGCTCCTTGGAATAAGTGCGAAGATACACATCCACAATGATCTCCCTAAGAATCAAGGCAGAGATAGAAGCATTTCGTTATGCTGCGCACATTTCATCTATCCTATGGCGAAAAAAACCTGTTCTAGTTTATACTAGCTGACCCGGCCACTCTTAGCTGTGGCTTTTCCTTCTTCCTTTCTTTGCTGGGCTGAGAGGGGCAGTATATAAATGTCTTCTTGGGTTTTCTTCGTGAACGAAGATTCAGGAAGGACTCATCCCATGCTTTCTACAACCGTGTTAATGACTAAAAAGGCCAATCTGAAATAGGCAAGTTTGGTTGCAGAAAGCACAGCAGAAAGTCTCCTTGAGTGATGTTGTTTCCAAGTTGTGGTTGTTTCTGCGTTGTCGTTTCTCTTCGAGACCCATTCGGCGTGTCTTCTCGAAAGAGGCCGCAGCATTGTGGATAGCGCATCTCCATGCCTCCTGATGTGAGGCTAGGGTGGACCATTGTTGGTGATTAACCTGACCGAGCCTGAGATGTTGTTTCAGGGAGTCCTTATATCACTTTTTGGGGGCGCCTCTCTTGCGCTGACCCGTGGCGAGTTCACCATAGAGTAGTATCTTTGGGAGGTGGTTGTCCTCCATCCTAGAGACGTGCCCTGCCCAGCGCAGCTGTGTACTCAATAGCATGGCCTCAATGCTGGTGATCCCTGCTTGCTCAAGGACAGCAACATTCGTCACGCAGTCGGTCCAGTGTATATTTAGGATTGTGCAAAGACAGCGCTGATGAAAGCGTTCGAGGAGTCGTAGGTGTTGGCGATAGGTGACCCATGTTTCAGACCCATAGAGGAGAATAGACAGTACGATAGCACTGTAGACACTGATTTTGGTGCTTTGCCTCAGGTGCTTGTTGCTCCAGACTCTTTTGTGAAGCCTTCCAAATGGACTATATGCCATCTTGGCGTTCCCCCGGAACTCCCGAGCCCGCCGGCGTCGTGCCGCGAGGAGCTGGGGGAGTCAGCTGGAGATGGAGCGACCTAACATGGCGACCGGCCTTGAAGACGCTCCACTCCACCATGTGTCCGGCCTCGAGGAGGGAGCTGGACCCGGAGATGGTTGCCCCCCGGAAGTCCCGCCTCCGGAGGACTCCATTCCCTCTGAGAACCCCGGAAGTAATCCCCGCACGGAAGTCCCGCCCCTGGAGGACCCCAATGTCAACATAGTTCCTGTCCGGAAGCAGCAAGCCACCCGTAGGAGGAGGCGGCGCCGCCGAACACGGAAGCACCGAGCCGAGTGGGAAGCAGGAGGAGCCCCTCGCCGAGAGGACCGAGTTCCCAGGCCCAGGCCCCCCATTGGTCCATCGGATCGGCTGGAGGGGTGGAAGAGACACCCAGCACCAAGGTTGGCTAGGCCCGGGAGGATTCCCCGGACCTTTCGACCAAGGACCTTCTGGAGCTCCAGCTATCGGCAGCTGGAACCCAGAGTGGCAACCTCAGCAGCAAGGACTGCTGTCTTGGACAGCCGGCGGACGCTCCCGACCACCCAGGGCAGACGACTGACCAGCAGTCTGCCCTCCTTGCCTTTCGCCCGCACCCTAGTGCCAGCAATCCTGCTGGGCCCTCCCCGCCTGCCTTCTTTTGACGGCGGGGTGATGTCTCAGTAGGTGTAGCTGTTGGCTTCTTTCCTCCCTCCCTCCCTCCCTCTCCCTATCCTTGTGTTCTTTACCCATGTCTATTGTACTTTTGTGTCTGTTGGTGTTGCCACTGGGCACCCAAACTCTGTAAACCACTTAGAGCCTTCGGGATGAAGCGGTATACAAATGTGAATTAATAAATAAATAAATAAATAAATAATAATGGAGAAAGTAAAGGATGCTTCTTTTAGGTCCTCATGGGAGAGACTAAGTTCTGGAATGATCAAGACTGCACAACGCACTGACAGACTGAATGGAATCTCTAAACTAGTAATTTTATCTCTGACACCCTGTTCTTATCAGAAACCCTGGGGGGGGGGGGGAGAGAGAGAGAGAGAGGGGAAAAAAGCTCAACAAGAATCCATTCTCCAAACAATGGCCTGAACAAGAAAAGAAAACATTCTGAGCTGCTCCCATTACACTTTGAAGACTTTAATCTTGTGATCTCCTTCAGTTCCTTCTCAAAACGCTTCAGGTATCCTTACAAACTATAGAAAATGTAGGATAGTGTTTGCAGTTTAATTATGGGGACAAAAGCCTTGTATACAGCTAGACAGATCTGTAATAATATCTCAGCCATATTTCCAGGGTAACCGTGCCTTTCTTCTCCAAGTTATAGCTTCATCTGAAATGTTAAAAATCCCAACGAAAAAGGTTTCATAAATGGAGGAAATGATGAAAGAGACAATATCTGCAGTACTCCATTTTCTTCAGTTGACTCAGAAAGGGATCATTAACATGGGAACATGCCAGGTATTTCCTTTGGGAAAGGGGAAGGTGGAGGTCAAGGGTCAAGGCCAGGGCTTCCCAGATCTCGGTATCTATGCCTCAGTTTTTAAGATTGGCTTTGAGCCCATCTTTAAATCTCTTTTCCTGACCACCAACATTACGTTTTCCGTTCTCGACTTCTGAGTAGAGTAACTGCTTTGGGAGATGGTGATTGGGCATTCGGACAACGTGACTGGTCCAGTGGAGTTGATGGCGGAGGAGCATCGCTTCAATGCTGGTGGTCTTTGCTTTTTCCAGCACGCCAACATTTGTCTGCCTGTCTTCACAAGACCTCGTGAAGTCGGATCTGGCCATGGTGGTCCATGCCTTAGTCACCTCCAGATTGGATTACTGCAATGCACTCTACATGGGGCTGCCCTTGAAGATGGCTCAGAAGTTTCAACTGGTCCAACAGACAGCTGTGAGATTGCTAACTGGAGCAACTTACAGGGAGCGGACAATCCCCCTGTTTAAGGAGCTCCATTCATCTTCCGGTCCCAATTCAAGGTGCAGGTTCTTACCTACAAAGCCCTGAACGGTTTGGGACCCGCCTACCTGCACGACCGCATTTCTGTTTACGAACCCACACAATCTCTTCGATAATCTGGAGAGGCCCTGCTCTCACTCCTGCCCCCTTTGCAGGTGTGATTGGTGGGGACGAGGGAGAGGGCCTTCTCTATGGTGTGCCCCCCCCCCGACTCTGGAACTCTCTCCCTAAAGACATCAGACAAGCCCCCACTTTGGCAGTCTTTAGGAAGAGCTTGAAAATTTGGCTGTTCCAATGTGCCTTTCCTGAATAAAGGAAATAACTGTCCGATCTGACTAACCTCCTTCTATATGTCCTCTGAAGCACTTTATCTATCCATTGGATTGATCTCCCTACATCACTATCTAAAAACCTCACGTCTAGACATACCCTACTCCAGTGTTTTTCAACCTTTTTTTGAGCCGCAGCACATTTTTTACATTTACAAAATCAACAACCAAAACGACACAAAATGACACTCTAACACAGTAATACATATAGTTAATATGTTTTAAAATGTATTTATACACTCAGTGTGAAACCTGGGCCTGTTTCGATGAACACAACATATATATGACTTCATCTCACATACTTATACATGGCTATCATGTCTTCTCTCAGCCTTCTCTTCTTCAGGCTAAACATGGCCATCTCTTCAAGCCGCTCCTCATAGGGCTTGTTCTCCATGAAAAGGTACAGAAAAGGGCAACAAGAATGATCCAAGGGATGGAGCGGCTCCCTTATGAAACCAGGTTGCAACACCTTGGTGTTTTCAGCCTTGAAAGACGGCGTTTAAGAGGTGACTTGATCGAAGTGTATAAAATCATGCATGGGATAGAAAGGTGAATAAAGAAAAAATATTTTCTCTGTCACACAACACTAGGACTAGGGGGCACTCCCTAAAGCTCCAAGGTAGGAAAGTTAGGACTAATAAAGGGAAATATTTCTTCACCCAGAGGGTCATTGGGTTATGGAACTCACTTCCAGAGGAGGTTGTGACAGCGGTCAGCCTGGACAGCTTCAAGGCAGGATTAGACAGAATCATGGATACCAAGGGAATCAGTAGCTACTGAAATGGACATCCAAGTGCCACCTCTGTGTTGATGGAGGCAGGCAGGATTTTCCCCGGGTACTGGTTGTGGGGGGTCGGGAGCAGGTGAGGGGTGGGCCACTGTGTGATACAGAATGCTGGACTAGATGGGCTGAGGCCCGATTCAGCATGGCTCTTCTTATGTTCTTATGTTCCAGACCCTTGTGAAATTTCACCCTGAGTGAAACTTGCTTCCAGTTAACTATAGATGGCATGAAGCTGTTATAAACAGTTCCTTTGGGGGGGGGGGGGTGGAGGCAACTCTAAAAAAATCCAGTTAAATAGTTTTTAAAAAAACATTTCCAAGTAGAGATGCTTAATTTGTTTCTTAGAAACCTGTGAATGCTTCAGCCTCCCGCTGCTCCCAGGTTTGCTCACTGCCCAATTCACCGATGTGGAACTTGCGGCTTTGTTCTCGCAAAAAATCCAAGCCAACGCGAAAACGCTGACTCAATCACTTCCGCCCAGTACTCTGCTTTTGCGGAGGGAGGAGGGAGGCAGTGAAAGAGGCCACACAGATCTATGAAACGTATTGGGAGGCTGAAGCAGCCTTGAGCGGGAGCTGGAGCCATGCTGAGTCGAGGCTCTTGAAGGCTTCCTCAAGGCAGGCCTGGCCCTGGCATTCGGCGGAGCCCTTCCTTTGCCTCAGGGAGGATCTTTGGGGAGGGAAATAGGGAGAAAGAGCTGCTAGGAGGGGGAAGAGTGCCAGTTTCCAATGGCACACCTGATGATCACTCACGGCACACTAGTGTGCCACGGCACACTTGTTGGGAAACACTGCCCTACTATGCACATGCCCACTGTTTTTAAATTTTTTATTACATTTGGCCCTGCCATAGTGTTTTTAAATCTCTTCTGTGTTATTGCTTTATGCTTAGTTTTTTGTTTGCTGTTTTGTTGATGCACTGTTGTATTTGTATTTGTATAAGCCGCCCCAAGTCCCTTCTGGGAGATGGTGGCGAGGTATACAGTAAATAATTATTTTTATTATTATTATTATTTGCAGAATTTTTCAGAGGCAAGGCTGATGGAATCGTTCCAGGAGTTGAGTGTGACGTCTTTAGATAGTCCACGTTTTGCAGGCATATGGCAGGGTTGGGAGGACAATAGCTTTATAAACAAGCATTTTGGCATCCCTATGGATGTCCCAGTCCTCAAACACTCTCTGCTTGATTCAGAAAAATGCTACACCCAGTACTGTCTGCCATGGTATTTGATCTCTAAATGAAATCTCTGGAGGAAGATGTCTTGGGTTTTGGAGCTTGATGCCACAAATATGCTCCATTTGGTGGCACCCTATTCTACCTGTCTTCTCCATCGTAATCCAAGAAGATGTTTATGTGCTGTAGTGTTGTCATAGAGCAAACAAGTTGAAACTTAATACATATAAAATGGAAATATATCTGGATGGTAGAAAGGTAGATCAGGGTACTGGGATCCGTTGTATCTCAATCAGAGTAAAGCCTTCAGACATCTGATCACCTTGATTGAAATGTGACGGGATTCTCCCACTCGAGCACAAGAGTCTCTACTAGTGCCATAACATTAATTGACTTCATGAATCTTAATAGTGCATTCATTTGATAGGAAGCATTAAAGGATTTGGTGGGAAATTATGACACATCCAACTTGAAAAACCTAATTATTGTCGGCCAGCTTGTTTTCCATGAAGTCTATGCATTTAAACAAGCAGGACACAGATTATTCTCTTCTGCATTTTAGATAATTATCTGACCTTTACTTATCAGACTGCTTTGGGTCCCATGTTGGAAGCAAAGAGGAATATCAATCAAACAAAGTAAATAATTGAGACAGGGATCATGGGGTGTGTGATTTAGCAGACTGTTTTTTGTTACCAAAATGACTTCAGCAAACCCACTAATCTAGGGCCACATCGTTGGTGTTTGCTTTTATAGCATATTCCCCACACTTTGATCAATTTGGGGATTTTATAGTTATCTGTGTAGTTGGATCAGGAAAAGTTTAAAGCTTTATAATAAAATCACAAACAATGAATAAACTGTTGTCAAAGGCTTTCATTTACTTACTTAATTTCTATTCCGCCCTTCTCACCCTGCAGGGGACTCAAGGCAGATTACAATGTACACATTACATTTAGACACACAAACACACAAGACAGACAGAGGCAATATAACATCTGGCCACCAGGGGGAGCTGTCACACTCCTTCATTCCTCAGCGTGCTTCCTGGAGATCTTTTTATGGCCTCGTAAATCAGTTAAATTTAGCCTCCCTTCTAAGTGGTACCTTTAATTTCCTACTTGACAGATGCAACTGCCTTTTGGGTTCCAAAGGTCGACAACAGGCTACACAATAGGCCGAGAGCCCACCTCGACCCGGGCAGGCCTCGAACTCATGATCTTCTGGTCAGTAGAGATCTTATGCAGCTGACACCCAGCCAGCTGCACCACATTCCCGATGCTGGAATTTGATGGCTGGAATCACTGGGTTGCTGTGAGTATTCCAGACTGTATGGCCCTGTTCCAGAAGCATTCTCTCCTGACGTTTAGCCCACATCTATGGCAGGCATCCTTTGACATCCACAAGCATGTGGACAATTTCAACAGAAAGGAGGAAACCATGAAAATGAACAAAATCTGGCTACCAATATTTTTTTAAAAGCCCTCTACAATCAGAACAGTAAATAAACAGAGCAACACTCAAAAAACAAGGGAATTCCAGACAGGAAACAATCAGGGCAAGCTAACACGTCCCAACAAAAGATCCCCTAGGCAGGAAGCAGCCAGGCTTTGAAGCTGCCATGCTATTCAATGCTAATCAAGGTGACCAATTGCAACATTTACACTTGGCCCAAGCAGACAAGAGTTCTTTCTCCCACTCTAGACATTATTCCACAGACATATAAACCCCACTTGCCTGATTTCCAACAAACCTCACAACCTCTGAGGATGCCTGCCATAGACATGGGTGAAACGTCAGGAGAGAATGCTTCTGGAACATGGCCAGACAGGCCAGAAAACTCAAAGCAACCCAATGCACAAACTGCCACATAATCAGTAGAATAATATGGAATGCAAAGAATGTAGCACTTCAGAATCATTCGTTGAAAAGTCCAAAATGTTTAAAAGAGGATTATTCATCAGAAAAAGATAACATTCATTGTGTGACCGGCATAATTTGCCAAACAATACTGTAGGTCTCGTGGAAACAAAGCTAAATGTGGGCTATATACACATTTGAAGTGCTAACACTCACAAATATTAAAAAATAAAATGACAGCTGTTGAGAGAAAGTATTAGAGGTGACTCAGTTAAATACAGGTCACCCAAATGACACAACCTGACTGGCACAACCTGGGGATCACAACCAGATACAGTGAAGACATCACTATTGTGCTTTACTACTCTATTGCTGTGTACTAGACCTGGGCAATCATGGTTCTAAATGGTTGTAAAGTAATTGCAAAACTAAAGTTCTGGTGGTGAAAACTAGGTGGCGCTGGTGCTTTGCTTCTACGGTGTTGCTAAAGTTCTGGTGGTGAACATTTCAGAACTCTAACAAAACTTTCAAAACTTCATTATTATTTCCTTATTGGCGATTTTTAAGACAGAACCAATTAGGAACTGCCATTTATAATGAAATTTTGAAAGTTTTGTTAGAGTTCTGAAATGTTCACCACCAGAACTTTAGCAACACTGTAGAAGCAAAGCACCAGCGCCACCTAGTGTTCACCACCAGAACTTTAGTTTTATAAGTACTTTAGAACCATTTAGAACCATGATTGCCCAGGCCTACTGTGTACATGTGCCCAGTATGGAATGCATCTCACCACATTAAAATAGTGGATGTGGCTCTTAATGAGACATGCTGCCTTATGACAGTATGTTTACCCCCTACACCACCGGAGAAATTATACTATTTAGCTAGTATTGCATCACCTGACATCCGCCGGGAAGTAGCAGCCAATAATGGAAGGAGCAAGGCAGTGAGATCTCCGGCCCATTCCCTGTTTGGATATCAGTGAGTATGCCAATGCCTTAAATCAAGAAAGAGCTTCCTAAGATCTACAGCAGTGTTTCTCAACTTTCCTAATGTTGCGACCCCTTGATACAGTTCCTCACGTTGTGGTGACCCCCAACCATAACATTATTTTCGTTGCTACTTAAAACTGTAATTTTGCTACTGTTATGAATCGTAATGCAAATATCGAATATGCAGGATGTATTTGCATTCACTCGACCAAATTTGGCACAAATACCCGATACGCCCAAATTTGAAAACTGGTGGGTTTAGGGGGGTGGTTGATTTTGTCATTTGGGAGTTATAGTTGCTTGGATTTATAGTTCGCCTACAGTCAAAGAGCATTCTGAACTCCATCAATAATGGAATTGGACCAAACTTGGCACACATAACTCCCATCACCAACAGAAAATACTGGAAGGGTTTGGTGGGCATTGACCTTGAGTTTTGGAGTTGTAGTTCACCTACATCCAGAGAGCACTGTGGACTCAAACAATGTTGGATCTGGACCAAACTTGGTACGAATACTCAATATGCCCAAATGTGAACACTGGTGGAGTTTGGGGAAAACAGACCTTGACATTTAGAAGTTGTAGTTGTTAGGATTTATAGTTCACCTACAATCAAAGAGCATTCTGAACTGCACCAATGATAAAATTGGGCCAAATTTCCCACACAGAACCCTCATGACCAACAAAAAATACTGTTTCCTGGCGACCCCTCTGACAAACCCCGCAGAACCCTGACCGCCAGGCTGATAAACCAACACCTCAAAAAAGTGGCAGATACCCAGAACCTCAATCCATAATACCAAATGAGAAGACTGGGTGACTTGGAAGGCACTGAACAGACTGCGCTCTGGAACCATGCGATGCAGAGCCAATTTTAAGAAACGGGGCCACCAAGTGGAGACCACGACATGTGAGTGTGGAGAAGAGCAAACCACACACCACTTAGTACAATGTAACCTGAGCCCTGCAACATGCACAATGGAGGACCTTCTGACAGCGACACCTGAGACACTCCAAGTGGCCAGCTTCTGGTCAAAGGACATTTAGCATAATGCCAAGTTTTTAACTTTGTTAGTGTTTTCAAACACATTATAACTGTACCCTCAATTTGCTTCTGATAAGATAAAATTCATCCAAAATGACATTTGCGGTAAGACAACTAGATGGCAAATATTGTTTAAAGATCATGCTGCTTCCCATAGCTACTCTATATACTCATTTATAACTCAAGAAAGTTTTGTGACTATTCTCTCTCAGCATTACTTCGCGAACGAAGATTCTTAGGAAGGACTCATTCCCACGCTTTTTACAAGCGCATTGATGACTAAAAAGGCCAATCTGAGAAAGACAAGTTTGGTTGCAGAAAGCACAGCAGAAAGTCTCCTTGGGTGATGTTGTTTGTAGGTTGCTGTTCTTTCTGCGTTGTCGTTTCTCTTCGAGACCCATTCAGCGTGTCTTCTCGAAAGAGGCCGCAGCATTGTGGATAGTGCGTCTTCATGCCTCCCGATGTGAGGCCAGGGTGGACCATTGTTGGTGATCAATCTGGCCAAGTCTGAGATGTTGTTTCAGGGAGTCCTTATATCTCTTTTTGGGGACGCCTCTCTTGCGATGACCCGTGGCGAGTTCACCATAGAGTAATATCTTTGGGAGGCGGTGGTCCTCCATCCTAGAGATATGCCCTGCCCAGCGCAGCTGTGTTCTCAGTAGCACAGCCTCAATGCTGGTGATCCCTGCTTGCTCAAGGACAGCAACATTCGTCACATAGTCGGTCCAGTGTATATTTAGGATTGTGCGAAGACAGCGCTGATGGAAGCGTTCGAGGAGTCATAGGTGTTGGCGATAGGTGACCCATGTTTCAGACCCATAGAGGAGAATAGACAGTACGATAGCTCTGTACACACTGATTTTGGTGCTTTGCCTCCGGTGCTTGTTGCTCCAGACTCTTTTGTGAAGCCTTCCAAATGCACTATATGCCTTTGCTAATCTGTGATCTATCTCTTTGTCAATCTTGGCATCTGAAAAGATGATGCTTCCCAGGTAGGTGAACTGCTGAATGGACTTAAGCACAGATGTGCCTATGCTGACGTGGGGATGATGGTGTTCTTCCTGTGGTGCGGGCTGGTAGAGGACTTCTGTTTTCTTCAGGCTGACTTCCAGCCCAAACAGCTCTGCAGCTGTTGCAAAGCAGGATGTCAGGCGCTGCAGAGCTGCTTCTGAATGGGCGACAAGGGCAGCATCGTCAGCAAAAAGCAACTCTTGGACTAGATAGTTTCTTAGTGCAAGCCCTCAGACAGCTTAAGTTGAACAAGCTACCATCAGTACGATAGCGTATATATATGCCGTCTTCTTCTTCGAGGTCTGCTGTAGCCCTTTGGAGCATCATGCTGAAGATTGTAAATAGAGTTGGTGCAAGAGCATAACCTTGTTTCACTCAATTAGTTATTAGAAAGGGCTCGGAGAGAGAATCGCCGTATCTGACTTGACCGTGCTGGCCCTCATGTAACAGGATAATCATTTTGAGGAATTTGGGGGGACATCCTAGACGTTCCAGGATCTGCCACAGACCTTTTCTGCTCACAGTGTCAAAGGCTTTGGTGAGGTCGACAAATGTTACATAGAGTCCTTTGTTCTGCTCTCTACATTTCTCTTGCAGTTGTCTAAGGGCAAAAACCAGATCTGTGGTGCTCCTATTTGCTCTGAAGCCGCATTGGCTTTCAGGGAGAAGTTCTTCTGCAATAGCAGGAACTAATCTGTTTAGGAGTATCCTTGCAAGGATTTTTCCAGCAATGGAGAGCAGTGTTATACCTCGATAGTTTGAGCAATTGGATTTTGTTCCTTTTTTCTTATACAGGGTGATGATAACTGCATCTCGGAGATCTGATGGCAGTTCACCTTTTTCCCAGCAACTCACAAGGAGCCCGTGGAATTTAGCATGAAGTACATGACCTCCCTGTTTCCAAGCTTCAGGTGGGATCCCATCGATCCCGGCTGCCTTGCCATTTTTCATCTGCTGTATGGCCTCAAGGGTCTCTTCCAGAGTGGGAGCTGTGTCCAGTTCATTTGTGTGACTATTGTGACCATTTTACTATTTTTTGTGACTATTGTGACCATTGTGACTATTACCGATATCAAAATCTGCAATTTGGACCCTGAAACCTGCCTCAACTTATACACAAGTATATGCAGTACTTTTTTAAAAAAAGGTACCCTACATTCAAGATAATTACATGGTTATATATTCAACTCTGAATTAGAAGTATAATGTAAGAGCGTTCTGGTTTCAAGAACACTGTGTGGCGTGTGGGAGGGGAGGGGTGGTAATTGCAAGGGAACAGCTGATGAACCACCAAGTCGTTTTTCTCTCCATCAGATTTCAGTTCCACTTGAGATTTCAAATTGCTTATGAATACGTCCATAAACAAGGGATTGTTCTGAACATCTGTAAGCAAACTATGAAGAGATATTTCATACTGAATGAACATCACAGGTTTCACATAATGACTGCCGAAAAACCATGTATTTGTGTATTTAGCCCAACGCACTGGAAATAGCTCAAAACACATATTCATTGCAAATGCCTTTTTCACATTTGCATCTGTACAACGATTTACTGTGCTGTAAAAATAATTCCCTATCAGGGTACTTATCGGCTTCAGAAATCTGAGCAGCCCAACTGCTCCTTCATTTCATTGAAATGTGCCACAAATAAATCTAGCGCTCTCCTTCCTCAATGCATCCTCCTGACAAAATACTCTACAGACCCCTTTCAGCTTGGCAAGTCACTCCTTTTCTCCCGTGCATGAGAATATAAAGGTCTTCTTTGCCCTCCACTTCTCCTCCACGTCTTATTATTACTATTATGATTATTAGTGTTATTATGTTTGTGTTGTCGAAGGCCAGAATCACTCAGTTGCTGTGAGTTTTCCAGTCAGTATGGCTATGTTCCACTAGCAGTCTCTCCTGACATTTCGTCCACATCTATAGCTGGCATCTTTGGAGGTTCTGTTGGAAGTGAAGAATGTGGAGTGGATATATATATATTAGGCCTGGTTGATCCACACACAAAAAAATGGTTCAAAACTCGTTCTGGATGTAGGGGGTGCTGGCACTTCAAATCTGAATGCCTTCGGAAATTTTTTGAAAAAAATTCGAAATTAGTTTGGAAAAATTCCGAATTTTCGGAATTAATTTGTTAATGACGGACACGCATGTTTAACCCAGTTTGCACACGGATTGCTTCCCTCGGCCTGAGACCTGGGGGGAAAGCCGGCTTTCAACCCAGATCTCAGGCCCAAGGAAGCAATCTGCGTTAGTTTGAACGCGGAATGCTTCTCCCTGCCTGAGATCTGGGAGGAAAGCCGGTTTCCTCCCCAGATCTCAGGCCGAGGAAGCAATCTGTGTTAGTTTGAATGCAGATTGCTTCCCTCGGCCTGAGATCTGGGGGGAAAGCTGGCCTTTGCCCCAGATCTCAGGCTGAGAGAAGCAATCCGTGTTCAAAGTAACGTGGATTGCTTCTCCCTGCCTGAGATCTGGGTGATCTCAGGCCAAGAGAAGCAATCTGCGTTAGTTTGGGGCGGATTTCTTTCCTCCGCCTAAGAACTGGACTGACAGCAGCATTAAAGACGGCTGTCGGCCCAGTTCCCAGGCGGAGGAAAGAAATCTGAGGCAAACTGGATGTTTAAGGAGGACCCTGATCTACTCCCCAAGGGAGATCGAGACCGGAGGTACCCCCGTGGCGCTCGGCGTCGGCTGCAGGATGGCTCGTGTGTGCGCCTACGGCATGAGGAAGCCCTCGATCCCATCGGTATCAGGAAATACAGGCCCGAAGGAGGAGGCAGGCTAGTGCTGTGCTGTTTGCTTGCTTTTAACATGGCTTTCCCTCAGTTCGTAGGTGGAGGGAAGAAATCCGACAGAAGAGAAGGGCAGGTAAGGGAAACTTGCCAATTCCTTTCTAAAAATGGTGGCGGTGGCTTCAAAATTGCAAATTCACTTACATCGCTTCAAAACTGCTTTATTCCGATTTTCATAGCATTCCGAAAAATCTAACCAGGCCTAATATATATCTGTCCAGGGTGGGTGAAAGAACCCTTGTTTGTTTGAAGCAAGTGTGAATGTTGCAGTTAGCAAGCTTGATAAGCACTGAGTAGCCTTGCAGCTACATCAAACCAACCCTGACCAGGACCACCTTCTACCTGGAAACCGATGTCCTCATTGCAGAAGAACACGCGGATCAAGAATAGGGCTCCACAGCCACCTATGAACCCACCACGAAGAACCTGACTTGGGCTACGAAGGATCGCCTAAGTAAGTAGGTAAGTAAGCTTTGCACCTGCAAAGTCAATCAGTGAGGGTATTTGTATAGAGGTAGCTTGGCTGTGGTGCCTGGAGGCATCCTTTGTTTGGGTGGCGTTAACTGGCACTTGATAGTTTGCTGTCTGGGATTCCCCTATTTCTGAGTGATGTTCTTTATTTACTGTCTTGATTCTGGTGTCATTTAATACCAGGTTTACAGAAAGGAGGAAACCATGAAAATGAACAAAATCTGGCTACCAGAATTTTTTAAAACCCCTCTAAAATCAGCACAGTAAATAAAGAGCAACACTCAAAAACAGGGAAATTCCAGAAAGGAAACAATCAGGGCCAGTTAATACCTCCCAACAAAGGATTTCTCCAGGCAGGAAGCAGACAGGCTTCGAAGCTGCAAGGCTATTTAACGCTAATCAGGATGGCTAATTGCAACATTCACATTTGCATCCAACAGACAAGAGTTCTTTTTCCCACCCTGGATATTGCACAGATACATAAACCTCACTTGCCTAGTTTCCAACAGAATTCACCACCTCTGGGTATTTGTACCATAGATGTGGGTGAAACATCAGGAGAGAATGCTTCTGGAACATGGCCTGAAAAACTCGTAGCAACTCAGTGATTTTGGCCATGAAAGCCTTTGACAACACATTGAAGACATTTAAATTTTTGATTAGGCTTTGATGGGAAGAGAGGACTGGTGCTGTTGGAGCGACACCAACAGAGTGGTGGGGCAGCAGAAAGATTGTAGTGAAGAGCGGAAGCTAGTTAAGTAGAAGCTACCAAGCTGAGAACAATCAAATACAGAAGAATGATACCACAAAATGCAGAGTGCCAACTATAGTTTGTTCCTTGTTTTGGCTAATTATCTCTAATAACCAAAACTGGCCAACCAAGCTATGAAAGGATTCAAGTAAATAGTTATAATTTAATATATGGAGGATCATATTTATTTATTTATTTATTTACAATATTTATATTCCGCCCTTCTTACCCTGCAGGGGACTCAGGGCGGATTACAATGTACAGATACATGGCAAACATTCAATGCCATAGACACACAACACATATAGACAGACAGTCAGAGGCTATTTAACATTCCAACTTCTGGCCACCAGGGGAGCTGTCGCTTCACCATCCATCTGTGACACTGATGAAGTACTTTCCGCATTCCCTGCATGCTTTTGCTGGAGATTTTTTTATGGCCTTGTAAATTTTTTGTTAGCCTCCCCACACACACATAGGTGGTACCTAAATATCCTACTTGACAGATGCAACTGTCTTTCGGGTTGCAAAGGTTGACAACAAGCTACACAATTGGCCAGAAGCTCACTCCGACCCGGGCTGGCTTCGAACTCATCACCTTTCGGTCAGTAGTGATCTTTAATGCAGCTGACATCCAGTCAGCTGTGCCACATTGTGTATTTTCAGACACAATTTATGCTTTTTTGAAGAGGAGACAAAAATGACAACCCAGAGGGAGGAGATGAAAGGATGTAAAATAATCTTTGTGACCGCATGTGGCCTCAGGTCTGAACATGCACATTCCTAGGCTAGATGAACCAATACAAATTTAGTTTAAAATTGTTTCATGTACGTTTAGATCCTATCTGTATAGGTAGTTTTCAATCAGTTATGTTCTAACTTGTTTCTTTCCTGTTAGTGTTTCACTAACAGGTGCACCAGTCACAAAAGAGCCTGCCTTACCTGAACAAACCTCTTCATAGGTGGGATTCGGGGTGAGTCCACCTGCATAACCAACTTGAGTTGAGTAGACTCCTTTTTGCGTCCAAAATTTCCTCTCTACTCCCCAGAAACAGCCCATCCCTGAAAGAAAAACAAGATTTTTTGTGATAAAGACATTTATGAGTAACCTTTCTATTGAAAACATCAAGAGTTACAAATTGATAAAAGCACATAGGATGTGCATTTTAATGAGCCGTGAAGCCCATAAACCCATTAGGGCATGTGTGGACTAGGCCTGGGCAATCATGGTTCTAAAGTACTTACAAAACTAAAGTTCTGTTGGTGAAAACTAGGTGGCGCTGGTGCTTTGCTTCTACAGTGTTGCTAAAGTTCTGTTGGTGAAAACTAGGTGGCGCTGGTGCTTTGCTTCTACAGTGTTGCTAAAGTTCTGGTGGTGAACACTAGGTGGGGCTGGTGCTTTGCTTCTACAGTGTTGCTAAAGTTCTGGTGGTGAAAACTAGGTGGCGCTGGTGCTTTGCTTCTACAGTGTTGCTAAAGTTCTGTTGGTGAAAACTAGGTGGCGCTGGTGCTTTGCTTCTACAGTGTTGCTAAAGTTTTGGTGGTGAACACTAGGTGGTGCTGGTGGTTTGCTTCTACAGTGTTGCTAAAGTTCTGGTGGTGAAAACTAGGTGGCGCTGGTGCTTTGCTTCTACAGTGTTGCTAAAGTTTTGGTGGTGAACACTAGGTGGCGCCTGTGCTTTGCTTCTACAGTGTTGCTAAAGTTTTGGTGGTGAACACTAGGTGGTGCTGGTGCTTTGCTTCTACAGTGTTGCTAAAGTTCTGGTGCTTCTACTAGGTGGCGCTGGTGCTTTGCTTCTACAGTGTTGCTAAAGTTCTGGTGGTGAACATTTCAGAACTCTAACAAAACTTTCAAAATTTCATTATAAATGGCAGTTCCTAATTGGTTCTGTCTTAAAAATCGCCAATAAGGAAATAATAATGAAGTTTTGAAAGTTTTGAAAAATGTTCACCACCAGAACTTTAGCAACTTTAGTTTTGTGGGGTTTTGCCACCACTGCTCTCCAATGCGCTTTCCCTCCTCAGTTCTCCCTCCCTCCTGCCTTGAAGGGCCTTTCCTTCCTTTCCTTCACTTTATTTTAAGTTTATAAAGACTTAAAATTGTGTATAACTACTAAAATAATGTATAAATATTAAAATAAATAGAGCATCCCTACATCGTGGTTTTTCACTTATTGCGGGAGGTCCTGGAACCTAACCCCAGCTATAAATAAGGGAACACTGTATTAACTAAATATAGAGGGTTTTTTAAAAAACTGAAATCCCCATATTTACATTTGTTAGATGGAAACTTTCGGAAAGGCTTTCTTGCAAGGACAGGATGAATGTATTTGCATTGCGGTTACAAGATTGCTCTCCAAGGTCCTGAAGCATCACAGAACCTGTGCTGTCCTGGACTTCCCCCTTCTGGCTGCCTCATATCATGCTCTGCATCGTTGCCCAGATAACATCATAAAAGTAAGAATCCTAAAGTTGAAAGATACCCTGAAGGCCACCCAGTCAAACCCTATTCTCCTGAAATAAACCCATAAGTAGAACACTTAGGCAACAAACACGAAATGCCCAGATATAGGATGGCTAATCTAACTTGAAAACACTCCATGTGAAAGAGATCTAGAAAGTCTTGGTGAACCACAAGCCAAACATGACTCAATGGTGAGATGCAGCAGCTAAAAAAGCTAATGCAATTCTAGGCTGCATCAGTACAAGTCAAGGGTCTAGATCTGGGGTCCGCAACCTTTTAAAATAGAGGGCCAGGTCACAGTGCCTCAAACTGTTGGAGGGCCGGATTACAATTCAAAAAAAGCACAAATGAATTCCTATGCACACTGCACATATCTTATTTGTAGTGCAAAAAAACACTTAAAAATAATACAATAATTAAAACGAAGAACAATTTTAACCAATATAAACTTATTAGTAGTTCAATTGGAAGTGTGGGCCTGCTTTTGGTTGATGAGGTAGGATAGTTGTTATTGTGTGCTTTCAAGTCGTTGACCCTGAGCAAGGGCCACGTAAATGACTTTGGAGGGCCGTATCTGGCCCTCGGGCCTTAGTTTGAGGACCCCTGGTCTAGATCAATGGTTCCCAACCTTTCTTTGGCTAGGGACCACTTTGACGAGGGACCACTCTCCAACATTAGTTCCAAAAGGGTTACGAATCAGTTTTTGGTCAACTTTAGATTCGGTTTGGTTATTTGGGGTGCTGATTCAGGAAATTGCATAGATAGACCACGTCAGCTCTAGTTTCTGATACAGAACGTATGCCATCCAGTAGTCACCATCTTCTCACCCACAGAAAACTATATTTAATCATATAGAGATGACGTGGTAGTAGTAATGTTTTATTGTGTCACTCATGTCTGATGTAAGCCGCTCTGAGCCCCCGGGGAGTGGCGGCCTATAAATTTGAAATAATAATAATAATAATATTTTGTGGGTAGCCAGTCTCTCCACTCCCAACATCCCCGTTGCCTCAGCACTATAAGAGGGTTTCGCGAGACAAGTCACTCTCATTGCCACATGATTGGGAACCACTGGTCTAGATGGAAGTCATAGCCCCACTTAATTCTGGTTTGGTCAGACTTCCTCAGGAACGATCCTGTGTCCAGTTCTGGGCAACACAATTCAAGAATAAGGTCAACAAGCCAGGAGGTATCCAGAGTAGAGTGAGCAAAATGCTTAAAATTTTGGAAACTATGAATCCGTTTGAGGGGTGCCTTAGAGAGCTGGGGATGTTTAGCTTGGAGAAAAGGAGGCTGAGAGGGGACAGGGTAGCCATGTTTAAAAATATGAAAGGATGTCACATTGAGGAGGAAGCAAGGACACTGAGCAATGGATTTAAGATGCAGGAAAAGGGATTCCACCTAAACATTAAGGACTTTCTGATTGTAAGAGCTGTACAGCAGAGGAATATAGACAACCTAGGAGTCCAATGGAGTCTCTTTCTCTGAACGCTTTTAAGCAGAGGCTGGATTGTCATCTATTGAGAGTGCATTGACTGTATTTTCCTGCATGGCAAAATGAGTTGAACTGGATGGACCTTGTGCTCTCTTCCGTTCTATGATTCTAGCATGAGAGTAACATCAACATGATCCCTTTCATGTTCTGCAACTAACATACAAATGCACATTGCCTTTGATACAAACACTAACTAAAGGCTACAAATGGAACGTAAAGGGGAGGAACATAATTGTATTAACACATCAATAGATCCTGCCTCCCCATTATGTTTTCAGTCCCATTCTATTCTTTCCGGATTTCTTCTAGTCCTTCTCAAAATTCTTTGCATTTTCCCCGAAGCTAAGAAAAGAGAAAGCAATTCAATTTATATCCTGCCTATCAGTAAAGCAGAAGCAGGTAATGATAAAAGGCATCCGTTCTGATATCTCGCAAAAGAATGATTGCTCACAAGAGGCACAATCATGTGCTGGCAGTCATGTAATCTTTTAAAATCAACTACAATACAACAAAGGATCCCAGAAAGGTCATCTAGACCAGTGTTTTTCAACCTTCTTTGAGCCGCAGCACGTTTTTTACGTTTACAAAATCCTGGGGCACAGCACCAACCAAAATGACACAAAATGACACTCTAACACAGTAATACATATAGTTAATATGTTTTTAAATGTGTTTATACATTCAGTGTGAAACCTGGGCCTGTTTCGATGAACACGACATAGGTATCCTGGCAGGAATGGCAGAAAGACACACATGAAGGTCTTGCTCAACAGCTGGGAGTTATAGTTCACTCACAATCAAAGAGCATTCTGAACTCCACCAATGATGGAATGGAATCAAACTTCCCACACAGAACTACCATAACCTAGAGAAAATACTGTAAGAGTTTGGTTTTGGAGTTGTAGTACACCTATATCCAGAGAACACTGTGGAGGGGAGGGAGGAAGACATGGGGCGAGTCTGCGCAGTAGCGCTCGCATGCGTCACATCTTCCTCCCTCCCCCCTCCCGCAGAAGTGGCAGCGTGAGCAAAGCGAGGCAAAGCAAGCAGAGCGAGGCTGGGAAGAAGGGAGCCCGAGTGGAGAAGAAAAAGTGTTTGGCAGGAGGGGGAAGAAAGGGTATTGGAGGTTCCAATTTCCCATGGCACACCTGATGATCGCTCACGGCACACTATTGTACCACGGCACACTGGTTGGGAAACACTGATCTAGACCACATTGACCTTTTGACTGCATTATATTAAGACAAGATTATCAACTCGAAGTGCCCTTTTTACACTTCTTGTTGTGGGAGGAGAGGAAATTATTATTTTTAATGTGCTACCAATGCAACGTTTTTGCCTTTTTTAATAAACAAGTACAGACCAACCCAACTCTGAATTTCATTTTGGGATTACAACCTCTAGTGAACCTATTGCAATGTTTCTCAACCTGGGGGTTGAGACCCTTGAGGGGGTCACCAGGGGGGTAACAGAGGGGTCATCAAAGACCATCAGAAAACACAATATTTTCTGCTGGTCATGGGGGTTCTGTGTGGGAAATCTGGCCCAATTCTATCATTGGTGCGGGTTCAAGGGGTCCTTTGATTGTAGGTTAACTCTAAATCCCAGTAACTACAATTCCCAAATGTATAGGTCTATTTCCCCCAAACCCCACCAGTGTTCACATGTGGGTATATTGAGTGTTCATGCCAAGTTTGGTCCATATCCATTATTGCTTGAGTCCACAGTGCTCTCTGGATGCAGGTGAACTACAACTCCAAAACTCAAGTTCAATACCCACTAAGCCCTTCCAGTATTTTCTGTTGGTTATGGGAGTTCTGTATGCCAAGTCTGATTCAATTCCATCGTTGATGGAGTCTAAAATGTTCTTTGATTGTAGGTGAACTATAAATTTCAGCAACTACAACTCCCAAATGACTAAATCAATCTCCCTCTCCCAGCCCCACCAGAATTCAAATTTGGGCGTATCTGGTATTTGTGCCAAATTTGGTCCAGTGAATGAAAATACATCCTGCATATCAGATATTTACATTACAATTCATAACAGTTGCAAAATTACAGTAATGGAGTAGCAATTAAAATAACGTTATAGTTGGGGTTTGCCAGAACATGAGGAACTGTATCAAGGTGTTGCAGCATTAGGAAGTTTGAGAACCAATGACCTATTGGGAAACTTAATTGCTGTGTCACTGTGCAGTCGCACGCAAGCTGCTTTAAATGTCCTAACTTTCTATCAGCTTGGAAGATGCTGGATTGCCTTCCTGTTTGCGCAAGGAACTCCACAGAATCAATGTCCATGCTATTGCTTTCAAGGAATGATGATTTATTGATTGATCTTGGGTCTATCTCCACCCAGGCACTAACTCGATTTCCCCACAACCAAGTCCATACTTAAAATTTGAAGGCAACTGATCGTTCCTGAAGCTGCTGGTCAGAGATGAATCCTGAGAAGAAGAATAGAAGAAAGTTTTCCTTGCTCACTTTCTCTGGTATAGGGACCTCTGGGGCGCCCAATGCCCAAGGCATTAATTAGTTATTAGTTAACTAATTATTGGTTAATTGACTTGAAATGGGTTGTTGTGAGTTTTCCAGGCTGTATGGCCATGTTCCAGTAGCATTCCCTCCTGACGTTTCGCCTGCATCTATGGCAGGCATCCTCAGAGGCATTCTCACAACCTCTGAGGTGGCCTGGCATAGATGCAGGTGAAACGTCAGGAGAGAATGCTTCTGGAATATGGCCATACAGCTCAGAAAACTCACAACAACCCAGTTATTCCAGCCAGGAAAGCCTTCGACAATCTTCTTGGCTTTTCTTCACGAACAAAGATTCAGGAAGGACTCATCCCATGCGTTCTACAAGCGCGTTGATGACTAAGGAAGTTGGATGTGTCCTTCGAGCCTGTGCAATGCATTTTTCTGGTGGAGCACAGGGTGCACAGAACTGGCCTCACCCTTTAAACCAATGGTTCGTCTGCTGGGACCTAGCAAGCTTGGTGGCACGGGTGGGGTTTGAGCAAGGTCCTCAGGTCGACACTAGGTTTGATTAGAGTTTCCTTCTCTTTTAGATGATTGATCTTACAGGGTTCTGACCCTTGTGAAATTTCACCCTGAGCACCATCTGCCTGGGTTTAAATTTAGAGTTTCCCTTCTCTTAGGGTGGTTGCCAAAAGGCTAGAGAGCCCATCCTGCCCATAGACACTCTTTGTCAGACCCTTCGGTTGTGACCTGTCTGGCATGGGAGGTCTTACCGGTGACTATTATGCCACCGCCAGCATAGCTCACAACTTCATTACGGTACGCAAGCCTCTCCCACACGACAAGGGGGTGCCAATGGAGATAATACATTGACTTGAAATAGCTGAACCAAGCCTGGATCTCGCTGGAACCAACTGCAGACATGTCTTGCTTCCAAGATTCCTTAGTGGTAATAACTCTAATAGAAAACAGCTAAGGAGCTCAATATTCTGACAAATGGCCTCCAGGCAAAGGAGCAGCAAACTTGCTGATACAAACTTACTGGTACAAACCAGGAAGGTTTTCTTAAATTCCACCCTCACAAAACTAACAGAAAAGTGACTACTCTAAAGCTGTGGGTGAGGCAGCCTGACAAAAGGAACTGGAACTTATACATTTCCTGCAGTCACCTAGTGAGTACATGTTTAAAAAACTAGTATTATCACAAATATATGAATCTCTCCAAATTCAGGCATAATTCAAAGTTTAAAAATGCTGATTCTTCCTTATTTTAGATCTTCAACTTTACTACCACTTGAAAAAAAAACTGCTATGAAAATGCTTAGTCTGTGGTAAATGATCACCATCTATGTAAAAGCTGCAGGGTTGGTAAAATGGCAATCATACATATTTTAACAGCATAATTTTCTTTTAGCTGATTAACAAACTGTCAAAACACAATAATTTGTATTAATGGCAAACATTCATTTAATGTTCTACTTCCTGGCATCTGCAATCCTTAAAGGTGGCAGGGCCATAATTAACGAAATTAGAGATCAGACAGGAAGAGGGGGAAACCCTCTCAAACTAGACTATTTCTGCATGCAAATAATATTCAACGTGCACATGTGTATTCGCCAGCATGACCAGTGAGCATGCAACTTCAATCGAATTACTGCCATCTGGCATAATCCTCAGGTAAGAGCCAGGAACAGAACAGAAAAGCGTTGCAACCACCGAATTCTCCCCAGGAAGCTGAATACTCCTAAGTAGGTAAAAAAAAGCTAACACAGCATTTTGATCAATGGGAACTATCTTGAATTCTTTTATTCTGCCCCAGCTGTCTATACATATACAGTCCCTGAATTACAAACATATGACTTACAAACAACTCATAGTTAGGAATAGGGCTGCAGCAACAGAAAGTGAGAGACAGCAACTCCTCGGAAGGGAAATTCACTCCTAACAGAGTTCTCATGGGGAAAATATCAGAAAAGTTCAGATAAATCACTATTCTTAACTCAGCTGCTTTGACCTTGCAAAGAACTTCTTGAAGGCAGTAAGTTGGACTTGATTTTACTTTGGCGAAAGGCTTTTTAAATGTATTTATTGTATTGTAAACTTATGATGTTTTTAGATTTTAAATGTTAGCATTGAATACTTGCTGTTTGCCGGTCTGAGTCCCTCTTCGTAGGTGAGAAGGCCGGGGTATAAAAGTTTTAAATAAATAAAATAAATAAACACCAGACTCCTCAATTCAGCTTTCAACAAAAATAGCACTTTTTCTTTATTTACAAAATATGTACACTACATTATCCGGTCATGTCCATTCAGATCTCAGCACATGGACAGAGCACATTGCTGACCTTTTCCGGTTTGCACACAAAACTCTAAAAGCGGCACTCTACCAATTCTACACATCTTTATTGTTTTAACCCATGCACTGCTGAAACCATACAGTTTAAACTATAAATAATTTTCGCACCAAAAAGGTGTCTCCATTGAAGCTTTCTCACGAATGCTTGTTTCCAAAGTTTTCAAAACCCAATTTTCACAGGGACAGAAAGTGAGGTGAAATATTCTGAACAGGGGCACAGACAATTTATTTATTTCCAGCATTTCTACCCCGCTCTTCTCTACCCCCGAGGGGGGACTCAGAGCGGCCTAACAAAAGGCACAATTTGATTCCCACACAGTAAAATACAATATAAAAACCAAAAACATTCAGCATTAAATACATTAAAATACAATTAACATTAAAACATCACACACATTCACTTAAGTTAAAAACAGTGTTCCGTCCATAACAGGTGCATTGAGCCATATCCATCAACTTGCCCTTACAAATTCAGTCCAAAATGCTGCATTGTGCTAATGTGAAAACGCCTGGTCCCACAGCCAGGACTTCACTCCTTTCCTGAATGCCAGGAGGGATGTGGTCGATCGTATGTCGCTTGGGAGCACGTTCCACAGACGGGGAGCCACCACCGAGAAGGCCCTCTCTCTCATCCCCACCAACCGCGTTTGAGAAGTTTATTTATTTATTTATTTATTATTTGCATTTGTATTCCGCCTCTTCCCGAGGGCTCGTGGCGGGTTACAAGACATACATAGTGATCGGCAGGCAACACTCATGCCGACTCACGAACAAAATAAAACAATGCTATAACCATAAAAATAACAAAAATGATACTAAAAAACATCATTAAAACATTGTTAAAATTACACTAAGTGACAAAAACGGTAACACATAGTCATAAGTCGATTGAAAGCAAGAGGCGTTATATGTCAACCGAAGGCCTGCTTGAAAAGGAAGGTCTTACATGCCCTGCGGAAGGGGCGAGCTCCCGATGGCTCTAGCCTCCTCCGGCAGGGCATTCCAGGCCGTTGAGCTGCTACTGAGAAGGAGCGCTGCCTAGTTGATGATAGGCGGCAGAGGCGGATCGGTGGAATCTCCAGCAGGTTTTGCTCTGCTGAGCGGAGTGATCTCGGGGATCGTATGGGGCAAGGCGGTCCAAGAGGTACGCAGGCCCTAGACCGCACAAGGCCTTAAAGGTCAACACCAGCACCTTGAAGGTGATTCGTACTCAATTGGCAGCCAGTGCAGTTGCTGGAGGATGGGCGTAATGTGCTGCCTCACCGGCACTCCTGCCAGCAGGCGAGCAGCGGCATTCTGCACTAGCTTGAGTTTCCGAATCGCCGCCAAGGGAAGGCCAACGAGAGGGCGTTACAGTAGTCTAGTCTCGAGATGACCGTCGCTTGATCACCGTAGCCAGGTCATTCCTGGACAGGTAGGGGGCCAGTCGCCTAGCCTGACGTAGGTGGTAGAACGCCACCCTGCTGACCGCGGAGACCTGGGTCTCCATGGTCAGCAGGGAGTCGAACTGAACACCCAAGTTTAACAATTGACGACGTGCTTAATTGCTCGCCGTCCAGAGTAGGCAACCGGCACTCATCCCGGCCAGGCCGACCAGGCCATAGGATCTCCGTCTTCGACGGATTCACCTTCAGCCGGCTGGCCCGCAGCCAACCAGTCACGGCTTCGAGGCACAGATGGAAGCACCGGGTACGGTATCCGGCCTGCCGTCCATTCGCAGCAGAAGCTGGGTGTCATCAGCGTACTGATAACACTCCAGACCAAAGTCGCGGGCCAGCTGGGCCAGGGGGCCATATAAACGTGAATAATAAGGGGGAGAGAATGGCCCCCTGGGGGACCCCACAGTTAAGTGGGAGCCGCCTGGAGACCATCCCGCACGCCTCCACACGCTGTCCCCGATCCCGGAGAAAGGAGGCCACCCATTTAAGGGCAGTCCCCCTGACTCCGGAAGCGGATAGGCGGTGGGTCAACAATGCATGGTCTACTGTATCAAACGCTGCTGTCAGATCTAACAAGACAAGCAGTGCCGATCCACCCTGGTCCAGCTGGCGCGGTTGGTCTGTAATGGCGACAAGCACGGTCTCCGTCCCGTGCCCAATACGGAAGCCGGACTGGAAGGGATCAAATCCAGCTGTGTCTTCTAAGAACTGCTGCAGCTGATCCGCTGCTGCCCTTCAATCACCTTGCCCAGGAAGGGCAAGTTGGAAACAGGCCGGTAATTGAGGGAGCCGAAGGGTCTAAATTCGGCTTCTTCAGCAGCGGTCTTTACCATAGCCTCTTTAAATCCCCTGGGAAGACTCCTTGCTCAAGGGAGCTATTTAAGATCGTGCCCAGGGGGTCAAGGTGCACCTCTCCTGGCAAGGTCTAATAAGCCAGGAGGGGCACGGGTCGAGGAGCAAGTAGTTGGTCTAGCTGCAACAAGTAACTTATCGACAGCTGCTGCGTCCAGCAATTGGAAACGGGTGAAGGTGGGCCCGCCGAGTGGCGGCGGAGTCTCGAGTTCGCTAACTGTAGCAAAAGTAGCGGGATATCCCGGCGGAGCAACGAAATCTTGTCGGTGAAATAGTTCTGAAAAGCCTCAGCTGTCGGAGCCAAACCCCTATCATTTGGGACAGTAGGGATCGCTGTCAGAGACCGAATTATCTTAAAAAGTTGAGCCGGGCGTGAACTAGCCGACTCTATCAAGGAGGAATAATATGACTTTTTTGCTTCCTTGATAGCATGCTCATAAGCCTTTTAAACAGCTTATAAGCTGATTTCGAAGCTTAGTCACGGAGTCTCCGCCACACGCCCTCTAGCTGTCTCTTCCTCCGCTTCATCGCCCGCAGGTCCTCAGAGAACCAAGGCGAGCGATTAGTCCGAGGGATGAGAGAGCGCCTGGGGGCGATTTCATCAAGGGCGGCGGAAAGACTGGCATTCCAGTGTTCCACCTGCCCATCGACGGAATCGCTGGGGGCTTCCATTCCCTTAGAGCATTCAGGAACCGAATGGGTTCCATAAGTCTCCCTCGGGCGAACCATAATAGGGTCGGCACCCTTACCGAGAGGTGAGGCCAGCTCCAGACGGAGTTCTAGGACCTTGTGATCCGACCATGGAACCTCTATAATAGAGGCTGGGGGGTCACACCACCCGGCAGCGAAAAATCAAATCCAAGGTGTGCCCAGCCTGGTGAGTGGGACCGGTCTTACACAGTGAGAGACCTAGTGCCTCCATGGTAGACACTAGATCCAAGGCTGTGTCGAGGCGGTGTCGGCGTGACATTAAAGTCCCCAGAACCATAAGCCTGGGGAACCGCAATGCCCACTCCGCCACCACCTCCAGCAGCCTGGGTAGACTCCCCGCCGGTGCGTTGGGTGCACGGTACACCAGCAGGAAGGCCACACTCTCACCAAGGTCCCACACCAGGCCAGAGCACTCCATGCCTGGAATGTTCGCCACCGGAATCGCCCTAGAATTAAAATTGTCTCGACTGAGGATGGCAACACCTCCCCCGCCTCTCTGTCCTCATCTGATAACTAGCCGTAAACCCAGGAGATGCCAGCTCGCAAGATGACCCCGTCTCCCTCCTGGAGCCATGTTTCTGTGAGGCAGGCCAGATCGGCCTTCCTCTCCAGCAAGAAATCCCTGATGGTGGCGGATTTATTACGCACGGATCTGGTATTGGCTAGTATCAGAGTTGGAGGAGAGGTAGATGAGAGCTCTCCATCTGCGTGTCTTGAATAGCACGAGGTCAGAGGGTGGACGAGCCCTTACACGGTGCGTCCGTCCGCGCTCATACGACCTACGGCGACCGTCCCACTGCCCCTGCCCGAGATCACCCGAATAGCCCGCCCCTGCAAAGCCCATCCCTGAATCTCTAAGTGTCCGGCGCCTGCTCAACCTCTGAAAAGGGGGAGCGCGCTGGATCACTCTTTGTGATTTATGACTAGAGTTAGTTTGAGGGCCAGGCAATCTCGTTTCATAACTCCCTCTCTAACCCCCAGAGTTTTGCTCAGGTCGGGCTAAAGGAAGTCCAGAGGTCAGATTTGGCGAGCTACTGTTACCAGGGCCCACCTTAGGGCCACAAAGTGGGGGAAGTGGGCAGACTGGGCCCTTCGGCCCAGTGCTGGTATTCTGCTCCCCAAAAGTCCTGGATCTGAAATTCCCCTCTCTCGCCTCGTTGGAGAGTTAGGTGGGCTGCGCTGGGGGCTGCCTCTCCCACCCTCGGATTAGATGGACACGCTCTGAGGTAGAAGCTGATGGGGCTGTCCCTTATGGATAGTCTCTCCCTGGCTGGGAGCGGCAGTTTGGAGTGTCATCATGGTTGGAGCCTCTCGGTCAGTCATTGCTGCTTGAGGCTCTCCACCCGCCCCTTGAGTTCCATTTGTTGCCTTCCTGGCAACAAGGGTAATGAGGGGCCTCCCGCCCACCAGGTGGCGATGTTGTTCCTCCCCCGGATGGGGAGGGCCTCTCTCGGCCTCTCTCTTCGGCGTGCTCTTCGCCCACGACACTTCCGGGGCGCCGCTCTGTCTTTTCCTCCCCTGGGGGACATGGCTGGGAGGACCTCCTGTGTCCTCCTACCGCTGCATCTGGTGGACTCATCACGACCGGGCGGATCCTCCCGCCTCTCCTCCGTCGCCTCATCCGGTGCCGCTCCATGACCTCAGGCAAAGGGGCTGTCGGAAGAAAGCTTTTCCGGCGCCGCCGCTGGTGTCTGGTGCGCCTGCGCTTTAGTTCCGCACTCTCATTCCTGAGGGTGGGGGAGGCATGCCTTCTCCCAGCGCCCCTCAAGGTCGGGCGCCATCTTCAGCCTCTCTACCAACTCTCTTCTTATCGAGAGGGAGAGAGACGGGCGCCGGCCGAAGGCCCGCGCGTCGCTCCAGGACCGAGTCAATATCAAAAGTCTCCATCTCTCACACCTCCAGCTGACTGGCCGGGCGAGCTCCCCTCAGACCCCGGCAGGCGGACCAGGACACTCACCCGGGTTGAGGCCTGCTTGTGCGATTGACAGTCCTCACCGAAGACACAACCCAGCGATCGAGGATTAAGATCTTCCGTCGCTCCCTCGGATAACGCCATGGCTCCTGGGGCTGGTCTTTCATTTAGGGTGGCCTGCTGCTCGTCGGTCTGCAAGTCCCAGGAGTGGTCCCACTGTAATTCTCCAGGGTCGGGACTAGAGGTCCGGTGGTCATGCCCTGGCCCTTTCCTGCATTCGTCCCGCCTCATCGGCAGGCTGACTCCTGGAGGCCTCCACTATCTGGGGTTGGGCCCGGCGCGGGAGCGAGAGCAGGGCCTCCCCAGATGATCTTAAATTACAAGATGGGACGTAGGGGCTGATGCGTTCGGACAAGTAAGCTGGGCCAGAACCATATAGAGCTTTAAAGGTCAAAACCAGCACTTTGAATTGAGCTCGGAATTGGACCGGCAGCCAGTGGAGCTGACACAACAGGGGGGTGGTATGCTCCCTGTATGTAGCTCCGGTTAGTAATCTGGCTGCCGCCTGTTGGACTAATTGTAATTTCCGAACTGTCTTCAAAGGCAGCCCCACGTAGAGTGCTTTGCAGTAATCTATTCGGGATGTGACCAGAGCGTGACAACAAAACAAACACCATTTCTATGCTATCCAAAGCTGAAAAATTGATAGTTTTGGCTGGAGTTACACTAAAAAAATGTACTGGTTCAACTAATATACAAATTCAATTTAAGAGCTTGAGGATAGTAGTGGTAGTAGTAGTAATAATAATAATAATTTATTTATATTCCAGCCTATCATCCCAAGAGGACTCAGGGCGGATCACAGTACACATACATGGCAAACATTCAATACCATTTTGGATAGACAGGACAGAGACAGACAGAACAGAAATGAGGTATGTTGTGTCGACATCCAGCTTTTTGGTGCCTTGGAGGTTGTGCTCAAATCCAGCCTCAGGTGGGTGCTGTCACTCCATCCTTTTTAATGAAGAGCCATCAGGACTTCCTCCTTCCTTTTGGTCGCTGGGCATTTTCTGATCTTTTTCTTTATGGTGTCGTAAAATACCTCCCCTGCTTGTTTAGCGGTACCTAATTTCGCTACATACAGCTCAAGCTATTTTCAAACTGCTTAGGTAAACAGTGAGCTGGGCTGACAGTTAGGAGTCATGCCAATCCGTGACTTTGAACTGGCAACCTTTCGGTTGGTAGATCTTATCATTGCTGGTGATTTACCAGCTGTGCTAAAGTCAGACTGCTTGTACAGCGCATTGCTGATAGGTGTAATAGTTTTAGCAATGGATTTTGACTCTGAAGACCAAAAGGTGAATCCTCGCTCAAGCATGAACACCCATTGAGTGGCCTTGGGCAAATACTATTCTCTCAGCCTATCAGGAAGGCAAAGGCAACCCTCCTCTGAACAAAACTCCATGTTAGGGTCACCTTTGGTTCATTATGAGAGGGAAACTGAATTGCAGGTAGTTCTAGATTTCAAGCTTAGCCAGCGAGAAGAATCTTAAACAGCGATGCTGAGAATGACTCTACTCCAAGTCCCCAATGGATTACTATCAGCTGGAATAAGCAGTGAGTTAGACCAGTGTTTCCCAACCAGTGTGCCGTGGCACACTAGTGTACCGTGAGCGATCATCAGGTGTGCCGTGGGAAATTGGAACCTGCAATACCCTTTCTTCCCCCTCCTGCCAAACACTTTTTCTTCTCCACTCGGGCTCCCTTCTTCCCAGCCTCGCTTTACCTCGCTTTGCTCATGCTGCCGCTTCTGCGGGAGGGGGGAACGGAGGAAGACGTGACCCATGCGGGCGCTACTGCGCAGACTCACCCCACGACTTCCTCCTTCCCCTCCACAGTGCTCTCTGGATATAGGTGAACTACAATTCCAAAACTCAAGGTCAATGCCCACCAAACTCTTATAGTATTTTTTCTTGGTTATGGTAGTTCTGTGTGGGAAGTTTGATTCCATTCCATCATTGGTGGAGTTCAGAATGCTCTTTGATTGCGGGTGAACTATAACTCCCAGCTGTTGAGCAAGACCTTTGTGTGCGTCTTTCTGCCATTCCTGCCAGGATATCTATGTTGTGTTCATCGAAACAGGCCCAGGTTTCACACCGAGTGTATAAATACATTTAAAAACATATTGACTAAATGTATTACTGTGTTAGAGTGTCATTTTGTGTCATTTTGGTTGGTGGTGTGCCCCAGGATTTTGTAAATGTAAAAAATGTGCCGCGGCTCAAAAAAGGTTGAAAAACACTGAGTTAGACAGATATGGTGTGGTTCTGTATGTTCACATTTCCTTCCACTTCAATGAGGACCAATCTCATTGTGTATAACTTTTTAAGGTGGAAGGGAAAAGTCTAAATCTTCTGGATTCAGTGTTTATTTGTTTTCAAACATGAACATTCTCTCCGTCCTTATTTTGAGCTGGATATAATCTGGCACATCTTTCCTTTCTTTTCCTCCCGCTTTGTAATTCGTGTCTGGAAGTGAATCAGAACAACGGCCTGCTGTCTTTGTCCAATTTACAAAGTTTCTATAAAAGCTCACTTAACAGAACAAAGGCAGGGCTGCCATCAAACAGATCACAAAGGCATGGCTTCCCTTTGAAACTTCAGAAGCCAACTTCAAACTATAAAGTCATGTACTGTGTCCGGCTCTTATCTTTGTCGCTGGCCCAAACGCCCAAAAAACAAAGAGGCAGTATCATGACAATTGTACTTCTCAGAAGAGTGAGAAGAGAGCATGAGGAATTGTATTTCAGACCCGAAAGCTCGCTGTTTCCTAACAGCTTGGCTATTGATTGAAATCAACAGAATTGCCCATAAGAATCATCCATGCTTTGCAAAAATGAATCTTTGTCATTGCTTATTTGACCTGGCTCTGGTTCCAGAAGAGAGGAAAAATGAAATACAAAAGCATGTTATCAGATGGAGGAATCCAAGAGTCTGAGAGGTGCAAGATTACTGAATATCCTAGGTTGAATACACAGCAAGGCCTCCACTTCCATGGGAGCTAGGGGCACAGGGCTACTGCGGAAGCAATAAAAACCCACATATTTAAAAATCAGTATTTTTTTCACTGGAAAGAACATCTATCTAGAAATCTCTAGGTCCTCCACCTCAACTTCTGCCAGAAATTGGCCATAGATTTTTGCTGGAGGACCAACAAATTCCTAGAAACAAAATATTAATCAAATCTGTGAATAATCAAATTCTCCATAGTTAAAGGTGCAAATCTAGAGGGACAACTACAAGTAGTTGCATAAAATACTCCTGAAGCATTCTTCACTGAACATGTAACAGATTCTCAACCAGTGTCATTTATCCATCAAGGGTACCTCATAGAATCATAGAAACATAGAGTTGGAAGAGACCTCGTGGGCCATCCAGTCCAACCCCTTGCCAAAAAGCAGGAAAATCGCATTCAAAGTATCCCTGATAGATGTCCATCCAGCCTCTGTTTAAACACCTCCAAAGACGGAGATCCTGTGGCTTGGTCACCCGGGCGCTGGGGAGGTTCAGCTTCCAACCTTTGATGGCGAGACTCTATGCCCGTCGTCATCGGAAAAGAGTCTCGGCGTTACACTCGACTCTCAACTGTCGATGGAGACACATATCTCCATCGTCAGTAGAGTAGCGTTTTTTCATCTACGTCAGGCGAGGAAGCTGGCCCCCTATCTGTCTCGACACGACCTGGCCACAGTGATCCAAGCCACGGTCATCTCAAGGCTGGACTACTGTAACGCTCTTTACATTGGCCTTCCTCTGATGGTGATCTGGAAATCGAAGCTGGTGCAGAACGCTGCAGCTCGGCTGCTGGCAGATGTTCCATCGAGCTGCCACATTACACCCATCCTCAGCGAACTGCATTGACTCCCAGTGGAATGACAGATCACCTTCAAAGTGTTGGTATTGACCTATAAGGCCTTGCATAGTCTGGGGCCAGTGTACCTCAGGGACTGCCTCATCCCATATTGTCCCTCCAGACTCCTGCGTTCAGAGACCCAGAGCCTCCTGACGGTTCCAAGCCACAAGTCCTACCACTTGACTGCGACGCGGAGGAGGGCCTTTTCTGTTATTGCCCCAACCCTTTGGAATTTGCTACCTGTTGAAATTCATGCGCTTCCAAGTCTTCTGGCTTTCAGGAAGGCCTGTAAGACTCTGTTGTTCCAACAGGCCTTCGGATCTTAATTTGGTGGCTCTATCAACAACTATAGGTCTCTTAATGCTGTATCCATTTTAGGACTGTTGTTTTAATTTTGTGATTTTAATGTTTTAATGTTTTATACACCTCTTGTATTGTTGTTCTGCTTGTGTAAGTCGCCCCGAGCCATACGGGAGTGGCGACTAATTAAGTCCGAATAAATAAATAAATAAATAAATAAATAAATAAAGAGCCTCCACCACACTCCGGGGCAGAGAGTTGCACCGCTGAACAGCTCTCACAGTCAGGAAGTTCTTCCTAATGTTCAGGTGGAATCTCCTTTCCTGTAGTTTGAAGCCATAGTCTCCTCAAAAGATATCACCCTTGTTGAAGCCAAATTCCCCTCAATAAAGCCAAATGTGCCTCCTGCACACTCATCTTTTCCAGGACTCAGTTCCTGGCTCTGTCCAGCAATTCTATACATGGATCCTGCAAAAAGAAATGCCAGGAGACCAGCCAGCAGCTACCAGATCACATTGCTCAGACTGTTTATTAATTAGTAAAACTGATGTATCACACCTTCAACATAACTGGCGCCGCCAGGGTGAAAAGGAACTGCTATGCTTTTAAGTGCTAGCTGCCCTTCTACAGAATCTCTGCACTAGATTAATACTCTGCTGAGTTATGGGCCAGCAAATGCTCAGAGGGCACAAGATAAAATTTCACTCGTAAAAGAGAGCTGGCTCAAATAAATGCCGGGACAAGGAACAGCTAAGAGCCATCCATCAACAACAGTCTTTTCTACATTGCATGGGGACTTCTGTACATCCTCCGAAAACATCAATATCCAGAAAACAGCTACAGACGTGATCATTGGCTTCCTACCGAATGCATTGCACATCACAAAGTTTGGGGATGTGGACAAGATCTTAGGAGAAATGAAGCCAACCACTTCTTCTCTGGACCCTTGAGTGGGTTAAAGTGCTGGTGAATGCCTCCTTGACCCAAGGCATAATGCCAATGAGATTCAAGGAGGCAGTAGTAAGACCATTACAAAAGAAACCAGCACTGGACCCCACTCTACTTAACAACTACAGGCTAGTTTCAAATCTCCTCTTTCTGGGCAAAGTTCTAGAAAAGGCGGTGGCCTCGCAACTTCTTGGATGAAACTGATTATCTAGATCCATCTCAATCTGGTTTCAGGCCTGATTACGGAACTGAGGCAGCATTTGTCATTTTGGTGGATGATCTCCGAAGAGAACTAGACAGGGGGAGTGTGTCCCTGTTGGTTATCCTGGACCACTCAGAAGATTTCAATACCATTGACCATTGTATCCTTCTGGGCCACCTCTACAGGATGGGACTTAGGGGCACTGTTCTGCAGTAGCTCTGGTCTTTCCTGGAGGGACGGACCCAAATGGTGAACTTAGGGGACTCCTACTCAGCTCCCTGGCCTGTGGCCTGTGGAGTCCCTCAGAATGGACTGGATGATAGCTATAACAAGCTGAAATTCAATCCAGGGAAGACAGAGGTACTTATGGTCAGTCACAAGGTAGAACAGGGTATAGGGTTACAGCCTGTGCTGAACTGGGTTACACTCTCTCTGAAGGCACAGGTTCGCAGTTTGGGGGTGATCCTGGATTTGGCATTGACCCTGGAACCCCAGGTCTTAGCGGCGGCCAGGAGCTCCTTAGCAGAATTAAAACTTGTGTACCAGCTACGCCCATACCTTGAGATCCCAGACCTGGCCATGGTAGTCCATGTGTTACATCTTGTTTGGATTTGTGGTGAAGTCATATTTCTTTATTACAGGTTTTTAATATGGTTTATATATATATATATATATATATATACATACTGTATATATATATGTATGTATGTATGTATGTATGTTGAAGGGGTAAAAACTTAGCAAACCCTAAGGGTTAACAGAGATATTAGCGTGCAGAACCTCCAAGGGGTTTCCGTTACCATGCAAACAGGAGGCGGAGCCTGCAACTGGCCTTAGAATCTTCGAATTCAAACTTTGGCAGTGAAAGTTGAAGGAGAGAGGGTGTGTGGAGAGTTAGAGAGTCCGTTTTAGCCAGCTGTCAGCCAGTTTTAAAGAGGACTCTGACTCTACTCTGTGAGAGAGTAGAAGAAAAGCTGTGTTTGAACTGCTAGGAAAGCAGTTGGGCTTAAAGGACAAGCAGTTAGAGTAAAGACTGCTGAGCTATTGGGTCTGGGAGTACAGTTATATAGTATCAAGGTGCATCTCCATAGTTAGTGTATTGTAACCTTAAGATACGTGCCTCTAAGAAGATACTGTAACCACCGAAGCTCTGAACTCTGAAACCTCCATGCTTAGAACATTGTTTGAATAAACTTTGCAGTTCTTTAACAAAGATATCTCCCCACATAGTTACTTCATACCCAAGCCTCAAAAACAAATTCTTCCTAATGGGTAGCCAAGTATAATGATTAGTAGCAGCGAAAGTTAACAAATAGTGTCAGTGGGAGTTTGGGTTAGAGGGATACCCTGCCCTGACACAGTAATCGAAGGTCAGTGGGAAAGCTGACCTGTGTGAATACTTATTACATTATATGGTAGCAGCAAGTGGAAATAAAAGGAGTATTTATATAAATTGGTGGTCAGCGTGGAATAAGAAAACCACCCTGACACAGTTGAAAGTAAAATATAGAGAGTCTTCACAGGATTGGCTGCCTTTGAGGATAGTTCAGAAGCTACAATTAGTCCAGAGGTTGGCAGCTAGTTGCTAAGTACAGCACCCTATTGTGAGAGGACAACTCCCATGTTGTGACAGCTCCGCTAGCTGCCGGTCTTCTTCCAAGCTAAATACAAAGTGCTGGTTGTTACCTATAAAGCCCTAAACGGTTCAGGTCCAGGCTATTTGTCTAATCGCATCTCCCTATACAGACCATCCCGGGCACTGCGGTCTGCGAAGGAGGCCCTCCTCTTGGTCCCACCTCCATCTCAAGCATGATTGGCAGGGACAAGAGAAGGGGACTCCCTTCCGAAAGAGATAAAAATGGCCTCCACCCTCCTGTCTTTGAAAAAGCTACTAAAAACGCACCACTGCACTTTGGCATATGGGGAGGAAGAGGATTAGGGCACTTTAATAATGCCATTGGAAAGCAGGCTGACCAATCTGTACTGCATGACCATTGTAGTACAGTTTAGAACAACTATAACAGCCAGTGCTCCACTAATTTTTAATAGTGCTAACTATGTTAGATGTCTTATTGATGACTATGTTTTTAAATTGTATTTGTTTATTGATTAGCTGCTCTATGTCTTTGATTTGATATTTAATTTTATATTGATTAGTATAATCAATATAAAATTATTATTTTGTATTATGTTCTACTGCCGTAATGTTTTACTATTATGTCGGGCATTGAACGTTTGCCTCTGTATGTGTAAACCGCCCTGAGTCCCCCTGGGGAGATTATCATCATCACTGAGGGATGAACCCAAGTTTGTTTATCCAGACCATGTGATTATACTTAGATGGATCACTCTCTCTGTAAATGGAAAGTGCACACTGTGGATGCCAAGACGTACATCAGATATTGCAAAAGCCATCTGTTAGACTTGTCTCCCTGGTGCAATATTTGCATGGGAAGCATGTGCTCTCTTGCTGAGCTGCAGCTTTTCAAATGAGAACACAGGAAGTTGCTTTATACAAAGATAAGAGTACTTGTCCATCTATCTTAGTACTGTCTTTAGCAGATCTCTAGGGAGTATCAGACGGGGGGTTGCGGAAAACCTGTAGACTCAGCAAAGCATTCTTCTGTGCATCCTGGAGGTTCAAAGCATATTTTATCTCAGACACATTTTACTTAGTTTTTAAAACTTTTGTCTTATGAAATTCGACATATATATCTCGTTTGCCATGGCATGCTGTGTTTTTGTGTCAGTATAATAATAATAATAATAATAATAATAATAATAATATTGGAATGTGGTACAGACAAGTGGGTGCAGAAAGAGAAACATAAAATCTGAACTGAGAGAAAAATATTTCCAGACCCCAACAAGCTCTTTATGGGAAACTAGCCGTCCCCTGACACGCGTTGCTGTTACCCAGTCTGAGTATTTGTGTTTTTGTCTGTACATATGTGTGTGTGTGTATTTGTGTATATATGTGTGTTTGTGTATATATGTGGTTTTGTGCATGTGTTGTAATGCATTTTTTGGGCTTTTAAAGTCTCTTCTGCTGTGTTTTTCAGTGTTTTTATGAGTGATGGTCACTCGTTAGCCTGATAGGTGTATTGTGTCCAAAATTGGTGTCAATTTATCAAGTGGTTTTTGAGTTATGTTAATCCCACAAACGAACATTACAACCCTGATCCTACGCCAAAACTCAAGGCACTGCACCATAGAAAAATCTCTTTTCATTTAGCTATTTATTTATCCTTGGCCTTGAGCCCAATGGGGTGCTTTGCTCCTACAGCTATTCCAAGAGAAAGACTAAAACAAATTAAAAGAATATCATACTTTTCAAGCATTAAACTTCTTCAAATCAAAAGAGTCTCTTTTGAAAAGCAACCCAGTAAGCATCAGATCAAACCAAATATGCATTACGAAGAAGCCCCAAGCTGAGTAGATATGTCAGACTGAAAAATACAAATTGTAGTACCTCAAGAACAGATCATAAAAGAGGATACAAACATGACCAACGAAGTCTTGGAGGACATGCAGCCCCTGAGGTTTACAGCTGCATTCCCTTTTTCTCCAGGAACAAAATTGGAGGGAAAAGTGGATAAAGATAAATACGCGGGTCTTTGAAATAAGGGAATGTTAATGCACCTTCAATCAAGGACAGTTCCCTTTATTGTTGCACAGCGTACTTCAAAGAGTGTCCTTGGGTAATGTCACCGTGGCCACAAGTGTTTCGAAGGCATTTGGAGCCCTGGCTCCTTTGTTTCTCCAAGCCTCGCGTAACCATTCGTCTAGTGCAAAGCGAAAATATGTTACATCAAGAATGGAAGCAGTTTGAATTGAAACCCTTTGCTTTCTCTTTGTACTGGAGTAAATAATTATGCACACAATAGACTGATAGAGCGTCTATCTGATGGTATATGAAAGACGTATTTGACCTCAAAAGCTAGAAATAGTTTTTGCTTAGCAAATTTTGAAGAACTGAACACCAGAATCACTTGGGCACTTTAATTTTTTTTTGTCTTAGCTGCTTCGAAGTACCTGGTTACTTCCTAGGCCCAAACTGCAATCACTCTGGCTTAACACACAGCTGTACCTAGAGGTACAATAAACAGCATTCTCGAATCTGGCGATCCATCGAATGATCTCTGCAGCATGAGCCTGACATTATTATCTGTTTGGTGAAGTTGTTTCTCCACGCTCAGATATGTAGCTAATTCTAAATAATGCCATTGTGCCAAATGATTATTTCTGTTGTACTCCAAGTCTGGGAACCACCTTTGTACTTAACACACACTCCAGTCCAAGGTAAAATAGCAAAGCAGTTTATTGAAGTGTGTGAGTGTATACAGTATATATCTCAATTCAGCGAAATAGTGTAAGACAGTGTTTTTCAACCTTTTTTGAGCCGCGGCACATTTTTTACATTTACAAAATCCAGGGGCACACCACCAACCAAAATGACACTCTAACACAGTAATACATATAGTTAATATGTTTTTAAATGTATTTATACACTCAGTGTGAAACCTGGGCCTGTTTCGATGAACACAACATATATATGACTTCCCCTCACATACTTTTACATGACTATCATGTCTTCTCTCAGCCTTCTCTTCTTCAGGCTAAACATGCCCAGCTCTTCAAGCCGCTCCTCATAGGGCTTGTTCTCCAGACCCTTGTGAAATTTCACCCTGAGGGAAACTTGCTTCCAGTTAACTATGGATGTCATGATGCTGTTATAAACAGTTCCTTGGGGGGGGGGGGAGGCAACTTTCAATAAATCCAGTAAAATAGTAAAAAAACAACAACATTTCCAAGCAGAGAGGCTCAATTTGGTTTTTGGAAACCTGTGAATGCTTCAGCCTCCCGGTGCTCCCAGGTTCGCCCACTGCCCAATTCACCGACATGGAGCTTCCAGCTTTGTTCTCGCGAGAAATCCAAGCCAATGCGAAAATGCCAACTCAATCACTTCCGCCCAGGGCTCTGCTTTTGCGGAGGGAGGCAGTGAAAGAGGCCACACAGATCTATGAAACGTATCGGGAGGCTGAAGCAGCCCTGAGCGGGAGCTGGAGCCATGCTGAGTCGAGGCTCCTGAAGGCTTCCTCAAGGCGGGCCTGGCCCTGGCATTTGGCGGAGCCCTTCCTTTGCCTCGGGGAGGATCTTTGGGGAGGGAAAGAGGGAGAAAGAGCTGCTAGGAGGGGGAAGAGTGCCAATTTCCCACGGCACACCTGATGATCTCTCAGGGCACACTGGTTGGGAAACACTGGTGTAAGAAACCAAAACTTGGAATCATGAGATATGAACAAAAGAAAACATGAAACTAGAAATCTCTTGATTTGATAATAGATCTATACTCCCACCTGGACTATACTCCCACTTGGACTAAAGGGCCCATCTGCTGGGCTAGCTAATAGAGAGAAAATCATGCCTTCTCCCCGGGAAACTGATAAGAACTTATTTGCTAATTATCGTCTTGACCTTCGTCCACTTTCCTGAGAACCCCTATGTTGACGGAACATAAATCTCCTATCTAACTGCTCATTAGACTGTCCACCTGGACTTTCATTTTCATCTTCTGAGCTCAGATTTGTTTGTGACCTTGCTTCACTAGCGAACTGCTTTTCAGGAATGTGGCCTTCAGGCACAGACCACGCACATTCAGGGCTTAAAATCTCTTGCTGGCTTTCCTGCTGACTTGCAGACCCAGAATGGTCATAGGGTTTAGGACAGTTGCTTCACTTACCAAATAGTGCCATATTCATTCCCTCAGGAAAAGGTTCAAACAAAGTGTTTCCATTCACATGATGTTTGTCTGCAAGAGAAGGAAATATTGACATGTCAATTATGGAATTATATCGTGGAAACAACTACCTACAGCAAGCGGAACAGTTAATTATACATTATTATGATTATTAATTATACTCAGGGTAATTGTCATTTACAGTTGCTGCAAAGCTTTGGAGTTACATTTGTTGATTTCTATGCCTCAGTTTTTATTTACAGCCAAACCAGGGGGCGTATTCAGGCAGGTTTTCAAAATAAATGTTTTAAGATCGATCCATGGGATGCTGAATATGTTTTGATATGTTTTAATATGTTTTAATGGTTTTAACTGGGATTTTTTAAATACTGTTTATATTTAATCCTGCTTTATTTGTGTATTTCAAATTGTATGCTCGTGCTTTTATGTTAAGCTGCTTTGTGACTCCTGCAAGAGATATAAAGCAGGGTATAGGTAAAGACAAAGGTTTCCCCTGACATTAAGTCTAGTCGTGTCCAACTCTGGGGGGTGGTGCTCATCTCCATTTCTAAGCCGAAGAGCCAGTGTTGGCCATAGACACCTCCAAGGTCATGTGGCCAGCATGACTGCATGAAGCGCCATTACCTTCCCGCAAAAGCAGTACCTATTGATCTGCTCAAATTTGCATGTTTTTGTACTGCTAAATTGGCAGAAGCTGGGCCTACAGCGGGAGCTCACCCCACTCCCCAGATTCGAACCGCCAACCTTTCGGTCATCAGGTTCAGCAGCTCAGCAGTTTAACCCACTGTGCCACCAAGGGGCCCAAAGCAGGGTATAATTAATAATAATAGTAATATTATTAATAATATATCAGGGACGTATTGGTGCTCACTGACTACAGACATTCCTTTATTTCCTGGAAACTCACTACTGTTCAGAGGTTTTCCCCAGGCCCTAGGCTACCACTCTGGGAACATTACACTACACAATATTACCTGACTGCCTGACACAATAAACATTCAGATTTAATTAAGTGTCCACCAGGCTCCCAAAATACAATTACTGTTGTTGCCTGAATGTTGTCCATCGTTCTTCACGGATCCCGTGACAAATGGAGTTCTTTTCTGCTATGATTCATTAAATTGCCAATAAATGCAAAACTGAACATCAAATGCTTATTTCCATTTCTGTTGTTTCGCCTAAAAGCTACCCCGTTGCAAACATCCAAAAAAACCCGAAGTCTAAAGTACTTTAGGTCTCAAACACTATGGATAAGGGCTGTTCAAACTGTACCTTTACAGGTCATAGGAAAACAGACATTTACACCTTAGAGATAGATGCGATGGCCTCCTATTTGCGAAAGAGCTCAACAGGCCATTAGAGTCACTTACCATGTATTATCGATAATGATTACTTCATTAGACCCTTGTTATTTATAGCTAATAGGCTTTTAAAATACCTGCTTTCAATTATGCCTCCGTGAAATACAATTCACTTTGGCATTTTATTTCAAAACCAATTTATAGTGCTGTTGTGACACACAAGTCTAAAGAAAACATAGGACTCCATTAATTTCCTTCGAACAGCCTTCCATTAAGGCAGAAGTCGGCGATCTATTTACAGCAAAATTCCTAACAGTTCCCAGATATTTTAATATTAAGTCCCATCAACTCTGTTTAGAACACATCCGCTAATCCAGTGCTGTCCAACTTCTAACTGGCCAAGGGCCAGGTTCCAGGTCACTGATGACGTGGGGGGCCGTCCGGCCCCGGCCCCGCCCCCGGCCTTGCCCCCGGCTGCCGGGATGCTTTGGGAGAGAGGGAGGAGCCACGGGGCACCCCCCTCCCTTCCAAGGCATCCTGGCCCGATGCCTTGCAAGGAGGGAGGCGCCCGCGGGGACCCCCTCCCTTGCAAGGCATCGTGGCAGCCGCGGAAGCCAGCGCCGGCTTCAGCCGCTGCCGCGATGCCTTGCAAGGGAGGGAGGCGCCGCGGGGGGACGCCCCTCCCTCCAAGGCTTCGCGGAAGCCGCGGATCCGCGGAAGCCGCGGAAGCCGACGCCGGCTTCAGCCGCTGCCGCAATGCCTTGCAAGGAGGAGAGGCGCGCGGGACCCCTCCCTTGCAAGGCATCGGCGCAGGCGAGAGAGGGAAGAAGAGGGCAGTGCAGGGAGGAGCTAGCTCTCTTCCTCCTCCTTGTACCACCCCTTGTCCCTCTCTCACCGGCGCCGATGCGATCCGGTTTGCATCGGCGGCGCGGAGAGAGGGACGGAGGGGGTGGTGCAGGGAGGAGGAGCTGGCTCACTTCCTCCTCCCTGCCCCGCCTCCCCCTCCCCCTCGGCCGCCATTTTTTTTTTAATTAGATTTTTTTTAAAAAAAAATTAAAAATGGCGGCCGGGGGCATAGCGGGGGCCGTGTCCAACAGGCTGGGGGGGGCGTGTACGGCCCCCGGGCCGCCAGTTGGACAGCCCTGCGCTAATCAACATGTAATCCACAGGCTACCCAGATAAAGGAGTTCATTCAGTGAAGTGCACCAAATAACACAGATAGAAAGAATTTGTCCAAACCATAAAAGCTCCTCTCATATGAGCCTGCCTAAATTTTGCAACAGAGTACCTGTTACTGTCCTAAGGCATCAAAACACTAGGATGGTGACAGGCATGTAGCCGGGGGGGGCTTGAGGGGCTTTAGCCCCCCCCCCCAAATTCTCAGGGTGGTCCGCGAGAAGGCCTTACTGGTACATTATTTACACTGTTATGTTTATTCATATCATGATCTGATCACCAGGCTCAATATATCCCTTATGCAAGGGGGTATTGGGATAATGATACAAAAGGTTTGCTAGGGTAGACCCTCTCCCACTCAGCCTCCCCCCCCCCCCCCCAATCAAACTCAGCCCTCCCTGAATCAAAATCCTGGCTAAGGCCCTGGATGGTTAGTACATGAACCTCTTCCTAAGGGAAATCAGACTGAAACAATGTTTTGAAAGTTTCTGGCAGGTGGGATAAGACCAGGTTGTTTCACATGCCCTTTAGTACTTTGGCACCGGGAATGTGGCGCAGCTGGCTAAGTGTCAGCTGCATAAGATCTTTCTGACCAATAGGTCATGAGTTTGAGGCCTGCCCCGGTCGAGGTGGGTGCTCGACTTTTAAGTGTAGCCTGCTGTCGACCTTTGCAGTCCGAAAGACAGTTGCATCTGTCAAGTAGGAGATAAAGGTACCACATTAAGTGGGGAGGCAAATTTTGACTGAATTATGAGGCCATTAAAGAACTCCAGGAACGCTGAGGAATGCGGAAGGAACAACAAGGGACGCTGGGAATGCTGAGAGATGAGGAGTGCGTCAGCTCCCCCGGGTGGCCAGAGTTTGCCCCTGTCCATCTATATGTGTGTATGTGGAAAACAAAGAAACACAGAGTATGGCTTACAGAAACATCCAATAAACACACAAACCAGGTAGATACAATATAAAAGTATCAATAAGTGTTAATATTCAACATCTTAGAGTGAAAATGTCATATTACATAAAAGACAAACCATTTCCATGTACATATATGGATGTTGCGGAAAAACATACAAATAAACCGGATTACAAAGAGCCTGCCTTGTAGGGTTGCTGTTAATATAGAGGTATTTTTAACCCAGTGCCATCTTGTTTGGAACTTCCCAAAGTCTGCTACCTACTCAGTTGTATTCAAGAATCTGCGACCTACAGTGAAATATACAAAGTTCTCATAAATGTGAGAGACCATGAATCATATCCATATAGAATGGGATTCAGAAATTAAAGATGCACACCAGAAAGGGAGAAAAGCTGCTTCTGCTCTTCCCTTTGGAAGGATGAGGAGTCTGTGAAGTACGATTTGTTCCACTGTCAACATTTTGGCTGTATCTTAAGTCTTAAATGTAAGCCAACTGCTGTAGCAGGAAAACAGTAAAGTCACTGCTTTTTACAGCAAAATAGCTAAAGGAGTAGGGAAGAACAATGATTTTCTGAGATATGTCATTGTTTATTTGTTCTATCGCTTCTGACTCTTCGTGACCTCATGGACCAGCCCATGCCAGAGCTCCCTGTCGGCCGTGACTACCCCAAGTTCCTTCAAAGTCAAGCTAATTCCTTCATGGATACCATCCATCCACCTTGCCCTTCGTCGGCCCATCTTCCTTTTTCTTTCCATTTGCCCCAGCATCATTATCTTCTCCAAGCTTTCCAGTCTTCTCATTATGTGGCCAAAGGACTTTGCTTCTAATATCCTTCCCTCCAGTGAGCAGTTGGGCATTATTTCCTGGTGTATGGACTGATTTGATCTTTTTGCAATCCAAGGCACTCTCAGTATTTTCCTCCACCACCACAGTTCAAAAATGTCTATGTAGCAACAAATCACAAGTCTTGCAAAAGTCAGGAGAACTCTGACAGCAACTCCTGGTTGTTGAACTTCTTCGCATTTGTGACGGACTTTGTTTACACAGAGTTTATCGCACTCCGAGGACTTGATATTTTCCATTAGGAGTCGGATGTTTAAGAACCTCAGCGGTTTCCATTCGCATTACTGGCGGTATGACTTTGTCTTTTTGAATGTTTATATACTCTCTATGACTATTATATATAGTAATTGCTTATTACACTTTATATTCTTATGACTGTCATTTGATGCTTGCGCTTTGCACCTTTGTTGTTTCTTGTGCTTTTCTAGCCTAGGCTTGTTTACCTTAGCAACTCCTTAGTCCCATAACTTCTAGATCCCTCCCAGGTTTAGCTCTTATCACCATTTCATGTAACCATACTTCTTGATTATCTCCTCTTCCTTATCTCCACTTGCTTATCTCATAGAAATCCCATTTCTACATGTCCAGTAAAGAGATAGAGTTGAGCACTTGTATCTAATGGAAAGTCTGGATTTAACCTGTCAATTTTAATCAATTTTAATTCCATGGAGAAACGGAGGCCCCGTCTACACTGCCACATAATGCAGTTTCAGAATGCATTGAACTGCTTTATATGAGTCTATCCTGCCACATAAACTAGTGGTACAGTGGGTTAGACCATTGTGCCGCCAGGATGGTTGACCGACAGGTTAGCAGTTCGAATCCAGAGGGAGCGGGTTGAGCTCCCTCTGTCCACTCCAGCAAGAACATGAGAGAAGCTTCCCACGAGGATGGTAAAACATCAAACATCCGGGCATCCCCTGAGCAACGTCCAAACAGATGGCCAATTCTCTCACACCAGAAGTGACTTGCAGATTCTCAAGTTGCTCCTGATATGGAAAACAAAACAGTTCAATGGAATTAATCTGCAGTCTGAAACTTCATTATATGGCACTGTAGATCCAGCCTTTGAGAGAAAAACACAGTGGCTGGTGGTGGCAGTGAATCCCAGGCCAGCCTTTAAACTATTTATTTATTTATTTATTTATTTATTTATTTATTTATTTATTTATTTATTTATTTATTTGAACTTATTAGTCGCCACTCCCATACGGCTTGGGGCGACTTACAAAGTTCACTAGGCAAGGCCAGTGGGCATTACAACAATACAGTACACGCTACAATATAAATAAACACACTATGCTAAGAATAATAAAAGGGAACCATACAGCAATGAAAGAGTCTTATCTACAGGGTCAGGGCTATGGAGGAATGCCTAGGTAATTCTAACTAAGAGTCTTCCAAAGGGTTTCCAGTGGAAATCAACCTTGGCAGGGGAAGGACTAACCTTCCTGGGACTGGGGACAGTTCTTAGACCTATGGTCCCCTCTGAAAGGTCGAGTTTTGACTTGCTGGAGTCTGATCTAGTCCAGCTGCTAGGGGTCAAACCCCAGAAGGTCCTTGTTCTGAAGGTTCTGGGTTTCCTTTTACCTGAAGGCATTACTGTGGCTTCTAGGGTTTTGGGTATTCCCCTAGGCCGCCAGTTTGCCACCCTGTACTGAGATTGGATGGTCTGGGGGACATCCCGGAGCCTCTCTAGGCCATCAGAGGTCGGGCCTTGTCTGCTCTTCTTCCTCCGGCGCCATTTCCACTTTTGGTTTCATCGCTTCTGCTTCCAGTCCTCAACTGAAGAAGACATCCGGCTGACTCTGGCGACTTCAAGGCCGTCTGCCATCTTGGGAGGCCCACCAGTCGCCCGTACTGCCGCCGATGGAAGGTCACTGCGATGTGGAAGGGGCTCCCGGGCGCAAGTCCATACCTCAGGCATCTCTGGCATCAGCGCCGGGCCAAGGCAACTGGCCTCGTCCTCCACCGCACCAAGTCTACGTTCAGGGCCAGTCTCCCCGATCAACCCGACGGTAATGCCATGTGTGTCTTGTGAGCTCTCCAATGTACTGAACCCTTTAGATATTGTTGGAGAGGATTCAGCACCATCAAATAGGTTCAGGCTAAAACAGGCATAGAGAAACTCTGGCCCTCCAGGTGTTTTGGACTTCAACTCCCACAATTCCTAACACCTGGAGGGCCCAGGTTTGCCTAAGCCTGGGCTAAAACCTCAAGGCGGCTTACAACATAGGCAATAATTCAATGCCTTAGAAACAATATACCATTAAAATAAACACTTAAATAAAAAAATTAAAATAAAAGTTAAAATTCATTAAAACATTTAAAAACATGACCATTACTATTATAAACCACACTATCTGAAATCATAATCCAGGCCATCCTGATAGTCATTGCACTTTAAGTGATAGGAATTTTTTTTAAAGCCAATGAGAAGGAAACTGCCAAAATCTAAAGTGAAGTTTCAGCAGGAAAAGGAGAAAAGCCCTTCAGTGCCTGAGGGTGACTGCAGAACCAGCATCATGTGCACAGGAAAGAAAGCAGCTGCTACTGTTTTCCAACCGAATATTTTCCTCTTGACACTTAGGCCCAGCTGTTGGACTAGACAATAAGAAATCTAGCTTATCCACAGCTGAAATAACCTCTCCGCTAGTCTGATATGGGCTCAGTGCGGCCTTTTCTGTCTCAAAATTGCCGTTCTTTGTGGAGCAGAGCCAACTATTTATATTTCCAAAATAGTAACTTTTAAAAAATGAGGACTGTACTCTGTCCTTCCCTGGACTAAATTGTTCTAAGGAACCCTTCTAGCTCTGATTCTATTCTTCTGTGATTTCCTCCTTGTGCCCTTTTTGTCAGGCAAGGCTGTGCAGGATTGATCCCTTTTGTGTTTCAAATAACCACTGAAGTTCATCTGCTGCCCTCACCGCTTTAGGTCTTGATCTCTGTCTCCACGCGGCATGGCCAATGCACCCGACCTCTTCAGATCCCTGATATCAATCAGATTTCCAGCTGTCATAGTTTTAGGGTTGAATGACCCATGCCAGGAGACTGGCATATGGAACGGATAAGAAAATCTACGTGTCACCAAAAAAAGCACCGTCCCCTACTGCTTTTCCCCTAGCTTTGTGAAAAACCATATAGCTCCGAGTTATACTTGGAAGGAATTATTTTTCCTTATTAAAATTGACAGTGACAAAGGGCATGGCGGTGGCTTAAAATAGCTCTCGCAATTTGTTCATGCGCTTGATGTATCACGATGTGACACTCCGCATTCAGTCGCATCCATTACTTCAAATAGCATTACTGTCCACACGCTGATTGATGCTACCCAACGTGATGTGTTTTAGCAGAATACATCAGTAAATAATGCCAAAGTGGTTTTTAGGATGAGGTGAAGATGAAGGCAAATTCATTTAGAACTTGGAATTTTCCTCAAAAACAGTGGCTGCACATAAAAAATAGCTTTCTCCACTAGCATGGGGAAAGCTAAATGTAGAATGAAAAATACCCAAACTTTTAAATTACTTGCAAGTTTGTCGGAGATTATCAATACTTTCAGAAGAGTGCAGCGTACATGTTTAGAATCACAGATGGCAAGCAATTTCCTAATCCATCTCTATACTCTACTGTTTCATTGTATATACGTCTATACACATATTTTCAGGAATTACTGAACACTTGTCCTATCCTTTCCTATTGTCTCTTTGTTCTTCCTTAGTAATATATACAAAAGAAATAGAAACTGTTTCTGTTCGAATAGATAGAGGCTGAAATGCTGGACTGAGTTTCTGCATGTGCAACCCTTGTGTTAAATGGCAATATTGTAAAGCTGCACTAAATACCAAATGAATAACCACATGTACACATACATCCATGGTCCTGTACACAAAACTCAATCTCCATCATCTTGAACTGAATGCTAGTGTCTCATAAAACATGTGCGCCAACTGGGAAGTACCTTGGGAAGTCTGACTTGGCCATGGTAGTCCACGCTCCGGTTACATCCCGTATAGATTACTGCAACACTCTCTATGTGGGACTGCCTTTGAAGACTGTTCGTAAGCTTCAACTGGTCCAACGAACAGCAGCCAGGTTGACAAAAGGAGCGGCACTCAGAGAGCACACAACTCCTTTGTTGTGCCAGCTCCACTGGTTACCAGTTTGCTACCGGGCACAATTCAAAGTGCTGGCTTTAGCTTTTAAAGCCCTAAATGGTTCTGGTCCAACTTAATTGTCCGAACACATCTCTCCCTATGAACCTTCAAGATGTTTAAGATCATCCGGAGAGGTCCTGCTCTCGGTCCCGCCTGCTTTGCAGGCGCGATTGGTGGGGACAAGAGACAGGGCCTTCTCAGTGGTGGCTCCTCGGCTTTGGAACGCCCTTCCTAGTGACATCAGATCAGCCCCTTCCCTCCTGACATTTCGCAAGAAGGTTAAGACCTGGCTGTTTGACCAAGCATTTGCAGATGTAGTATGATTATTAAATTGAGACCTAAGGAACTACGACGACGCAATTGGAAATCGACTTGATAATGAGACGCTGATATTGTGTTTTAACTTTAATTGCTAATTTGTATATGATATGATTGTGTTAGTAACTGTAGATGTATTTATCTTGGGCAGTCCTTGCCATGTGTACACCGCCTCGAGTTGCCTTCGGGCTGAGAGGGGCGGTACAGAAGTAGAGTAAATAAATAAATAAATAAATAAATAAAATGGCCAAATGCTTCTGTGTGCCTACCGACTTATGAATTTCCTAGGAGTTTCTTAGGCAAGGAGTACTCAGAGGTACCTTCTTCATTGGGTCATTCCATGCCAAGTGGTCTAAACCTTCCCACCATCATGTCTCCAATTTTGTTCAAATTTTAGGTGTCGCACTAGTCAAGATATTTAAAATGTTTGCCAAAATTTGAGGTCTCTAACTGCCATAGTTGCCAATCTAGACTCCCAGTTGTTCTGGAATCCAGCAAGGATCATGCCTTAGCGGACAATAAAATGAAGGACCTTGAGGATGCATAAGGCATAATGCATAAATGCACAAAATATACCATACTTTGACCTGAGTAAATGGATACTTAATGGTCTCATTGCAAAACAAAAACATATCAGGTAGACTCTTTTTCAATAACTGGTTTTAAACATTGGTAGATTTTACCATTTGCGCTGACAGTGACAAAATTAAAGAGATGCTATGGGGCAGTTATGCATGCTGGATAGTTGCAAATCTGGCGGTATTACGTCCAGCACAAGCATCATGCTTGGTCAAAATTTAAAGTCTGTGTCTTCATTTGCGTAGAAATTGTTGCAGTCTGAATATTGGTTAAAAATTGGCATGATGAGTTGTGACACATTTTAATGCACACTTTGAGTCAACTTGTTTGACTGGATTTTGCATCCATAATGTTAAAATTAATTTCATCGGAATCAGCAGGCATTTTGAAATACCAAAGTACGAGAAATGAGGAGGAAAATACTGCATAAATGGTATCGTACACCCTGTCAATTAGCATACTACTATAAAAAGGGTAGTAGTCAGTGCTGGCACGGATGCCAACAGAAAGGGCGATTTATGCACATGATGTGGGAATGTGAATATATACAACATTTTTGGCAGACTATACAAAATCAGGCAAAACAAATTCTAGGAAATGAGTGGATCATAACAAAGGAAATTGCGGTAATAGGAAAAATGGTGAAAACGGAAAATGATAGGGAAATAAAAGAAGCAATAATAGAATGTGCACAAGCAGTAATAGTATTAGGATGGAAAGATAAATCAAAATGGACAGTAAACAAATGGTATCATTATATGGTGGAACAAATGGAATTTGAAATTATGAATGGGAAATTAAATGCTTCAAAAATCAATGAAAATAGAATGAGAAAAATGGAAGAAAGATGGACAAGGGTAAAGAATCATATTATGAAGCATTCTGGAGATCAAGCCATAAGAAATAGGATACAAATGTTATATAGTATATAGTATATAGAATGGAAAGGTATAAAGATAAAGATATAAAAAAATGTCTCCATAAGAAATGAATATATAAAAGGAACAATCCTCATGTTGGTGGTGGGAAGTGCAAATGTTCTGTGAGTGCTTGGTATGTTTTTTTTTTTTTGTTTTAAAAAAAAAATAAAAATTTTTTTAAAAAAAAAAAAAAAAAAAAAAAAGGAATCAGCAGGCATTTTGTTAAATGCTGTGAGCACACAGACTGACTACTCTTCAGATAAGGGGGTCTAGATCAGCAACTATTGCAGTTAGAGACCTCCATATTTGGGAAACTTAGTTTTAACACCTCGCTGGTGCTATAGCTAAAATTTGAACAAAATTGGAGAACATGATGGTGGGGACTTTAAAAATTTTTAGACAACTTGGCATGGAATGACCCCATTTCTTTCATCTGAAATAGAGCTTATAGTGCCTAGTATTTGCTTGTTCAACTTAAGCCATCTGAGGGCACGCACTAAGACTCTAAACTATCTAGTCTGTGAGCTGCTTTTTGCTGACGATGCTGCCCTTGTTGCCCATTCAAAAGCACCCCTGCAGCACCTAACATCCTGCTTTGCAGCAGCTGCAAAGCTGTTTGGGCTGGAAGTCAGCCTGAAGAAGACGGAACTTCCTGCCACACCACAGGAAGAACACCATCATCCTCACGTCAGCATAGGCACATCTGTGCTCAAGTCCATTCAGCAGTTCACCTATCTGGGAAGCATCATCTCTTCAGATGCCAAGATTAACAAAGAGATAGATCACAGATTATCAAAGGCATAGAGTGCATTTGGAAGACTTCACAAAAGAGTCTGGAGCAACAAGCACCTGAGGCAAAAGCACCAAAATCAGTGTGTACAGAGTTATTGTACTGTCTATTCTCCTCTATGGGTCTGAAACATGGGTCACCTATCGCCAACACCTACGACTCCTTGAACACTTTCATCAGCGCTGTCTTCGCACAATCCTAAATATACACTGGACCGACTATGTGACGAATGTTGCTGTCCTTGAGCAAGCAGGGATCAGCAGCATTGAGGCCATGCTATTGAGAAAACAGCTGCGCTGGGCAGGGCACGTCTCTAGGATGGAGGACCACCGCCTCCCAAAGATACTACTCTATGGTGAACTCGCCACGGGTCAGCGCAAGAGAGGTGCCCCCAAAAAGAGATATAAGGACTCCCTGAAACAACATCTCAGGCTCGGCCAGATTGATCAATGGTCCACCCTGGCCTCACATCGGGAGGCATGGAGAAGCACTATCCACAATGCTGTGGCCTCTTTCGAGAAGACACGCCGAATGGGTCTCGAAGAGAAACGACAATGCAGAAAGAACCGCAACTTGGAAACAACATCACCCAAGGAGACTTTCAGATTGGCCTTTTTAGTCATCAACGGGCTTGTAAAAAGCGTGGGATGAGTCCTTCCTGAATCTTCGTTTGCGAAGTAATGCCGAGAGACATGCCTAGTATTTATCGGTGGCCTTCTATCTAAGTACTAACAAGGGCTAACCCTGTTTAGACCCAATCTAATGTCATTAGAGTATTTAGATGCCCACATGTGTAAAACTCTAACAGGATGGCCACAGAGTAGCAGGAAGGTGATTGCCAAGGGTAAGCAGTTATTGCATCCAGCCACATTGCCCAAGCTTTATCTCTAACTTTCTCCAGCTACTCTGAAAAATCTAGAAAAGCAAGGCAGAGGTGTTTGATGAGTAGGTCTCCATGAAGGGTTTTGTACAGGTTCTAAACAAAGACACATTATTATGCCTTTGATGCTAATTGCATCTCCTCCTATAAACCAACTTGGGCACCGTGGTCATTGGAAGAGGGCCTGCTCTCAGTCCCACCCCCAGCTTAATCACGGCTGGTGGGAATGAGAGGGGGGACTTCTCTGTGATCGCCACCCACCTCTGGAAATCACTCCCCAAAGAAATAAAGCTGCCCCCATCCCTCCTCTCAACTGAAAACTTACTTTTGCTCATTATCATAGGGAGAGGAGGATTAGATGATGAGAGACCGCTACTAGACCTCTGACTGAAAACTATTATTGTATTCGGGTTTTGCCAGATCATGTTTTCCCAGTTAATATCACTAGCCACACAATCAACTCACATGTCTTTGTGAACCTTCATTGGCTCCAGTAAATTAATGTGGTTGTTTTATGTTTAGGTTTTATGTCAGATATGCTTTTTTGATAGGTCACATTTTATTTAATTTACAGATGTAATGTTATAAATTGTTGTCACAATGTGGAGTTAATTTTGGGCTATTACGTTTGCATCTATTGTTGTACTGAGGCATTGAATGTGTTGTAATTGAGCTTTCAGCGTCTACTGCTAGTACTGATAAGGAAGACGCTGAGTCATTAGCTTCTAGCAGTAGTATGGAATGGGGTGTGGCTCTGAGTAATCAAGAAACTGGAGCTGGGAGAAAGAGGGCTGCTAGTGATTCTAGCCTTGAGGGTTTGGAGCAGAGAAAGAAGATCCGGCAGATACTTAGAGCCCCTTCAGATTCTGAAACCTTTGAAGGTTTTTCTGGGAATGAAGAAAGGGAGTCAGAGAGTGGGGAGTCAGAGGAGAGTGATGCTGACTTAGACTGGACTTTGGTTCAGGAAGTAAGGGATGTGTGTAATGAAGATTCTAGCACTGATACCTTTCTGGGTTTTGATAGCGATCCAGATTGGCCTTCTGAGGCTTCGGAGGCAGACTGGGATATTTTAAGTTTCCAGGATCGCTGGGAGACATGGAGAAATGCACAAAGCACAGCAGCTGCAGGAAAAGAAACAGCTGCTTCCCATGATCAAGGGGAGTCTTCAGGGGAGTCCGACGTTTAGGGCTATATAATGAATGGGTTTATGAGGCTGCCTTTGCAGCAGTCAAAGAGTTGTTATCTGGTACTTTTGTCTGGTGTTCCTGTGATCTTTGACATTCTGGTATCGTGTGTCTTGTTCCTGGTTCCAGTTACTCGTGAGTTATAGGTTACTCCACCACCTTTTTGGGATGAGTTGCTACGGCTGCTCCTGCAGTTTGGGAAAGGTGGGGGGTTTGGGATTCAATGTTTGTTTTTCTGTCTAGTTGCTGCCGCGTATTCCTGTGGCGGGGTTTGATTTCCACTGAATCTGCTGTGAGTTCCAGCTGCAAGTCTGGTATTGTATGACATGGAGGGAGGTTGACACTGTGTTTTATGGGGACTATGATATGTGTTATTCCTGTATACTCAGCTCCTGGTGATCCTTGGACTGTCTCCTCATTTCCTCCGTCATTCTCCTGCCCTTGACCCTCGGACCGGTTTACGTCTACTCTTCTGGATCTTCCCATATGGACGTCGCAGATGGACGTCCTGAGTTTGTTTTGCATCTTGCTTCAATGTTTTTGTTGGGTTTCCAGGGATTTTGGAGGGTTTTTAGCCAAATTGGCTGATGTTTTGTTCATCCCCTTTCCATTTATTCTCCAATAAACTTTTTGTTACCCCCTTTTACAACTGGGTTTGGCTTACTTGGTCTCTGTACTACGACATAATGTTTGCCTTTTTTGTTTGTTGGAATCTGCCCTGAATCCCCTTGGAGAGATAGGGTGAAATATAAAGAAAGTGTATTATTATTATTATTATTATTCAGTCATTTTGTTAATTCTTTTCTATTCCGTTTTAAATTTTCTTCCCAAAGAACAAAAGTACATGCTTAGTTCACATTTCTATAGGAAATATTTTCTTCATATTACTCAACTCTCTCAGTTATGCAGACCCAACACTTCTCCTGCACTGGCTGCAGCACCTTCTGTGGATATTACCTGAGTGATTGTGCACTTCAACAAACATCAAACCAATAACTTCATGAGCCAATCACTGCCCTAAAACAGGGAAAGGTATGCAGACTCGGCAGCAAGCCTTCTTGATTCAAGGCTGCAAGCACCTGACAGGTATACGTCAAGGAGGAGGAATTGATTAAGTACGACGTCTGAGCCAAGGAAGGACTAAGCTTTTCACATATTTCTCAGACTTTAAGGCATCAGCTGATAATGACAAATACCTCTGGGGAAAATAGCAATGCCACAATTTGAGTTCTCCATAGACTTAGAAGCTGTGGGGTATGCTCCAAAATAAAAATTGAAAGCAATGCTGTAAACTTTCTTTCTTTATCCCTTTTTATATACTTTTTATTGGGCTAGTTTTTAAAAATGCTATAATTTATAGGGATATAATTTGGCAATGATGGCCCAAATCCAGTTCTTCGTTCCAACTAGAGTAGCTCTATTAAAATAATGAGGAAGTAGTGAGCCAATACTTAAATAAGTTCCTCAGTGAGCCAAATAGAGTAAATTACTCTATTTGGAACTAAATTCTGGAATTGACATTTCAAAATTTGTAATGCTAATTGTGAATTAGAATTGTAATTGTAATTCTTATAGTGAATTAAGAGACCTGAAATTCCCAAGGACCGTTCCACAAAATCTATCACGACTGAAATTTGCAGAATGACATTAACCATAAAACGGTGACTGTGGAATATGCATAAATTAAAGGAATGATATGAACCGAAAGTCAATGTGAGGGTAGAATGCTTAAGCCTGCAGCACACAAACCAAAAACATGCAGACATCGTGATGCAAAGTCTGCAAATCGCCAAGACAATATTTTACAACCCATTATAGCAACTAACAAACCAGATAAAACATATTAGAAGCAGGAAAAGAGTAATTTCAAAAGACCAATAAATGCCCCGGTTAAAGAATTTGCTTTGCAATAATATTTATCTGTCCCTCTTCTACAGATGAGAACTGCAACTGATAAAAACAGGGCTTGGCCAAAGGTTACCAAGGGAATTTGTTGCTGGAAGACATGAAATGAGGAATCTCCTAGTTCACACCACAGTAAATAAGCAATGCAGACTCTCTTACACACTGACACTTGTCAGGGAGGACTCCTTCTGGAAAACACAAATAGATGCTATTCTCATTTTGCTCATACTGCTGTCGCAGCATCGCTTTGGAGCTTGAGCGCATGTCTCCAATATGCTTCCAATGCAGAGCAAATACCATCCATCCCTCTCCTCTTCATCACCCCATAAGCCTCCACAAAGATGTCAGTAGCTGTAAGCAATATGCAGGCTGTGATAGAATATCTTTCTTGTACACATCCCTCTCTCCCCTTGATGGCAAATTATCTGCCTGGAGGTTGCATTAAAACTTCCTTCAGCCGTCAATCAACCGATGAGGAAGAATGGTTCGGTGCCTCCTCCCCGCCCACATCCATTCCCATCTGACAGTGACAAATGAGCGAGAGCAATGCTTGGGGGGGGGGGCACAGCCCCAGGCCTTCCCTTGACGCTCCAGTCACACCCCCAACCTAAAACTACAGAACCCCAATGTGGAATTTTTTGCCGTGCTGGGCTTCAATCGATCAGTTCTCTCTTTGGAAATAATACACTTTCAACTTCCCCAAGGAAGATGGTATATTTTGAGTGGTCTTGAATAGTTCCTTTTCATCCCGTAAAACATACCATATATAATCTATAAGTTACCCTTTTGTATAAGCTGAGGACAAGTTTTGGGGGCAAAATTATGAATTTTGATATTTATTTATTTATTTGCATCATTTATATTCCGCCCTTCTCACCCTGCAGGGGACTCAGGGCGGATCACAATGCACATATACAGGCAAGCATTCAATGCCATTGACATACAACATATATAGACAGACATAGAGGCAATTTAACATTCCAGAAATCAGTTAAATTTAGCCTCTCCACAAAGTGGTACCTAAATTTCCTACTTGACAACCTTTGCAACCCGAAAGACAGTTCAACTGTCTTTCGGGTTGCAAAGGTTGACAACGAGCTACACAAATTGGTCGAGAGCTCACCCCGACCCGGGCAGGCCTCGAACTCATGACCTTCTGGTCAGTAGAGATCTTATGCAGCTGACACCCAGCCAGCTGCGCCACATTCCCGATATGATCCGCGGATAATTCATGGGTTATTCTGTGGAGTGAGGAAAGCTGCTGCCACCACTATTTCCTTACCAGGTATTCAAAAAGGTGCCAAAGCAGGGAGAGTAGATGGGGCCAAGACCTCTTTTAGGTTATCCGGGATAGACTAAGCTCTGGTTTTCTACCTTCTGCTCAGAGAATATGGACTTTTTGATAAGAACGAAGGTATAGTACTCACACCGATCAGTGGATAAGTCAATCCGGGTTTTTTGGATTGATTCTTTAAACTAAAACTTCTAGATTTATACATTTATTTATTTATTTATTTGTCACGTTTCTACACCGCCCCTCTCAGCCCGAAGGCGACTCAGGACGGTTTACACAAGGCAGTCTCTGCCCTCCAATACAACACAAGCAAACAAACAAAAAAAAACCACCACATAACAACAAATTAACAATTAAAACATACAATTGCAGTCTCAGCGTCATGTTGAAATCAGTTTCCGTCACATCGTCGTCATTCCATATATCTAATTAAACCTTTATATTTCATCAGCAAATGCCTGCTCAAACAGCCAGGTCTTGACGTTCTTGCGAAATGTCAGGAGGGAGGGGGTCGATCTGATGTCACTAGGGAGGGCATTCCAAAGCCGAGGAGCCACCACTGAAAAGGCCCTGCCTTTCGTCTTCGCCAGTCGGACCTGCAAAGAAGGCGGGACCAAGAGCAGGGCCTTAAACATCTCGATGGTTCATAGGGAGAGATGCGTTCGGACAGGTACGTTGGACCCGAACCGTTTAGGGCTTTAAAGGCTAAGGCCAGCACTTTGAATTGTGCCTGGTAGCAAACTGGCAGCCAGTGGAGCTGGCACAACAGGGGAGTTGTACGCTCTCTGAATGCCACTCCCCTTTATACATGAGTATAAAGGTAAATATTTCCCCTTGACATTAAGTCTAGTTGAATCCAACTGTGGGTGGTGGTGCCCATCTCCATTTCTAAGCTGAAGAGCCGCCGTTGTTCATAGACACCTCCTAGATCATGTGGCCAGCATGACTGCATGGAGCGTCGTTACCTTTCCCCAGAAGCAGTACCTACTGATCTACTCACATTTGAATGTTTTCGAACTGGTAGGTTGGCAGAAGCTGGGGCTAATGATGGGAGCTCACCGTGCTCCACGGATTCGAACCGCCGACCTTTCAGTCAGCAAGTTCAGCAGCTCAGTGGTTTAACTTGCTGTTTCACCGAGGCCCCATATATACATGAGTATATAAGTCAATAATCTTGAAGTGTCAGCAACACCCACATCTTATTTGACTGCCACTTTCCCAGAGTAGCTCAGATCAACAGCAAAAGGTTTAGTCATTCAAATATAGTACTAGGGTAATTCACTGACATATCAGCTATAAAACCTATCACCAAAACTCAGCCCCTTTGCTTGACAGAGGGGCAACATATAGATTTAAGTTATTCTATAAAAAGATTAAATAAAAATGGGCAAATATACCATAGGTAAGCCATAGCAGAACAAACAACTCCACATACAGCATGTATGCTTGTCCACAATGTCCTGCCTCATGCACAGAGTAAGAATTATTTAAAGCTATAGACAATGTGGTCCCTGTTGCACATTTTTGGTCAATAATTAGCCACGTGTGTTCCCTCTAATTTTATCAGGTTTATACTTATTTATGCAATGCTTTTGACATGAAATACATAAATAAATAAATAAATAAATAAATAAATAAATAAATCGACTAATATATAAATGGAGACTTAAAAACAATATTGCAAAATAAATAAAAGTTGCTTCATCCAGTGTCAACTCCTAAGGAATGCTGTCAGCATTTCCAGCCATGTAACATTAGACAGAGAAGCAGAAAGCCCAATTTTATAGCCTACTAGCTGTGCCCTGCCATGCGTTGCTGTGGCCTATAGTAAGAATTTTCGAAGTAGAGGTAGATAGCTGGACTATTAGGAAAGAGAGGTATCTACCTATTCCTTCCCCTCTTTTTCTTCCCCTTCCCCTTCTCCTCCTTTCTTCCTTCTCTACCTTTCTTTTATTCCTTCTTTCACTCTTTGGTTTCATTCTTCCTTCTCTCTTTCCTTCCTTCCCCTCCCCCTTTCTCTACTTTTTCATCTCCTTTCTTCCCTCCCTGTTTCCTTCCTTCTTTCCCTTTTTATTTCCTTTTCTCCCCCATTCCTTTTTTACCTCTTTCCTGCCTTTCCTTTCCTTTTCCTTTCCTTTCTACTTTCTCTTCTTCCTTCGGCACCTCTTTTTTTCCTTTCTTCCTTCCTTCCCTCTTTCTTTCCCTCCCTCCTTCTCTCTTTCCTTATTTCCCCTTTTCCTCTTTCATTCCTTCTTTTTTCCCTCCCTCCTTTCTTCTGCCGTTCCTCCCTATCTGTTCTCCCCAATACCATAGTAGAGTCCCTTCTAACTCTATTCTATGAGTGTATTTAATATAGTAATATATAGTAGTAACACTATATTATGTTTGTATGTGGATATGTGGCAGCTTTCTGATTGGTTTCCACTGTGGTATTATTTGCATATGGCTTCTGATTGGCCCGCGTCAAAATTCTAAGACTCTGCAGTGGCTGAGAGGGGAAAGGCGAGGGCCTGAGGCTGTCAGAAATGGTGGTTGGTTGCCACTGTGGTGTTATTTGCATATGGGTTCTGATTGGTCCACCTCAACATTCTAACATTCTGAAGTGGCTGAGAGTGGAAAGACAAGGGCCTTTGTGGCATCTTCTACTTGTTTAGGATTTAGGATTTGTAAGTTATTTTTAGTTCTTTTTTGTTTTTTATTTTTGTTGTCACACCTTGCATTGTGAGATGTTTTGCTGCCAAATTTGGCGTGATTCCGTTCGGTGGTTCTTTTGTTTACTTCAGCCTCATTCATTATGGACAGAGCATTTATATATATAGATAGCCAAGAAAATCTCATCATCTGCGAGAAATCCTTGGGAGGACTTTAAGTAAAACCAAGTGGAAACAAGACATAAGAGAAACAGGAACCCGGCCTTATAAGATTGATTCCCAGGGGCCTTCCACACAGCCATATAACACAGAATATCAAGGCAGAAAATCCCACAATATCTGCTTTGAACTGGGTTATCTAAGTCCACACTGCCATATATTCCAGTTCAGAGCAGATAATGTGGGATTTTATTCAGCTGTGTGGAAGGGCCCCTGTTAAATGGTAGGAGGATATCCTTGTGGATTGCATTCCATGTTAGTTAGCATTAGGTGAGGTTAATAATCTGAACTAATATATTAAGCTTGTCTTTAGGAATGTTCTCCCAGCCTTCTTCCTCCATTAAATTGCTTTTTGACTTTTCTTTAGATATATATATCTTTAGATACACACACACACACACACACACACACACATGATGGATGTACAATTTTACTATTTATTGAATGTGCACTTCCCCTTTCTTTTGCAATGGGATCAGAAGCAGATTACAACATTTTGAAAAGTTGAACTAAAATCCCATTATACTGAAGTTTAAAATAATTAAACAGTATTTCAAAAGCACAATATTACTTATAATGAGACTGCAATTCTTCACCTTCCTAGACTAAACTCCGAGAAACTCAGTGGGTCTTTCTTTTGAGTTGACAAATGCAGTGACTGCATTGCTGTTCAATTCTGTCCACGAGAGAAAGCACTTTACTTCACACTGAGGTATGCAGTACTCAACACAACCTTGGTTATTTCACAACACTGAAGAGATTATTCATTATCAGTAAAATTGTGAAAGAATATAATGGAGATAACGGTGATGACTGTGGGCAGTTCCAAAGTTGCAATAAACATTAACTTTATTTCAAGTAACACTCATACTAAAGAGAAGCGAATAAAGCTTTTCAGTGGCAATGGTAAGCAAAGGTGCCTATGACTTGCATTTCAAAATGAGAGCAATGGAATGCAAAATACAGTAGCTGTGGTGCAGCTAGCTGATAGCCAGCTGCATTAAATCACTACTGAGTTCAAAGTCAGCCCGGGTCGGAGTGAGTTTCCGGCTATTAGTCTAGTTTGCTGTCGACCTATGCAGCCCGAAAGACAGTTGCATATATCAAGTAGGAAATTTAGGTACCGCTTTATGTGGGGAGGCTAATTTAACTAATTTACGGTGCCTTTAAACCTTTCAACAGCATGCAGAAGAATGAGGAAGTACTCCATGAAAAGGACCTGGTGTCATAAATGGATGGTAGCTCCCCCCTGTGGCCACAACGGGCATACCTGTTGCACCGTAGCCTTGGTGCCCCTCACTTAACACTTGGCAAAGGTTAAATGCTTTATTTAGAATAAATGGTTATAGGAAAGAGACTAGAGAATATAGTCTATTGAGGCCTTTTAGAGCAGCAATAGGTAGCAGCAAATAGTATCTCAGGAAGCAGGATTAAAGATATAGTCCTTGGCAATCAGGAACAAGGCAAAAGAGTCTTTGTGCCCCAAAGCGGGCTATATCCAAGGAAAGGGATCTTGAAGAAATTCTTGGCAACAGAGTCTTTGGAAGCAGGAAGGCCCAAGGCCCAGGCGAAGGTCCGTGGAAAGCGTAGCGTAGTACTAAACGTTGACGAAGGATGGGGTCCCATTGTTGGGTCCCACTTATATAGGAGTCGAAGGCTTTGATCCTTCATAACGCTGCTTCTGCTAGGTGTGCTTCCAATTAGCACAGCTGGCAATGGACATCAGTTCCCATAACATAACCCAGCTGCCGTTCTGCTATCCCTGCCCTCTGCGACACACGGTTTGGAATGTGACTTCCAATTAGCGCTGCAGGACAGCTGGCAATGGGAGTTAACTTTACTCAGATCTTCCAGGCACTATTTATCATTCTGGAGCCCTAGGGAGGTGAATCTCTGACCCAGCTGCTGAGTGTCCTTGAACAATGAATGAACCTGCTTCTGCTGGTTAGGCTTAACAGGCCTGACAAGCCTCTGCGAATTTTTGGTTCTGACTTGGGATTTAACATGGCATGATTCCTGTGGAGGGCCTAAGTCAGGTTGAGGATCAGGCAGGGGTGTAACAATATCCTCATGAAGCCGGAAAAGCTGGAATGTTAAATTGCCTCTGTGTCTATCTATATATGTTGTATGTCTAATTGGCATTGAATGTTTGCCATGTAGATGTGCATTCTAATCTGCCTTGAGTTCCCTGCGGGGTGAGAAGGGTGGAATATAAATACTGTAAATAATAAATAAATAATAAAATAAATAAAACTGATACAGACAAAACTGTGTAAACCATGAGCTCATGTGATCATTCACTGCAGAGACAAATGCACACATCAATGCTGACCTCATTTAGACTAGCAAATGTCAATAGTCAAGAGTATGGCTGGGTGGTAGTAATGGATATCAATCTATGCTGAGCTCCCTCCCTCTGGGCGCAAGAGATATTCCTCCACCAAGACACGATATGCCACAGACTAGAGGTCACGTACATTCTCCTGAGGTGCTGCTCCAGAAAGACCCTCCTACCCCAAGGCAAGGCCTCCCACTGTCACCAAAGGCAGTATCTGGAGGCCAGGGACGGATGGAGAGACACAGAGGGAAGCAAAACAAGTCAAGCGAAAGAGAGACCTTTAGGTTCTGCTCTGAAGGACAGACTCTGAGGAGGGACCACAGGGGAAGCCAGTGGCTTTCATGTTCTGCTTGGAGGCCTCCCAGATTCTCCTGGGGGCTGGCTACTCTTTGAAACAGGATGCTCAGCTATCAAAGCCATGGCAGTCGGGAATACAGTAGACTCTTAGTTAATCGGAACTCAAGTAACTGGCAAAACAAAACAAAACAAAAATCAAAGAAATCATACTGTAATTAAAAATGAAAATAAAATTAATTTTTATACTAAAGTAAAACCAGTTGTTATAATGCAGTAACATTGTGTTACATTTTTATTTATTAGACTTAATTCGTTTTAAATTATTGTATTTCAATATTAATATCAAGTTAATACAGAGTTTAGGGTTAGGTTTAGGCCTATTTTTAATAGTAACTCTCAAAGAAAGAGACACTACATGGCTCGACAGGAGTACGTGTGAAAAAGATCTTGGCGTACTTGTGGGGAGGAAGGAGAACAGGAGCCAGGAATGTCATGTGGCAGCTCAAAAAGCTATTGACACAGGGATTTTGGGCTGTATCAATAGGAATCTAGTGTCTAGATCCAGGGAAGTCATGCTCCCCCTCTATTCTGCCTTGGTCAGACCGCACCTGGAATCACATGGTGTCCAATTCTGGGCACCACAACTAAAGGAAGATGTTGACTCTAACCAGGAATATGTCCATAGAAGGGTGACTAAAATGATCCAAGGGTCTGGAGAATAAGCCCTATGAGGAGCGGCTTCAAGACTTGGGCAGGTTTAGCCTTCACAAGACAAGGCTGAGAGAAGATATGATAGCCATGTATAAATATGTGAGGGGAAGTCATAGGGAGGGTCGAGCAAGCTTGTTTTCTGCTGCCTTGGAGACTAGGACATGGAACAATGGCTTCAAACTATAGGAAAGGAGATTCCACCTGAACATTAGGAAGAACTTCCTAACCATGAGAGCTGTTCGGCAATGGAACTCTCTGCCCTAGAGTGTGATGGAGGCTCCTTCTTTAGAGGCTCTTAAGCAGAGGCTGGATGGCTATCTGTTGGGGGTGCTTTCCTGCTTCTTGGCAGAATGGGGTTGGACTGGAAGACCCACAAGATCTCTTCCAACTCTATGATTTTATGATTCTATACATTTATCCAGTCATGACCAATCCCCATGTGTGCCAGTTAACTAAGAGTCTACTCTATCAGCATTCAAAAGGTATCTTGGAGTAACTTAGGGCCCCTCCAGGAACCGATCCCAGGTTTTCTGTTTATCCCAGATTATCTGGCAGTGTGGACACATAATCCAGTTTAAAGCTGACAACTTGTGGTCAGATCCTGGGATATAGGGCTTGTATGGAAGGGTCCTTAGAGACTGAGTGAACCCCAGTCTATCAACAGTGTGTTCCCAGCACACTATACAAAACATCAGCTGACACCCCAGTCTCGGAGGAGGTTTCTTGGCCAGTTTATCCCATCTCCTTTCTGGTTTCCAGTCAGCCACACTCCAATAACTTCCTCCAATAATAAGGATTTCAACTGTTTACTTTTTAATACCATTAATATTGAATTATATTTAAATGTTTGTATGTTTTTAGGTTTCAACTGTATTTCATTTGGTTTCATGGTTAGCCGTTTTGAGTCTGTATTGTGACTTGATTCTGTTGTGAGCCACCTCGAGTCCTTGGGGGGGGGGATATAATTTAAGATTATTATTATTATTTTGTTTTAGAATGATGTGTTTTTATCTATGTGATTTATTTTAGGTGTTTTATGTTCATAGGACTCTGTTGTACCCCACCTCAAGTTGTTAGGTGAGGAAGGTAACAAATAAAATGTATTATTATTATTATCATCACAATCATTATCATTACAATTTTTATTTATTTATTTGTTTGTTTGTTTATTATTTACAATATTTATATCCTGCCTTTCTCAAGCCTAAAGGCGACTCAAAGCGGCTTACAAATTGGCAGCAATTTGATGCCATAACAATCTACAATATAATAATAATAATACACTTTATTTATATTCCGTACTTCTCACCCCGAAGGGGACTCAGTGCGGATCACAGAACACATACAGCAGACAATCCCTGCAGTTTTTGACGTACAAGACATACAACAACATATATACAATCAAAACATTTGAAACAGCATTATGAAATCAATATAAAATCAATACAATACAAAAACCATTAAAAACATATGATAACCAATGTCTTCCTGTTAATCTCACTTTGCAGTAGCATTGTCTAAGCTTTTCCGTGTTTCAAACTAACACAATTCCATGTTTGTCTATTGCACTGCCTTTCCAAAGGCTTGTTCAAAGAGACAGGTTTTTACTTTTTTCAGATCGCCAGGAGGGAGGGGGTCGATCTAATATCCCTAGGGAGGGAGTTCCACAGCCGAGGAGCCACCACTGAAAAGGCCCTGTCCCTCGTCCTCGTCAAATGCACAGGGACGAGAGACAGGGCCTATTATTATTATTATTATTATTATTATTATGCTCTGGTTACATCCCGTATAGATTACTGCAATGCTCTCTACGTGGGGTTGCCTTTGAAGACTGTTCGGAAGCTGCAACTAGTCCAACGGACAGCAGCCAGGTTGATAACAGGAGCACCATTCAGAGAGCGTACAACTCCTCTGTTGTGCCAGCTCCACTGGCTGCCAGTTTGCTACCGGGCACAATTCAAAGTGCTGGCTTTAGCCTTTAAAGCCCTAAATGGTTCTGGGTCCAACTTACCTGTCCGAACGCATCTCTCCCTATGAACCATCAAGATGTTTAAGATCATCTGGAGAGGCCCTGCTCTCGGTCCCGCCTTCTTCGCAGGCGCGACTGGCGGGGACGAGAGACAGGGCCTTTTCAGTGGTGGCTCCTCGGCTTTGGAATGCCCTTCCTAGAGACATCAGATCGGCCCCCTCCCTCCTGACGTTTCGCAAGAAAGTCAAGACCTGGTTATTTGAGCAGGCATTTGTTGATGAAATATAAGGCTTAATTGGATATAAGGAATGATGACGATGTGATGGAAACTGATTTCAACATGACGCTGAGTCTGCAATTGTATGTTTTTAATTGTTAAATTGTTATTATATGTTTTTTTCTGGGGGGGGGGTGACTTGTTGCTGTGTTGTATTGAGGGCAGAGACTGCCTGTGTAAACCGTCCCAAGTCGCCTACGGGCTGAGAGGGGCGGTATAGAAACGTGACAAATAAATAAATAAATAAATTATTATTACAAACTGATCTCCGAGGGCTCCTTTAAAATTCTTAGAGTGCTTTACAGGTCGTGCTGATCAGTTAAAAGGTGTGAGTAGGCAGCAGGCATCTCACCTTGTCCTTTGGACTCTCAAATAGAAACCTCTGGGAAATGATTATTAATCTCTGCTAGGTAGAACTGTGACCCTCTGAGCAAAGGACTGCATGAATCCATTAACCAAGATTATATTCAAAACATATCCAGGCTTTCTATGAACTCCAATGCATTTTACACTCAGCAGAACTAACACCAGACTTCAAAGAAGCCTCTGGCTGACCTTAGAAATTCAGTTGAGATGCAACAAATAAGGCTGTAGGTTTCTGAAGCCAAGGGTATGTCAAAAGCAAATATTCCAACAAAACAATTTCAGACACAGTACACACTCATACATATCTATCTGAAGGTCTAAAACTCTATCTCAGAAGAAGGAGCGAATGATGTTCCTGTTTTATTCTCTTTTGAATTCCTGGATGGGTTGGTCTTAATGAGCAGAAATACTTCCTAATATTCACTTTTGAAGCTTTTGTCCAAATACTTAAAATCCCTTCGTGATTTATCCAAATCTGTTCAGACCTTCAGAATTCATGAATCCTTCATCACAGGTGTCATCAAATACTTCATCCTTTATTATTTGTTCCACAAAGTACTGGAGCTGAAATCAGAACCAGAATAAAGACCTCGATTTAGGCCCCATGTCTTGATCAGGGGTGCTCACAGTACTGGAGCTGAGACCGAGAAGGCCCTACATCAGGGGTGCTCATTAGGTAGCTCACGAGTTACTAGTAGATCTTCGGCCCTCTTCCAGGTGATCTTCGGGCCTCAACAGCTGGATGGAGCACTCTTGCCATGCGCGCACACACCCTGCGCGCATGCGTGCTCCTGCTGCTGGCTTCCGCTCTTGTGGTGCTTCTTTTGCCTGCGGGGCATTGCAGGAAGAAGGAAGCATGAGGCGGGGCCTCTGGAGGGAGCACCCTGCCTCTCTCTCGTCCAGAAGCAGCTGTGCAGCCTCCGTTGCTGGCAAGACAGGCAGGACGGAGCGCTCCCTCTGGATGCCCTGCCTCGTGCTTTCTCCTTCCTGCAATGCCCCGCAGGCGGAAGAAGCGCTGTGCGGGTGGAAAACAGCAGCAGGGGCACGCGCGGTGGCAGGAGCGCGCGGGGGCAAGTAGATCTTTTGGACTTGGTTGCTTTAAAAGTAGCTCGCATGCTGAAAACGTGTGAGCACCCCTGCCCTACATCTTGTAGCTTCTAGACGTACCTTCTTAGGACCCGGCAGATACAGAAGATTTTCTTGAGACGATTGCGGTGCCCACTGGTGCTGGGAAGGGGAGAGCCGGTCCCTGAGGTATGTTGGCCCTTGACCATATAAGGCTTTAAAGGTCAGGATCAGTGTCTTATAAGAGACCCAGTATTCAATTGGTAGGCAGTGTAGATGCTGTAAGATCGGTGTTATATGGCATCTCATAGATGTTTACGTCAGTAGCCTGGCTGCCGCATTCAATCAATCAAATCAAGGAAGTATGGTCATCAGTATTTATATTTACTTCTGTATTACATGTCTATTCTCCTCTATGGGTCTGAAACATGGGTCACCTATCACCAACACCCACGACTCCTCAAATGCTTTAATCAGCGCTGTCTTTGCACAATCCTAAATATACACTGGACTGACTATGTGACGAATGTTGCTGTCCTTGAGCAAGCAGGAATCACCAGCGTTGAGGCCATGCTATTGAGAACACAGCTGCGCTGGGCAGGGCACATCTCTAGGATGGAGGACCACCGCCTCCCAAAGATACTACTCTATGGTGAACTCGCCATGGGTCAGCGCAAGAGAGGTGCCCCCAAAAAGAGATATAAGGACTTCCTGAAACAACATCTCAGGCTCGGCCAGATTGATCACCAACAATGGTCCACCCTGGCCTCACATCGGGAGGCATGGAGACACACGATCCACAATGCTGCAGCCTCTTTCAAGAAGACATGCCGAATGGGTCTCGAAGAGAAACGACAACGCAGAAAGAACCGCAACCTGCAAACAACATCACCCAAGGAGACTTTCTGCTGTGCTTTCTGCAACCAAACTTGCCTATCTCAGATTGGTCTTTTTAGTCATCAATGCGCTTGTAAAAAGTGTGGGATGAGTCCTTCCTAAGAATCTTCGTTCATGAAGTAATGCCGAGAGATTACATAATATTTCCATCAGAATTCTCTGGAATGTGCTATCTTTTCTGCCTAAACATGTTCCTTCCTTCGTAATTATATTGAAATATAGTTCCCTGCAACACTCTTTAAAACAAACCTTGACTTTTCCGATCTAATGTACTCTCAGCTCTTTAAGGTTGTTTGTTGTGTGCATATTGCTATAAACATTTTGTAATTCCAAAGGCACTATAGTACAGGAATAATTGAAGGTGCAGATAACCACCAACATATGCCAAGATAAATGAAAACAAGCACATCTGCTCCATCTTCTCTGTGCCTCCATGCACTCTATGGTGCAATGTTCCTTGCTAAACATGGAAGAGCCGCCTTCTTACTGTTTGTCAGCCAGTTCTTTTGGCTCCAAATGTATGAAGGCAGCTTGTTACTCATCTTCACAAAAAGGGCAAGCCCAGGTCTACATAGATGCGGCAATTAAATTCAGGTAAGGCAAGTCAAAAGAATCCTCTCTTACTTTGTTCCCCCGTTAAGGGGAAGCCAATCAGACAGATACCGAGAATAAAGGAGAAAGTTCTAGCCTTGAAAGAGATTGGAGGGCAGCTTGCTTTTCCTATTTCGCTATTGCTGATGCAATGAATTCCTGCTCATTAGCGCCAATGTGATGGAAACTCTGGATCTCAAATGCTTTTTTAAAAAACTGCATCTGTTCCTGAAGCTGCTCCTCAGCTACGTGGATTCTCTTCATAGCTAGCCACATAGTGAAGAACCAACAAGTAGGAAACTTGTGAATAACTACTGTATATACTCATGTATATACTCAGCAAAACCGCCTTTTTCCACCTATAACAAGCCAGGCGGCTGGCCCCCTACCTGTCTAGAGACGACCTAGCCACAGTTATCCAAGCCACTGTCATCTCAAGGGTAGACTACTGTAACGCCCTTTACATTGGCCTGCCCTTGCCCGTGATCCGAAAGCTTAAGCTTGTCCAGAACCCCGTTGCTCGACTCCTCGCTGGAGTGCCGGCATATAACTCCCATCTTACAGCAGCTTCATTGGCTCCCAGTCGAGCACCGGATCACATTCAAGGTGATGGTGTTAACCTTCAAGGCCTTATATGGTTTGGGGGCCACCCCTATCAACACCAGAGATCATCCACTGAAGGGAAGACCATCTGTCTGGCCTCTTTCTCTGTGGTGGCTCCACCCCACAAGACCTTCTCTCCTTTCGCAGGGCCTGTAAAACCTATCTCTTCAAACTGGCATTTAGCTGTTGATTTCTGAAATCCTGAACAGTTAGTTTTAGTTTAATTTTAGAATAACTTAACTTGATGCTTTTATCTGTTTTATGCTTGTGATTGTGAGCCGCTCCGAGCCCTCGGGGAGTGGCGGGATTCAAGAATGATTGATAAATAAATAAATAAATGTATAAGTATAGAAATTTAGTTTAAAAAACTTAACGTAGGTTTATTGTTTATTCAATCAGTTGCTTCCGACTCTTTGTGACCTCATGGGCCAGCCCAGGTTAGAGCTCCCCGTTGGCCGTGGCCACCCCCAGCTCCTTCAAGGTCAAGCCAGTCACTTCAAGCATAATAATAATAATAATAATAATAAACTTTATTTGTACCCCGCCCCCATCTCCCCAATGGGGACTCGGGGCGGCTCACATGAGGCCAAGCCCAAACAACAAATTACAATAAAATAAAATACAATCATCAGCAATAAACACAATAAAAATACATACATATAAATAAAAAAATATACGAGATATCTAAAATCCCAAAGACAGGCCGCAGGCACACATATAAAGTGTTAAAAAAACTCAGGGTGAGATAAGTGAAATAGCATCCTTTACAGGGAGAAACATCCTTTATGGGGGAGGGGGGATGGACTCCAAGAATAGGGGCATTGAGGAGAGCAATGATAGAAATTAAATAACTACTCTCCAAAGGCACAGTGGAAAAGACAGGTTTTCAGGTGTTTTTTACAGGTCTCCAGAAGGGGGGCTTTCCTAATCTCTCTGGGCAAGGAATTCCAGAGTCGGGGGGCCACAGAGAAGGCTCCCTCCCTTGTGTCCACCAGACGAGTCTGTGAGACTGGCAGGGGCAACAGGAGGACCTCCCCCGAGGAACGGAGGGTTCGAGCTGGTTCATGGAGGGAGATCAGGTCACGAAGATAGGTGGGTCCCGCACCGTTTAGGTTCTTGCCCTTGGTCAGCCCCTCTTCTTTTTTCCTGCCATGTATAAATATGTGAGAGGAGATCATAGGGAGGAGGGAGCAAGCTTGTTTTCTGCTGCCCTGGAGACTAGGGTGCAAAGGAACAATGGCTTCAAACTACAAAAAAGGAGATTCCATCTGAACATGAGGAAGAACTTCCTGGCTGCGAGAGCCATTAAGCAGTGGAACTCTCTGCCCCGTAGTGTGGTGGAGGCTTCTTCTTTGGAAGCTTTTAAACAGAGGCTGGATGGCCATCTGCCAAGGGTGCTTTGAATGCAATTTCCTGCTTCTTAGCAGGGGGTTGGACTGGATGGCCCATGAGGTCTCTTCCAACTCTACGATTCTATGACTTCCCAGCATCATTCTCTTCTCCAAACTTTCCTGTCTTCTCATTATGTGGCCAAAGGACTTCATCTTTGCCTCTAATATCCATCCCTCCACTTAGTAGCTGGGCATTATTCCCTGGAGTATGCGCTGGTTTGATCTTCTTGCAATCCAAGATAGTTAATGCTACCACAAAGGGTGAAGAAAACCACCCTGTTACATCAGCTCCACTGGCTGCTGATTTGCTACCAGGCTCAATTCAAAGTGCTGGCTTTGACCTATAAAGCCCTAAACAGTCCTGATCCAAGTTACCTGTACGAACGTGTCTTCCTTTATAAGCCTATTAGAGCTTTAAGATCTTCTGGTGCGACTGGTGGGGGACAAGAGACAGGGACTTCTCGGTGGTGGCCCCTTGGTTGTGGAACTCCCTCCCTAGTGACATCAGGCAGTCCCCATCCCTCCTAGTCTTGACCTGGCTCTGTATACAGACATTCAGAGAACAGGATATTACAGAATCAACGTCAACAGCTTGAATAATGACCATGGGAAAATCAATAAGTAGGGAAACAAAGACTCGGCACTTTGTTATTTTTTTTCAATCTTTTATTTATTTTATTTATTTTATGTGTGTTAATTTGTTCATATGCAACTGTTTATAGTTTGATATGGCTTGTTTTATTGTTGTTTTATGATGCGGCATTGAATTTATGCCAGAGTTTGTAAGCCGCTTTGAGTACCCTGCAAGGTGAGAAAGGCAGGGTATAAATGAAGTAAGTAAATAAATAATTCCAACAAAGGAACCATCACCTTTCTTAATGGTGTGGCAAAAGATAAAGTGTTTAGTAGGCCTGGGAAATCATGGTTCTAAACAGTTCTAAAGTACTTACAAAAGTAAAGTTCTGGTGGTGAACACTAGGTGGCGCTGGTGCTTTGCTTCTACAGTGTTGCTAAAGTTCTGGTGGTGAACACTAGGTGGCGCTGGTGCTTTGCTTCTAGTGTTGCTAAAGTTCTGGTGGTGAAAATGTCAGAACTCTAACAAAACTTTCAAAATTTCATTATAAATGACAGTTCCTAATTGGTTCTGTCTTAAAAATCGCCAATAATGAAATAATAATGAATTTTTGAAAGTTTTGTTACAGTTCTGAAATGTTCACCACCAGAACTTTAGCAACATTGTAGAAGCAAAGCACCAGCGCCATCTAGTTTTCACCAACAGAACTTTAGTTTTGTAAGTACTTTAGAACCATTTAGAACCATGGATTGCCCAGGCCTAGTATTTAGTCTGTCTTTAAAAAACCCAAATGAAGCAACTTTTGGGCCGGGGAGGTAGTACAGTGGTAACACAGCTGTGCTTGCAACCTGAAGGTTGCTAGTTCGATTCCCCGAGCTGGCTTGGACAACCAGCTATTGCAGCCCTGTCCTTCTGCTCACCCAGCAGTTCAAAAGCAGCCCAGCTGTGAGTAGATAAAACCGGGAACCGCAAAGCGGGAAGATTTTTCAGAGGGACTTTACAATGCCTGAAATTTGGTTATCCGGAAGGTGGAATGTGGAACAAAAGCTCCCGTCTTGAGGATGGAACAACAGCACCCCCTTATGACGTAACAACACAATGACATAACAATGATGTAATGGAGCAATTCACATCCAGCAACGCACACCCTATGAGGCAGCCAGGAAGAAGGAATCTTCTAAAATTGCACTGTGTACTGTGTACTGTCATTTGTATGTCTTCCGACAGGGACTGTCTGTCGTATGTGTAATGTAATCTGCACTGAGTCCCCTTCGGGGTGAGAAGAGCAGAATATAAATAAACAGGTTTTTATTATTATTATTATTATTATTGACTCACTCTACTATTTCCACAACATGACCAATTCAGGAAAATGGCTGTGGCATCCAGGGGCAGTTGGCACCTGAAAGCAGCACTGGCTTTTTCCTCCCCCCTAGAATGACCCTCCACTTAGCTACAGGTCATATCAAACTCCATAACTTTGGACCCAAAACCTTCGCTTGACTTTATACATGAGGTCTGCTTCTCCATGATGAGGATAACAACAACTTTAAACTCTACAGATTCCAAATTGTGAGAAGAATCAATCATAGAACTGGAAGAGACCATATAGGCCTTCCTAGTCCAATCCCCTTCTGCCATGCAGAAATCCATCATCCAAGCTCTCTCAGCAGATGGCCATCCAGCCTCTGTTTAACAACCTCCAGAGAAGGAGACTTCACCAGAATCCCTGCAGCATAGTCCACTGTCAAACAGTTCTTACCATCAGGAAGTTCTTAATGTTTAAATAGAATTTGCAATTTGGATCCGTTGCTCCATTGTGTCCTAATCTCTAGAGCAGCAGAAAGCAAGCCTGTATCCTCCTCAATGTGAGAAGTATTCATGAAATTAATTAATCCACTGAACTTCTCAGTTCCCCCACTCATTTGTGTGCCTGAAGTGTAACATTTTGTCCCTCCAATGTATTTACTTGCATGCCAGCTCCACTGATTGTATTGCAATCTGCTTCCTTACAAACGCGAATATTCTTTTCGACCTGATTCATATTATTAATTTTTAAAATCGTACTCCAACACCACCACTGTCATTTTCTGGACAGAGAAGAGGAAATTAATAGATGTGGCTTCTGTTGTTTCAAACTAGCTCCATTTTTTTTGGTATTAAATACAGATTTCTATTATTACCGATCTAGTAAGTTCCATTCTCATCTGAGCTATCAGCAACTCAATAAGTAATTATCATTAACCTTAGGCTGTTCCAGCTCATTAGACCAATACTGATGACTCAGGGAGACCATAACTGAAAAGCAGAACACTGATTAAAAAAAATAATCTAGGAACGGATCATGAAGAAAAGCACGGTGGTTCTAACTCTCTTGCCCTTGGATATGCTTTCTGAATGTGCAATGAAAATAAGCAGTGGGACAATATAAAAGGGAGGCTTTTCAGCAAGCGAAACCTGGCACATTATCCACAGAGTGAACCTCGTAATCCCCTACACTCTAAACATGTGAGATAATAATAAGAGTGTATTGTCGAAGGCTTTCATTATTGTTATTATTATTACTATTATTGGGTTGTTGTAGGTTTTTCGGGCTATATGGTCATGTTCTAGAACAGGGCTGCCGACAAAGTCAATCGCGGGATCGAAAGGAGGTCGATGGCAGCCAGATGGGGTGCTTCTGCCCTACGCACGGAGCACCTTCCGCGCCTGCGCACCTTCCGCAGGGCATTGTGGGAACGAGGAGGCCCGCCTCGCGCTCCGCCCGCCTCGCGCTCCGCCCCGCCTCGCGCTCCGCCCGGCTCGCGCTCCGCCCCGCCTCGCGCTCCGCCCCGCCTCGCGCTCCGCCCTGCCTTTCTCTCGCTGACAATGGAGGCTGCACGGTTGCCTCCGGACAAGAGAGAGGCAGAGCGGAGCACGAGGCAGGGCCTCCAGAGGCCCCACCTTGCGCTCCCTCGTTCCTGCAATGCCCCACGGAAGGCGCTCCCTCGTTCCCGCAATGCCCCGTGGAATGCGCTCCCTCATTCCCGCAATGCCCCGCGGAAGGCGCTCCCTCGTTCCCGCAATGCCCCATGGAATGCGCTCCCTCGTTCCCGCAATGCCCCACGGTTTGCGCTCCCTTGTTCCTGCAATGCCCGTGGAAGGAGCACTGGACGGAGCTCCCTTGTTCCAGCCATGCCCGTGGACGGAGCGGCGGTGGAAAGTGTGCCACGCGGAAGGTGCGCATGGGTGAAAGGTATATCTTTTTGACTTGGTTGTTTTAAAAGTAGCTCGCATGCTGAAAACGTGTGGGCACCCCTGTTCTAGAAGCATTCTTTCCTGACATTTTGCCTGCATCTATGGCAGGCATCCTCAGAGGTTGTGAGAATCCCTGCCATAGATGCAGTCGAAATGTCAGGAGAGAATGCTTCTAGTACATGGCTATATAGTCCAAAAAGCCTACAACAACCCAATCATCATCGTCATCATCTTTATTTGTACCCCACTACTATCTCCCCAAAGGGACTTGGGATGGCTCACAGAAGCACTCCAAGTGCCACATGCATACAGCAATACATAAGTATGAATACAATGACATAAGTATAATAAACAGCCCATAAAAATCTTATTAATAAAATTATTTAAAAAATGAAAATAATAAGAATTCATAAAACACAGTGGAACCTGTCAGCTGACTATCTGTCATAACAATCAGTCTAAGTGCGAGCCAGTCATATCAATGATTCATCACATTGACCATGGATTACTCAGGATCAAAGGCCTGTCTGAAGAGCCATGTTTTTAGATTCACCCGGAAGGCCCAAAGAGAGGGGACAAATCAAATTTCCTTAGGGAGGGTATTCCAGAGCTGGGGAGCCACCACCAAGAAGGTCATCTCTCCCGTTCCCACCAACCGTGCTTGCGATGGTGGTGGGATCGAAAGAAGAGCCTCCCCAGCAGATCTTAATGCCCGCACTGGTTCATAGAAGGAGATGCGGTCTCGAAGATAGGTTGGATGACAACAGTTCCTAGTGTTGTCCAAGACATCACACAATGTATTATATTGGCTTTCACACTAGTAATGAATTACAGTATGACCCCATATCCACTGGGGATATTTCCAGCATTTTGCATGTGTACACAAAACTACGGATAACCGTGAACCCCACTGACATGAAGAACTTCTTGAGGGGTTGAGCAAAAAAGAGAGTTCGGGTGTTCTTGGAAAACGTCAAAGGAGTAGAGAGAGAAGGGTTTTCAAGGTATAATTCAATGGTTTAATGTTCCATAGGATATCATAAAGAAAATCATCATTCAAAAATCAACTTGTAAGTGGAATGAGTGTTGCTGTAGGTCACAATTCACACACTTTCCGACAAAACAAAGCCCCGCAAATCGTAAATCAATGGTGAAGCACATCCATAATAAGAGTCAATTATGGGACAGTCGGAAAGGAAGTGGGTCAACGGTCTGTGAAAGGCCCCGCCGTTTCGCCTATGTAGGCTTCATCCGGACCCAAATGTAAACAAAAATTCAAATGCTGTGACCATTCCACTGTTCCGGGTATCCTAAAATGTAAACAATAGTGTATTCTTTAACAACATGGTAGTACATTGCAAAACAGATAAGAACCCGACAAGAACAAACCCAAAAGTACACTATATGGCCCAAAATACATACCAATATTATATATACATTTTCATCATCCTGGTAATGGTGGACGCAGCCACCGGTACGCTTAGACGCCCGGACAAAAGAGCCGCGAAGAAGGGCCAGTTTAAATGCGGAGTTAGCAGCAATAGAATGTTAATTAGAGGACAGGGATTTACATCAGAACTTCATTGAGGCTTAATTGGTCGTTGAGACCCAAAGGCAACTCGGAACAAAGGGAATTAATCCAGGAGCATTCCCGCCTGCGTAACAGGAGTTTAACATCTTGGTGAGGTAATATTTTGTTGGAAGTAGATAAATAAAACAATGGGAAACAGTCATGTTCTGTTTACCATCACTTGTTGCGTAACAACCGTACACAAGTGATTGTTCTTACAGGAAATGCTGCCAAGTGACAAGAATGGTAGAGATGACCAGGGACAAAACTAAAAAATGGCCTTCTTGTGCAGATCCTAATGATTACCCTGATTATAACCTTCCATCAGTTGAAATAGGCCATCACACATCTGCAATTGGATATCCGTTAATTTGTGGTTGATATTGTGTATCTGTTGATGATGTTGTGTGTATTCAAGGAATCTCTCATGGAGGTTTCTTGCTCAAGGATCACCCAATGAGTTTGCAGGGATTAATATAGGCAGCACTATAATGTGGTTGTATACCATCTACATGACAAGGATTGCTCCATCGGCACAAATCTTAGCCAATGCTTCTTTCATTTAAAAAAGTCACACTGGTTAGGTTACAATATGACTTAGGTCTCATTCATACTACAAAATTACATATTAGGTAAAGGTAAAGGTTTCCCCTGACATTAAATCTAGTCATGTCCAACTCTGGGGGGTATTGCTCATCTCCATTTCTAAGCTGAAGAGCCGCTGTTGTCCATAGATGCCTCCAAGGTCATGCGCCCAGCATGACTGCATGGAGCACCGTCACCTTCCCACAGAAGTGGTACCTACTCACATTTGAATGCATGATCTACTCTCTTTCCGCAAGGCCTGCAAGACCCACCTTTTCCAGCTAGCCTTTGATCACTAAGCTGGAAAATCTTTATTGTTCTAGTTTAATATGTTGTTTTTACTCCTGTGTTGCTTTTATACTGTATGTTTGTAAGCTGCTCTGAACCCTCGGGGAGTGGCGGCGTACAAGTCCAAAAAATAAATAAAATAAATAATAAATAAATGTTTTCAAACTTCTAGATTGGCAGAAGCTGGGGTTAACAGCAGGAGCTCACCCCACTCCCCGGATTCGAACCATCAACCTTTCGACAGCAAGTTCAGCAGCTCAGTGGTTTAACTCACTGCGCCAACAGGGGACCCTAAAAATTACATATTACATGGTTTAATTGTCATGGATCCCAGTCTCGTAAAACTCCAAATTCCAGAAGTCCATAAAATGCAGATAAAGGGGTACCAAACTGGACAGTGTGAACCAGGCCTTTGTTCCAAACACTATTGATAACCATTGTTTCCAAATGTTTTGTTGACTAAAAGCATGTATGTTGTATGTGTCTTGATGTGCCCTAAAGTACAAGCTACCGAGGCAAAGTAATGACGCACAGATTTCTCTGGGTGCTTAATGAAGTAGATTTTATTTTGGCAATGTCAGCAATCCCATTTCTGCTGTCCGCCAGCTCTACCACAGGGCAAGAACTCCTTTTAAATCAGGGCAGAAAACAACCCCCTCCTCATCCTTGGCTTCTCTCTGACATGCATGGCTTAATACATATCTCAGGTATATATCACTTTAAGAAGACAGCTCCCAACAGGGTCCTAATGTCTCCACAGTTCAAATACGGTAATTTTATACTCAAAAGCACATTTAGGGATGTTTGAAATGTCCAAAATGACTTTGCCCTATTTCAATCTTTGAGGATGACGAAGTATAAGTGTTGTGAACATCAACTTAATGAAATAGAAATCAAATTAGAGATCTATCCAATTTGCATGAACTAATAATAGATATGATCAAGATTGTATTTAGAGCTGGATGTGTACAACTCATACGTTGCCAGACAAAAATGTCCAATATTAAGCGAAGAATAAAGGTTACACCTTGTACACTATAATGACTGTGACAGTAACAGTATTTTCAGGGATCTCAACCATCCAAAGGAATGAATGAATGAATGAAGATAGATAGATAGATAGATAGATGGGGGAGGCCCCCTGGTGGAGCAGTGGGTTAAGCTGCTGAGCTGCTGAACCTGCTGACCGAAAGGTCGGCAGTTCGAATCCAGTGAGCGGGCTAAGTTACAATTGTTAGTCTAGCTCCTGCCAACCTAGCAGTTCAAAAACATGCAAATTGTGAGTAGATCGATAGGGAATAAAATAATAGTAATAATAATAACAATAACAACAACAACTTTATTTTTATACCCCGCACTGGGAATGTGGCGCAGCTGGCTAGGTGTCAGCTGCATAAGATCTCTACTGACCAGAAGGTCATGAGTTTGAGGCCTGCCCGGGTCGAGGTGGGCTCTCGACCCACTGTGTAGCCTGTTGTCAACCTTTGCAACCCGAAAGACAGTTGCATCTGTCAAGTAGGAAATTAAGGTACCACTTAGTGGGGAGGCTTAATTTAACTGATTTACGAGGCCATAAAAAGATCTCCAGGAAACACGCTGAGGAATGAAGGAGTGAGACAGCTCCCCCTGGTGGCCAGATGTTAAATTGCCTCTGTCTGTCTTGTGTATTTGTATGTCTAAATGTATATGTGTACATTGTGAGAAGGGCGGAATAGAAATGAAGTAAATAATTAAATAAATACATCTCCCCAAGGGGACTCGGGGCAGCTTACAAGGGACAAGCCCAACAATTACAGATAAAAACAAAGGCACAGTTAAAAACACTCAATAAAATAATAAACATAGCACAGTCAAAAACATTCCTAAAACCGCATCATAAAACAATAGGCTGAGATAAAAGTCATAACTGAGTTCAAGCTCAATGAGTGCAAATAAATCCTAAGGAGCCAAAGGAAAATGTGGAGATTGAGTGAACACGGGCTAGGGACAACTGTTGGCAAAAGTCCTGCTGCTGCGGGAAGGTAATGGCACACCATGCAGTCATGCTGGCCACATGACCTTGGAGGTGTCTATGGATTACGCCAACTCTTCAGTTTAGAAATGGAGATGAGCACCAACCCCCAAAGTCCGACACATCTAGACTTAATGTCAAGGGGAACCCCCCCCCCTCTCTCTCTATATATATATATATATATATATAATACCATTAAAATTTATTCCTTGGAAACAATGATGGTCGTTTCACTCAAAGGTTCCATTTTATAAAGGTTTTCAGTCCAGAGTTAAGAGTGATTTTATTCCACTCACATTTTACTCTTTTCTACTTGTACCATCCAGTTTATACTCAACTACAATATAAGCGGCTCTCCTAAGCTTGCATAAAGCCTGCTCTAATACGTTTGTTTCTTACTTCTTTTCGGTTTGGGTAAACAACATTTAAATACTTTATATTTTGTACATCGCATTAAGGCCAGCATGGGGACTTAATTATCACAACCATCTAATTAAGGAAATAGATCAAGTCTCCCGAACATTTATTGGACAATTCCAAAAGGAAGAAAAGGCAAAACAGGCCAGAGGAGGACAAGGAATTAATGGAGATACTTAATTAAATCAATATCCTTAAGAGCGTTCTCTGGAAACAAATTGTTTTGTATATTGCATGGTCACACATGGAACTTCACTGCTGGGGAAATTTCACACTATATTGCTTCATTGTCGTTCTTATTGTTATTATTACGTATTATCACTACTACTACTATTACTAAGATTAGTACACATGAAGGCAGTCCCCAAGAAAGGAACAAAATAGGTTCTGTAGGTTTGTACTTAAGCTGAATTTAAATGTAATTTGAAACATGTACATTTTAAGTGTAACTCCAGCCACAGACATATATATATACGTATATGTACACTGTGAGTAGAAAAGGTCTGTGGCAGATCCTGGAACGTCTAGGATGTCCCCCCAAATTCCTCAAAATGATTATACTGTTACATGAGGACCAGCGTGGTCAAGTCAGTTACGGCGATGCTCTCTCGGAGCCCTTTCTAAGAACTAACAGAGTAAAACAAGGTTGTGTTCTTGCACCAACCCTATTTACAATCTTCATCAGCATGATGCTCCAAAGAGCTACAGCAGACCTCAAAGAAGAAGACGATGTATATATACGCTATCGTACTGATGGTAGCTTGTTCAACTTAAGCCGTCTGAGGGCTCGCACTAAGACTCTAAACTATCTAGTTCCGTGAGCTGCTTTTTGTTGACGATGCTGCCCTTGTCGCCCATTCAGAAGCAGCCCTGCAGCGCCTAACATCCTGCTTTGCAGCAGCTGCAGACCTATTTGGTTTGGAAGTCAGCCTGAAGAAAACGGAAGTCCTCTACCAGCCCGCACCACAGGAAGAACATCATCATCCCCATGTCAGCATAGGCAATTCTGTGCTTAAGTCCATTCAGCAGTTCACCTACATGGGAAGCATCATCTCTTCAGATGTCAAGATTAACAAAGAGATAGATAGATCACAGATTAGCAAAGGCATAGAGTGCATTTGGAAGGCTTCACAAAAGAGTCTGGAGCAACAAGCATCTGAGGCAAAGCACCAAAATCAGTGTGTACAGAGCTATCGTACTGTCTATTCTCCTATATGGGTCTGAAACATGGGTCACCTATCGCCACTGGACTGACTATGTGACGAATTATGCAGTCTGGAGGAACACATACAATTCTTATCCTTTTTCGCATCTCCACATATACTCCTGAAATCCCCACCTCTCCTCAGGCTGAGGGGCAGCCTCCAGTTAGCCAGTGCACCCAGGGACAAACAAAATGGCAGGACAAAAATGGCAATTCTCCAAGGCATCATGCTCCTCGTGGGTGAAAATGGGTGCTTAAGTGGGTCTGGGAAGGGGCCCTTGACTCCACAGTAAATAGGGCAATTTGGAATTACTCGGATGTCAGAGCCCAGCTCAAATCTGCAAATGCTTTTACAAGATAATTGGCTACCCACCATCACTTACAGGGCCATCAAAAGAGCAGGAAATAGCGGCTCTTGTCTTATGCTTGGTCAGATCCAGCTGTACAACCAAATGAATTACGGAACAGTGCTCAATCATAAATGGCCAAAATAGCCATACTGGGTCAGCGGAAATGTTGCTGAATCCTATGCTTTCCCAACCAAGTGTGCTGGAGATTACTGAGAACTAGCCTAACTCTGGTCTACATTTGCGTGAGTTTACGTTTGTAATAGTATCCCAGAACTGGAAGCAGTCTGGATCAAGAATAACTCTGTGCATTCCTTGTTCTATACATTTAACACCTCTTTGGATCACATCAGCCAAAAGATATTAAGTCAGCAGAATAGTTCTGCTGGTAGCTAGCTGTTTCATGGAGCACTGAATTTGTAATGGAGCACTGAATTTTGCCATGTCTGTAAACCACTCTGAGTCCCCTTCAGGGTTAGAAGAGCAGGATAGAAATAGAGTAAACAAATAAATAAATAATGGGGATTAGCCAACAGATAAGAGGTTTGAGAACAGAAAGATAACCTTAGCCACCTACAGACGGTTCGTCTTCAATTTAAGACTTCATATGCAATGACCAAAACACCTTGTTAATTCCTCCCATGCAATGCCTTTTTTTCTGGGTTCTGCCTTCTAGAAGTAAGCCGCCGGACGGGTACTATTCAATTTTGATCTCTATGGTCTCAGAGCTTTTAAGGCAGGAGAAAGGTAAAGGTTTCATTTTGTCATCAAGTCTAGTCGTATCCAACTCTCAGGGGTGGGGGAGTGCTCATCTCAATTTATAAGCTGAAGAGCTGGCGTTGTCTGTAGACGCCTCCTAGGTCATGTAGCTGGCATGACTGCATGGAGCACAAGTACTACACAACAAGGCGTTATTCAGTATAAAAATACAAAAATATTGAATATATAGAACGGAACTAGACAATCCATTATAAGGAACCTAATGATCATACTATACCCATTTCAGGATACAGGAAAGCGGCAAAGTGGTTTTTAGAAGACGCAATGCCCAAATAGCAGATGCTCTGGATTATATATCCATAAATCCACATTGAGGTATATAAGAAGGTCCATATATTGTCCAAAATAAATGTCTCTAGTCCGTAAATAGGCAAAATATTCCAAAGATGTAAGAACCAAAAGGAGACTGGTATTTACTCCAAAATAAGGAAATTAACCTGAGATCGACGGGGTGGCGATGCCAGAGATGTTCGGGCCGCTAGTCATCCGTTTCGCTCTCGGACGGAGCTTTATCAAGGCCTCCATGATGATACAGTCGTCTTTATTGTTATCGGAATAGTCAGGAGCCTAACCTCGCCAAAGCAAGGTGACCATAAAGGTGACCATAAAGGTGACCACTATGACTGCATGGAGCACCATTACCTTCCCACCGGGGCCGTACCTATTGATGTACTCACACTTGCATGTTTTCAAACTGCTAGGCTGGCAGAAACTGGGGCTGACAGAGGGAGCTCACCCCATCCCTGTTGCAGCTCAGCCAGCTGAAGATGATGTGGAGGGGTTTGATATAATACAGCCAGCTGAGGATGTTGATGAAGGGTCTGGGGGATGCAGGGCCTGCAGGCCCTGATGTTTCTGAGGGTGTTCAGACAGAGGGGATGTTGGAACAGGAAGTCAATTCCCCGGTGGGGAGAACGGAGGACTCTCTGTGTGAAAACAAAACTGTTTTGCAGGATGACAGGCAAGAAGAGAGATTAGTTAGGGAAGCAAGACTGCTTCTATGTGGGAAAAATTCCAGGTGCAAGTCAGGCGATGGGAAAAAGTGGCTGAAGGGCCAAAGGAATGCTTTCGTGCATTGCTGTCCTTATTAAGGGGGAAAACTGCTTTTAGTTTCTTAGATCAAGCAACTTTGCAATTAGAGCAAGGATCTCTTGTCTTGGTTCTCGCTTCAAGTCATTTCCTGGTCAAGTTTTGCTTTTAGTCTTGGGGATTTTACCATGAACTCAAGCTAATGTATTGTTCTTTGATTCTTTGATCACTTAAATAGATATTTTATTCCTCGTCTTTGGATTATCTCATGAGTTTACCCTACTCCTTGGATTTATATTCATGCCTTAACTTTTTCATTGGAGTTTTATCTTTGGTTTTCTTAGACTTTTTTTATCTTACCTATTTGGATTTTTTGCTCTTTTACTGTGTCTGCTTCTTCAATAAACTGTTTATTTCTACGTTGGGCTTCCTGGTGAGTGCTTGAGCAAGGTGAATCCCAGCTGAGGTGCAACAGTCCCGCAGATTCAAACCACCAACCTTCAGGTCAGCAAGCTCAGTAACTCATCGCTTTAACCCACTGTGCCACTGTGCCCTTTTAAGGCTGGACAATGTCATGAAAGTATATTTGGACCTCCACATGTGTAAGTTTGACTGTTGCAGATTTAATTGAAATATTTACTCTAGGGATCTCTAGGCCAGTGTTTTTCAACCTTTTTTGAGCTGCGGCACATTTTTTACATTTACAAAATCCTGGGGCACACCACCAACGAAAATGACACAAAATGACACTCTAAAACAGTAATACATATATTTAATATGTTTTTAAATGTATTTATACACTCAGTGTGAAACCTGGGCCTGTTTTGATGAACACAACATAGATATCCTGGCAGGAATGGCAGAAAGACACAAACGAAGGTCTTGCGCAACAGCTGTCAGTCATGGGAAAACTTCGGCCCTCTGGGTTCTTTGGACTTCAACTCCCACCATTCCTAACAGCCTGGGGTCCTTTCCTGTTTAAGTGGCTAAGTGGAGGGGGGGAGGAAAAGGGCCTGAGGCTGCTAGGAATGGTGGGAGTTGGAGTCCAAAACACCTGGAAGGTCCAAGTTTGCCCATGCCAGCTTTCGCTTCCATCGCCACATCTATCTTCCGCCTCTGGCGGTTTGAATATATGTGATTATCTACGTGATTTTCTACCTTGTCGCTATGATTATGGTGCTGCTTCTTTAAATTGTCCGCAAACTGTTATTGTGCAGATTTCGGAACTGACATTGGATAACATCGTAAGGATACACTTTGTTTTTTGCACTCACTTCCGTGATTTCATCAAATATCGCGAGTTTTCCATAGAGGAGCGCTCTGTGAACTCGCTACTTCCTGGTTCGCAACTCCTCCACTCTCTGTGGTGACCACGCCGAACTACCTTATGTAAGACTTTTGATTTTCTCCAGCAGGATTGGGTACTTTGAATGTGTTTTTGTGTATGATTATGTATGATTAATTGTGCATTTTGTACTGTGACGTAGCGGCGCTCCTTTAATAAGTAAGGGTATTGGAGGTTCCAATTTCCCACGGCACACCTCATGATCGCTCATGGCACACTAGTGTGCCCTGGCACACTGGTTGGGAAACACTGCTCTAGACCATCCAGTGCAATTCTGTTGGAAGTTGACCATGGAGTGATGCTAAAAGATTGTGGAATTCCAGAGAAAAGTCTTCTTAGGTTATTTTTAAAGCTATTTTTAATTCACAGTTTTTCACTTTCACAAGGACTCTGTGCTCCCAGCCCCAGGGAAAGTGGAGGCCTGCCTGTATGTAAAATAATCTTTAATTTATGCTGACTTTGTGTATGTAAGAACAGCAGATAAAGGGATAGTTCCTTGTCCCACTCACAATGCCATGGTAAAGCAGATCCCTCCAGGATAATCAGAAGACAACCAACTTCTATGTACTTATCCACCAGTAAGCTACATTTTAGAAACCAGAATCGAAATTTAGTTGCTGTGATGTAACGCACAAAGAACTAAAGTAATCCCTGGTTTTATTACAACAAAGTAACTACAGGAGCAAAACTGGCCCTACATAGCAGGTTGTTTTGCTTGGCTTTTTTAAAGCATGTTGCTAAGTTTCTCAGTGTTAAGCTTTTGTAAACCTCCATTAAAAGGCTTTTATCCCATTTCCATAGTAACAGAAGATCACAATTTCTGTGAGAATATAGAATCTTTTCAACATGTTTGGTAGCAAATTACCTCCAGATAATTAACACAATGGTTTAGCCCAGACGTCAACGGTTATTTTCTATGAAGAAAGCTAATTTTCCCTTTTTTGTTCACTCATTTTTGGGGGGTAGGGAAGGGTCCTTGAAACTTGATGATCTTTTCTGAACAGCTTTTGTGAAAGTGGTCTGCTAATGCTTCTGTTCCTATTAACACATTTGATCAAACCTTGCAGAAAATTATATGTATTTATGACCTTTGTGTCTTTGCCAAATTAGCCATCGGAAAACTGGCAAAATAAAGGTAGAATTGTCCAGTCATTTCAAATTACATTGTGAGGATTTGATCCACCTTCTTTCAAGAATCATGAGACTACATTTACTTTCTCTAAATGCATTTTACTTACTCTAGAGTCCTAACAAAATGCTGTTAGTAAAGGGACAGGAATTAAAGGACTCGTTTTTCTATATACTTATATAATCCCTATTTAAAATGGCCAGTTTAGAGATTGTTTTTCTCAGTTTGCTGGAGTTAGGCAAACAGAAAAGCTGTACATTAATAGATGCTATTTTTTTATTCTGATGATGTTCTGACTACATGGATCAGGGGTCTTTGAGGAAACACCACCTAATGGCAACACACACCCAAAAAAATGGGAACTTGAATAAAGTCCCAAGGCTACAATTCAATGGTAGAGCATGAGCTTTGCATACAAAATATCCCAGGTTCAATCCTTAACTCTCCAGGTAAGACTGGGAAAGATTTTTTTTCTGGAGGACAGCTTTCAATAACTGTAAAACATTCATCTCCAATCTGGTGTTTACAATATTTTCCAGCATTGGCCATGCTAGCCAGAGATAATACGTATGTTGAACTCCAAAAGATCTTGAGGGCATGAAGTTGGAGATGGATGAGATAGATAACACCCAACTAGAGCTGTTGCCAGCTAGTAGAGGACATTGATCTAGAGCAGGGCTACACAACCAGTGGATTTTCAGGTATTTTGGACGTTAGCTCCCAGAATTCCTGACCATTGGACAAACATGGAAAGCCACAGGCTATGCAGCTCTGATCTAGACAGACCAATAATCTGAATCAGTAAAACCCAACCTAAAACACAAGGTAAAGAAGGAAAAACAGTGCAGCAGTGGTATATTCTAGCTCTTTGATCTCTACGGGTAGAAAATGCCCAAAAATAATATTTATTTATTTATTTGTCACATTTCTATACCGCCCCTCACAGCCCAAAGGCGACTCGGGACGGTTTACACAAGGCAGTCTCTGCCCTCAATACAACACAAGCAAACAAACCAAAAAAATAACCATATAACAACAAATTAACAATTAAAAACATACAATTGCAGACTCAGCATCATGTTGAGATCAGTTTCCATCACATCGTCGTCATTCCATATATCTAATTAAACCTTTATATTTCATCAGCAAATGCCTGCTCAAACAGTCAGGTCTTGACTTTGTTGCGAAATGTCAGGAGGGAGGGGGCCAATCTGATGTTTCTAGGGAGGGCGTTCCAAAGCCGAGGAGCCACCACTGAAAAGGCCCTGCCTCTCATCCCCGCCAGTCGCGCCTGTGAAGAAGGCGTGACCGAGAGCAGGGCCTCTCCAGATGATCTTAAACATCTTGATGGTTCATAGGAAGAGATGCCTTCGGACAGGTAAGTTGGACCCGAATCGTTTAGGGCTTTAAAGGCTAAAGCCAGCACTTTGAATTGTGCCCCGTAGCAAACTGGCAGCCAGTGGAGCTGGCACAACAAGGGAGTTGTACGCTCTCTGAATGCCGCTCCTGTTATCAACCTGGCTGCTGTCCATTGGACTAGTTGCAGCTTCCGAACAGTCTTCAAAGGCAACCCCACGTAGGGAGTGTTGCAGTAATCTATACGGGATGTAACAGGATGTAACCAGAGCGTGGACCACCGTGGCCAAATCAGACTTTCCAAGGTATGGGCGCATTTGTTAATATAATTGTGTTAATATAATTAACAAATAATATTATTTGTTAATTATTTGTTAATTACAACTAGAACTTCTGAACAATGAGTTCATACATAGGTATACTTAATTGATTTGATTGATCTAATCTAGTTAGAAGAAAAACTAGCACGGAAACTATTGTGTCAGTTGCTTCAGGCATTTATGTACTCCAGAGGTCAACCAGAGCTTTAACAGTTTGAGCAAAATCCCCAAGAGATGTAAGAAACCATTTGGATCCATCAATCATCTAAACAGGAGTTCACTGTCTAGACTGAGGGAAGTAATAATATTATTATATTATATTTTAGTCAGATCTCACCTGAAATTCTGTGATCAGTTCTGGGCACCAAAGTTCAGGAAAGATATTGACAAGCCAGAAAATGTCCAGGATATGTTCAGTATGGAGACGAGAAGGATAAGAGGTCACATGATAGACATGTTTAAATATCTGAAAAGATGTCACACTGAAGAAAGAGCAAGCTTGTTTTCTGTGGCTCCAAAGACTAAGACTCAGAGCAACAGATTTAAACTGTAAGAAAAGAGATGCCACCTAAACATCAGGAAACATTTCATGATGATAAGAGTTGTTTGAAAATGGAATACGCTGCTACCTGGGAGTGTGGGGGAGTCTTCTGCTCTGGAAGTCTTTAAACAATGGCTTGATTGCCATTTAGAAGGGGTGCTTTGGTTGGCAGAATGGGGTTGGATTGGATAGCCTTGGGGGTGTCTTTCAACTCTGTAAATATATCATTCTAAGTCACACAATCTTGACTAGTGTACTATACCACAAGGCTCCCCTTTCATTTAAGTCTAAACCCCACCAGAAAAGGATCTGCCTATGATAACAAAGGGTAAAACGTTTCTCCATCTCCACAACCAGACTACACCAAACTACCCAACAAGAAAACCATTTCTATGGGGTACACTGCGGAAAGAATGAGCCCTGCTAAGATCAGGGCCTAAAATATACAGATGATTCCCTGGAGCAGTGTTTTTCAACCTTTTTTGAGCCGCGGCACATTTTTTACATTTACAAAATCCTGGGGCACACCACCAACCAAAATGAGACAATATGACACTCAAACACAGTAATGCATATAGTTAATATGTTTTTAAATGTATTTATACACTCAGTGTGAAACCTGGGCCTGTTTTGATGAACACAACATAGATATCCTGGCAGGAATGGCAGAAAGACACACACAAAGGTCTTGCTCAACAGCTGGGAGTTATAGTTCACCCGCAATCAAAGAGCACTCTGAACTCCACCAACAATGGAATGGAATCAAACTTCCCACACAGAATTCCCATAACCAAGAGAAAATACTATAAGAGTTTGGTGGGTATTGATCTTGAGTTTTGAAGTTGTAGTTCACCTATATCCAGAGAGCACTGTGGAATCAAACAATGTTGGATCAGGACCAAACTTGGCATGAATATTCAATATGCCCAAATGTGAACACAGATGGAGTTTGGGGAAAATAGACCTTGACATTTGGGAGTTACAGTTTCTGGGATTTATAGTTAACACACAATCAAAGAGCATCCTGAACTCTTGCAACAATGGAATTGAACCAAACTTGCCATATTGAACTCTCATTACCAATAGAAAGTACTGAAAGAGTTTGCTTGGGAATTGACCTTGAATTTGGAAGTTGTAGTTCACCTACACCCAGAGAGCACTGTGGACTCAAACAATGTTATGTTATGTTGTTGTTTGTTTTCTATCCAGAATCACAATGTTGGAAGAAGGCTCACCACTTTAAGTTCCCTAAAACAGGCATGGGAAAACTTCGGCTCTCTGGGTGCTTTGGACTTCAACTCCCACCATTCCTAACAGCCTGAGGCCATTTCCTGCTTAAATGGCTGAGGGGTAAAAAGGAAAAGAGCCTGAGGCTGCTAGGAATGGTGGGAGTTAAGAGTCCAAAACACCTGGAAGGTCCAAGTTTGCCCAATGCCAGCTTTCGACAGAGACCTCTTCCTCCCCCTTCCCCTTCGCGCCCTTTCTTCCCCCTCCTGCTGAAGACTTACTTTTCATTCTCCACTCGGGCTCCCTTCTTCAGGAGGGGGGGGGGAGGAAGACGTGACCCGTGCGGGCGCTACTGCACAGACTCACCCCACGTCTTCCTCCCTCCCCCCTCCCCTCCTCAACACGCTCACGCTGCCCCCTCGGATTGAAATGGTGGCAGCGTGAGCAAAGCAAGGCAAAGCGAGCAGAGCGAGGCTGGGAAGAAGGGAGCCCGAGTGGAGAAGAAAAAGTGTTCGGCAGGAGGGGGAAGAAAGGGTATTGGAGGTTCCAATTTCCCACGGCACACCTGGTGATTGCTCATGGCACACTAGTGTGCCACAGCACGCTGGTTGGGAAATGCTGCTCTGGAGTATCTCTATTCTTATGTAGCCAACATTCACCATTCCATGGATGACCTCCTGGTACCAGTTCAGGAGTGTCCTTGCTAACTTCTGCTAAGGTTTGCTTGACTTTGTTCTTGATCAGTCTATGGACTGTTGTTATCAATTGCCTGATGGGCGGCCAAAGGAACAAAAGGTTATGGGTGAAGCCGCTTCAGAAGTGGAATGAGCTGCAATAGGAGCCCAGGCCTGTAAGACATGTGTTGACAGAAATGTATGATCAGGCTTGTAAAGAAAAGGAATGTATTTGGTTTATTTCTCCTGAACATCCTCCCTTGAGCAACCTCCATTATCACCAAGGCACGCTTCAGAGGCTTGTAGATTATAAGAGCTCTTGCAGTTCAGATCCATGAGCTGGGTATACAACTAGATAACTCCCGGGAAAATAGCAATCCCCATGAACAGACTACAAGCAAGTATGATAGGAAAATGTTTCTGATTCTGAATCGTTTTGTCAGAATACGGCGATATAACTTTTTCAAATTTTATTATACGCAGTTCAAGGACTGCCGCAATACAATAAATGCATTATCAACATCAATGAGCAGGAATGCTTGCTTATTTCAAAGTTTATTTCCTCACCTGTATTCTTGCACACAACTTCAGAAAAGCTGAGGTTGTTATTATAATGCATGAATAAAACTGCAATTTTATCAGCAACTGTTGCTTTAAAAAATACATATAAAGGCCAATATATTTCTGAAATGTAAAGCTAAGGATATTCAAACATAGCTGAACAGACACCATCTTCATGTCTGACAAAATTGTAAACAAACCAACAAACAAAACACCACAACAAGAGGCTCTTGCTTTGCAAAAGAAATGGAAATAAGCAGGAACCATCAGAGGGTGCATGAGAGGAGATTCTGAGAGGCTGGAATGAATAATGCATATAGCAAAACGGCGCTTGGATATTTTCAGCCACAAGACACAAATTCAATAAGCCAACCAGAAACAGAACTACAATGGATTAAATACATGGCAGTTTTCTTTTCAGATGCATTCCATTGTTTCAGAAACAATCACAATTCGCCTGAATGTTTTGTTATAGAACTATGTATTTGTTTTCATCCTCCATTTAGCTAAATATTAAGGGACCAAATACTTACATTTTAAAATTAACTTGGGAGAAAATTGTATGCTTCAGCTTAATGCGAGGCAACTAAAAAATCCTAATACTCTGGCAGGATCCCTGGACAAACCCTGTCAAGCTGACCTGTGCCTTCCTATTTCAGTTATCCAATGCCTGCTGAACAGTCACCATTTAAGTGTCCAACAATGTCTTAGAGCAGTGCTGTCCAACTTCTGCCGACCCAAGGGCCGGACTTCTGGTGAGTGATCACCTGGGGGCCGAGTGGCCACGCCCTGGCCACGCCCCTGGCCACGCCCCCAGTCACATGGCTCCGCCCCTCTCCCAAAAGCATTACAATAGCCTTGGAACGGGCGATTTCGCCCGCTTCCGAGGCTGTTGTGACGCTTTGGGAGAGGAGGAGGAGCCACGGGAGCCTTCCGCGGCTCCGCCCCGTCGCCCAAAGCATCACAACAGCTGCTGTGACACTTTGGGGGAGAGGGCGAAGCTGCGGGTGCCAGGGGGAAAGGAGGGAGGGAGGACGGGGTCCTGGCAGGGAGGAGGCAGCGGATCGCTGCCCCTTCCCTTCCAGGACCCTTCAGTCCTCCTTTCCTCCTGGCAACGGCGTCCCAAAACGGAACGCCGCTGCCAGGGGAAAGGAGGGAGGCAGGACAGGGTCCTGGCAGGGAGGAGGCAGCGAATCGCTGCCCCTTCCCTTCCAGGACCCTTCAGTCCCTCCTTTCCTCCTGGCAACGGCGTCCCAAACGGAACGCCGCTGCCAGGGAAAGGAGGGAGGCAGGGCAGGGTCCTGGCAGGGAGGAGGCAGCGAATCGCTGCCCTTCCCTTCCAGGACCCTTCAGTCCCTCCTTTCCTCCTGGCAACGGCGTCCCAAACGGAACGCCGCTGCCAGGGGAAAGGAGGGAGAGGGCAGGGTCCTGGCAGGGAGGCAGCGAATCGCTGCCCCTTCCCTTCCAGGACCCTTCAGTCCCTCCTTTCCTCCTGGCAACGGCGTCCCAAACGGAACGCCGCTGCCAGGGGAAAGGAGGGAGGCAGGGCAGGGTCCTGGCAGGGAGGAGGCAGCAAATCGCTGCCCCTTCCTTCCAGGACCCTTCAGTCCCTCCTTTCCTCCTGGCAACGGCGTCCCAAACGGAACGCCGCTGCCAGGGAAAAGGAGGGAGGGAGGGCAGGGTCCTGGCAGGGAGGAGGCAGCAAATCGCTGCCCCTTCCCTTCCAGGACCCTTCAGTCCTCCTTTCCTCCTGGCAACGGCGTCCCAAACGGAACGCCGCTGCCAGGGGAAAAGAGGAGGAGGGCAGGGTCCTGGCAGGGAGGAGGCAGCGAATCGCTGCCCCTTCCCTTCCAGGACCCTTCAGTCCCTCTTTCCTCCTGGCAGCGGCGTCCCAAACGGAACGCCGCTGCCAGGGGAAAGGAGGGAGGCAGGACGAGGGAAGAGGAGGAGGAGGAGGGAGAGTTCTCCCCCTCCTCCTCCTCCTCTTTCCCGCCGCGCCCTTGCCCCGATCCGGCGCCGGCGCGCGGGGAAAGAGGGGCGAAGGAGGAGGCAGCCAGCTGACTGCCTCCTCCTTCGTCCTCCTCCCCCCGCGGACGCGCCGCGGCTCGATCGCGAGCCGCGGTGAGGGGAGGGGAAGGAGGAGGATCTGGCTCCCTCTCCTCCCGGCCCCCCCCCCCGGCCACCATTTTTGAAAAGGGGGGCCGTGTACGGCCCCCGGGCCGCCAGTTGGACAGCCCTGTCTTAGAGCAAAGCTTTCAAAACAGTGGGTTGCAACACATTAATGTGTCGGCTGCTGAGTGTAGGTGTGTTGCACGAATGTAAGGAGAAACCTTTGAGTCTAGTAAAATAAGCAATTTATTTATTTATTTCCAGCATTTTTACCCCGCTTTTCTCAACCCCCGAGGGGGGACTCAGAGCAGTCTAACAAACACAGTAAAATACAATATAAAACCCCCCAAAACATTCAACATTAAAATACATTAAAATACAATTAACATTAACACATCATACACATTCATTTAAGTTAAAAACAGTGTTCCGTCCATAAAAGAGCATTGAGCCATATCCA